>JANZLQ010000005.1:1810142-1825197 GCA_026212715.1 Elanus axillaris
GGTGCCAGGGTGGTTTAGAGGTGGGCAGGGTGGTTTTGGGGGTGCCAGGGTGGTTTAGAGGTGGGCAGGGTGGTTTTGGGGGTGGTCAGGATGGTTTTGGGGGTGCCAGGGTGGTTTAGAGGCGGGCAGGGTGGTTTTGGGAGTGAGTGGCTTCTCCCAAGGCAAGGGATGAGAGGAAGTGAAGGTGCTCTCAGGAGAGCCCCTGCTTCTGGGCATGGGGAATTAGCATTTTTCCTCCGTGAACTAACCTGCGTGTGTGATCCGAAGAGGTGGTTTTGGGGAGCTGGAGGAGATGGGATGGCTCCCTCCTTGGAGGGAGATGGTGGGTGGGAGCCATGTAACACCCCAGAGGACCCAAACCCTGCCTTCCTCCTGCCAGGTTACCTCCGCAGGGCTGGAGGTGACAAAGCTGCTTGCATGGCTGCTGAGAAATCGTGACCCTGGGATGGGGCACAGCAGGCTGGAGCAGCGGGCCGAGCCCACAGAGGGACCACAGCAAGGACCTTAGTGGGTCCAAATTTGTGCTGGTCCCCTTGGTAGGGATGCTCTCGAGTTGCATCAGGAACAAGCTGTGCTCCCCTGTGTCGTGCTTCAGCTGGCAAGGCTGAGCCGTTAGGTCTTGAGCGATGCTGTGCTGCAGATTTAGGAGGTCTGGCCCCAGCTGCAGTTTTCTTCTTGCTCCGTAACCCCAGGTGCAGCTGGCTGGATGTGGATGCGTATATGTGAGTGCCATCCGTAGGGAATGATGATGTTATCGTAAGGAATAGTGCAGTAGGAGGGAAGAAATCCGAGGAGCCTGCAGTTTGCAAGTTTGGTTTTTTTGGGCTATGTAATAAGCCCTTAACGCAATGCTGCTGGAGCTTAGTCCTCCTGTTCTTGGTCCTGTTGGTGACAAAGTGATGCTGCTCGGTGGCTGGCAATTCGACAGCTCTGTCCTCATTTGGACTTCTTGCTTCTGATATAAACCATGAGAAGCTCCACGGAAGGAAAAACAGCCTGCCCAGGGATATTGGCAAAGGGAATGAGGATCTAACAAGCAAATAAAAAAGCCTGCCCATACTGTGTGCTGTGAAAATGAAAATGCTGGTCCTCGTGACTCCCTTTCAGGGGGTGGTTTCAGTCCACCGTACACCTCAGCATTGTGTTATTCTTGGAGTCTGTGCCATCTTTCATAACCACTGGCTTCTGTTAGCATTTACTGCTTTATGCTGGTAAATAAAATGCTGTGTTTAGGGATGGAGAGAGGAGTGATGGTCAGTCCAGCGGAAATACATACAAGGTGTTTATTTTTTTAAAAATAAGGCAAATCATCCTTTTTCTCCCACTCCACAGATGTGAGTGCCTGCCTTGAAATGGGGGTCTTGCAGACCTTGCATTCAAAGGGCAGGAACTATAGCTGTGAGGTCTGTTTTGCCGATGGTTTAGGATGTACCTGTGTGCAGACAGTACCATACTCTTCCTATAAACCCTGCTTTTGCAGGGTACCGAGGCCTGTGTTTTTACAGAGAGGATGCATTTGTTTTGCTGAAGGATGTGTGAAGATTTACTCGTTGCTTCCTTCAAAGCTAAAGACACTTGAAAGGAGATAATGTTGTCAGTTCATACTGGGAAGTTAAGCCCAGACGTGCCCTGTGTAAGTGTAGATGCTCAGCGAAGGCGTTGGAGCTAGCAACTTCACTGTCAAAGCTCTGTTGACTTTTTGGGAAGATAGTTTTTTAGGTGGGATGAGTTGCTTTCTGAAGGTGTCCTTTTTCCAGTGATTTTAGATGGAGGACTGGTGGTCCTAATGCTAAACAGTTAAGAGCTCAGTGGGATGAATATGGATCTAATGAATACTGCTAGGTTTGTACTTAGATAAAGTTTCAAGCAAGGACAGCAATGCATTTCAGAAACTGTAAGGGAACCCAGCATTACAAACAGTCCCTGCAAGGGTAATGGTCAATGGGGAACCCACAAACATGAAGCACCTAACTTAAAATCACGTGCTGAGTGGGGACGTGGTGTGCAATAAGTTTCTCATTCCCAGCTCTCTCTTCTAGCTGCCCATCTGCGTTCCCTGTCTGCTTTTCTCCAGCACAGAGACCCGTTTGCTCTGCAGGTATGTATGGTTTTATTTATTTATTCTTTCCTCTCCAGGCTTCTGGGCCGATCGAACACCGGTTCATGAAGCAGCCAGGCGGGGAGAAATCCTGCAGCTGCAGCAGCTGATAGAGAGTGGAGCCTGCGTCAACGCAGTCACCTACGACTCTATTACCCCGTTGCACGAGGCGAGCCTGCGAGGGCAAACGCAGTGTGTCAAGCTCCTGCTGGCTGCAGGGGCCCAGGTATGTATTTATTTGGGTCTGATCCAACCGGGAGCTTCATCTTGATGTCTGAAGTTATTTCTGAGATCTGGATTCTCCCCATCTAGCTCTATTCTCTTCTTCATCACCCTGGGCTTTCTTGACAATCAGCAGAGGATGGCAGGCCTTTTCAGAGGGTGTTTGAGCTTGATGAGGACTTAAACAACTATCTGGAAGTATTTCTGTGTCTCCTCCTCTCTTCGCTGACTGTCAACACAGCCCAGGGTGACTAGAAATCTAGTTTAGATGACTCAAGTATCTAAAGCTAACTGGGATGAATCAAGGGGCCAGAAGTGTAGCAGGGGAGACGTAGCTCCCAGGGGGGGACTTAGATTTATTCTTTCATTGACAGAGTCTCTGGATATAGCTGGCAACAACTGTCTTCAAGGGCTTGTGACTTGTCACACGCTGAAAACAACCATGCTCTGAGCAAAGCCGGCGAAGCAGAGCACGTGTACTGTCCCTAGTCCTTCCCAGTGCAGAGCCAGCCAGCTTGGCCGAGTCCACTGATGAAGCTGAGCTTTGCACTAAAGCAGACGAGGAGTTGCTTTGTGTTACTCAGCTGCAAGGCTTGTAGCCTTCAGCAGGAGGGTGGTGGAAAAATGTAATGATGGAAATAACAGCCTAAACTTGTGACGTTAATGTGCATCCATGCCCCGAGAGTGATGGGAACAGCGCAAGCCAGGTTGCTGGCAGTAGCAACCAACTCTTTCCCTAGCCCAGAATATTTCTAGGATTAAAAGAAGTGGAAATGTAGGCAAGAGAGTACTGCTACACAGCAGCCTGCGGGTACCTAACTTTTTTTTTCTGCCTTGAAGGTGGATGCCAGGAATATTGACGGCAGCACTCCGCTCTGTGACGCCTGTGCCTCAGGTAGCATAGAGTGTGTGAAAGTGCTGCTGTCCCACGGTGCCAAGGTGAACCCTCCCCTTTACACAGCATCTCCTCTCCACGAAGCCTGCATGAATGGTAAGCCTGCAGGGTCTTATCTTTACATGATTATTTGCAACTTGAGGGGGAAAAAAAAGCAGCTGCCAAGTATCCTAAATTGACAGTAAGCTGTTGTTACTCATCAGACCATTACAGCTTGCAAATGTGTCAGCCTTTACATGGGCATATCTCCAGTTGAATTCTGAATGCAAAGTGCTGTGGTATCAGGTGAATAAAGCTGTCCGTTTTGTTGGGTGCTTTTATCCTACATGACAGACACAGGATAAGATCTTAGGCAGATAAAACGCCAGCTTCTTGGTGCTCTGTTAAAAAATCTTCAGCCAAACAAGTAGCTTTGCTCTTGTTAGCAGAGGGGAGTTTGCGTCCTTTCCCTCTGATCCAAACTGAGATGGAATAAATTGCTCTGATTAAGACACAGGACCATCTTAACCAGGTAGTCCTGTCCTAGACCCCTCCTGGTTGTTCAGAGCTGTTGGACGGGGCTGTCAGGTGGAAAGAAGGTGCTGGGGACTGTTGGGCAGTGCTGCTGCCTGTACTGCTTCTTGTCCCTCCGACAGCCTTTTCCAGCTGGAGGGTCTGTCCAGAGGATAAGAGAAAACTGCAGGGGCCAAAATAATGTCCTAAATAATGTCCCAGCTGGTGCGTGCCAGCTGCTTTCTGCTCCCCACGTCCTCTACTCAAGCCTCTTCTGGACATTTGGATCTGGGTTACGGAGTAGGAGGAAGCATCAGGGGTGGCTGTGACAGCAGCAGAGGGGTATTTAAGAGTAATTCCTCCCCTGAACTTACACTTGCATGGACACAAGAGCGGGAAAGCCTGGATGTGAGAGCAGCAGTGTCCCTGTCAGATGATTGTGACCAAATACCTTAATCTTGTGCCTTGGTTTCCTCTTTGTAAGATGTAATTCCTCCTCTCTCCTCCCCTTCACTGTTTTTGTTATATGCTGTCCTGGACAGAGTTTCCCTTCGACTGTGAAGGCTGTGGGAGGCAGCATTTTTGACAAACAGGTAGTTACTTAAATACATAGCTGTGAGCTCTTGCTTAGCTTTTCCTCGTTAAGCCTTTTTCCTGAGGCTTGATGATGATGACTGCCTGCTTTCTGTTAAGTCATGTTATTAGCATTGGAAAAAGTAAAGCTGGAGTGGTCTTGAAGGTGATCTAATCCACCCAGGGCAGGATCAGCAATACAAGCAGCTCCAAGAACAACAGCTGATTTAGTGCAAACCCTTGAATTCAGGTTTGTTTGACCTGACTCCCTGCGAGACCTGTTAGCCCTAGCTCAGTGCCGTGCAGATGTGACTCTATTTCTTGTGTCCTGGTCTCCGTCTTGGTCCTAGAGAGTATTGTGTGGGCTCACAAGCATTTCTGTTTTGCAGCCATCACCCCAAATACTAAACGGGCTGTTTGTGGGTCAACCTGACCTCAGCATGCCATATGCTCTCATTTGAGCTGTGTTCTTTCTTTTCACTTGCATCTTCCCTTTCTAAAGGCAGCTCAGAGTGCGTACAACTCCTCATCGATGTCGGCGCAAACTTGGAGGCTCACGACTGCCATTTCGGGACTCCCCTACACGTGGCCTGTGCCAGGGAGCATCTGGATTGCGCAAAGTTGCTGCTCAAGGCAGGTATGGCAGCCACAGGGTTTGCTTCTGGGTGGGCAGGAGATGGTGGTGTCTGTGCGCGGCATTTCCCTCGATGCTCCGCAGTGGCGTTCTTTTTGAAGACCTTATTCATTCACAGCATAATATAGAAGACAAAGGTGAAAGGTTTTTGCCTTTACGTGAGCAAAGCTTAATGCCTAAGTGTTTTTTCAGCATATGCCTGTCAATATCCAGTTTGTGATGTTCCCAGTGACATTCCCATTCTCTTATTTTAATAAAATTCAGACCTCTTCAGCCCCCTAGAGCCAAGTTTCAACTTCTTCCCCCAAGTGGTATCAACTGGTGGGCATGTGTTCAGCTTTGGTAGCACAGTCTTATGGTTTTGGATAGGTGTTAGGGAGAGATGTTAGGATTTGAGGTTGTACAGAAAACCAGAGATGAAGTCACTTCATACCTCAGGGAGATCTGGTTAGTGTTAGGGCCGGATGAGTTCGCTGGATGTTCAAGTCAGTGTTCTGTGCTCCAGGTTTCACATCCCAGTTTTCCTGCTGCTAACTTTGGGGGGATTTGGAGTTGGACTTCTTGTCTTTGCCTGTGCTTACCAGGAGGCGATCTGGCTCAGGGGTGGGGATTTGTTTTGTTGAATGTTAGTTGTTTAAAAATTACACGTCTAAGCTAGCCTGTTCCCAGCGCCTCCAGTTGCCTGTCTTGGGCACCCTTTAATTAATTCCACAGAAATGCCTGTTTCTCCTCGTTAATTATAAAGGGAGTTCATTGTGGCTACACATATCTAAAAGTCAGTTGTTTGAATTCAGTAAGGCTCAGCTCACCCCCGCTGAACAAATCGCTGATAAACTGCAAGCGGTTGTGGCGGGATTGGAAGGACCTTTTGCTGTCAGCTTATAAAAGCCAAACTTTCTTAGAAAAAAAATCTGTAACTAAGACTTGATCCTGCAGTGATGTCTGATGCTGCAGCTGCGAGCTGCAGCTTCTCATGGGTTTGGGGTATTTCTGTTAAAATAGTTGACAAAGATGTCACTGTTCGCCGTGAGTGGGAGCACTCCACTGAGACAACTGGGAATGGCTCTTTGCTGGCTTTGGACAACACAGATCAGGAAGCAGTTCTGAACTTCACACTCAGCAGCTTATTTACTCAGTGATGTGGACTAAAATCCTTTCTCTGCAAGGAAAACATAAAGCCAGAGAAGAAAACTCATGCATTACCAGCACCGAGAACTCGGTCAGCGGTTTGGTTTCCTGTTTGTGCTGGTTTGTTTGGATCTTGTTCTAGTTGCTTGTGCGTGTTTTAACAGCATTTTTTTCTCCAGTTAAACCACTCTTTGGGTCAAGGAAGGCTTTCATGAACACGTTTATTTTTCTTTCTGGCCTCAGGGGCAAATGTGAATGCTGCTAAACTTCACGAAACAGCCCTCCACCATGCAGCAAAAGTGAAAAATGTAGATCTTGTGGAGATGTTGATTGAATTTGGAGGAAACATTTACGCAAGGGACAACCGAGGAAAGAAGCCATCGGATTATACCTGGAGCAGCAGTCCCACAGCAAAGTGCTTTGAGTACTACGAAAGTAAGTGAGATACGATCCCCTGCCCTGGGAATTCAGTGACTGCCAACTCCATTGCTCCACATCATGATTCTCAGTCCACTTTGATTGGTAGGTCCCTGATCATTTTCCTGTGAAGGTGTAGAGTTCTTGGTGGCAAATGTACGCCAGCTGGCTGTAAGCTAGCTCTGCTTAATTGTGGTTGAATGATAGTGGTGAGACGGTCCAAATTATGCCCTCACTGAATTCAGGTCCCTCTCATGTGTCAGCATCAGCATTTATGCTTTGGTGCATTAAATCAGGTCAAGGAAATTGTCCAGTTGAAAACTCATTTTATTTGCAGCAGGGAATATGTTAAACTTTAGCTGTGCTGGCTGTGTGATTTTGGAGGAGACGTTTGACTGAGGTTTGAGGATGACTTTAAATCAATCTTTGTCTTGGTTACCCTTAAAGGACCTTGGAGGACTAATTCACAAACCCTTCTGAGCATTTGGAGGCTGCACAGAAACATAGAACGGTTTGGATTGGAAGGGACCTTTAAAGGTCATCTAGTCCAAGCCTCCTGCCATGGGCAGGGACATCTTCCACTACATCAGGTTGCTCGAAGCCCTGTCCAACCTGACCTTGAACACTTCTAGTGATGGGGCATCCACAGTTTCTTTGGGCAACCTGTTCCAGTGTCTCACCACCCTCCTCATAAAAAAATTCTTCCTTATAGAAGGAAAAATTTCTTCCTTATAGAAGAATAAAGTATTTTCTGGTTTTGCAGTCCTTTGTGTGGTGAGCACGTTATAACTCCTTCTCCCCCTGAGTTCTCTTCTTCCTATAGCAGTCTCTCCTCCAAGTTATTCATTGCTCTCTTGTCTTAGAGAGCAGTGAAGGGTGCTGGTCTGGCTGCAGCTGAGCTGGCTGAAGAGATCAAATCCTACAAGCCCATAAATACTCCTTATATCTTGCCAGAGTTTACTGCCCACTAAACCCAGCTGGCAGAACTGCACGTGTAGTTGCTTCTCAACGCAGCCTGTTGTAAAAGTACTGTGCTAGCTTTATTAGTATTTTTTTTTCTTTTGATTTGTATCATTAAATTCGGGACTAGCTCCAGGACAGATGCAGATCTTGGAGGCTGGTGATTGCCAAGGCTGTGGGGTTAGGGGTAGTAGCTTCTTCGAAATGGCTACTTCCAGAGCAACGTGCCTGGTTGTCTCTGTACGTCCATGCATGAGCATCGACCCCCAGTGTTGAGGCTGTGGGCTGCAGATTGGGGGCTGTTTGGAAGGGGCTTGGGGAGTTTTCTTGGAGATCTCAGCAGAATGCTGAGTGAAAAGGGTTAACGCAGTCCTTCAATGGAGAAACAGAGCAGTAGAGAGGTGTTTGAAGTAGGTTTTGTTCCTATATACAGTGTTGCTGAGGCTTAATACAGCATCGCTAAGGGAAATCTGAAAGTCTTGGATAGCCCCAGTGGATCAGGGCAGGTGATCCATTGGGCACTGCTGGGCTTTAAGGGATGCAGGCAAGGAAGGGAACTGGGAGAAGTGCACTGCAGCTGTGCTCGGTATTTCTGGTGGGATTTGCATCGGGATGAGCCTTGGGAGAGCATGCCCATGGCTCTGCAGTGCTCTCCTTGGGCCTGGGTGCCACGGGAGATCGAGTGCTTGGAAGCGGAGCCAAGCTTGTGATCACAGCAGGGATGATGCCAGGCGTCACCCTCCTGGGAGGTCTGTGCTCTGTGGGATGATCAGCTGTCCGCTGAGCTGCGGCCCTAACTTTGGACCCTCTTTCCACATTTTAGAAACGCCGCTGAGTTTGTCACAGCTCTGCAGAGTTACGGTGAGGAAAGCCGCCGGGCAGCGAGCACTGGAGAAGATTGCCAAGCTAAATATTCCTCCGCGATTAATCCAGTACCTGTCCTACAACTGACAGGGGTGAAGGTGGCCAGGAAGGACGGTATCTTTAGCTCCCACAGTATGAAGTATCTGTCTCTTCTACCTCCCCCCAAGAAACTCATTTTAATTTAAGCAAACTGGTGTAAATAGTATTTATGAGGCAGTGCTTCCTCTTCTCCGTGGGCAAGGACAGGCTCAGGGATTGTGTAGCACTGGCTTGAAGTTTTAACGTCTCCTGGGGTGATCTGTTAGACTGTCACTGTGTTTGAGGCTGTAGCGCTCGCTCTTTGAGCGGGATTAATCTTGCCTAATTTTACCTGTCTCTAGCCTAAAGGCATCTCTGTATGATCTAGCCAGACTCCCTTTGCAGTCAGCGAAGAGAAAGAGATAATTCTGGAGCAGGATTCGTCTGTCCCGTTTTGGATGCCTGTGCTGGGGTGATACGGCGTGCCTCGGGAGCGCTGACTGCAAAGGGATTTGGAGGTGATACCCTCGGATACGGATGTCTGTGTTCCTGCAGTGGGACTGCTAGATCCCACCTTTGTGTTAATAACTTAAGTGACGGCTGCCTTGAGAGACCTGCATGCTCTAGCTGGAGGCAAATGAAGTCCCCAGTAAGCTCAGGAGTAATTAGAGGCACTGCAGCCAGTTACTGACTTTCCATGAACATCAATGGGCTTTGGCTCAACACCAGCAGTGAGGACAAACTGCTGCCAGACCAGGGTTGACTTTGCCCATGCTCCTTCCTCGCTGAAGGCGAGCCAGCTCTTACAGTAGTGTTCCTCTAGGGTATCACCACGTCTAGTTTTCAAGCCCAGGCAGGAAGCAGGTCTCTCTGCATGTCCAGGGATGCTTCCCTCCAGATGGCTGGTCCCAAACAATATCTCTCCACTTGCTCTGAGCCACTGTGGCCACTCTGTTCATTTTATGTGCAATAAGTGGCAGAGCTGCTGCCTGGTGGTGCCCGAAGTACGGTGAGGGCATGTCCCTTGTATAGAGGTACGGCAGATCCCTGTTGTATATACCCACATGTGAAAGGCAATAGGAGGGCTGGGCTCTGCCTTGGGTTTTGAGATTTTTATTTTTTTTTATTTTTTTGCCCTCTGAATTTCTCCCTCAATGCTGGAGCCTCTCCAGAGGTTGGCAGCGGGAGCCAGCCCTGAGCCATGTGCTGTTGAGTGTTGTTCTCAAATCCTTTGGCTTCAGCAGATGCAACTGCAGCTTCGTCATTCGGTGATTTAAATCTTCAGGGTGATATTTGTGTGAGCAGAGCCAAAATCGTCATCTGTCTTCCAGATGAGACGTTACATGTTGTCTGAAGGCAGTAACCTACAGGATATGTGGTACTAAGGGGATGGAGCTCCCTGGTGCCCCCACAGCAAGTCTTAGCACTGTGATGAGAAGAAATTCCTCCTCTAAATGACAGCAGATGTTACAAAATCCGCTGTCTACTGTAGCATCAAGCTAACTCAGGGCTCTCAACATCCTTCACGCTGTGAACTAATGATTGAGAGCAAACAGTCGCTTGCCTGCTGCCTGCAAGATCTCGTGCTCCCCCAGCAAGGACAATGGGGCTCGGCCTCGGGAGAGAGGGTGAAAATAGCGTAAGCACAGGATTGAAGAGCTGAGGTGGAACTAAATGCACTTTAATGGTGACCAGCAAATCACTTTGTTTTTTTTAATTTTTGGTTGGGTTTTTTTCCCCCCTTCACCCCTTCATTGTTTGTTTATTTTTTTGCTGTGCTGTGTCATATCGAGCTGGACAGAAAAATGTTCAGAACCTGCTCCTTGGGGGACTGTCTGTTTATAGTTCTGATTTTTGTGTTTAAAGTATCAGAAAGTGAAATAACCAAGAAGCTCAGGGAAGCCCTAGATATATTTATTGTGGGATTCATCCCTGTAATTGATAGGATAAAGGTTTTGTATTGTAACTTTCAAGAAAAGCTTCCTCTGCCCAACATGCATGTCCTTACAGATAAATATGTATTAGGAAAGTGCACCTTTTGGTAGCCCAGGGTGAAAACCTTCCCTCTTGGTTCAAATTCAAGTCCCTTGTTAGGTTGTTTTTTTAACATTGCCTAAGCTGGTGAAATAATGAAATGGTAAAGTCCAAGTTTCCAATGTAAAAACAAAAGACTCCTCAAAGAACTGAGAATAAAATTGCAAGTTCCTACTTATGTGTATTGGGTTTCTGTGGCAAGGTTTTGGTAGGGGGGGGATTACAGGGGCGGCTTCTGTGAGAAGCTGCTGGAAGCTTCCCTGTGTCCAACAGAGCCAAGGCCAGTTGGCTCCAAGACGGATCCGCCGCCGGCCGAGGCTGAGCCCATCAGTGACGGTGGTAGCACCTCTGGGAGAACAGATTTAAGAAGAGGAAAGAAGTTGCTGCACAAGAAGAACCTGCAGCCAGAGAGAGGAGTGAGAACATGTGATGAGAGCAACAGCCCTGCAGCCCCCCAGGTCAGTGCAGAAGGAGGAGGAGATGCTCCAGGCGCTGGAGCAGAGATTCCCCTGCAGCCCGTGGGGATGAAGACCACGGTGAGGCAGGCTGTGCCCCTGCAGCCCAGGGAGGTCCACAGTGGAGCAGGGGAGGAGTGAGGAGTCCTGCCCCTGAGGAGGAAGGAGCGGCAGAGACAGGGTGTGATGGACTGACCCCGACCCCCATTCCCTGTCCCCCTGTGCCGCTGGCGGGGGGGTAGGTAGGGAATTTGATAAAGTTGTACCTGGGAAGAAGGGAGGGGTGGGGGGAAGGTGTTTCAAGATTTGGTTTTATTTCTCATTACCCTACTCTGGTTTGATTGGTATTAAATTAATTTTCCCCAAGTCGAGTCTGTTTTGCTTATGGCAGTAATTGGTGAGCGATCCCTCCCTGTCCTTGTCTTGACCCACAAACCTTTTGTTACATTTTCTCTCCCCCGTCCAGCTGAGGAGGGGAGTGATAAAGCAGCTTTGGTCGGCACCTGGCGTCCAGCCAGGGTCAACCCATCACATTACATCATCTTTATTTTTTTCCTCTCTTTTAAGTCACCTCTCTGGTAGGTTCTAAAGTTTGTTTTGTGGTTTTTTTTTAAAATCTCTTTTAAGATGTCCTGCTGATCAATGCCTGCATCCAGCAGGGACTTGCTGAGAGAGCTACGCACCTCTTACTTGGTGGTAATAGCCAGACTCGTTCAGTACCAGTTTTCTTAAGACACCCACTTGTTACAGCCATGTCTGGAGGGAGAGGTGTTCCAGGAAAGTCCTTTGAGAGCCAGCAAGCTACAAAACAACACCCAAGTCGTTCCCTGATGTGCCGTGCTACTGAGGCAGGTGGCTGGATCATGCTGCGGCTGTTGATGACCCAGTGGATGTTTACTTGTGCGTTTCTGGGTTTCTAAACTGCAAGTGAAAATTGAGAGTCAGATTCTTTTTAATCTTTTATCCAACCTGTCTAACCCTCAGTTCTTTTAATCCTGCAGGGATTTCTCAGCTGGTTGTGAAGCGTCTTCTGAGCAATTGCGTTTTACAGCTCAGAGTAAAGGCAAAGTAGGTACCAAATTAAACCAATGTGATGTTTTGGCTTCCCTTAATATCTCAGACTGCAATTTTTGTAGCAGTTAGCAGTTACTACACAAGTAGTGGCATCATCCTTGCTGCAGGTACAGCCTGGAGAGCTGGGAATCACTGAAGCCATCTCAAATTAAGAAGAAAATTAGAAGCTTTGGAGATAACATTGCACTAACAGGGGCTGGGGGCTATACTGGGGGTCAAATTTGGATTATGGTCTCTCTTGGCCCGTGAATGGCTGAGAATACCTCCACTTACTAACATGAGAGGCCGTGGCAGGTCGTCGGAGAGCCGTCCCCATTGCACCACGCTGCCCTGCTTCACATGAGCCACAGAAGCGGAGGGCTCGGGATCGCCCGCAAGACATCCCAGAGGCCGTGGACATGCTGTTCTGTATCCCATTAAGCTGTACCCATCCCTTGTTGCACCATCACATCGCAGGTATGGATTGGGAAAGGCAGTTGTTGCTGCCGCCCAGAGATTCCTCCTCTGGTTATTTTTTTGCATGGGTTGTGGGTTTTTTCTTATGTGTATGAGAAGGAAGGTCTCAAGAGGACCATACCTTCTGGAAGTTTTATGCATCTTGCCTGGGTGAGGTACCCTCTGGCCACGTAGGGTTGACTTCTCTCACTTACGGGTTAAAAAACTTGGAGATCCCGAGCACCCAGTTCACACTTAGTTTATAGGGACTGGGTGCCTTTGCTGCAGCTGAAGGCCCCGTGGATTTGTAAAGAGTTTGGGGCTTGTTGGGAATGGAAGAAGCTGGCTGAGTCACAGGTATTATTAAGTGCAACTCCTTGACTGCCTCTGCTTGGGTTACACCCTCTGCTTTATTTTAACTCAGGTTCTGGCTATTATTTGACTTCCTTCACCCTTTAATCCGAATGTCAAATCAGGGCATGAATCCAACGCAAACAAACCCAAACGCACCAGGCCAGTCCTGCTTTCATTCCTCTGCTTCCCGGGCTCCCCAAACTGCAAACCCAGTTGAGCATTTTGGGCCACCTTCCCTCTCCTGTGGGTTTCTCCACCAGCTTTGCTCCAGGTCCAGCAGCACAGGGAGTGGTCTGAAATAACCCCACAGCTTCGGGGAAGCCCAGGTGAGAACAGGGCTTTGCTTTCATGGGTGAAAAATCACCTTTTGGGCAGTCAGCCTTGCTCCTGGGTGCTGCCGGTTGCTGCTGGCCAGGCTCCTTAAGGTCGGCTTGCAAGCAGGGAGCTTGATCGTAGCAGCTTTTCTCCAACTATGTGAAGTTTGTCCAGAAAAAACAAGGTGTAACTGAAGCCGATGCCTTGGAAGAAAGCCTCGCAGTGCTGAAGAATTAACTCCTTTTAATGCCAGCAGCCGTTGCTTTCCCTGGACGAGGCGGAGAGGAGCCACCCTTCCCCTCCGTGCACGAAGGAAGGATTTGTGCCGTTGGTTGCAGTTCCCCAAGTCTCGGCATAAAGAAATAGTGGCGAAGGGAAGACATCAAACACGAACAGCATCGGTGTTTTTATTTATTAGTCTGTTCAGGGGACTTTGTACAAGAGAGTAAACCCCAAGAGCTGCCTTAACCTTAGCAGCAGCAAACAAAGACCTCAGTGTCCTCTGGAAGGTGGCACCTGAAGGTGAGTAATGCAGTGGTTGCATCACATTTAGAGCAAGCATGAACATGAAGTATCTGTTCTACCTCTTGATTTTAAACAAAAAAAACCCAAACGCTGAAGACCTTGAGTATTTACTTGAGCTTTCACACACCCTGTTCATCACTTCCCTCCTTCCCTCATGGGAACGAGTGATCTTGTGGGCACTTGCAAGAAGACGGTGCCTGTCCCGCATGCTTGAGCGGGAGCCAGTGTAAACCGAGTTGGGGGGTCTCTGTTGACTTGCGCTTGCTTGAGGTCCAACCTTGGGCAGCTCGGAGGCTGGTGAACGTCCTGTTCCCTGCCCTGGGGGAGGCCGGAGCACCGGTTGTTTTGAAATCAGGGCTTTTAAGGCCAAGGTTGTTATTTTCAAACTTAAAGCCAGCAGCTGAATCCATAGCAAGGTAGCAAAGCATGAGGGATGAAAAAAATCCCTACTGATATTTAGGACCTGTGGAAACCTTGACTACTACGTGGCACCTTTAGGTTTGCCTGCGCTGTTAGTTAACCCTAGGCTCTCCTCCCTGCATGCCACTGGGGACAAAAACCTCACGTGTCCTGCAAAAAAAATCCCAAACCAACTCACTTTTTCACCCGACAGCACAGATGCAGCTTGTACCCCAGTAGGTGCCCTGTAACTGTGATACCCTGATGCTTCTCTGGGTTTAGGCACTGAGACACCAAGCTCAGAAAGTGTTGACCTTGGTTTGGAAAGAGTACAGCCTGCTAGGAAGATACTATTTGTATTAATACCCGATTGTCTGATTTTTAATGGTTCCTAGCATGCTGTGGTGGTAAGATCTGGGCAGGTGTGAATGTGCTGGAGCGTTATTTGTGATGAAAACTAGCCCTGAAAGATTTCATCTGTGCCCAACTGTGTTTCTTCCATAGACGGTTGCGGTGGGGGGGTCTGTGCGGGAGCCTTGCCAGCTCCTCCTGCTTTATCAATCAGCCTCATTCCTAATTGCAACGAGGCTGTGGGCAGGCAGCGCATCTGCCCGTGGCTTTATGGACCTGTGTAATCAGCTGAAATTATCCTCCCGAGGACGTAACCAGCCCAGGTGTGTGCTGGCTGGTGGGCCGCGTCCAAAGTGAGACAATGGCTCAGTGTCCAAGTGGAAACGAGCAACAAGATGTGTCGCTCAGGGGTCTGGGCTGGGACCAATATGCTTTAATATCTTCATCAATGGTGTGGCGGGATTGACTTGGCAGATGACACCAGGCTCAGTGGTGCGGTCGACACGCTGGAGGGAAGGGATGTCATCCAGAGGGACCTGGACAGGCTTGAGAGGTGGGGCCATGCGAACCTCATGAAGTCCAACAAGGCCAAGGGCAAGGTCCTGCCCATGGGCCAAGGCAATCCCAAGCACAAATACAGGCTGGGCGATGAGTGGATTGAGAGCAGCCCTGCGGTGAAGGACTTGGGGGTGTTGGTTGACGAGAAGCTCAACGTGACCCGGCAATGTGCGCTCCCAGCCCAGAAAGCCAACCGTATCCCGGGCTGCATCCAAAGCAGCGTGGCCAGCAGGTCGAGGGAGGGGATTCTGCCC
>JANZLQ010000005.1:1834996-1849429 GCA_026212715.1 Elanus axillaris
CCCCCATCACCAGCACCCATGATCTCCCAATCATGAGCACCCATCACCTCCCATGGACTCCCCATCGCCCCCCCCCATCACCTGTACCCTTTGCCTCCCACATTTGCAAGAGTCTTTGGGAGAAGGTCAAGCCAACCCTTGATTTAGATTCTGCTTAACTGTATCTTCATTAGCATGGCAGGATAATTAACCTAATAAAGCTTCCTACTGGCCCATAAAATCCCGCAGTTTATGGCCGAGTCCTATTTACGGCATCCGAGATGGGCCGTGGGGTAGGATGGGAAAGTGGTGAGGCCACCACGGTGGGAGGCAGGAGCACACAGCCGCCGGCTGACGGGTATTTTGGCAGCTGATTTTCCCGGGATGTCTCCAGCCGGAGCTGGAGGGGTCGATGCTTTGACGAAGGAGGTTGCAAGCAGCCAATGTTAACGCCTCACACAGTGTTTTCCAGGCAGCATCTCCCCGCTCAACCTCAGCGTCTGGCTTTGAGCGGTCTGATCCAGGTAACGGCTAAAGAAAAAACCAGACCAGATGGTTAAAAGCACCCAGTTGGATTATCCCGAGCCCGCGCGGCTCATAACGCAAGCCCAGATGTGCGCAGATGTGTGCAGCGATGTCTGGTTTTGCATTTGCAGACCAGGCGGTGGGGGTGAGGCTGATGAATTTGTGGAAAAAGAGAAAGTCGGAGGCGGAGAGGGAAACCGCTCCGACAGGGAAACCTCGGCGGGGCCCTATGCCCCCCCGCACCAGCCCAGACATGCCGAGTCCGGCCGATCCCGCGCACACCCGTGGGGATGGAGAGGAACCTCTGCAAAGCCCGGCATAAATTGCGTCAAGGTTTAATGTGGAAAACGGGATTTTGGAGAGGCTGAGCTTGGGTGTGATCCCGCAACGTCGGCGGGGATCTCCAGGGGATAGCAGCTGCTGGGTGTAAAATTTGGGCTTTGGTGGCTTGTGTTTTAGTTTCGGCATCGTTTTAACGGAGGTTTCCAAAGCTGAGGGGGAATGGCAGGGGCTGCAGGGCAGCTCCTAAAGTCAGGCTTTTCTAGCCCAAGCAAAGGGACCCCAGTCCCATTTTTGGGGGCCTGCCACATGTCACCATGGCAGAGGAGGGAGGCTGGGATCGGGGTGCTGGGGAGACGCTCGGGAGAGGGATGTGCCCCGCTCCGACCCCGACTCCGGGAATGTCTCACCTGTAAATCGCAGCGGCATTGGCTCCTCTCGGCATCTGGGGTGGGATCCCTGAAGTTAAATATGGGTCCGGGGAGCTGCTTGCTGAAGGCAGAGGTGTCCATGTGTCCGCTGGGTACGGACACCTTCCCTTTCCCTGGCCGTGACGGGGAAGTCACTAGGGCCAGGGTGGCCGAGGATGAGGGGGCTCAGGGACGTGGCGCTGGCCCGGGATCCCCCTTCTGCCCTTGGGTATTTCCCCCCGCGGCGTCCCTGGGTTCCCCCAGTATGTGGGATGGGGGTCTTGGCTCAGCGGTTTAGCGGCGCAGGCGAGGAGAAGGCTGGCCGGGACCCGATGGGAGTTCGGCATGGGAGGAAAGCAGGAAAGCCTGGCTTGTTTAGTCTAGCAAAGCCAGGGCTGAGGAGGCGGTCGGCTGTGGTCTGCACATTCCTCCCGGAGGGACGGAGTGGGGATAGGAACCACCGGGAGTTGGGGGGGGAATTTACTTTAAAGGGAAATAAAGTTCTTGGCTAATTTGCTGTCAGCTACAGGCCAACCAGACAGAGGTTTGGCCTCGGCCTGACATGGAGGAGGATAAGCAGCTCTCTGCAGGATTTCCTCTCTGTTGAGGACGAGCTGCGTGCCCCGGCAGCTCATTAATACCTTTTTCTAATGGCAAAAGGAGCCTTTTTTTTCCAGCTTCTCCCTGCATGGGAAGGGCTGAGCCTCCTCCAGATCAAAACTTGGCTTCACAGGTCAAAGCTCAGCTGTAAACCCTGTCCCTGCAAGCTGAGCTGTGCCTTCCTTTCCGAGCAGGGCCCCGGGGGTGCAGGGGAAGCACAGCCAGCCCGAGGGAGCTGGCCTGGAGCCGGGGCTGCTCTCCCCAGGGAGCTGCGGCCATGCCCAGACACCCCCCTACATGGTCAGGCCACAGCTTTTCGGGAGGGCTGCGGAGACCGGAGGGTTCGGGCACGGTGCTGATCACCGGGTGCTCCCCCCTGCCCCGGTGGAGGGGAGCCTGCCCCACCAGCTCCACCTTCCGCTCAGGGTTCTGAGGGTTCGCCAAGGAGAAGATATTTTAAAATATTTACTAAATGGGGACCCTCTCAGTTCTGGGGGGTGGTTTCTTTTCTGTAGCAAGGAGGTTTCAGTGCCCCAGGAGGGAAGGGATTATTGCCATTGCTCCTTTTTCCCCCCAGAAAGGGAGGAGAGTGATGCAAGCACTGCGGTGAGTCACGCAGCTGCACCCTGTTTTACAGTGACCGCCTGTCGCACACAAAGGGCAGTGGCTGCCAGGCCCCACACGGCACAAGGAGCTGTAAAACCTCCGGCTCCTGTCCTGCCCGGTCACTGCGACGCAAAGGGGAACTGTGACAGAGAAGAGGGTTTTGAATAAAGCCACGGCTTCCTCCTGCGAGCTACAGCCCTAGGGCTGGAGCACGCGCCATGGAGAAGTGCAGGTACGCGCTTATCTGCTGTCGTTCCGTCTGGCAGCACCCAGTGCACCAGCGTGTCTCTCCCAGGCAGCGACTCGGACGAGGCAGGCAAGAGGCTGTCAGGAATTTAATTGTACTTGGCACTCAAAACTGTACAATACATTTACAGAGAACCACACGTTTGTGTCTATGTACACCCTCTTCCCATTTCCAACGTTACTGGCCAAACATGTGACAGGCAATAACCCTTTGCATCCGAGTTAGGACTCCTCAAGCACAGATTTTGGGTAACGCTCAAGGACAGGTATCCTGGGATCGCTGTCCTCGCCCCATCACCAGCAGTCGAATGACGGGAAGAACCTGTTGGCTGTGCTCAAAGCTGTCACCGCTTTGTTTCCTACAACGCTTTGCAGCGCAGTTACCAAGCTGGCATCTCTCACACTAATCTTTGGACCGCTAGAACATGGCAGTGTCGCCGTGACAAGTATATACAACCACTACCCTCTTCTCTCCTTACACCTCATCAGCTTCAGACGCTTCCTTTTCTCTACCTTTCTACCACATGCAATAAACCCTTGGTTGCCTCCAGTCCTGCCTTCCCATGGAAGGCGTTTCATTTCCAAAAGGCAACAGGAACAAGAAAAATCTACCTTCACTCCCTGCTATTCCCCTCTAACTGCTGCTCCTCTTCCCTCCCCAAACCCCTTGCAACGTGCCTAAAACCTTCCTAAACCCCGTTAGCAATGCAGTTCTCTTTCAGTAGTCCGGAGCGCACGCAAGCCATTTAAGTCGCTTATCGTTAACGGGGTACATTGGGTGTCTCCTCCCAGCCGCCGTCTCGTTATGGCTTGCCTGCGCTCCGCAGAACTGTGGAGTGATGTGAGAAACGGTATGTACACACACACCTCAGAGCAAGAAGGATCAAGTACTTGAAAGGAAATGCCAAGTCTGAGCAACAACAACAAAATACAAAAGTAAAAAAAGAAAACCAAAAAACCCCCAAACAAACCTGAAACAAAACAACTAATAAAAAAATTAAATATCTGGCAGGTTACAGGAGTGAAAATGAGGAATGTACAAAGAACACACTAAGATGAAAGATTCCAGTAGGTAAATTGAGAACCTGTTGAATCTGGGGTCTGTTTTTTGTTGTTTTTTTTTTTTTTCCCCTAGTATAACATGTAAAGTTGCACAAGTTATGATAACCATACACTGCAAAACATGCACTGTGCAAGACAAGAAGAAAACGTGAATTCAGGTTTTGAGTCCACTTTAAGAGGACCCTTGCAGTGTCAATCCAAACCCCCTGCAAAGGGAGGTGCTGCCAGGCTCATGGTGACGGCCCAAACTTCCGCCTTAAGCTTTACTGTCTTCCCACCTCCAACACCGCATGTGGAAATCTTTCAGAAACCAAAGTTTGCTCTTCAAATCTGCCACGGGCAGTCAAAAGCACGAGGGCTTGCGAATCACTCACAGCATTAAAACCAGGTTCAAAGTGGCCACATTTGTAAAAACAGACTCCAGTTCAACAGTGTTAACTGTATACCAGTAGCTGCCATTACAACATAAAAAACAAACAAAATATTCTGTTCAGTAGAGTGAATCCAATCATGCTCACATTACAAGAAAAATGTACACGTTATTTATAAATAAACAGTCTTCCACCAGGATGTTACTGGGCTCCTCTTTACACTAGCGTTTCTTTCCGCTCGCCACTTAGCTGCTTCTCCTCCGTTTTCCTGTGCTCAGACGATGTTCTGTGTGTTTTCACGCCCTTGGCTTCCTCCGAGTCCAAGATGGAACCACACTCGGATGTGCTTTCGTCTAGCTCCATCTCGGTTATGCCAGACGTAGCAGACTGCCTCTTCTGGGCTTTGATGTTGGGCGTGGAGGGGTTGTTCTCCTCCGACTCTTCGCTCAGCTCCGGCAGCTCCTTCAGCTCTGCTGCAGCTGCAGTCCGCTGGAAGGGAGCGATGGCTGTTCGGATGCAATTAACCCATTGCTGCTTGTGGAAGACATCATTGGCCTGCAGCGTGTGGGACTGGCCTGGGGAGGGATCCTGGAATCGAACTCGGAAGATATTTTTAGCTGAAGATAAACATAGGAAAAAGCAGATCAGTTGCTAGCTCAGTATTTAGAGATTCCGCTGCCAGACAAGGGACCCGGACCGCACTGCTCTGCTTCAGGGCAAGCGTTCAAAATCCCACCAACCCCCACCCCCCCCAAACCCCACAACCCACCACAGACACGTTGAAATAGATGTTTTCTAATCTGAGCACCAGCTGCAAAGCGCCATATATAATTTTATGGCCACCAAACATAAAACCAGAGCCCAGCAGTGACAGTCTACCAGTAAATGTTAACACGTATCATGTGTCTGCTATCCTGAAGGAACCTCGGCCCACGGTGATCTATGCCCAGGTGTAATCTCTCCTCACCAACAGATTCCCGTGCAGATGAACTGGTTTGGTCCATACCTTTATCGGAATTCCCAAAAGCTCCTCGGAAGGATCCTCCCATTTTCACATCGCCATCCTGCAGGTCTTCGAGGAGCAGCTCCTGGACAGGGATCGGCTGCCTGTACACTTGGTAAGCCTGACGCTCATTGCGAGTGACCGGCCGGGTCAAAACCAGGATGTCTTGGAAGAGGAAGACATAGAGTTTCTGAAAGGGAAAACACATTTGAATATGAGTAAAGCAGTGTACTCTGTAGTCAAAGCAGTCACACACCTTCTGGGATTCAAGGCCACGTTATCTGAAGTTTCACCCACATGAATTTTCTGACAGTTTCCTGTTACAGCAACATAGGGCCCTGGCAGTGGTGGCACAGACCACAGTTATATCAACAGGTTTATTGTTTTAATGACCCTTAAAAAGTGAATTATCATTTACAAATGCCAAGAATAGGATGATTAGAAGCAATATCTTTTCTGACAATACAAAACACGTCATGTGTATAGAAGTGTAATGGCCAAATTAAACAAAAACCCCCCTACCAAGCAAAAAAAAAAATAAAGAAAACAGGAAGATTGGAGGTTTACAACGAGGTTACTCTTGCAAGCCAGAACAAAAGGCAGCAGAGCCTTGAGTACAGCAGGGTCTTTCAGCACTGCTACAGTGGGAGATAAACTTCTGGCAGTTCATCTCAAAGCCAAACAGGCTTTTGCAGGAACACTTTTGTTTGGAAGAGCTGTGCGCCAGCGCTCATAATGGGGAATGTCAGAGCACCTGAAAGTAAACAGCCGGCAGGAAATCCTTTTTGATGGAGTGCTTGGGCACAGAGCACACTTTCTATGGTAATTTTGTGCTAATTATTTTCCAGCTTCTGAAGGCCAATTGTAAAGCTGTCAGCAGGAAACTTTCCCTTACACCCTGAAATACGGACTGCCATCAGGTGCTTTCTCTTCTGCTTTTTAAGTTTAGCTAATTGTCTAAACTACCCCTACAGATGGAAGGGCTCCTGGTCCTACTATGACAGACAAGCAGTTTTAACTACCTCTGAGGGAAGGTTTTCAAACTTGAGAATTAATTACACGAACACAAGACTTACATGTCCATTTTTATTCTTCAGCTCCCCATGGCACAGTAAAGCTTTGCTGCCTTCAATCCTTGGGTCCTTCTGCTTCTCATCCAGGTACTCCAGCTTGTCAATGTAATACTGGCACTCTGACTCCCCCTTCTTCAGGTTGATGTCAGAGAGGACTCCTTGGATTATAGATATCTATAAACCAGAACATTTACAAATTATTAAATAGTGACCTTTGCTTGTGTATCCTCCCTCCCTTTAAGTGCTATTTAAGAACTCCAGATGATGGAATCCATGTGGGCAGATCTCTCGTTTGCTTTCATAAAGGGTTACAGTGACAGATTTGTGTCCATGAAGAAAACCACCCCACAAAATTGCTGAGGGTTTAAGGAAGGTTTCTGGAGCACCAGAATGACATGCTTATGTCAGAATAATGATCATGAGCTATTACTTACGGCTTCTTCCAGAATCTGGATATCAGGATGGTCTTTGGGAGTGTGTTTTAGGATCTCTTTCAGCAGCAGCGGGTACTTGACCAGCCGACTTCGAGGAATGTCCAAGAAGCTCCAAAGGTCTAGCTTGCGGCTGAAAGGGGACTCAAGGCAGCGCTGAAGGAAGTCCTGCACTCTCCGGTCCTGCTTCTTTTGATCCAGAAGTGCTTTGGCTGCCAGCTGATTGCTACAGTAACCTTTGTAGGCATGGAGTCGTGGTAACTGCAGAACAGAGTAATATTCAGAAGTCAGATTCCACGTAGGAAAAGCAAATAAAATTAACATGTCAAAACTCAGGGAGTTCTACTTCCCTTATTGTGATACTCTGCCCAATTAAAAAAAAAAAGCTAACAGACTATCTTGTATATGTAGCTAGTCTTTTGTGAGTAGAACAAGGGCATCCTGCATGCGATGCCCTTGAAGTTCAGATGTTTGAGATTAACAGCGATAACGCTATTGAAATCACCTTAGTGACAAACAGTCCAGAAGATATAGACTTTTTGAGCATAAATCAGCAAGTAATTGCAGTCACACTAGTGTAAGTCTCCAGAGTGAAATTGTGGCCCATTACGGCTGACAGAGTCCCATTGTTTCCAATGTAGCCAGGATTTCCGTTTCAATCTTTTGCTCAAGGCCACAAAAGCCCACAGCTTTTTGGCTTCTAGCTTTAAACGTTCTTTAAGCTCATTTTTAGTCTGCTGTCTCCAAGTTATGTACTCACCCACTTCACAAGAATGGGCCCAATCTGCTCCACTGTTCCATCTGGTTTTGTTGCTTCTCCTAAACTTGCCAACAAGTCTGGAATTAAAACACAAAACCAGAAATTGCAACAACGCCTCAGTAAGCTGTCCTAAGATGAGAAAGCACAGAGTTTAACTCTTAGTCAGCACATTATGTGAAAATGATCCAGTTGCTCTTACCTTCATGCAGAGGAATGTAAGAATCCAAGTCCCCAAATATGTGGGTGAGTTCCTCCTCAGACATGATAGAGAGTTTCAGCATAGGATCATGATAAGCCTGTCAAAGAACATCAGTATTAAAATATATTCAAATCTCCCAAGGCCAAAAGCTGACAATTTAAATATGAGGGGATGTATCACATGCGGGACAGATACGAAGTGAAGCCAACAGGAACAGTAACATCAACTTTGAACACGAAAAGATTCACCTCTGTATGAAGGTATCAAGACCTTCAAATGAAAAAAAAGGTCTTTCCTGTCTGAACTGTTCTCGTCCGGGAGAGAAACTCCTCTCCCAGATGAGCTCTGTAACTCAACTCTCCCCAACTAGCTCTGCAGGACTGCAAAGCGCAATCCTTTTTTTGGCTGGGTTTGTTGCAATCAAACCAGTACTGTAGGACTGCTTACGTCAACTTTCCAGGCTAGCTTTCAAACTGTGGATTCTGGGCCTGATAAAGCTGATACGTAATCTTTGCAGGTGCAAAGAAACTTCATTATTATCTGTAATATGATTACTGATTGCAGGAAAAGAGACACTCACCTTTCTGGCAAGCTTCAGGTCTTCGATTAGGTCCTGCTCTCCCCTAGACATTTCATATATTGCCTGTGAGGAAGGAGATAAAGCATCAAGAGTCATTTTTAATCCCAGTCTTCCTCTGACAGAGCCTTTCAGCTCACATAATGTACATCCTGTCTCTGCAGCTTGAATAGGCGGTTTTGCCATCTGAATCACTGTATGCCACCTGGGCATGACAAGCTCAAGTAAATCTGCCAGCTTTCCCAGCTCCGAGAAAGCAACATTACTTACAACTGTGTGAAAGCTCTGACGCTCACGCACAAGCCAAATTAAATATTAGCGCCTTTTAAATCACTGCTTTTACATAGGCAAGTACGAAAAAAACCAAAACCCAGAAAACCACAGAGGTCAAATCCCAGGCGTCTTTAGTCAGCTTCTGTGTTGTCACTAGAAGATTTGTCTAAGAACTACAGGAAAAAGGCAAGCCAAGGCCTTGCTATTTGGCTTTCAACCAATTGTCAAGAGCTTTAAGAGAAAGACAGCTGGCTTTACAAGGAACCCGACTTTGGGTCTGCTGCAAAGCAACCAGCGTGGCTGGGTCTCAAATTTCAGAAATGCTGAGCACCCCCCCCCCAAAGAGTTTGGCATCTCTGATCGTCAAACTGGGGAGATGAACTCCCTAGTCAAGAGAGAGAAGCCTACCTTTTCCCATGCCTAATGCAGAAATAAATCTAGTGGTTTTGAAATGAAGGTGCACAGGAAGATAAAAGTCACCCACAGATGCTCATTACTCCCTTCCCTGCCAAGGAAACGGCACAAGCCAAGGCCTCGGCTGCCTTTCTCAGTCCTGCCGTTTAACAGACAGCCTACCTCCTGGCGCTTAATTTCTTTGGTGCTCAGGGACTCTTTCATGTTGACATCTAACGTCTCAGACCAAAGTACACTGTTTCTTCTTTTAGGAGGAGTAGGAGCAGCAGATCTGCTACATGACTTCTGGGCACAGCCAGGAGACTTGCTGTCACTGCGAAGGGCAAATGACTACAGGAATTAAAAAAAAAAAAAATTAAAAAAATATGTACAGCCAACAGTACAGAAGTATTACAGTATTATCCATAACCCTCCCAATCCTTCATCCTCCTCTGCTGTACATGGCAGGAAAACACACCCAGACACTTTTCCTCAGATAAAGGAACGCTTTAATCAAGCTGCGGAGAAAGCCCCGAAAGCCCAAGGATTGGCAAGCTTTTCCATGTGCCTCTCCCTGCACTGATCCAGCAGCAGCTCTTGGGAGGAGGATGGAAAGGTAAAGCTTGGGTCTATTTCCAAGGTATGAGGAAGTAAATAAAGTAGAATCATAATTCTACCTATAATGGGGCTAATCAGGAGCCACTTGAACTTTGCTCTCATGATTTGCAATGTTCTTAGAACACAGACACAGAAGCGCTCTTATCTGCACGTGTAGAGTATAGTGTTCCTTAGACAACCCTTCTCTAACATTATTGAAAGGTCGCTGAACAGCAGGGTCAGTTCACCTTTAAGCACAAGCTCCAACACACGTATCTTGAGTACTGGAACAGTTTATCAACTAATTGCCCCTATCTGCATCAGTTTATTTTTTTTACTGCTTAAACCCTCAATAACCTGGTTATCTAACAAGCTACTTCTGAACTCATGAACTCTTTTTCATCCCCAAGTCCCAGACAAGCTTTCTGTCCTTGCATAAATCATACAGTAGATTTTCAAGAGATGCCTTGAAACCCCAGTGCCTGTTTTACCCCCATACAGCCAGTACCTTCCCTATATCTCTAAACTTCTAGGACTAGAAGGCTCTGCTATTTACCTGTATTGTCTGCCCAAAGCGCCGAACTGCACCATTTCTTACAGGAGAGATCAAGTTTGCCAGGGATGTGACCCGTGCTAAAGGCCGAACCCGCTTATTGCTTGGCTCCTGTAAATAAAGCAGAGAACAAATTGTACTGGCTGTGACTCCCACTTCATTTCTCAAGCTGCCCAGGCAGGTTTAAAAAGCATGAACCCACTTAAGGAGTGGGAAACACAGCAAAGAGAGTGTTTTGAAGTAGCCATTCATCTTAAAAGGAAAGCAGAGGCTGTAAATATTTGTCTGAACTTTCAGGCTGCAATTAAACTGCAGAGACTTTGCCCAGTGTAAAAGAGGCAAGATAACATACACATCAGTCAGAATTCAAAATAGGCCTCGAACAGGGACCGTTATGGTTTGAACATAAATAGACTGAAGCATTCTCCTCTGCAAGGCAAGCGACTGTCATCTAAAGATGGAGCTGTGATCTGCCTCTCAATTTTATCATGTTTTCCTTTGTAGAAAGAATGTGTTTTTCCATTTTAATTTTATTTTGGAGAGAAAAGTAGCAGTCAGAGCCCAGGACAGCCTCAGCAGCTATTCTAACAAACAGCAAATGACCACATGCTGAACATTCCTGCGAGGGACATGCACACACAAAGTGGATGAAGTTTAAAACCTTCAGTTGACAAAGCTTCCTCCCCCTTCTACTCCCCCCCACCCCCCACAAGTCATCATAATTTTTCTTATATGTTGTTCAGATTTGAAAGATAGAGCTTCTGCTTTTCTACACCACTAATCCCTGCTGGGAGCCCGGAGCATTTTCAATTCTGTCCTGACCAAAATGCTGCCAAGAAAGAGGAAACGCCCCATGGAAACCTCCTGCTGCTTAAGCTGAGTTTTTTAAAACCATGCTGGCAACTCTACATATTTTACATCAAAAATACAGTATTGTAAGGACTGTACAGGAAAGGTGTGCACAACGGGATGCCAGGAAGAGATGGACTCAGAGCTTAAGGCTAGGAGAAAGGCTAGATGAGGTGCCCTGGTGTTCTTAAACATCTGGCAGACGGTTGGACGTGACTCATCATCACAAGGAAGTTTCTTAGCATGAAGTTCAGATGAGTTGATGGAAGCAGCCACTTTTCTGAGTTCATCTCAGCAGAAATTTTACCAAAAGCTTTATTACGCATTTTTGGTTAATTACATTTTACTCCCTCCTCCTACATTTCAAAAGGCTAAAAGGCGAAGACTGAGAAGACTGCTTAGGAGAAGCTCTCTGCTGTCTCTATTTCCAGTCAGAGATTGCAAGATAAGGTGCCCAAATGCTTTGCTACTGTGTGGCAACAGAAGTGACAAATGCTGAAAACAAAAAAGGGGAATAGGAACACAGGGCTGGATTCCAGTCATGAGACCGAAGAAGCATAAAAGCATAAAAACTACGTATGTAAGATCTGATTTCAGCAACATGACCCGAGGAGTGGCCTGTCTGTCTGCCTACACACAGTGTTAAGCAACAGAGGTGGTTAGCTCACGCTGAATTAAGCCTTCAAAGTTGCAGGGGGGAAACATGAAAAGAAACAATTTATGAGCAATGCAGAACAGAAAGACCTCTTGGCACAGCACAAAGCCTGTCCAAAGCTATGCTTGAAACGTTGGGGTAATCTCACAACTATGAAAGTACTATAGAAATGAAGAAAAGCTGTAAGAGAGTGTCCTCAGCCCCAGGACCCCAAGCCTCAGCCGGGTTTAGGTACAGCACTGGGAACACTGCAGTTGCTTCTCTCCTTTGCCAGCCATGAGCCACTGCACTCAAGACAGTCTGTCAGGAAAAGGACTATGCAGAAGGCTAGAACGTTAGGCTGGGCTTAAAGGAAGACAAGGAAACTTTAATTAATTACTGATGTTTCTGAGTGGAGAAAAGGATAGGTAACTTACTTCTAGAAAACCAAGTATCAGTGTACTAAAATAAAGGGACACAAGCCAAGAGAAGCTTAAGAAACTGCAAGAACGTAAGCAAAAAATACACAGACATAAGCTACACACAGCTCTGTCAAGGCCATCGATATAAATAGCATGGAAAAGAAAAACGTGAGACTGAAAATTAATAGCAAGAAACCTCAGTACTTTAGGACGCTTGTACGGTCTTTTGCAGCTCGCTGTTAAAAGGGTCAACTCTGCAGCCTTTCCAGATAGGGGATACAATGACACACTATCTGTGCTGAGGGACATGTGTGAATGCCTTCCCAGCACATCTGTGCTAGGCTGAAGCAACACATGCATATGCACAAAGTCTGGCATTCCTGCCTCTCCGTTTGGGACAGGCGGTACAAAGGGGCTCCCTGGGATTATAAATCGCCACTTTTCTCAACAGTCCATACATACTGAGACGTGCAAAGACAGGCTTCAAGTGAAAAGCACCACTCTCTTGAACAAGAGGGAGCACGGCTCCCAAGGACCCCTCTTCTGCTCTGAGGAGGGAGGAATTTCACACAGATCGGCATGACCAGAGCGCTTTCTGTACATGCAATGTGCTCCCCTGGGGTGTTTGGCCAACAGAAAAACTTCTGTACGCTATAAATTCAGCTTTGCAAACCACCATTTTCTCTCTCTTAAATAGAAACAAATTCCACTTTCTGTCCTGTGAGTGCTCTCAGACTTGAATGGCTTGACTACCAGAAAAAAGCATCTGTTTCTTCTTCTTCTCCTTCCAGCGATATTGTTTGATCCAAGGCAGGGGGTGGGAATCTCTCTCCTTAGAAACCTCACCTTCTCTGAGATCTGCATTTCAGCTTGGGGTCATGTACTCCACTTACAGTCAAACTGAGTTGTGGTGTAAGCTGAGACTCGGCACAGTTTATACTATGGATAACTTTGGCTCAGTTTTTTTTTTTTTTTGTTCTGTACTTGCAAACAATGATTACCCTGTCTCTACACCGTATGACTTACAGAAGCCCAGATTAGAATGAAGTCTGCAAAGCTTCTGTAACAAGCTAGCTGTGTTAAGCACTAGAACACCAACAGATAATTAAAACCCCAGCAATTTCAACAGGACTTCTGCTTCCATTCATAATTTTTTTCCAGGGGACTCTTTATTAAAAGTGAATATAAATATATCAGACATACACAAAAGCTAAATTTGTGCCTTGGTGCCTCAGCTGGCAGGCAAGACTTCACGCTGGTGGAATTTCTTCAAGTGCTTCTAAGTACTGGTTAACTCTTCGCATTGTGAAAAGATTGCACCTTGCTGCTCGAAAGAAAACCAGGCTCTACTTCTGAGCAACAAACATTTTCCTCTAGCAGCACCCACGCCTACAACCTTTTCCCCGGTGCTAGGTAATAATTAGTGGTTTTTACAAGGATCACTTACTAGAGAGCAACGTCCTATGTGCCAGTTGCATACCAATGTACACAAACACGGTGACAAATCTAAAAACCACGCACAGCAAAACTTTTCCTATTAAGCCAAATAAGCAGAAAGGGATTTTAGTCACCAGCTCAACTAATTCCTGCCAGAAATCGCCACCTGACTAGCTTATTTTAAGATTAATGTGCAAGGAGCCTGCCGAATCTCAAGCTCTGTTCTGAAAACAGCTGTCTGCGCTCAAACTGAACCACCATCAAACTGGCTTGACACGTTGGTGCGGGGACCACAACCCTTACCTTTCTCAAATTCAACAGGCTATTTGCGACCAAGGGGGAAATCTAGCCTGGCACTCTGCTTATAACTTCAGTGGCTCTTGATAGCAACTCAGCACCTAGCACTGACAGCAGTGTTGGCTCAGGAGTCATTACTCAAGCCCAGACCCGAAGTTTAACTTCAGATACCCAGGGTGCTGGTTACACCCTACAGAAAATACACGTTTTAAGAATTAGAGATGATTTACTTTCCTTTAAGAGATCTGGTTTATGTTATTTCTCTCCCAACATGTGGTTTCCCTTTTGCACAATGAGATTGCCCAAGTTTGGCCGGTTTAAAGCCAGGATTTTAAGAGGCTGGCGACTCAAACTGGAGCCCTCAAGCCCCAGAGCTGTCGGGAGCCTTTTTTTCTTTTTCTTTTCCACCTCGTCTCACCGCTAATCTCGGCAATAAAACCCTGCCCAGTGCAACCGGTCCCTACCTGACTGCTGAACTTTTGCCTTCTGTCGCAGCAGGAGGCATGCGAGCATCTACTAGGAATGCAATTATTCTCATCTACATAACAACAGATGATAAAAATAACAATACGTCAAAAGAAAAAAATAATCCTCAAAACGCCAACCAACCCCCATGATTTTTTTTTCCCTTTTTTTGGTTTACGCAGCAAACAAACGCCCTAATTCGGAAAAATCTTGTCAGTGGAAAGAGCGCACGGAGCAACAGGCGTTTTTTTAATGAAAACCCCTCTGGGAGGAGCGGGCTCAGGTGAGGAGCCGAGCTCAGTTTCGGCTCCCCGCTCCAGGACAACCCCCCCCCCCAGGGGCTAGGACGCTGCTGGTTCTTTTTAAAGACCTTTTTTTGTTTTTTTGTAATG
>JANZLQ010000005.1:1849470-1899384 GCA_026212715.1 Elanus axillaris
TGTTGTTCAAGACCACTGATTTAAGCTTCTTCAGCTTAAAATGTTTGAGCTTTGAGTGTAGGCTTTCTGTGATCTTCCCCCCCTTCCCCTCAAAAAACCCCCCTCAAAACAAAAAAAACCCAACAACCGACCCCCTTCTCCCCTCTGCAAGCCCTCTCCTCCTCACCTCCTGCTCCCTGAAGGACTGGTTTTGTGCGTCGATCACCCGGATAGTCCTTTTGATGGGCAGCAGCCCCCCGAGCTCGTCGTGAGCCACCATGGCCGCCGAGCCGCGGCGCGCGCGCGACCCGACCCCCCCCTCCTCCCTCCCCGGCCGTTGCCTCAGCCCGCGCTCATCGCCGCTCTGCGCCCGCCGCCGCGCCCCAACCCAACCTCACCGCCGGGGGCGGGGCTACCGCCGAGACCACGCCTCTCCTGCGCCAGGCCACGCCCCTCTCGGCTCCAAGCCACGCCCACTGGCTATCAGCCCCCTCGCCTTGCCCAGCAGGCAGGTTGCCCCGGGGCGAGGAGGTTTTTGGGCCCCTTTCCCGGTTGTTGTTTCCTCCTAAATTCCCCCCAAAATGGGACCTCTGAGAGGCTCTCCTTCAAGGCAGGGCAACGGGGACACGCGCTGAGGGTCGAGGGGACTGTTGCATCGCACCCCATAATGGAAAGCGGTTTGGAAAGCGTGGGGCTTTCGCTGTTTGCCCTGAAAAGGGACAAAGCCAAATGTGTGTTTTGGTTTTTTTTCCCCCTCTTTTTCTTTACTGGCACTTGCAGTGCTGGGGCCCACTGTCTCGCAAGCGTGGCGGTGGGACGTGCTCCTCCTGACGGCGGTTCTCCTTGCCGCCGCTGGAGCATAAATCATTTGCCGTGCTGCTGCAAGTTGTTTTTTTTACCAGCCTCAGCCCTCCTTGCTCAAAAAAAATAAAGAATTCTTGTCTAGACCTGTGCTTTTAAGTCTGCTCTCAGCTTTAAAGGTTGTGCTGGCACAGCTCTGTTAGCCAGGGGCTGGGCTGAGCCTCTCCCCCTCTTCTAACAGGGGAGCCTGTCCCAGCAGGCCTGGCTGTAGATGCAAAGGGTTTGTATTTTTTGTTTGTTTGTTCAAGTCATATTATTCCTGGCACCGCTACAAATCTCCAAAATAAAAGGTCTCTTGTGCTGGTAAAAAGAAACTGAGTTTATTTGGCGATAGAAGGGCAGCTGCGTTGCTGCCTACCTGCGCTAACCAACCTCCTTCTCAGAGGAGAAAAAATTTGGGGTGGCCGGGAGTACTGCAGGGTGCCCGCCGAACAGAGGGTTTGCAACAGTAATGGGCAGGAGGAAAGTCCTGCTGTCCCCTCCCCTGGCTTTTATTTTTTTTTAGTTTTGTTTGCTTCTCTCCCATGGGGAGCTGCTCTCAGCAAATCTGCGCCTGTTTAACCTCTGCATTGTGAGACCAGGACATTTAGGTTCATCCACTGCAGGATTCTCAGAAACTCAGGATACAGCGAGTTTCTGTACCCTTGTTGAAAGGACAGACTGTGACTCTTTCAGATATGGGTAATCCTTTTTAGGATTAGTGAAGTCAACCACTTTTAAGACAACAAAAGACCAAAGGGACGATGCCTCTGGGGAGGAGCAAGCAAACCCTTCACTGAGTCTGAGCATTTTTGGGGGGAGTATCAAACATGCCCATTTCTCCTTCAATCTAAGATCAAAAATTTGTTAAACTTGGTCTAAATATTCAGGAATGCTTCTTGACCCTGACAGCGCATCTCTTTTCAGTGAGATGTAGACAGGCTGTGCAGAGTCAACTAAAAATAGGGGATGAACAAGCAGGACCCGAGAGGGAAGGTGTGAAGCAGTGTCATGCACACAAAGGTGGCACTTAAACGCTTCTTGTTAGGACCAGAACGTGATGTCCTGTGTCCTGAAGCACTTCATGCCATATGAAGTGTTTTCTGTGACATAAGTGTTAAATAGTCCTCCTTCCTGAGCCCTCGGGGAAGGGACCTGCTGCTGTGCACATGATTCACTGACGGGGGAGATCCCTGACTTTCTGCGTGACACCTTGTGAGGCTAACTAATTCGTGGTGATGCAATGCCCAGCTGATGCAGCCTGCTGATGTCATGTTGTGGACATGTAAAGCTCTGGCTTGATGCAACAGGGCTCCCTGTCTGCCTCCTGGCATGGCACGTGCAGAGGGTTACGTGCCCTGGACAACTGCCCATCCTTCAAAGCAAGGGGTGGGCAAGGCCTTATAGCAACAAAAGAACCTAAGAGAAGCGGTGCCCAGCTGCCCCTGTGGCAGGTGGGATGATTTCTGTATGCCCTCTATATCTGTATAGATCACCAAGCACCATTTCCAGGCAAAATCCACCCTGAGCAGTGGAGACACGCGCTGTGCAATGGGTACTCGCTGACCCACATGCAATGCAGGGAAGGCAATAAATCTGGAGAAGCCTGAAGGCATCAGGGGTGGAAGGTGATCTTGCACAGGTAAAGTAACCATTCCCCATGCCCACGGCGTCCCCTCTACAGCAATATAATCAGCACGGCCCTGGAGCGTCTCAGAGTGCGCTGCAATACCTGCACATTACTTACCTGCCTCTGCTCTAATTACGACACAGGGGAGAGGCAGGGTGAGTATGACCTTTAAGTTAGTAAAGTTCATTGTAGTGCAAATGCCACTCCAATGGGCAAACCATCCTGAACAAGGCTGTGGTACTTGGGAACCCTCTGATGAAAGCCAAAACAAATGGAAAAAGAAAGGAGATTGTTCCTTGTGCAGCAGAAGCAATGTTGCCGGACTAAAGGATTTGTGCCTTATACACCCTGCACCATAATCCCATCTTCCCTCTAACGCGGGACGTATTCTTCTACCCAACACCATCTCACTCTGTCTTCCCATTGCCCCCTTATACCTCTGCCCTGGCCCCAACCGCCTTCCTGCCTTCCCCTGCCCCTCCAGCCCGCTGGGCAGGGATCAGCCCATGCCGGGGCAGCTCTGAAGCCGCGAGAACGCAGCCCGGCCGGTCGCTGAGCAATGGATAACAGACCAGTTCTTCCTGCTTTCCTGCTAGTGGGTATTAATAGCATTCCTCCCCTATACTCAAATGGGGATTTTCACTTCTAGGAGCAAAATACCGTGGTGACTCCTATCCTACTATCAAATTAGGGAGCTGAGAAGAGTTCAAGTGACAAGAGGAGTCACCCAGCCCTCACTGTTTTACTCTTATTTTTAGCTTGGGTTTTTATTTTCATGGAGAAGGAAGGACTGCTGTTACACAGAGCTGTTTGCCTGAAGTCCTGGGCGGCCTCATACCTGCAACATTCCTTGCTCCTGCAAGTTATTCTGGGTAGGGCTGCTACTAAATAAAAATGCTCTCTGGGGTATTGACATGCCATTTTGTTATTTCAGCTCCAAAGCATCATCAAATAAATTTTAGATTAACAAATGATGAATTCCTAAGAAAACATGCATCCAAATTCCAGTGTACAATTCCAGACTGATGTAAGTTTTCACAGTTAAAAATACTCAGTTGTTTAAGCGACACATGGCATCTGGCTAGTGCCAGGGGTTGCCAAGCGCGGCATGCAGGAATGCTCCCCCAACAGCTGAATATGTCCTCCAGCACCTGTGTCCAGGGTGGTCAGCACTCACAACCTGATCCTGTCTCTTGTCTTGGCAGTATTCAAGCAAACCATGTGCAAGAACAGCAGGCAGATACAGTTAATACAAAACCCTAGCAGGCTTGGATTGTGATTTTCAGCCTACCATCAGTGGAAGAGAGTCGTTAAAGCACCCTCAATATCCTCATAGTTCAGGTCTGGCCAAGTTACACGGCCCAGGACACTTCAGGGTTGCTTTATTTTATACCTAACCCTGCAAGAAGGATGTTTGCTGCTGCTGACAAGACCAATGACAAAAGACCTCAGTTCTACCACTGGCTGGAGAGGAGAAGACTTGGGCTGGTGCATTAACAGAGCCCAGAGGCAGGGGGGGTATTCCTCAGTGGGCAGTTTTCCCAGTTTTCACAGATCCTGGATGCCTCTAATGTGCTTGACATCTGGATTCAATTTCTTCAAAGAAAGAACCTGCGACATTTTAATCCCTTTGGCGGCTTGAAGTCTCGGGGAAAATGAAAGCATCCATTACATTCATAGCATATTCATTTTCATTGTTGTGCATGTACATTTTGAAATCCTATTTACTAGGAACTGAAATCCACCTAAAAACTCACTTTACAGCTATTCTTAATGTGGTATATATAGCGTAACATGCAGAACACTCGGCGACTGGAATAAATAAGATCTCCACAAGCAATCATCTTCTCCCATACATGTTCATGCACCCAGGGCAGTCAGACCCCCTCTGCCGTACACAAAGTTGTTTACTGTCCATGAGCTCTATTTAACATTCCACTCCCAGATATTTATATTCGGAGCCAAATTCAGAGCAGTATTCTGGAAAATGAGCAAAAGTAGGCGATGACCCATCAAGAGACTATTGGGTCATCTGAAAACTTTATGAGCCGGTCTGGAATCCAGCATTTATTTTGGATGGTGGGATGTCACTATAATTAGCTGCCATTCAACTCCATTATACAGTTACAAATACAAAAAAATCCCCAAAGCCAGCCCACAGTGCAGATGCATTTTTACTGAAATACAACCTATGACACTCTGCAGACCTCTGTAGAAAACAAGTTACCTCAACCGTCTCTGAAGTGAACATTTGTGCGCTCAGGCCAGAAAAGCAATTTCCATCTTATGAATATGAATGCAACACCAGAAAACATGAACTGTCGAATCTCGTGATATTATTAAACTAACATCTACCCTAACAACAGAGTAATGGAGCAAGAAGCTACAGTTGACTTCAGCTCCCAACCTTGCTCACGTGCCAAATGTTGTTTTTCAGAGTTGCCTGGTGTGGCCAATGCCAGAGATGTTCGTTTTGATCAAAGTCTATTTCCAAATACAAATTTGTAACTTATGCATGGGCACGTTCTTGCATGAATCAGACACGCCAATAAAATTCCCATAAAAGTCCTCTAGAGCGGTTTTATCTTTGGGAGGGGGAAGGGAGGAGGAAAGGACACTTTTTATTGTTTCTTTAAAGCTTGTGGGTATATATTCTAAAGGAAGGAGTTAACCGCTGCAGTTTCTTGCATTATTTAGTGATGGTCTTTAGGCTGCGTTATCCCTGCCTGAAGCCAAGCTCCTTGTGGCAACTCTGACCATGGAAAGACACTCATAGATGGTTTCAAATGATCTGGAGCAGCAAGAATGCAGACACACGGATTCTCTCTCCCCCTCCTCTTTTTTTCCTTTTAATTTTTTATATTAAAATATATCAGTGTTTATCTGCCTTCCCTGGAGAGTTTGTCGCTGTCAGCTTTATTGTGGCACTTTCTCTCTGCTGCCAACACTAGTACAACTCTAGGGCTGGTTTGAGCTGAACTCCTATCCAGGCTGAGTAATATTCACAGAATTGGTCCCAAAAAGGTGAGGCATTGAGAAGGACACAGCATGGTGGTTCATAAAAAGGGTCCTCACTAACACTTCACTTCCTCTCTGAAGTCCCTCTTCCTAAACCCTTACAAGGACATCCCATAACTAACAGAAAACACCATCCAGACGAGACGTGATGCTTACACATTACTCAGCCTGGCTTCATTTTGCCTCTGGTAAAATACACCATCACATCCGTCTGTTCCCTGTCATATACTGAAAAGTATTTATCTAGTTGCTAACAAACATCAAGATAAACACACCTTCAAAAAACACAGTACTGCTTCCTCCCATGAATCATTCAACACCTTACATAACTGTGGGTGTAATATAGAACCGTTTCAGATGTGATCACTTAACAAATAATTGGGCATAAACCTACCCGAAATGCAAAAAATGCTCTGTTTTAAAGCATAAAGATCTGCTTAATAAATTCCTGTCCTCAATTTCTTGTTTCTGTCCCTGCACTGCAATTCACTCTTCCTCTGTCTTACCCAGACAATTATCAAGAGCCCATGTTGCAATATGGCTCCAGACATGATCTGGGGAGAAAATACCTGCTTTCTCCCAAAAAGGAGGGTGTTCTGGCACAAGAGAAGTGGTGGCTCAGTGCTGAAGCAAGTGGATGCTGTAACTATGGTCTCAGGTTGTAACTTCCCACTCATATTTTGGTAACGTTTGGAGGGTTTTAGGCTGTATGTCAAATTAGAAGCTTAACAGATGTAACAGTTCTGGTTCGGTTTTGAGTAGGACTCTGGGCGACAAGGAGGAGGTTAACAAGTCAAAAATAAACAAGAATAGCCAGGGCATTGCAGTCTGTCCGGACTGGCGTGATCTCCCCTGCCATTTTGCATACCATCTTCCTGGTATGCGGAACGATGATCTAGAATATATGAGGCTTAAACACCGTTAAAGGACTGCTCAACCTTTTCAGAAAGACAGGTACACATCCAAATTAAATAATCCCTTGCCCCTACCTTTACTTTAAAAACATACATTGGGTAGGATGCCAAGTCTAGGATACTAGGATGCTGCTCCCTGCTCCAAAGCAGCCCTTCATGGGATCACCATCTACATGGCAGTTTCATCAGCACAATTATGCCTAGTAGAAGTGTGAATGCAGTATGCTGGCAAAAGTCCTCCGTTATTACAAGTATGGTGACAAAACAACAGCTTGTCAGCCGAGCTATATTTGCTGGGGGAGATAGTGGAGCTGAATAACAGTTATGTTGTGGAGTTAGACACTTCATAGAGACAAACTCTGAAAAATAAGTTCCCCTCTCTAAGATGGGAATAAACAATATATGGTCTGACCTACATGTAAAATTTTTAAATGATCTCGATCTTCTCTTGTAACCTTATTTCATCAATGAAATAGATATATCTGTGTCTGATGAAGCCAAATTTTAGGCTATTGGTTCATCCTCACCAAATCTAGACAGAGCAAAGTATAATCTGTACCACAGCATAAGTGCTCAATGAGACTCAGAAGTTATGGTGATGCGTTTTGAAAATCTGACTATAGACAGTTGACTGTGGTGCTTTTGAAAATTTTAATAACCTTGAGGGTTGGTATCAAAAAGCCTGAAAATTACAATCCAATCAGTACCGTTAATGTATTTTTGCAAGAATACTGGAGTGTATTTGGTAGGTGCCTCTCAAACTCTCAAATGTCCAGGACAGCATGACCCTTTCAAAAGAACAAGTTAAAAAGTCAGATTAAACAAAAGCTGCAGTCTGAATTTGACTGCATTAGCCTAGGGATTTCCCTTTTTCCTTGGAAGATTTCTGTTAAAACTCTTAAAAGGTGAGTACACAAATTAGTTGATATTTTAGTTTCACCTTGAAGGGATTGCTTTGCGGGAGAAACCCTAATTCATGCAATTCTGTCCAACACATAAAAAGGTAGTCCAATTAAAAAGAAAAAACAAAAAAGAAAAGGAAAAAAAAATCCTCTTCCCTGAGGGCAGATTTCCTACTTGTAACACTCCCATCTGCATCAGAAAACCAGAAAGACCTCAGAAACAAAACGAGCCCAAAATACAGTCTTTTCAGGGGCATCAGCACTGCTGTGTCACAGCCCTCTGCAGATAATCTTCTTTTCTCTTTTCCCTCCCCTGCTGGGAAATTACAGGGGTGGTCTTATCTGGAACAGGAGATCTAGTCTAGAGAGGTCAGAGCCCACAGTCAGCCTGTTGGACAGGACAATCGGTCATGGAAAGCGTCCAGCAGTAGCCAGGTTAAGTGAGGCTAATAAATAATGCACAAATGCAAAGTAAGTGACAACAACAGAGGATGCATTGGTCATTAGGTCAAACAGGAAATTCTCCACTAACAAATTACTTTTAATCCCAGCCTAATAAACCGTAAACCCCACTTAGTTAACTCCCAACTCAATAGCTACCTTCCTAGGAAAAAACCCTGTTTCTCTTCCTTCCCCTCTTCAGAGAAGTGTCTGACAGTGAGATCTTCAGGGCAGATAGACAGTGGGAAGTAGTTTTTCAGAAAACCAGATTTGGATAGTCCTTGGAAAAAGACGCATCTGCACCTCCCCGCTCTCATTTTTGTAAGTCAATTTAATCCATAGCTTTAAGAACAATTTACCACCCAGGCAGTCCAGCTTGTTTGCAATACAATGAAGTGCACTAACTAAAGTCAAACAAAAGCAACATTTGAAGGGGCTTTGCAGTTTTGCTTCCTGGCACTTGAAAATGCTTATGTTCTTGCTAAGCACGGGTTACACGCATTTATTTCACACAACATTAGAACTGTGGCAGATTTAGGATTCAAATGATTAAAACAGGAGATCACAAACAGTGTTGCGGATATCACTAGCAGGACTCAGCCCACCCCAGAGGTGTATGCAAGAGCAAACACAGCTGTACATGTCTCTAAACTGTTGATGGTGAAATGCAAACACAGAAAGTATGGCATTCCCCAGTAGAAGCCACTATAGTTGACAAAGTAGATGATTACACAATATTGTAGAGCAACGTGTTTTGATTACCTTAAAGTCAAGGCTGCAAAGACTGACTACATCATCATCTTTCTCTCGACGCTTCCTCTTCTGTAAGAAAGGAAACAGAGTTATAGCTGTACACTCGATTTGCATTCAGAAAGAAGTCTGTTTTTTATAAAGCAGACCAGAGACATTTTCTTTCTTTGCACCCTCAACTAAGTGTAATAACTCAAACAACTAAAGGTTGAAATCAAATACAAACCATGTTTATGCCGTTTCATGAGGTTTGTCACCTGATCGATACCTATAAATTATATGCCTAGAAGCTTGTTTCTCTGCCCTTCCATAATTGTGGTTGCGAGTAAAGTTTTAAGTAGGAAATCTCAGTAGCAGGACAGAATGCAGTGATTACCACTATGAAATGATTTGAGATTCATTTAGTTAAATGGAACATCATCTGTGGTTTCTGAGGTCAGCAATCCAGGAATAGTGCTGGGCTTTTTGAAAGAGTTAGGTACTAAGAGGGTCAGACTTGGCGATCAATAGGAACCGAGGTCTCTAGGGGACACCGGCAGATACGATGCCTAATTCTTATGTTTGCTCACCAGCACCGCTGGGCTTGGGCAGGGGTCTGTGAGTGATGGGATCTACAGATTTCACCTCGGAGGCAGTGCCAGCATAAAGCAGTTTTGCACTAGGTTGGTTGTTCCTGCTCCTCAGATAACCTCTAATACCCAAATATATTTTATTCAGGGAATTCTTACTGTGTTATCAGGGATTTGTTTTATAGTGCAGTTCCCTAAACAGCTGAACGAGTGTATGTGAGGGCATTTCAATCACCTATTTAACTGATTACTTTGGACATGGTCAGTAGACAGCTGTGGCTGAAGCATCCCTGCTAGGAATGCAACAGACTAAAAGAACAAGCATTTTTGTGGGAGAGAGATGAGGCTTTTGGCCAGGCAGCTCTCAGCTATTTTTCTGTCCGAAGAAGAGCACAGGCCAGTAGAACGATGATCAAAGACATCTGCACTGAGCTCCCTGATACCTCCAAATATTTCTTTACTATCTGGGCTTCTACATTATTTTTTCATTACCCAGATAATGGAAAACCAATTGTGTACTCATCCTGTTAGATTGTGCCAGCCTGTAGATCATCTGCTCTTGAAAAAAACATAGGTCATGAGCATAAGTTGTTTGGTCACCCATGAAACAAGTAGTTGATTTTCATCCTGTGTTTGACCCTTGTCCTTCAGCATTTCAGAATAAGTCAAGTTCATCCTCTTCCACTTCATCAAGTACAAAGGCAAAAAAACTATTTTATATTTTTATATCGGTCTACATGATGTTTATCCATTTAACAGACTAGAGACTGAACTAGGTGAAATGAGGAAAACACCATCTGTGCAGCTGCAGAAGGAACTACTACCACAAATCCACTCCGAACTTCAGCAAACTTCAGTTTTGTGCTCTACCAGTCCAGCAGCTTGACCTTCTGACAGGAGCAAATGCGTAATTCCTGTTTTCTTAGAATTCAATAATATATTCAAATAACTTAAAAGTTTCAGCTTTAATAGAGGTTTGTCTTCATTGCAAGTGTATTTAAAATGTCTGAACACAAGTATTCATTCAAATTATTTTTAAATGCTGACCAACCTAGTTTCTATGGTTCCTTTGAAAATCTGATGCAGTTGAGGGGATGTCCAGCTTCCCTGAAGGGTTCTTAGAAACCTGTTCTCTTGTTTGCTAGTCCTTTTGTATGATGTGCTTTTAGGCTCCAATGTGTCTTCTCACCTGTCCACACTATGCTGACTCTACCATTTAACTATTAAATACACAGATGTAAAGGTCAGATATTACAGAAGTGCACTCACTAGTTTCTTATATTTTGGGTTTTGGTGCTGTGTTGTTTTTTTCTCAGCTATTCAAACTAGCTACAGAAGTGGATTCAAGTACAAAGTTTCCCAATGATTTCAGTTTTTCTGTGTGTTTTTTTTTTCTTTCTGTATTTGCAAAGACAAGATACTGATTGTCACGTGAGGCCCTTCACTGATAGACTTGCTAACTACAAGAGGAAAAAATTCTCACATTAGGCATTATGCTTTACCATATTTATCGAGCTGACACTGAATTAATGTCCCAGCACACTCCATACTTTTTGAACAGACCTTTGGCAGGCTTGAGAACACATGCAAATGCAGACATTTGTTTTTTTAGTTTTAGTAAAATATTCAGGGTTGGTTATTTATCAAACCCTGCAATAAAAGACTGCTATAACCACACCTTTTTGGTCTGCAGATTATTTTTCCCATATGTAAGTCAAGGATATTAGCATCTATTTAACAGAAGAAAACTTGCAATAAAGACAAAGACACCACGCCTTTTTGGTCTGAATATTATTCGTTCCTTATGTAGTCAAGTATATTAACATCTTTAACATACAGCTCCAGACCAAAGCCCAGACACGAAAGGAAGGCCAAAGTTTTGTTTTTAAACTGGCTAGACTTATGCAATAAGTATTGCATTGGCTGGACCCCATTTCCTTTGCCCAATATAGTTTCATACAAAAACTTAGACATTTCACTACAGAGCCAGCTGTGTCATTCCTGTGTGGTGCCAGAACAGAAACATATTCCAAGAAAACGGCCTCTTTAGACTGCTCAAATCTGGGTGTTTAAAGCCACATGATAGAAAAGCAACTGCTACGGTACTGTTTTCTCACATTTTTGAGACAGTCACGATCAGAGATCTGATACGTTAACCTTCTCACGAAACTCAAGTCATGTGGAAAAACTTACTTCTACGAAAGTTATTAAAGTGTAAAAACCGTGAGACCCGATTTAGGCTCTCAAAGAGGTATTGTAAAGGAGAAGCATAAAAAATGCTAATCAGGAGGGGAAATCTAAATATTTTGTGACTATTTTAGAAAGACCTAAACAATGCCATGAGCATGAATGTTAATTACATTTCAAGGATTCCGATTAAAGCTCCAGGAACGCTTTTAAAGAAAGTACTGGTTTTCAATTTGAAAACAATTCTAGCCATCTAGTTTTCCTCTCTCCTACTAAGGGCTTTTGCCTAAAACCAGGATATTTTGTTCTTTAGGGATCAGTCTGGTTTTTGCTGCTTATTGCCCACCTGAAGTCATAAAACACCAATAAGGCTTCAGGTGAGGAATGTGCATCAGGACCGTTAAGTCAACAAAGATCAAGCGCCTGTTTCTCATAAACAAATCCTCCTTAATGAAAACGAAGAAAGGAAAATAGACCATGCGTAAGCTTGCTTCCAGTCAGAAGCTGTCCAGGGGATGTTTTAACCCAAACTGCATCAGTCTTTTCTTAGAATTATGCAGAACACGCACTAGTCCTTCTCTTTAAACCCATCCCACCTCTGCAGGCGTGAAAAGGACACTTGGCTTAGTTACCCACTTCCCCTGAGGCTCAGGCCAGGTACATTTTACAGACTTTTGACCAAGCAGCTGCACAAACTATCACATGAAGAGATGCTATTTGTGAATGGCATATGAGTACTTGGTGGTCATGGGGAAAAAACCCCCTTGTGTGACACACTTACTCCAGCACAAGAGATGCGACACCAAGAAAAGTAGAATTCTTGCTTGCCTACAGGCTGCTGCCAAAATACAGCACTCTGGTCAATGTATGTCAGCGTAACTACGTTGGCAAAGCCTCTAAGCAGAGACCTGGTCCCTGGCCATGCATTAAGGGTATGTCTGCTGGCCAACTGTACTGCACAGCTATGCTCTCTCCTTCATTATTTTTTCTCTCCTGTATTTGCTTCTTTTCCAATGTTAGGTGTATCAGTCCAAGACTAAGCTCTAGCTAGTCACAGGAAAGCTTAGGTCTCCAGAAAGGCTCTGGAGTTCAGGGGTACCCACCATCTCTAGCTGCAAATGAAGCTACTTGGGATTGAAGGGAGAAGTGGTGGTAGACCCTGTTGATGAGGAATGTGATGGAGGACTGCAGATAAAAAAATTAAGTCCTTCAAAACCAGTTTATTCTTTTTCTGCAGTCTGTCATGGCATACAATATGTTCTAACTGTAATTGTGAGTTGAACTGCATACGCGTATAGCCAAATAAAAGCAGATTAAAAAACATGCAAAGAACAGGAATAACTTGAAGCTCAAGCAAAATGCTTTAAATTTGTGATGTATGAGCACAATATTTTCAAATTTGAAAGAATATACTTTCTAGGGCTTTGTAACATTCAAATGTATTTGTTTAATACAGCTGTAGTCACCAGATGAAAGCTTCTAAAATTAAGCAAAAGAAAAATCTACAGGAGATTATGGTTTTCTTTAATCAACTCCCACACTGGACTGGTGTTTGTGCAGCCTCAAAATTGCACATGGCTGCCATTCAAGGCACAGCCAGCAAAGTGCCTGTCTAAATGCATGCTTTCACAAGAAGGTCCAGCTGATTTTAGATGGGATTTCCTTCATAAAAGGTAGTCCTGTCCTTTTCCCCACCTCCAGACATGTTCTCACGCCCTTCCTTGTGCCGACACAGGCATTCATACAGCTTGTGCAATCAGCTGCTCTAGCTCATCCAAAACTCTTTGTTTTCTTTTTGGCAAGGCAAGTTTTTCAGCCAGATCAGTTTGCTGGCCGAGAATAGGATCACCACTTCCAGGGGCAGTGGGGACAAATCAGCTTAGGCAGCTCATGAAAATGAGCTTTAAGATGGGATAAGATCTATACACACAACACCAGGCACTATGCACCTACTTGAGATGACTAATCACCTTGCGATCCTCAGTGCATGAAGCTGGACAGACTTCATGAAGCAGCAGTTCAGAACACAAACCCAGTGTAGGTCTTCTGAACCACTCCTTAGAGTGGTCCATCTTTGTCTACCAGCTCTAGAGGCTGGATGTGAACCACTTCCCTAGTAAGGGATGCATGTTAAAGGATGAAGAGAACAGAGTTACAAGGCTTACAGCAGTTAGGCCATGCACTTGCTCTAGGTAGTTTCTCTCTACCAAATAAAATACAGATTTTTGTATTTAATTAAAAAAAAAGGTTTATTTCTACACCATGTTTTACATCTTGCCTATTGCCCTGCCAGCTTGCTTAGCAGGACTGCTGAAACACATCAGAAAATAAGAAGTTTTTAAAGAAACCAGTGTCCAGGTTATCCTGCCTTTTCTCAATTCCTGCGTACAAAAGCACCCTCCAGCTAAAGCTCAGAAGCCTCAGTGGCTCAGAAAGTGTCTAGCCAGGTAGAGAGGAATGTGCTGATTTTCTTTCCTCTCCAGACAGAGGGACCTTCACCTCTGTATTCCTGCTTTTGTTTGTGTGCTTTTGCAATATGCACCCACCAGCTGTTTTACTCACCAGAGTGAAGTCCCAGTATGGTCCTGGAGTCAGAAATGTGAAAGAGCTGCCTCGTCTCAGAAGGTACCTGTGAGCAGAAAAAAAGGAGTAAGGTAAGGTTTCTGTAGCAATTGATAAACTACATCTGATTTCCACAGCTTTGATGGTATCATACATCTTTAGCTCTTAGCACGAAAGTCGCAAAGACAATGATGTAGTATAATATTTAGGAAGGCCAGACCAAAAGAATTGCCAGTATTCCCCATGATGATTGCAGGTGTTAGATTAAAATTCCCACATTCTACAATAAATGGCTCCATGCAACAGAGGCAGGCAAAAACCTCCCACTGGGCCCTGCAGGCTGGTCTGGAGGAAAATCTCTCTTTGACCACAAACCTGCCAATCTGACCAAGAGGAAGGATAAAACAATAATAATAATAATAATAAATAATAATATTGTGGCTTCGTTTTCCAAGGTTAATGAAGCTGAAATGAAAGGAGGCAACAAACTGCACCTTTGACAATGCAGCCTTGTAGTTTCCCATAAAATTACAACCAGGAATTGAGTTGTGGTCTTTCATTAAGTCATTCTCAATCCAAGAAAGTTAAACCACCAGAAAGCACTACACACAATAGACCGTTTGTATAATCCTTGCTCTTTGAACAATGGTAAACGAACTGCCTTATGCAAGTCATTTATTGTACTAGCACCGAGTTAAGCAAACAAGTTACGTTCCAACTTTCACTGTCTGGTGGACTTAAGGTATGTTTCCAGCAACAATTTTTTAAAGCTTATTCTGGCTGTAGTATGGAGAAACATTTTTGTCTGTCATTGGGTTTCTGCATGTAGAATTTTAGTCCCAAATGGGCCACACGTTTTTTTTCAAAGGCAGCCAGCTGCATCACCTAATGGGGAGAAGATTTCCCCCTTGCTGTCACAAACTCAGACAGAAAAGGCATCTCCTCGCCAGCTGCACCTTTCTTCTTTGCTCTGAGATCCCACAGGATTATCAAAAATCTGGAAATAATATAGGAATGCAAATCCTTCTGACTTTCAGGGAACTTGCACTCCAGTATTGCTCAGGCATTGAAGAAAATTCATCTCACAAAGTATTAGTAGTATTTAATGTCAGCAGCTTTCCCTGTCGGAAGAGAAAAAGCATTTGTCTGTAAAAGGTTTGTGCAGGGTGGGGTGTTCTGGATTGGTGTTTGGAAAATATAAGTCAACCACCCAGAAAATACTTTTGCATTTCTACCAGCCAGTGCAGAGCAACAAGATAAGTATTTTATGAAGTGTACCTTATTGGAAGCAAGATGTGAAGGAATACAAGATGCTTTTGGTGATAAGGCAGACATTTTATGCAGCATAGACTGCACAGGTGAGCTTATTAGTACTTTTCCTCCAGAAATACATTTCTATGCCGGCCCTTTGCTTAGCATATGTCTGTTAACACATGTGACACTATGCTTTATTTCAAACTCAAATCTGACGAGAAATCTAACCAACTGCTTAATGCCTGAGCTGGTTCTGTGCTGCTCACTCTAGGAAGGACAAGTGTCTGGGCAGCGGATTTTGTTTCTTGGGATGACCCAAGCAGATGACCCAAAACTGTTATCTGGCACCTGGTACCAAAAAGACAAGATCACTACATGCAAGAAGGGAATATTCTCTTCATTCCCCATTTGTGGTGAAGGAAGGTGTCTGATACACATAAAAAGCTGAAGCAGCCTTAGCAGAAAATGATATACTTAGATCTGAACAGGGAGTGAGAGTTGTTTGGCCACCTCAGTAGGTCCCATGAAATAGGAGCAAAGCTTCCCTGCAGCTTCTAGGGTCGCCGAAGTCCCCTCGGGACCTATTTAGGGAGCATTTCACCTTCTGCAAGGGTTCAAGCAAGGTAGCTGCGTGTGAGCAGTGAAAATGCTAAGCAAGCAGCATCTGCAGTGGAAAACCAGGAAGCAGGAACATTGTCATGGGCTTCAAAGTAGTTAAAATAGTAAATATGCCATCTATGTTTTATATACATATATATATACACACACGTAGACTTAGATACCTAAATATATAGATATCTAAAATAAATATGTAAAATTTATAAAATATATAAATATAAAAAATAAGCTTGTTCAATGTACCATATGCATGAGTTATGACTTAGGTAAAATCAGAGGAAGCTGTGCCTCAGAGCACATGACCTCCAGGTACCTTAAGATCAGCTAAAACCTTTTAATGCAATCACTATGTCTGTGACACTGCTCCAGAAAGGAAAGTGGCATTTCCAAGAGCTGCATACCAGTACACTGATTGCTAGATGGAGAAGAAACTTCTGGAAGGGAACATTCTTTGGGATTTATAAGAGTACATACCGCTCAGGAAGAAAATCTGGGAATGAGCATCGGATTTCTTTGAAATTTAAAATAGAGACTTTTTTTCTCATGAGAAAGAAAAATCCTCACTGTTTAATCCCAACATCTAACCTGCTAGGCTGCCCAGACCAAAATTTATGAGTTTGATTAAACCTTCCTTGCCTACAGATAGAAAAGCAAAGAGATAATTAATGGTCTGCAGACTGTGCCATGCACAGCTATAAAGAGCTACCAGAATGGACTAAGCCTCTGTCTCTAAGGCAGGCATGAGCTTTCATGCTGGAAAGCAGGAGCATAATTTTATTGCATGAATCTTGATCTCCGACACCAGAGGCAGCCAAATTGTGGCCTGGAAGCCACATGAGGCTTGCAAACTGTTCAGAGTAACTCCCAGTCATCCCAGTGTGAATGTGGTTGCTCGTAACTGCCCCAGCTGCATTGTCTGGGGTCCTGGGTGCATCTCAAGTTGTGCCCCCCTGCCCGCGGGCAGCAATGGGACTGCAGGTATAAAGCTGCCATTGAGAACAAGCAGGAGTTTGGCCCATTTGCACTAATGCACTCAGCTTCCAATCAAATAGAGATTTTATGGGGTATAATCAAGTGAGTCTGGCTACAGCAGCCTTTCAAAAAGCTCAAATTTAAAGGTATTGTACAGCTATCATCATGTCCTCTTACACTCGTAGGTTTAAAGCAACCACCGTACGTTTTCATTTACTGCCCAACGCATTTCATTCCTATTATACAGGCATTATAATAAGGTTTTAATCCAAAGCAGTGTTTTATTTTGGCATGCACGCTGTAAGGCAATGTACCTCATGGGACTGCCTATGCAGTATATCACTTTCTCCTCTGCTAAAGCTGGGGTGGGACTCGTATAACTAAATGCCCGAGATGCCTCCTCCTCTGACCTCCCCACTGTTCTTGAAAAAGGCTTTTTTTGGTGTCTCCTGGGAACCTGCCTGATGGTATCTTCCAAAAGACCACCTGCAGAGATGATCACGCAGGTATTAACTTCTCTACCGCTACTGCTTAATATCAAGACTACATAGCCACTATTCTTTCATGAAAAGGAGAAAAGATCATGTACGAAAGGCATTAACTTGGAAACCGCAGCATTTTGAAATGAGTTGCAGGGGTGGGGAGTACAATAGATTTAAGGTTCAAAAATCTACAGACAGCTTTGTTTCCAGTTGTCCACAAGACCCGAAGAGAAATTTCTCCATCATCTAAACTTTCTCCCTTGGTCACTCTCCCACAAAAGGCGTGTAATATAGAAGCATCTGCTCCAGTTAAAAAGTTCCCTTCAGTCCTCCAAACACCCAACACAATTCTTCTGCAACAACAGAGCCTGTTATAGACCACCTGCTCTTTCCTCCTCTTCAATGGTCCAGTAAGAGGACTCAATCAAGAGAAGAGGGCAAAGCACAAGTCAGAAACTGCTCTTTCTCACATGCCACCAACATCAACAGTGGTGTCTGGGAGTCGAAATTCTCTTACTTGTTCTAGATCTTGGTATCACAGGCATTTCCCAACCATGTTTTGTTAACAGGAATGAGTCTTTTGTGGTGTAAAGAGATCTGACTGATCCTCCTTCCTTTTCAAGTCTTTGGCCAAGTATGGGGAGCCGAGATCTGCCAGGAACCATAAGGAGTGGCAAACGGACAGATACCAAGGGAAGCAGACTCTTGTGCTAAGTGGAAAAAAGACCTTTAGGAAAGCAGCCTCTATCATCTCAAAGCTTCATCAGATCTCATCCTGGTGTCCCCTCTCCAGTCACTGCTTGCTAACTGAGCCTTGATGATGTACCATTTAAACAATGATCATTGGGATGATTACCTGCAGAACTGCTTGACATTTTGCTCTGCCTGTAGCTCTGCTAAAGCCTGCAAAGCTCTTCAAAAGTACAGAGCCAAATTTAGTCACCTGCATGACTACCACGCATATTACGTGCAAATGGATGACTCATGATTGCAGTGCTCAGAGGGGCATGTCTTGCAAGGTCTGTCAAGAATCTGAAGACAGCGCTGGTGAATTAAAGGTCAGCAACGACCGTAAGAGCAATCCTGGAAGTTTTACTTAAAGCATCTCACAACACAACGTGAGAAAAAGCAGAGCTGCGTGATGGAGCACTACACCATTGGTCATCGCTCAAAACACTGTATGATTAATTGAAGCAAGTGCAGAGTGGCCTGGATGTAATGTTTCAGTACCGGAAAATAGCAGAATAAAGTATTATGCTGGTGCCATACAGTTAATTGTTGTGTTTACAGCAAAGCTGTTGTAAGAGCCCAGCCCTATGGTAGGGACATCCATAGATATTCCTCCTGAGTCACCCAAATGAAAAGACTGAAGTTGTGTTCAGTCATTTCCTTGAAAAGATTCTTCTTGATAGACTGTCTCCAGCATAATTTCCTTGTTTAAGACAGGATGAGCAGATACAGACTCTTCCCTTATCTTACCAGGCTCAAGACAAGCAGAAAGTGTTAATTATAGCTGGCTGATTCATGTAACTTTGAAACCTATTTCAAAGTGATTAAGAACGTCAGGGTTATGAAGACAATTACGTGAACACAAAAAAATAATTTTTGAGTTGTAAAATGTGGCAGCAACACACTGGCAAAGCAAATCTCTCCAAACCGAGAGCAAGGGAAGGGCAATTTTGTTGAGACTGTACAGAAAGAACAAACACTTCTGTTTTGGTACCCTCTGTTTGCTTCTAGAGATTAATGTTCCAGGCTGCCTACCAGCAAATTGATGATACTGCCAGTCTTTTGGCAAGAGTAAATCTTTCCAGAGCCTGTGAAAATAGAGATTGACATGCTGGTGGTCCACAGACAGATTAGCTATGAAATATGTTTTAACCTTAAAATTGAGCGTGTGTCATTTGTATTTTTGAGTTGGCCTGCAAACAGGTTTAGAAAACCAGCTACCAACACAGAGAGGCTGGGGAGGTCCTGAACCCAAAACCTGTTCGGCAACATAGCAGGGGAGGAGATGGGGCCCCAATAATCTTAATAGAGGAAGTTTGGGCAATTTAGTAGATAACATATTGATAAAGGCAAGTGGGCAGGCTCAATTGTTTCACATTGAAGCCAGACTAAGGAAACAGTCATTGTTCACCGCCTTCCTTGAATAAACATCGGGATCCTCTCACCAGCCCTGGATGGTATGGATGTAGCAACGGCAGTGAGCACTTGGCCAAATTTGTCCTCAGAATTTAATTTCAGGGTTAATGATTCCCTTCAGAGCTGGACGCATTTTGAAGTTCAGAAGGGAAGGGTAAACAGCAGCAAAAACACACACCTAATCTTAAATCAGTTTATCAAAAAGCAAATGTTTCTTTCAAATACTGCGTTGCTTCTTAAGCATCTTTTTATTGCTGGTCTTCAACAAGAGACAGGGTTTTTTTCTGTTGACTTTTGCTGTTTTTTTTTGAGGAAGGAGGGGGGAAAAAGAAAAAAAAGGCATAAATAAGATTTTGGGGTCAACAAAAATCCAAAAGATATCTACAAAGGGCGTGCTAGAATAGTCTCCCATTAGTCAGACTAGAGGATAAAGCACAGAAGAGCTTCACTCATCAGGTTAGAGCAAGTTCCCATTAATGTGATTTGAAATATTTTTCTCCCTTTTTACTGTAAATCCGCTCCGCCTAGTCAGCATCATTCGACAGTCTGCACTCTTTTTTAACTTATTTTTGATGACTTATCCAGGAAACTGCAGAAATGCTTTGATCTGGCAGTTGTCTTAACTTTTTAAAGTTCCAAAATACATTCTTCAGACTGGGCAGCAATTCTGTGTTTCCTTCCCCTCTGACTTCAACCGCCCCCCCGTTTTTTTGTTTTCAGAGCAAGCTGTTCTTAAATATAAACCACTTGCACCAGTTAACTACTAAGATGGTGAATATTACAGCAACATGAACAGATTAAAAGTAAGTCCTTCCCCAAACGAGCAAGCCACACTGGTGAATCCTGTTTTGAATGACAAGAACAGAAAAGCTCCACAAAGACTCTTTTGAATTTTAGTTTAAAGCTTTTCGGCAGGGGGAAGAAAAGAGCCTCTGGATTTCCAACTTACTATAGTTAATATTTCCACTTCAACAATATCCAGAGGCCTTGGCCAGTGTAAGAGGCCTCCCAAGCACTATGCAAACAAATTCTGACTAAGGGCACTTACGGCAGTTCTTGTCACGGTTCCTTATCTTGAAAAGCTCCAGGGTAAAAGCTTTACTTGAAGAAAAATCTATTGACAGACATTTTCAATATCTAAAAGCAAGACAGAAGGACTCAGTACTTCAATGGCTGAGAGGAAAATGGTGCTGGTGAACTCCGAGGAGTTCAAGTTTGCAGACTGCTTCTCCGTCACTAATGCTACCTCATTAATGCTATCGCTGCCAATAGCACACAAAAGGAAGCGGGATACTTACAGCCGTAATTATATAGAGAGCAAAAGAATGACGGAGTTGCTCTCTGGAAATGTGGTTTAGAAAGCTGCAATAACTTTCTGGCAGCAGCATCATCACGGTTTGCAACACTGGTGCAATTAGTAATTCTAGCAGTCTCAGCTTTCAAATAGCAAAGCCATGAAAACCCATGGCAGTGGAGTTAAGCAGCAATCAAAAACACTTCAATCCATCTACCACTTGGACAGGACCGAGCAGTGCTACTGCTGAGCTGAGAACTTCTTGTACTTTTCAGACACTCTGGAATAGCCATTATTTTGTTCTTTTATGTTGGAACAACCTCTGCTTCTAAAAGGAAGCGCCTTCAGACACTCTGGGCAGGTTTAAATTATACAAAGAACATTAAATTTTTGTTTAAATAGTTTTATGAAGTTCAGCACAGACTGAACGGGAAGGGTGATTTTCCATTTTAGAAGTGTTTGGTCCTCACAGGTAATGGTGGAATATTATTGCTATTTGTCTGAAGAAGCAATCAACGGCAGCACTGAACACGAGCAGATAAGCCCCAAGCAGATTAAACATGCACCGATATCCTTAAATAATCACACGCCTGACCTCTCCAGAGCTGCACATTAACGCTCTCACCACAGCCAACATAGCAACATCTAGTTTCATCTGAGGACTGAAGTGATATCTTTTCACCACAGACTTCCCTTATGACCCAAGCATCTTCCTTCCAGTTTGCCTTCACACTTCCCTCCCCAGCTGAGTATCTGCTCCAAGTCAAATTTGGTAAATGCTAAGCTCCTTAGCACTGTTGCAAAGGCTGGCAGCCAGACCTTTCTGCAGGAGAAAGAGAAGGACTTTTCAGTAGCACACGGTCAAGTCTCCTCTCTTCCCCACCCCAATCCCTGTCCAACTGTTCAAGTTACTTCAACGTTTATGCTTAGCACACAGTGGCATTTTTCAAAGGCTTCTGGTTGAATGACACACTGCAACATACCATGACTGAGCGCTGAAATGAAACGGATAACAATTGCCTTTTGTGAAGATTATTTGTAAGAGTACCATTTCAGTGATTTAGTTTACAATATGACTGTGCAAACATTTGCGCTGGCCAAACCGAGAGGTAGCAAACGTAAGCCTGGGTAGGAAAACCTTTGGTCTGCTTTGCTTGCGAGCTGGCCTGCTGAGACAATTCTGCAGCTGCACAGACCTTCTTCAACTGCCATCATGATGGGAACACTGTAAATATCCCGGAGAACCTATACTGCTGCGGAAACAAAGAAAACCTGGATGCCTCAAGGAGTCCATGCATCCAGGCCATGCACAAACTGAGAGGACAGAAGCCCCGCTAGGCAGAAGTACGATCCCTCTTACAGGGCATAGGAGGCAGCTGGTGTCCCTACAGACTCATCAGCATTAGTGTTTTCATGCCAGTGATGCCCCAGAGCATCGCCCCGCTGTTCCCTCACTCAGGCATTCGCTCTTGCCTCCATCCGTGCTTTGCTTTGGAAGATAGCAAGAGCAGAGTCTCCTCCACACAGCCTTATGGCACGCAGGGGCAGAGCTGTACAAAGAGAGGTCCAGTTCTGCAAGCAGGTATTCTTGTCTGCAAGCATGTAAGGGGATTATGGCAATAAGCCATCACTAGGAAGATAAAAACTTCATTCCTCTTTATTAAGAGAAAAATGAAAGCTGCTGACAGAACTAACATCTTCTGATACGTGATTAAGCACATGCTGCGTGTAGTAATTCTGCCCACTTCACAGAGCTATTTGTACCCTCATTTACAGAGATATGATGTAAATGCTGAAGTGGAGGGGGCCAGAGGACTGTAGGGAGAAGCAGTGCAGCTGCTGACAAAATATTTTGCTTGTCAGCAGCCGTGCAAGCACTCTTACTGCTGCAGGATCATCTCTGGCAGAAGAGCACGGGTCCCTGTGGCAGAGGCAATGCAACCCCAGCTCTTGAGCTGCTGTTTCGTGCATCAGGCCCTTGTCAATCAGGTCCGTCGGCTGTGCGCGACTTCTCGCATGAATGATGAGCTAGAAGATAATCCTAACAATTAAAAACCAGGAACAGAAATAAAACCACACCAACACCACATGCCAAATCTCGGCTCCCCTTTTCCTGCTGAGTGTATAGCCAGACCAGGGCTCATCTCATCTGTCAGCCCCCTGATGGGGAGGCAGTTGTCCAGGCCCCCCTGTCACTCCTGGAGAGAGGCTGACACCTCCAGCCAGGCATTTTAAGCTGGCTTGGCTATGCCCTCAAGGCGCCTCTCTTTCTGCATCAGCTATAAAGGAACCTAGTGTGCGGCTCAGATTTAAGCAATCAGCTTTTAGGTGACCAAAGTTAGGTGAAATTAATCTTCCACGCAGTGCTTAGGAGATACCAGCTGACAAAATTTCTAGTTGGAGCTCAGATGCAATATTCATAAATACATTTTTGACTCACTTGACCATGTCATCCTAGCTGTACAGTTGATAGCAGGTACCTCTAAAGGCTTAGAGAAATCTTTAGTCAGGCTTTATTCTAAATAGTTCACATCCTCTTCAGCAGTTTTAGTCCCAAGGTCAGAAATGAGCTGTGTTCCAGAGAAGCCACCACCATTAAAAAAAATAAAAGCCGACTTCTCAACGCAGAGATGTGAAACTTAATGTGACCAGGTGATAATGCACAAGCACAGAAAATGCCAGAAATATCTGGACTACATTCAAAGAAGAAAGAGAAAGGAAGAAAATGTTGTAAACAAGTCACGCTTACAGGAAAGCACTGTCTCATAGAGACTAAGCTTGAAGATAAGGCCGACTTCGGTGTTTTTATGTACCAAAGTGAAGGCCACTGTCTCTGGGTGCTTTAATAAGCCACTGACCCTTTTGGATTAACTTTACCTGACTTTTTTTAATTCCCACAAAAACAGGCTCTTGAGGGCTCCAAGTGAACTTTAAACTTTTCAAACATTTCCAGGCAGGGAGCAAAAGCCTCCAAGTTCAGCTGAAGCTAGTTGTATTTAAACATCACTCTTTCCACTTAGTGTCACCCCCACAAGCCCCTTCCCCTGTGATACCTATTTTGAACACTCTCAGGGGAAAGCAGTCAGGACAGAGGAATTCCAAGTGCCCAGAAGCCATGGGAGCGAGCTCTGCTGCCCGGCAGCCATGCCAGCTGAGGAAGACTGCATTGCTTCAAATCCAGACAACTATTTTGAGTTCTTGTGGGAACCAAGCTTAATCCTATAAATATTAGAAGTTATCACAAGAGAACACTCAGGAAAACATACATTTTAGTGCTGACAGGCACAAACTTTTCTCTTTTTTAACTCTAAGCAGCTATGCAAACACTCACTTCAGCTGTATGTTTTTCTTTTTTTGTGCAAACTGTTGCTGCAGCCCCTGGTATGAATGCAGTTATGCCACTTGTAGGGCTCAAGGGCTGGAACAGCAACTTAACATGGTGTAACAAGTTACCACTGACCAGCTGAAGCACCAGCAGCAAACATGAGGTAGTCCGAGCAAGAGTGCAGTTAGGCTTGTGCTCAGTGAAAGACAATCATCTTTAGCTGAGGCTGAACACATGCAAGTATAAGGTTATTAAAGAGCACCTGAAATGTAGTTGCTTACTTGTACTAGCATAGCTTTTTTTCTATTATACAGGACTATACTGCAGCTCAAGGCTCTCTTAAAACTGGAGGAGATGGGAGATTTGTAACAGCAGTGGTACTGCCACGTGTGTATTTAAAGGAAGCCATTTTGCCCTTTGCTATAGCACCAGTGTGGGGACTCATCAGCACTAAAATAATATGCTTGTAATTACTCATGATTCATAACAAAAACAAACGAAGCCACAGGATGGCTTTGGCTTGAAATAACCTAAGCCAGCATTTTTTCTACTGCTCAGGGCAGTTCTGCAGAAGCCATAAAATACAATGTGGCTGGGGTGCAGGCCGGGTGCATCCCTTTTCCTGCCCATTTTGGTGCAGGAGAGGCTTTTCTGGCCGTGGCCCCACCAGGAACACCCCGGGTAAACAAATGACCTGCAGGACTCCTTGCCAAAAGCTGCCCGGGATGCAAGGTCCGCAAGGGTTCAAGACAAAACTAGACAAAGCCTTGGAAGAGATTTACCGGGGGCTACTAAGCAGGCAACTTGAAAACTGGTGGAGACTGAAACGTTACAGGAGAAACGAGCTTTATAGATGTCAGGCTTGTTCTTACTTAACACCTAAATCATTGTTGGAAACAGTGCATTGGGTCAGAGAGACCCTTGTTCTGAAGCAGTTCTTATGTTCTTAGGAAAGTTCACCTCCTTCTCATCTTTGTCAGGGCTATAAAAAGATGCCCTGCATTGCTTTGCAGGCTGAAGGAGATTAGCACTTATCCCCCACAGCAAAAAAGAAATGGGGGCAGGATTAGATTGGGCAGAGCAGAGTAAGCCAGCAGAAGCAGTCTAGGAACCATGGATAAAAAAAAAAAAATTGAGCTGTAGGAAAAAAAGAAAAGGAGACAAGAGAAAATATGAAGGACTAAGGAGCTGGGCAGGAAATGGCTGCAGGGTGGAGCTGTATAATGTAATGTCTATACAATTTAAGGGTAAGATCGGAAGAGAAACAGGCCTTAGTAGGTGGGTGGTAAGGCGGCACTGAGTGACTTCATATTTTAAATATTTAAACATTACAAGGACTTGAAGGTGTACTTTGCTCTTACAAAAGAGATTGTTTAATCCTTTTACTTTCTGAAGGCACAGTCCCTTTCATTCTTTTCTTACTAAATGTAAAAATAAGTAAACACATTTAGTGCTGATATCCCAGGGAGCTCTGGAAGCCAGTAACAGATCAACCTGTGATAAGTTGACATAGGCCAGTAACCACCCCAGGAGAACTCATTTACTCAAACAGGGTTTGCACTGTTTTATTAAATTCATTTAAGGCACTTTAACTAGTGTGCCTTCTGTGCTCAGGCAAGATAACTGTTCCCTTTCATTGTGACTACCTTTCTTTACACTATTTTAACCTTGAACTACCTCCTTTCCCCTGTGAGTCGAGAGGCTTCAGATTCCTCTTTTCACGCAGCGTTTCAGCCTTGCCATTTCCATGAGAGCTTCAGTAGTGAGTCCCAACGGAAGTTGGTCCAAACAGTTGGTACCTGTGTCTGACCAAAGGTTGCAGTCACAGAACCCCAACATAAAACCACATCAGTGTGTCTTGGTCCTCCCTGCCTCCATGCCCATCTGCATGTATTTAGACCACATCTCATGATGCTTCCTGCTGAGCCTCTCCACTCTGTCTTGCTGGTAGGAAAGCTTTAGAGGAGTATCAGCTCTCAAAGGATTTGGTTCTAGATGACAATTTCCACTTTGAGATACCTTCCATTCTCCTAATGTGGCCAATTTAGCTCAGTTTGCACATGGATGGCAGTAGAGATCAAGTTAGACCTCAGGCTAGAAGCCAAATTCTCATTATGGGAATGACAGTTTCAGATGTTATTTGGCTATCTGACCATAGGAGCTTTAGAGGCAGTAGCAGATAAAGAACAGAGTAAAGAAAGGCCTACAAGGAGAGGAAAAGAGCTTGAAACTCAGACAAAACAATAGAGATGAAGGATTAAGAAATCAGGGAAAATGTAGTTACTGCAGTAGACAAGGAACTGCTGCCTCCAGGGATAATTTTATGGAGGCTGGCAGTGAAAGGCAGCTGCTCGGGGGCCAAGGAAGACATATGAGCCAGTATGATGAGAAAGGGAGGAGAGTTCAGACATGAGCCTCTAATCTCTTTCCACGGGAGAAGTATAAATACACCTGAAGTCTGTTTTCAAGCTTTAAACAGAGAGTAATAATGAAGTTTTATTAAAAGCATTATAGCCATTTCCAGTTATTACAACAAACAAACAAACCACCCACACACAAAATAAATCTCACATCGCAAGGGGAAAATAGCACCTCTCTAGAAAGAATGTACAGTCTTTAGAGAAGAGAAAGTCTGCTAGACATGTCCACAGGAAATCCATTATTAGGACTCATTCAGCTCAATCAGTGGTTATTCATGTTCAAGAGAACATTCTTGGACAGTTATTACAAAGATTACTCTGTCTCTTTTAAAGATTATCCCGAAGCAATTCTCTACACAAAGAAAATCAATTTAGGTTCCAGAACAATCTCAAATCTGCCCCCTTATGTGTATGAATTAGTATTGCAACAGCCCCACTATATGCGACGACAAAGCGCAGCAGGCACGATGCAAAGAGATAATCACTAACAAATCAGAATGAATGTCAAAAAGTGAGTGGGAGACCCATTAGTCAGCTGAAATAACAAGCAGCAACACAAAACGTTACATATGTAAACCTGGTTCAGAAAACATGGGTTGATACAATGATAAGGACTATTGCATTGACAGCATTGTGTATTTCAACCCTTCACCTACTATGGTGAGCACCTCCCTTCCTAACTGTTGATACAGCACAAGTTAAAACATCAACTCATTTTACTGATATAAACCACCTGAGGGAAGGGGACATGACACCGACAGCAGCTGGCAGCCTTCTAGGCAGGAGAGCCAGGCTGTGTTGTGGTTAATAGACATTTTGCTGAAAGTCAGCACTTCTGCATCGGCCTCGGTCTGTCCTTAGCTGCTGAGTTTTGAAGCTGAAGCTCTCTGTAAAAGTGTTATAACAAAGTCAGCTGCTCAGGCCCACTGCTTTGAAAGATCACTGTACAAAGTGTAAAGTCTCATGAAACTAATGGCAATGTCATTTGTGAAGGACTTTGAGTACGGGCCACTAATTAGTTAATGCTTTGTAGAGCTCTGGGCGATATTTTCCAGCCAGTTTAAGAGACTCATGAACACAACTGGCATTAAAAAGTCACCCATGGGAATTAAATCAGTTAGGCTCGTTGGAAAACCTTGCATCTAGAGGTTTAAACTAAGCCAAGCACTATAACTGACTCTTCTCACTGAGCAAGGTATGGAAGCAGTTACAAATTCTTAAGACCTTTACTTGTGCGGGGGAGGGAAATCAGCTTAATTGTAACTTCATGCAGTAGGCTTTTGTGGTCTCTCTGATGCCAAAGACTAACATATTCTGGGTTCTCAGAAATAAATCTGGTACCACCCAGACAACATTGCAGAAGAGCTTTTAAGTGAAGACACAGGTGATGAACGCTCCCAGCCCTGCTGCGTTCCAGCTCCAGCCCACCCACATGCCGAGAGCCCAGGGCATCCGGGACGTGTTCACATGCTTTGGGTCCCCGCTCGCTTTTCTCCTCCCAGTTCACCTTCGAGCTAACTGAGTTTAAACGGGTTAGGAAAAGGACGTGGTCAGCAGACAGTATGTCACAGAAGAATATTAATTCAGTACGGGAAAGGAAAAAAAGTCAGCCTGTAGTACTCAAGAAATTATTTCCTTTCATCCTGGGTGGGGAAGCACTAACCGTTTGACTCAGTAAACCGAAATGAATCCTAAATGTAGCCACACCAGTCGATTTATTGTAAATAATAAGCTCAAAGCCGGAGTGAAAGGAGGAAAGATCTGTTTCCCGATCCAGTGCTGACACCTAGAGGGAGAGGATTTCATTGCGTGCTTGGCAGCTCCCGAAGGGACTGAAAAAGAAATCACAAAGCTCTGCCTGAGCCAGCGTTAGCAATGGCTCTGGAGTCCCTTATTCCATACTCTGGAGTTCCCTGTGTGCACTCCAGCACAGGAGGACACAGCAAGAAGAAAGCTCCTGGCGGTAACAGCACTCCAGAAAGACACGAGAAAAAGATGGAGACCCTTTTCCAAGCAGCACTGGAAGGACTCTGCCTTCCCAAGAGCTCCTCTGCAGCAGCTCCTGCTGCCTGGCCACCCCACACGCTGTAGGAAGAGCAAAGTATTTTGCACAACAGCATTAGTGGTATACCAATCCTGCTCAGCCACCTCTGGGATCGTAGCCCAGGATTGCCGAGGCTCCCCACAGCGGGTAAGCCCATTTATGCCTTTCCCAATAGACTTTACCTTCATTCCCCAGACTCAAGGGCTCAAATCTCCACATGCCTTTTTTTTTTTTTTTCTTTTAAATCTTTCTCTCTCAACTTGCACGTCGTGAACAAACTGTTGCATCTCAGCCACGGAGCTGAGGAGAAAAAGACATCAGAGAATCCAAGCACAAGCCAGCTCCATAGGAAACCAGGCTGCATCATTGTCTGTCCTTGGGACTGCCTGCTAAAACTTGCAGGAAACTTTAGCCAAGGTTGTTACTACTCCTCCACATAAGGTGGGGCCCACCTGGATTTGCAATTCTAACTACATTATTGGCTTTATGCCTTTTTTTTTGTTGTTGTTGTTGAAGTCTGCATTTTCTTTGGCTTCACCAAAATAAAGATCAAGAGAAAAGGTGAGCAGTGAACTATCCAAATGCAGCAGGGATGGTGCTTGCAGCATGAAGCCTATAAGACTGTGGCTGCACAGATATACTTTACACCCCTCTTCAGGGTGTAAATGCTTCTTTTGGAGAACTTGTTGACAAACATGGGGTCCTGCTCAAGGAACAAAGAAATTGCCTTGTCCACCTGGGATCCATCCAAACATCTGACAGTCAGGTCTGAAATAATCTGTGTCTTTTTCCTCCCTGTTAAGTCTACTGGGAGGGCCTCCATCCTTGCTTTAATTTCTGGGAAGACTTCAAAGTAACCCTAAATAAAATTGCCTGAGGAGGGCAAGGCACTGGGAAGTCAAGGCCTGTGATCAAGCATGCCTTCCTGTCCATTTGCAGGTAAAGTTGAAGCCTTGGTCAGATAATTGCTTACAATTATGTCAGCACATTTAATAAGGTACTTCCCTTCTTAGCAGGATGTGGTAACTGTGGGACCACCAAGTCTATGGCACCACAGAGTTAAACAGATTTGCTGGCAACCTGTAATTTCAGGTGCAGAGAAACTGAAGAATTATTTACCTTTCTCACAGCAGATGGATGAGGCACACCAGCTGAAACAACCATGCTGCAAATTTTAAACAGTTAAAAGAACAGGTATGTATTTAGGCATGTGAATACTACATGAAACTGCAGCTGCTTTCCAGGGACTGCTGAAATTGGCCCTGCAGAGTCTAAAAAGCTGGGAAGGGAGGAAGGTGTGCAGCTAGGAGGACAAACTTAATGACCGTTTAAAATCCTATTTGGAAGCAAGTCACAAAGCTTCACCTGCCATTTTCTCCAGCTCACTGGGTATGTTAATAGTGTGACATGGTTTACTTTTGAAGATGAATCTAATTCCAAAGCTCATGCCTGCAGCCTTTGTGTTCAGCGCTTGTCAGGGGGTGACAAAGTCATGCTTGAACGGGACAATGCCTATGTGTAGCTGTGAAGACGTGCACAAAGCAAAGCAGTGCTTGCCTGCTGAAGAAACCCTCCTACCACATTTACCACAGGCCCAGTTCTCCATGGCACTCCACTGCATGAAGTATTTTTCCCCATAAAAGGCAAAGCAGAAATCCCTCAGCAACAGCCAACCCAGTCACTGTGACAAGCTCTGTGGAAGGTGGCACATTGGCCAACTCACTGTAGGACTTGCTCTTGCAAGACAAAACTCCTTTCAGGAAGAGCTTAGGTGCTACTACTTGTTTCCAAGCCAAATTCAAATTGAATGGTCTACCTAGAGTCTGTTTCAGAACCTGGTGGATGCATTTTCCTAATCTGGAGTATTTTATATTTATATTCAGCTCCTAGTCTTGATTAGCAGATGAAGTAGTTCCTTTATTCGCTTCCATTGCAGGTTTTTAGAAGGCCCTTCAACTACAGCAGTAAAAGGCATCAGTTACCAGGACACCCACACTAAATAAAACCTCACACTATATAAGAGACACTATCTTCAAGAACAGCTCTGATGCAAACATGAATACTAATTACCTGTGAGCAGAATTTTGAAATTTAAATAAAAATCCAGTGTATTCTGAATGTTTGCATTTTTTAACTCTCAAAAAGCAGCCAAACATTGCCAGTATAAAAGGAGTACAAGTAGTCAAATTCCATTAGCTTCCTTGGGAATTGTCCATATAAAGCTTAACTACTGTCTAATCTTCGTTCAACCAATTTACACTGGGGGAAAAGGCTTTTCCATCCTCATTAACTGCTTAACTTCAGCAGCATCAGATCATCACCAGCTGTTTCCTCCCCACTTATGAATTATTTTTTAGGGAAACTTTCTTATAATCATTCTGTTTCTCTCACCCCATTGCTTCCCAGTGTTTGTTCATCACTCACTATGACGTTCCTTTCTGGGAAGAGTTCTTCTTCCTTCCACATATTATTGTCAAGGATGCCTTATCACTGCTTTCCTTTCCCAGGCATTTCAAAACTTTCCTTTAAGTTTCATTGCTGCAGTGGCTTGACACTCACCAGAAACCTCATGTTTCCTGCTGTTTCTTCAGAGCAACACCACAGATGATAGCAGATTTAAAGCTGATGCAGAAAAGAAAATATAAAATATACCGGGAAATCTGACAGGAAATGAAGAGAAGGGGAGAAAGGGAAAAAATAGAGAAGGCAACAAATGACTTTTGCCAACTGATAGCAGAGCTAGAAAACAAACATTAATGGTAGGGATGAAATTTTTTCCAGTGTCCAGAGAGGAAGTCCTTGCAAGTCAGCCAAGGTGAGAAGTTTCTGTGGCTGTCAAATTGACTAGCATTTGAAATAAATCCATTATACAAAGCGATCTAGGATAAAACCCTGAAATACTATGGTAAAATCAGTGAGTTTACTGGGATTTTTTCCATCCATTTCAGTGAGGCCATATTTTCATCTGCACATTGCTTTAATCTTAGCAATGTTTCTGAAGAAAAGTGTTACTGAAAAGCCCAGTAAGAAAGGATTTGCAAATCAGGAAATCAAACAGTAATGACAACTTCTCAGTACAACCAATGTCCATAAGAAATTGGGTAGTTCTAGGTCCATCCAAGATATATAATTGTAAGATTTAAACTCTATCTTTCACCAGTATGCCTCCCTCATTCACATACTTTCAGATACAGGCTCCCAAACTGTGCCTGCTTACTGCCACAGACAGCAACATCCACTACAATGGCCAAAAGATACCACTTCCACAGTTCTCACACAACATATAAATAAATATATTTTAAAATAAGTTACCACCAACTGTCTTTCTCCAAGTCTCCAGCAAAGACGAGCCCTTATTTAGGAATCCTTAATTTATAAAATTATATTAAAAAGTTTTTATATTGGTCCATGGAGAAGCAAAAGGGCTTTGAGGCTGTCAGTTTTCCTCACCCTGTTCAGTAATTTGCTTAGCTATGTTTACAAGAGGTAATGGTTCCTCCTTGCATACTGATCACTGCCAGCCTTACAGAGTGCTTTGAGATGTCTCTAAGCAGACACACCAAGAAGGGCATGAGGTTTGCTGGCTACCACCTGGAAACCTGCATGTGAGAATGAATGACGGGTGATTTGATAATCAGAAGCCTTATGGGTCCACCTGGGCAGAAAAATATTTCTGGAAGCAGTCTTTACATTTTTCATCTCTTCTTTGACTTAAACAAGAACAAAACTTGTCAAGAAACTAATGTTTCAATTGTTTTCAATCCAAGCTCTTGAAAACACTCTGGAAATAAAACTGAGAGTTTAAACTGTTTGAAAGGATTAAGGGCAGGCAATGGGAGCAGGTGGAACATTTCAAGTTCAACAGTTTCAAGGCTTTCATGTGAAGTTAGGGCAGTCAGGGAAGCAGTTGCACTCTTCTGTGCTGTTTTTACATCCAGTCGGCATCATGGAAGGCACCAAAGCACCAGGATGCTGGTCTGAAGCATTGCCTCCACATTCCCAGACAGTTAAAGCTCAAGTTCTTACAATTCCTTTTTATCCAGTAGGGATGGGAGTACAAGGTCTGTAACATTCTTGGAGTTGAGGAGGGGATTAAGTAAATAAAATCAGGTCTTTTTCTCCTTTACAACTTAAACTTTTCTTTAACCCATAGGCTGTTCTCATCTAAGCTCATTAGACTTGAGGCGTAATGTGGTGGCAGCATACATGGTACAGCCAGGCTGCCTCTGGCAGTGGAATACAAGTCTAGAGGCAAAATAATTTTGGTATGACTTGGACCTCACACTTAAGCATGTGTCAAAATCTCGTTCTGGCAAAAGTGTTTGTCCGGAATAGATGCAGCCTTTCCCAACAGCTAAACTCTGCTTCCTGTTTGGATACATTACTGATGTTAACACTTTCCCTGACTTTAGCAAGTATATAGGACAACACCACACGCTTCTTTGGCAAATGACTACAAAAATAATTTCCTAGTCCTCCATACCAATGACATTATTCCTCTCTGCATCCTCCAGCTCCCTTTGGAAGATCCATCTTTTTCTATAGCACCACATGTATTTGCCTTCATTTTAAGGCTCCTTGCAAGACATCCACTGCTATCCTCAAAGAAGCCTGTGCCCACCACCATTACTTAGAATGAAGGCTGCTAACTTTCTGCTATTCTTGATTTGCTGAACTCTGGTATTTCCCAATCTAGTCTCAGCCTACCTACCCTGTACAGTATCTAATATAGTAATTCTTCCATCTCATCCAGATTCTCCTGTTCTTGTGCTCCCCTGCCTGCCTTTACCTATTGCCTCTTGCATTACAGGTGCAAGGTTCAGTCCTCTGAGAAAGGCCATCTTTATGCTGTTTCAGTTTCCTCTGATCACAGGGGATATAGTCAAGACATGCAGAATCTCCTCCTAAAATTAAGATAACTGAGGTAGATGCCTGGATAGTCTCTCACTTGCATGATTTCAGTAAAATAATTTGCCTCGTTTGGAGTCAGTCAGTTCTGCCCTGGCCAGATCAGCAAGACTATAAGGATTAGTTGCTTTTTCTTGGCCTTTCCCTGCAAAAGCAGCAAGGCCCATTTCATAAAGCTCTTTTTCACATCTTAATCTTTCCAGGAGACAAACAGTGCCATTGATTTTTATCTCTTCTCTTTCCAGAGCAGATTCCAGGAGATCAGCAGTCATAACCAACAGCTCTTAAACTTGCTCAAGGGATCCGGAAATGTGTGTAGTCTGCAGTGAGAGGGCACGAAGCAGACATTTTGTAGGCTTTATTGCACTGTTGCTTGCAATTGCAAGAAACAAGACCTCTGTGCTCTATCCCTATCCAAGTAGGAAATGTAGGTGTTTGCCTATTTTGTTATTTTGCAAAGAATATTTTAACAATTTGCCTTTTAGATACCAGAAGAGTGATACCAATCTCTGCTTCAAGTGCATTTAAGTGCTTTGTTTTTCTTCTTAAGAACCACTGCAGCTACACACAAGTAAAAAATGTGGAAGAGGGGGGTCTTCTCTCACTCATCCATGTCATTGCTGTGGACTCATACCAACCTTTGCCAGTCAGAACAGACAGCTGGAGTTAGGAACAAACGTAATTGTAGAAAAGATACCTTCACCACACACAAAGATTATTTCACTGGATGCAAAAGCCCTGAAGTGCTCATTCTTATCATTAAGGGACCGTGTTTACAGGAGAGATGCTATCCTTATCTTTTGACTCACAGGACTGAAGTTGGCTAGGCTCGGCAGTTATGTCCTATCTTCATCCACTGTGAGCTACTTATCTGAGGAGAGCATTCTGCAAGGCATCTGTGATGAGCTTGCCCTGAAAATATTAATTGAAGCAGTAATGCTAGGCTTAAGCAACTGGATGTTGAGGATAATGATTTGTGAGTGAAGATAATTATTTGGTAAGTGTAGCATGACTTCTGTTTTACAAGACAATAACAAGCAGGCTATCATCAGCATATAGTAATTAAGAGACTGATGTTACCCACAATCAACATTCACACAGAGGGATGTTGAGTGCTGAAACATTTTAATAGGTTTTAATAACTGGTTGGTGGCACTTGCCATGTAGATTGGGAAAGCAGCAGTACTATAGTTTAGAAAAAGCAAGTTCTGAATGATTTTACAGGTCTTTCCTTTTCCCTCCTACCCTCATCTCATCTTCCCTATGAGAAGCTTCATTCATTTCCAGCATCTCCAAGCACTGAGAAACACCAAGCTGCACTGGGAACACACTGGGGGTGGAAGAGCATGCCACAGGTGCTACCAGCATTTCCTAGAGATACCTGTTCAGAGGCCACTGAAAGTACATGAAGCATATACTTTGGCTTGTTTTATTAATTTCACCTGGGTTTTAACACATTTTGCACGTCTTAACAAAAAAAAAAAAAAGAACTATTTCCAGAGCTGTGCAGCTGACTACTCAGGTATGCTCACACCTTCTTTGTCCCTTGCAGAAAAACATCAGGTACAAGACAGCTTCCCCTCACCAATAGTTGTTAATAGGTGCCCAGTAAGTTAACAGGTGTCCAATAAGGTCAGGATTTCATTCCAGTTTGCTGGATTTTATTAAGCCTTCTGACTCTCAAAGTGTAGGGAAAGGTAAAGATGACCTTAAAATGGTACTAGCTTTCAGTGAGAAAGTCTATAGAGGAAGAAAATAGCATCACAAGATCACTGCTATCAGCATAAAGCCTCTCATTTTTAGGGATATTTGCTCCTCTCCCAGTTTCCCAGTTGCTGAAACATTGTGGAGTTCTCGCACAAAGGACAGCTAAGAAGCAGCACAAGTAACAAAGTACACAAGTGGGGTTTTAATGCTTAAAAAGCCCAAATGCCCCCCCCCCCTTTTTTTATGAATGACTGCTGAAGTATCAGCATTCCCTTACAGTAACTTCAGGCCAAAATAGGGACACACAATTTAGGGTACTTCCCTGTGAGCTGTGCGTTAGAGGCCTCTGGAAGAACTGACTGAAGTGGTTGCATATAAAGCTGCTGTGCCTTGAACACATTCAGACCCAGACACTCACAGCCTGCTTTTGGAATAAAAGCCAGTGGTAATAGGAGAGCCTCTAGATATTTTCTGAAAGCTACAGTGTAGCTTCCAATTATGTTCAAGTGATGCATTTTAATAGCTACCTTCTTCAGTGGAGTAAAAATTTCCATTTGTGCTAACTTTGATGTGATAATAGGAAAGAAAAATGTATGTTTGCACTCTTCATTACTATTTTACCAGCCCAAGAAAGTCTGATGGAATATAGGCTTTAATCACCAGAGAGATCAAGAGCAAACAGTCATTTCAGAAAAGCCATAATTAGGGAGAAGAAAGGAAAGAGAGAGCAATCACCATCAAAAACACTTGGCCTTCACAAGAGAATATTAGGTCACTGGCCAAGAAACAACTGACTTTAAATAGTATAAATATGTATAGTGAATAAATAAAAGCCATTTGAAGAGTTTACTGCAGATTGTGCAGAACAAGTGGATGATCAGGGAAGATTTTAAGAAGTTTTGGGTTTTTTAAATATGTAAATATATAATTGAGGAAGGACTCTCAAGTGCCTCCTTAAAGCCTATCCTTCTCCCATGTGGACAACCAGCTGCTTTGTTCCTGTTTCTGCTACAGAAACAAGTCTCTTTTTGACAAGCCTCCTGCACAGGCTGCAGTGAAGGGTCTCACTTTGCACTGCACCTCTCCAGCATGACTGCAGGCTGCCACCAAAAAAGGCCACCTTTCTCCCTTCCTCCCAGCCAGACCCCTGCAAGCCTAATTCAGCAATCCCACGGCCATAGGGAAAGGTGGTTCAGCTGTAAGGAAAGCAGCAGCAATGGAGCTGGTTTGGGGAACACAGACCCCACCATTGGCAGCAGTCCACAGTTGCACCATCTGTGAGAAAACACAAAACCAGACTCTAAGCTCTCTTCCAACACCTGCTAGTCTACCAAGCTCCTTTGTCAGCCTCATCCATTGATCACAGCAGACAGAAGCTGTTTGTCCTTGCTTTCTCAAGTCAACACCACTCAGCCTGCTTCAGACCACCTTTTGCTCAGGGGCTTACCATGACACCACCCTTGCTTGCACAACTTGACAACTGAGCATCTTTTCCACCTTCCACCCTAACTAACATGACCTACATAAAACCACTAGTTTCTTTTAATCCTTCCATACAAAGTCAGCCAGTTAATTGGGATTAATCCCATTTGAATAACTACTGAGAAGTGACGGTTACAATTAAAATATTTACAAGTACATGAATACGTAACGATCAACTGTGACTCTCTTCCCACTGCAGATAGTGTGTCTCAAAATGACACATTGCTGTCTCTTGTTCAGAAATGCACTGTTTTTACAAGGTCTGGGACCCCAGGTGTCGAGCAAGTACCAACAGATGACAGAACAGGCACAATATTGCATGCGAATCATAGGATCAGTGGTTGAAAAGAGCTGTGGCTCTGTACTACCAAAGATGCAGGCACTCAAGAAGGGGAGCAGGAGGTAGGGCTTTAATTAGAAGTGTGACATGACAGCCCACCTCTACACCTGCAGAAGCTCAGCACAGCAGTACTCCAACCCTGCATGATTGCCTCTGGGTGCTTCTGCAATGTAAAAGCTACAGAACGTTTCTAAATACCGGAGAGAACAGTTGACTCTGGACAAAGATAAAAAAATTTTGCAAGCTCCCGGCTTGCCGGTGGTTGGTGGGTACCTGTTTCCTCCCAGCAGGGTGCTGGGCCATCCCAGCTGCAGGGAGCTAGCTCTACACCTGTCCTTGCAGCTTGGCAAAAGATGTATGCAAGGTGCAAGCCAGGGTTAGATAGCATGTCTGGGACAGGAGAGAGGACTCTCTGCTTTATTTATGTGTGTTACCTCAGAAGAGATAACATGCCCCTGAGCTGTCAGCCTCACCTGAATTCACCTTGAGACTTGATAAACTATGAAGCTGGGTACAAGATACAGAGCAGACAAACTCCCAAATAAAGTTTCTTTTATCTATCCCAGAAGCCTATCTGCAGGTTTTTTTTGTTGTCTTCTAGCTGCCAGGGCTGGGGGGACAAGGTTTAGAGAAACACTCATCCAGCAAGCAGTAATGCTATCTGATTCTGGGTCAGAAACTAGCTGGCAACAGAGGGAATGCATTCTTGGTAAACCCATTCCTCTCTCCCGCTTCAGGACTGCTCTTTAGTCACTATAGGTATAGCTTCCTCTCCCTCTGTTCAACAGCGCATTTACCTCTCACGTTTATACCTTAAACCTGATTCCCATTGCTGCGCAAGGGTTACAGTGATATTGCCAATGGGGGAAAGGGATGAATGCAAAATAAAACGTTAAAGCAGTCCCCTGATCAGAGCTATCAGAGGAAATTTTTACTGTTCATAACTGTGTGAAGTCACTGTCTCTAGCATGCTATCAACTGTCTCCTCCCTTTTTAGACACAACTCTGGGATTACACAGACAAGAGGCTGACTAGAAATACTCTGTCCAAACCACATCCCTTCACACCTCCCTGGCCACATACCCCTCTTTTGGAAGGGTCAGGAATTCTCTAGCATCACAGAAATGAAACTTGATGCTTCCTATGAAAGTCAAACTAATACTTAAAAAAACCTCACTGAAACAGCAGATTTGAGACTACTCAGGAATGTTGTAGCCATGAGAGACTAAGGGTACAAAAGCAAGGCAGGGTGTGCAAAAGGACATGTCTAATAAAGGATATTACCTCGCCCTCAAACATTGCTGAATGTATTTAGTGCATTCACAGTCTCTCAATCAGAGGCCTCAGGCCTGCAACTGGAGCTCCATTTCTGCCTGGACAGATATTTGACTAAAATCAGGCTGGTGGGCAGAGGACTCCTCCTCCAGGGTCAGATTACAGGACTGGAGACAAAAGCTTTTTCATGCATGTGTGTGCACACTCAAAAGTTTAAGGCAAATTAACAGGGGGAGGGGGGTAATTTATCGGGCATATGTTTAAATATATTTATGTTCTAGTGCAAAAGTTCTTGCTTAGGGAGTAGGGGCCTTTGCTTAAGTACTCTATATGGCTTTCCTGGAGGCCCAGCTGAATTCAACCCCCCCAGCTCATAGATTTTTCTCTTAAAAGCAGCCCTGCACAGCAGGCCGGCTGTTCAGACCACAAACAGTGCAAACAGTTGGAGCTCTTGCCTGTCCTAGTCCAGAGACTCAAGTACTGATCCTACCCACAACAGGTGGATAGATGCAGTCACCATTAACCAGCGGAAAAGCACACACCACACTATACCGGCCCATGCATGGTTAGACTGGTTTAAAGCCCAGGAATTGAGCCCAGCAGCAGGACCACTCAGACATAAGACACAGATTTTTGCATGTTTGGCTAAAGTGCTTCAAAAAAACCAAAGAAACCCAAACCTGCTTCCAGGTTGTGTGGGGGGTGTTAATTTTTTTTTTTTTTTTTTTTAAAACCCTGTCCCCCTGTCCTAGTTTGCCACTTCCCCAACAGCTTAAGGGATTAAACAATTTAAATTCTGTTATTAGTGGTTTGCAGCAAGATGGTTGGCTCTGCAATACTAGGGTGGCAAAACCACAGCAAGCAGGTCAAATGATGCCAGTCAGTATTTGTGAGACCCCACCTGGACACTGGGTCCAGCTCTGGGCCCCCCAGTACAAGAAACGTTAACAACTGGAGCATGTCAAGATGAGGGCAAATGAGATAGTGTTGGGGCTGGAGCACAGGATGAATGAAAAGAGGCTGACAGGGGTTCACTCAGCCTGGGTAAGAGAAGGCAAAGGGGGATCAAACTGCTGTCTACAACTACCTAAAAAGGGGTAGAGAGAAGTCAGAGACAGATGCTTCTTGGGCACACACAGCAGAAAGAAGAGACACAACATGCACAAGCTGCAGCAAGGAAAATGCCCATTAGGTAGAAGGAAAAATATTTTTCCCCACAATGAGTATGGTCAAACTCTGGAACGGGGACCCAGAGACATAAGAAAATCTCTGTCCTTGGAAGTTTCTGAAACTTACCTGGCCAATGCTTTGAGCAACCTGGCCTAAATTTGAAGTTGGCCTTGCTTTGAGCAGATGTTGAACCGGAGACCTCCCAGAATTCATTTTCATTTAAACTTTTCTATTATTCTGTGAACAAGCCTCAAGCCAGTGACTTCTTGAATTGCTCTATCTACATCACAAGACCACATCTAGGTGCTGAGCTGGCATCATCTTGTTTGTGAGTCTCCAGACGAAGATTTAATACATACATGTCTTATCTGCATAAACTCCTTTCCCAGTTTTATCACAATTTCCCTGGGCCTCTTTACACAGACAAGCCTCACAAAGGAATGTGCGACCATCCCAGAAACTGAGCCAGTGTGTTTCATCAACTCACTGAATTACTGAAGCCTTCAATTATGCTATGCTTTTCAAGTGCGGTAATTAAGAAGCTACAATTTGATCTTCAAGATGATATTGCAGCATGTTTCTATGAAAAAAAATCTATTTTTAAAAGTTCGTTCAGATGTTCTGCTATCCAGAACACACAATGGTTACTAAAACCAGCCACGACGAAAACCAAGCTCATTGATGTTTACCTTGCTTTAAGTCACCTAATAAAGAACATCCACTCCAGCCTGTGGGGACTTTCACCTGGTTTCAAAACAAGGTACTACCCCAGTCACCTTCCTCTCACTCATTCCTGCATCACAAATTAAGCTGGAGGAAGAGCGGGAGCATCTCTCACCATTCCAACCCAAGCAGCTGCCAGGCTGGGATGCAAAGGGCTGCAATCCCCCATCAGGTGCAAAGAACCAGGGCAGTGAGGAGAAACCCTGATCACATCTAAGAGTGAACCACTCCCCAGATACTGCATCCAGAGGTAGAAACTGGGCTGTTAATTAAAGCCACATTTGTCAGAAATGGTGTTTTCTCTATCACCTGCACGCTTGGAGAAGTAATTTCCTAACCTTGAGGGCAACAGAAAACACAAGCCCCTGCTGGTCAGTCTGGGTTTGTCTAGATATGAGTCAGCAGAAGATGGGTCACTCAGGGGTCAGCTGCTGATAGGGCAGGATTTTAGGGTCAACACAGATAATCTGATCTTCAGGTTAATTTAAGTAGTAACAGTTTCTTTCACTCGGTGGTCTTGGGAAAGCGTCCCAAGTTCAATATATCAAAATAACAGTAATAGATAGCATACACGAGGATTTAAAAAAACAGATTAAAAGCCAGGGGTGACACTGATGATCTGAGGCAGGTCTCCCCATGCCCAGGAGAGGGAGTTGATACGGTGTAACAGCCTGCAGAGATTCTGGCGGCTAAGCCAATCTCTCCAGGAGATGTAAAAGCCACCCCACCTCCAAATTATTCCCACACCGAGGAGCAACAGGGATCCTCTCCTCCCAAACTGATGCGGGCTGTAGGCAGCCCACGACACCCCTACAACAGATGGGGGAAGAGGAAAGTCTTTGCACGAAAGCCTAGGGGTAGTTTGGCACGCAGGGGTGGAGATAAGAGAAGCTAACCCCCCTTATGGGACAGGAACAGGCAGGGAAACCGGTTACGGCCTGAGGAACGCCCTGCCCCACTCTTACCGTGTAAGACGAGGTGTCGGTGGACTCCTTGCCTAATTACAGGCGACACGTTCACCTTATAAGACAGAACGGAAAGCCTGCCGGGGGCGGGCCGGGAAGCGTCCCCTAAAACCTGGGGGCGGGTGGGAAGGAAAGTCGTGTCCATCTCGTAAGGTAGCAGAGCAAGGGGTCCCTTGCAGCCTGCAGGAGAGGAATTCCCCTTCTGAGACGATGGGGGGGGGCGGTGTCCCCGTACAGCCGGAGGGAGGGAATTTCCCTTGTAAGACAAGAGGGTGAGGGGTCCCCACAGCCTGCCGGGGGGTTGCCCGTACAAGACAGGAGGGCACAGAGTCCCCTGCAGGCTGATGGGAGCTCCCCCCTCATCGCCCCCAATAAAACAGGAGAATAGCGAGATCCCCTTTTGCGGGGCGCACACGACTCGGGGGGAATCGCGGGCCACAGGCAGGGCTCCAGCCCCTGACGGGGGGACGGGGAGGGAACGGGGCTCCTACCGGCTGCAGGAGGCGGCCACACCGGGGGTGCTGTCCGCCGGAGGCGAGCAGTTGGCGCGGGCCCCGGCACTAGCCCTGCCCCGTCTTCGCCGAGGGGGCTTCTGGCCCACGGGCTCTGCCTCCATGGTGACACGTCTCACTGGGGAAGGCGGGGAACCGGACCAAGACGAACCGCTTCCGCTCGGCAGATAATGGCGACAACAGTTGCAGCAGCGACGGCGGCGGCAGTGAACCGGCGGTTTGAAAATGGCGGCGGTAGCGGCGGCAGCCAATCAGCACGGCGAGTGGGGCCAGTTGCCAGGAGACGCAGGGGCGGGACAAGCGGGGGGCGGGCTCTGAGGGAAGAGGGGCGTTGGGGAGGGGGGTTGTTGCCCTTAAAGGGCTAGCGCCCCCTAGTGTTCTACGGGGTGGGAGGACCACGGCCGAGGGGGAAACTGAGGCAGGGAGCCGTTGTGTCCGGCCATCGCCCGCCCTCTCCGTCCCGGCCAGTGCATTGCTCCCTCTCCTCCCCTCGTCCGTCCTTCTCTTCAGTCTTTTCTCCTCAGTGAATGCAAGGCCAGCACTCCACGGCCCCGGGAGAGGAGCAATGTCCTCATCCCCATCAGAAAGAGGCAGAAATCAACAAGGCGTTGGACGAGAAACAACTCCCTCCCCAAAAGAAAAAAACATACCTCAGAAATCGGCTCAAATCTCAAAAATTTGCCTCAGACACCCCCTCAAAACACATACGAGCAAATTTAATTGGGGTGAGCTTAGTAGAGTCTCCTGGGTGTGGGCATGGGGCTGAGGCAGTGGCTTCCCTCACAGAGCATCCTGCCCGTCCCCCCCAGCCCCTTTTCCCTCTTGCTTTTACATGGTTTTCCCTCTCCCCAGGTGACATGGGATGTACCTGGACCAAACCATCCCTGTGCAGCATCATGAAGCCATGCAAAGGAATCAGGTGGGATTTTTGCCTCCCACTCGCTGGCACGGCGAGAGTGGGATCTTGCAGGCTGTGATGCGTCATCCCTGAACCACGTCCCGGCATGAAACCGCTGTGTAAAACCATATGCAGCGGGGTCTTCAGTTCTGATAGAAAAGTAGACGCCTTGGCTAGACAGACATTGGCTACTAAACCCCAGAAACTCTGCCTTGAAAAGCAATCAGGAGCCCTCACGGTTCCTCCTGTCTCACTTTGGGTTAAGTGATGCTTTGAGCAAGACACTGGGTGAACGTTAAGACACGCTCAGGTGAGGTATCAGTTGGAAACGTGTCCCACTTGGCTGAGATTTTTCTTGTCCTCCATTTCAGCCCTTTCCCTCTGTGGAAAGTGACTGTCATGGAGGGGATGGGGTCTCTCCCCTCATGGGGTGGCAACCCCAACCAGTCCCAGAAGAGAGGGTGGATTATGGTGTATCACTGCTTATAAATTGGAAGTATCTCCTCTGGAGTGCAGATCTGCCTTTAGATGAGACAATTTTGGCAGAAAGATCTCCCTTTAACAATGCTGGCACCCCAGGCAGCTATGCTGGAACGGCCTTTCACAGTTTATCATGTTCACTTCAGTCGCAGGTTGTTCTCAACTTCTGCGTAGCAGTTGGATGAAATGCTTTGAAACCCATTAAAAACCCCACATATGCACAAGGCATTTCACTGTCTTGGCTCTATTTTAGTCATGCATCAGAAATGGATTCTTCAGAGATACTGAAAAACAAGTCTACCTTTTGAAGTGGAACCTGCAGCTTGATTCAGAAAAATAGATGCCCCCTCTTTAAGCTGAATACAGCAGCCTGCCAGAAGGTTTAACATAACCATATGTGAGACAAAGATTTGAAGGTTTTAGAAAGAAGTTGTGCTTCTATTTTGAAATATACTGTTGGGATGGGAGAAAGAGTAAGCACACCCAATACACCAGGCTTACTCTCAGCAGAGTACGCTGGCAGAGTCAGTCTCAGCACTGATATTATGCCAAAGCTAAGGGAATTAATTTTGCTTATTTTATTCCAGTGCAGACTTAACAAGACAAAACTGTGAAGTTTCTATTTTTGTTCAAACCTAAACAGTTTAGCAACTTGTATTGCCTCACTCAGTATTTCATTTATATTGACTTATAGTTACTGATAGACATTCAGTACACTTGAGATATTCATACACTTTGTCTCCACCAGCCAAATTCTTTCACTTCTTTCCAGTCCTCCACAGCCGTCTCCTACCTCAGAGACCTCCCCTGCTCAGCTGGATCCTGGTTTTTTTGCAGCAGCCATCCACAAACTGGTGTGTCCACCTGGTTTTGAAAAGCTTCCAGTCTTTCAAGACCTCCTGCTTTTTGCATTCTGCAGTGGCTGCAGCTGCATCCCTGAGCACTGTATCCTCCCCGGTACAGCAGGCAGTGAGCCATGGACTTAACAAACAACTTTTCCATCTAGTTGGAGTACTTGGCACAGACATTGGTGATCTGAGAGGTATTTGTGGCAGGCCTTCTCTGCTGAAGCTGTAAGTATGTAGGTCATGAGGGTCATGCATATCTGAGGGTGCAGTCACCAGGTGTGTCTCTCTTGGAGAAGTCAATACTGAAGGCTCTTTTAAACCAAGGATGCGATGGGAGAGGACACCACCCCATCAACAGGTTCAGGTGGGATGCTGGGTATCCAGGTTGCGGTTGGTAATGTCATAGATCTACGACACGGCCTTCTTGTCTCCTGGGGAACCTGAGTGCTCCAGGGTGGGGTGGGAACTCAGTGTGGAGCTGCCTGTGGAAGCTCCCTATCTTCAAGTTGATTTGCAGAGCTACAGCTTGGATCTGAATGACCAGGACCCCTTGCAGGATCCACCTATCAGCAGGCAGTAGAAGGAGGTTCTGAGAGACTGCTACAGATGAGTATTCAATCCAAATGTAGATTTTTGAAGGCCACACTTCATGTGGAGTCAATTACAATCAGATCCAGCTGTGGCCAGACTGGAGAGGGAAATACACCCTGAAATCTGAGTCAGGTCTGCCTTGTTACTGATGTCTGTTACATCCATCTGTCTTTGCCTTTCAGTTACATGATCAAGACAAAGAAAGTCACCATCCATCTTCAAGCTGCAGAAGTGTGACAGAACCCAGACTGCTTTGGCTCTGCACCCATCGTGCTTTATCTGGCATTTTGGAAGTCTCAACAACCAGTATGCAGGTCCAGCATTACCTTCCAAGGGGTGCAGCAGTCCCAGGCTGTTGGCAGCATCTCTCTTCCCACTGACATGCAGCTCACTGTGAAAGAAGTACAATGGACACCAATCTGAATTTCAACTGCACTGGAACCTGTTCGCTAGAGACCATAGTAAAAGGGAGGTCAGGTGGCAGTGGGAAGAGAGGAACAGAACAGGGAGAAGTAGAATGAAAACCAGAGTCACTCTTACCTTTCTCTAGAGGAGACTTAAGTCTTTATAATAGATGAATTTAAATTACAGAGATTCACCTACAACTCTCCTTGAACTCACGTCCACAGTAGTCACAGAATCTGCTGAGCAGTGGAAGACAAAGGGGAACCTCAAGGCATGGGCCATGGCTCAGAAGGGGGAAAAACCTCCCACTGTGGGCAACAGGATTCCTGGTGCAAACATTTTAGGGAAGATGAGAAGCTAGTCCAGCTCCGGGATCCATTTCATGTCTCTTGTAATCCCCTTTATTAGTTTTCCACTGATTTTTGGTATCTCTCTGGTGACTGTGGGCTCTGGAGCTAGATGAATGGTCTGGACAGCTGCTCCCCCAGTCCTCTCACTAATGAAGGACCCAGAGGAGCTTGTTTATTCGCTTGGTTTCGAGAACAGGTCCTTGTAGTTGGACCCCATGTTTGAGGCAGAACTGCACTGTCTGTCTGCACACCACCCTGCCCAGCAGAGATGGAAATGCAGAACCTCCAAGTAGGACCAGGGAAGTGGCAAACCAAGACACTCTGTGAAAGAAACATTTCTTTTCACAGTGTCTGTTCCCTGCTGAGAGGCAGTAGCAACAGCAATGATTTCCTCAGAGGAGCCAGAGGCTGCACAAGAAAATCCTTCCTGATGCTAAGGAGATCTGCCTCTTGCATTCCTCCCTCGCTCTGCCATATGGCAGTGCCTATCAGACTGGAGGCACCGTGCCCAAGGGGATCCCCAGCTTCTCACCACAGGCAGCTATGATGGCAAGCACTGGGGAGGAAGGGTATGTGACTCTGCTAATCAGCACATGAGCAAGAGTCTTCAGCTAGACACGCCAGCCTCACCCTGTGTCTTCTTCCCCTGACTTACGCATGAGACTCACCAGCTGCATAGCGCTGGTAACTGCTACTTGTGTAGTTTATGCACTCACCAGAGCTTGGAATTTTAATAAGCATAAGTGGATTTAGGGTGCTATATAAAGATACTATCTCAAAGTCAGGCATTTAGCTCATTGCTGGTGGTACAGCCTTTTCCGTGATGGTCAGGACAGAAGCTCTGCCTTGCCTCAGGCCACACCCTGACTTTATGTTGAGTCCCTGGTAGCGTCTGAGGCTTGTTACACCGCTGAAGATGGACTTGGGCAGCCCAGTGCCCATTGAAGACAAGTAATTGTTGAAGATTATACCCACATGGTATCTGTGGGATCTCATGAGTGGTGTACAACTAGAATTCCTGACAGCACAGCCTCTCAGGGGCTTGCTGAGAGGGTGTTGAGGATCCCACTGATGCTACAGCACCTACCTGCTTGCAAGTGCTGTCAGGGGTTGCAAAACAGTTTCACTGTATTTTTGGAAGGTCATGATGCTCCAGGAGAAATTTTAAGTTTGAGCTTTGCTCTGTGCTTCAACTTCAAGGCCAGAAAAGATTTTGCTTAGAGGAGGGCTTCTGCCTGCTAGGCTTTCTCCTGCCCGCTCTCAGCAAGGAGTAGTAGAGACTCTATTGACATAAATGTCTGTCTTGTTAGGACTATTCCCTTCCGGAAAGATTTTTAGGATTAGGCAGGGGATTAGTAACACATGCATTAAGGACTTGCGGTTCTCAAACAAGCAGACTTAATTAGGCAAAGATTAAAGCACACTTCATTGACACCGATCTCTTTCAGGATTCAAAGTGTCAAGTTATTTTGTAGAATTTTATACACTTGGCAACGTTGCTCATTTAAGCACTTGCGCTACTTCGAAAGTAGTCATCTGGAGGATTCAAGGCAGCTTAGACATTTATAGGGCCATAAAACCTTAGGCCATAAATTGCACATGATTAGGGTGTCTGTCACCATCGGTATTTAGAACCATTTAAAAAAACACTCCAACCTGTCTTGTATTTTCATCTAGGAAAAAAATCCCTAGAAAATAAGTGCCATAAAACTACATGAAAATTGCTCATACGTTCCAGGTAGTCAGCAAGCATTAGGCTAGATAATACATGTGGTTCACAGCCACGACAGGAACTCTGCCAAGTGACACAGTCAGCTCATGAAAGGTTTCAGAGCTCTTCCATGAGGCTTACGAGAAACCCAAGCTGGCCAAACTGCCGCTCTAAGCCTCAAGTGATGCATTTCCCAACCGTTGCACACCAAGCAGAATTGATTACTTTTAGAAACAAAAAATTAAGCAAATTAGTTTGGTAATCGAGTTACTCTGCTCTTCCGTTCTCACTCCTTGCTCCTTCTACAAACATTATAATTGGGCCTTGCTTGTGTTTTGTCTTAGCCAGAGAGCTGACCAATGTAAAAAAGCCAGTTTTAATAATAGTGCAGCCCCATGGGTATTTTTATGATGCATTCCAACTTTCAGAAGATGAAGGAAAAAGTGTTTTGCATTTACATCTTCAAAATGATTGTTTATATAGGCTTAATGACAGCATTTATCATTGTCAGATTTAGGACCATTAGAAAAGCCCTGTGAACTGCAAGTAATCAGAATTGTCAGTCGTCTATTAGCTTTGTCTGTGGCAATGGGAAAGGCTCTTGCTCAAAACTTCTCCTTTATGCAGCTCAGCACAGCAGGGGAGCAGGTCTCTAGCTACAACATTACAACGCCCTTTTGACACTGCTATGGATTTGATTTCAGCAGCTCCGAAACAATCCTTTTCCATAAGGGAGCAGGGATGTGTGCAGGAATGAGAAGATCCCATGCAGCCAAGAACAGCCTGGACAATCAAAAGTGTCTACCTACCTTTTCCAGCCACGCAACAGATCTCTGTACACCACATGTTCAAATTAATCCAAATAATTCAAATTAAGCCTCTGTGCTGAAATCTAATTCTTCTAAAACACTTGATGCAAAGCTTCAGTTTTCAACCCCACTAAAGGCAGTGTTGGTAGCTCTGACATTAAACATGAAGGGAAGCACTGAGGCTGAGTTCTTAAACTGGTCATGAATTTGGCAAGACCTTTTCTAATCCCATCTTTGCTCTCAATGTTTCCTACGTACAGACAAGTGGGAAGGAAAAGTCTCACTGAGAAGGGCCCTTTGCAGAGGCTCAATAATGAATTGAATCAGTGCCGAAATGCAGCACCGGGCAGTTCCATGGTGAGGGCTAACAGCAATGCCCTAGTGAACGATGGGGATTCTGGCTCAGCCTCTTCGATTAAAACAAAAAACTTGCAAGACTGATAGTAAGGTCAGCTACTAAGAAAGCGGAGAGCTGCTAGCATCCACTGCAGATAAAATCACTTTATTCGCAGAGAAAAAGACACAATTCAGTTTCCTCAAGAAGTGTCTGCACACACACACGCTCTTGACTGATGAGATGGTTTCAGCTTTGTGGACAGGGAAATGCAGGACAGAGATCAAGAAGAAAAAAAGGGTATTGGAAAGCTGAAAACAAGTCACGCAGTAGGAAGGTAGTTACTTGGAGTCCTGCTGAACAAATTGAAACTAAAAGTACCCGTGAACTGACACTAACATTGGACAATGTTCAACGGCATGAGCAAACTGATGGCAGGAAAATGCATTGAAGGTTATTGAGTATGTAGAAACCTCATGCTGTTCGGAGAGTCCCTGAGCTGAATAAAAATTGGAGGAGAGACTTCAGGGGATATGTTATATACATTTTCCTGGCCCTTTGCACTTCTCCAAGCAGCTGCTTGTGGCCACAGCTGGAAGCAGGGCACTGGGAGGCAGACCTTTGCCTGACATCTTACAGCCACCCTGAAATTCATCAAAGAATATAAGTCCATCTGTCTTCAAGTTATTTTAGAAGAAAGCTTTTCCTTAAAGCATTTACCTCATTACTCCTAAGGCAATTAAAGGGAGAAGAGTAGAAATAACCCTTTGCAACTGGAGAATAAATAAAAATATATCCTTGTGCGCTCACTATTGCTACAGCCTAACCTCGCCACAAAGAAGCCCATACCCCACAGCTGGTTCCTATCTGCTTTAGGGAATGCATAGGAGAAGCACAGCTGTGCAGACACAAATAAAGAGATGGTGCTTTCTCCACCCTCGGTTACAGGAATAGCTTTGAGGCAGAGCTGGTTGGGGGAATTCTGCTGGAACTGTGTTCTGCTGAAATATGCAGTTCCACTCCAATTGAGCTGTCTAGCAGAATGAGATGGGTCTGCCAGGGTTTTATTTGGAAAGAAAAATTAGGGGAGTGGGGGAGAAGCTGGATTGTCAAAACATCCCATCCTGATAGCCTTGAAGTGAAGGTTTTCAGTTTTAATCACTTTTTGCTGTAACTTTTTGCATTACAATAGAGAATGCCAAAAGTTCCTACTGATGCTGAATGCTTCTTTTGACAGTACTATATTAGTAAGTTACTTTTGTGGCGAGTTTAATTCTTTTTTTGTGAGTATATCTGAATGGATCCCCCCGCATCCAAATTGCTCCACTGTCTCACACTGCAAGGACCTGTTTGCAGACGGAGTCTGGCTGAAGCAAAATCTGTACATTGGAGGGAGGGGTAGGAAACCACAGAAGCAAAACAAGTGGAGTTGTCACTGCTTGCATCCTTCATGTGCACGAAGCAGAAAGGGCTGATGCCAAGGCCAGAGAAGGAGCAGTATAAAAACAAACCGTCCATGGACAGAAACACAAACAGTAAAATGCTAGAGATATGCAGACTAATGCTTGGATAAATCATCTCTGGTTATCAGTAACAGATGCCTGAGCTGAGGTTGGGGCCTCACTGCATGATAGATAAAGGACAACCGCTATCAGGAGCAGCGCTTCAAAGTCAGCCCTGGCAAACCTAAATTAGGGTAACAGTGGCCTGAGGCCGCCCTACAAGGAAAAGCGGGGGTGTCCAGAGGACTAGCTGGCCCATCAATAAGTGGGTGCCCCTTGGGATGTTCCCCATTTGCTCATCAGACGTGAGGCTGAAGGCTGCACAGCAAAATTTGCAGGGCTACCATGTGATGGCCACCTGTCCTGGTTTTGGCTGGGATAGAGTTAATTTTCTTCCTAGTAGCTGCTGTAGTGCTATGTTTTGGATTCAGTATGAGAAGAATGTTGATAACACACTGATACTTTCAGTTGTTGCCAAGTAATGTTTAGACTAAGTCAAGGATTTTTCAGCTTCTGATGCCCAGCCAGCGAGAAGGCTGGAGGGGCACAAGGAGTTGG
>JANZLQ010000005.1:1923808-1938021 GCA_026212715.1 Elanus axillaris
TTATCCCCTTAACTCTGCCCTTCGCTGTCCGGTGGCGGGGAAGACCAGGACAGGTTTATCCCCTTAACTCTGCCCTTCGCTGTCCAGTGGCGGGGAAGACCAGGACAGGTTTATCCCCTTAACTCTGCCCTTCGCTGTCCGGTGGCGGGGAAGACCAGGACAGGTTTATCCCCTTAACTCTGCCCTTTGCTGTCCCTTGGAGAGGGCAGCTTGGGGCAGGTCCTACAGGCAGGATTTGAGGGAGCTGCTTGATTGCCGCTTCTTCGCCTCACTCGCCCCTGCACAAAACCCCACAGAGCTTCCCCAAGCAACAACCATCCCCTTAACTCTGCCCTGCAGCAGCCGTGGGTGACCCACCGGCAAAGCCCGTCGTTGTAGGATGGGGAAGAAAAACCCTTCCCAGGCACATAACTCCCGTGCGAGGGCGATTCGGGGCCAAAACTCTCCTTCCTTCAGCCCCAAATCAGACATTTAAATCCTGCGACTTAGATTTTGCTTGCAAAAGCATAACAGAATTAAGAACTTTCTCCCACCCCAAATCCTCCCCCTTTGCGGCTGCGTTTCAGCCCCAGACGAAGCAGCTCTCCCCCCACCCCAGCAAACTCCTTGCAGCCCCTGCTAGCAGGATGGGAGGCTCGGGGTGTGAATTTAGAAATTGCTAAATTTCTCACCCCTGCCTGCAGCCTTTGTTTTCCTGGGGACACCGTTTGGCCCCGAGCTGCTGGATGGGGAATGGGAACGTCACCGACAGCCCTTGCAGAGCCAGCACGGCTGCTGGGAGAGAACTGAGCTGGTTTGAGCTGCCGTTGCCCTCTCCAGAACTGCGGAGCATTTCCACCTCGCCTCTCCCCGACAGATATTTCATGACTGTCTGAAACAGGTGGCTTGGCCCCGCAGCCAGCTCAGGCTTTTTCTGCTTGGCAAAACTCTTTAGGGACTTCAGCCGAGCGAGAGGAAAGGCAGAGCAAAGGGCAAACGTGGCTGAAAAGCATCCGCACCCAGCGCCTGGTTTCCTGGTCCTTGGCTGTGGGGTGGATATCCTGACAAAAAGAGTAAAAATCAAGGCAAAGCAGAAAAAAAAAAAAAAAAAGCAGCAGTGTCCGGCTGTGCTGGCCAGAAAGCAAAAGCTGATTTTAATTTTTTTAAAATTTTTTTTAATAGGTGTTTTGTGCCCAGGCATGCCAGAAAGGTTTTTTTGGACCAGAAAGCAAGCTGGAATTGGATTTTTCTTCCCCCCTTCCCACCCCCCAAAAACAGGAAAAGAAGAAAACCACCTGCAGCAGATCTGGGGAAGTCGGACTTAAATCTGCCACTCCGGGAGGGTGACCTGCGGGTGCCATTCCCTGTGGGTGGAAATTGCCTGGATGTCCGCGAGCAATTTACAGGCATTATATTGATTGAGAATGTGCCGACAGCCACGGCAGGACCATTTGTATCGGCTGAAGATCTGCCTCTCAGCGTTAAAAGAGAAAAGTCAAGCGCTCCGGCAAGACAGCTCTGCAAACTGGGACAAAGCTATTTGCTGCTTGTCACGGGCTCCTCGGCAGCAGAGGCATGGGATTAAGTTCATTTTTTCCCCATCAAAAAGTAAGTCTGGAATAAAATAATACTGTAGATGAGACCTGTAGACTTTGAAAACTCTTGCTGTCTGATGCCGCCTCCACTTTCCTGATGAATGTCTCCTGATGATGCTGATTCCCAGGGCTCCAAAATTCAAGCTAAGCCTGTGGGGACGGGGCTGTGCCCTCCTCTCCTCCCCATCCCTTTAACCACAGCAGTGATTTGTATCCCCACATTTCGATTTCCCAAGATTTCCAAACCCTACCCATGCTGCCCAGCCTGATCTGCCTCCAAAAATTCTTATAATAATAAAAAAGGTATTTGGTTAGGAGTTAGGAGGGAGGGTGGAGGGAGACTTAAGACAATATCTTGAACTGCTTTTCCCTGTCTTGCCTTTTCTTTTTTCTTGCAGAGAAATGTGGGACCTGATCTCCCAAGGAAAACACTGAAATATTTAACGTTTGTGCAAATGAAGCTGGCTGCTGGTTAATAAATGAATTCCAGGTACTCACCTGGTAGTCCTCGTTGGTTGGGATGGGAAGGGGTTGCTGCGGTCTCACTCCAAGTACAGAGGCATCAGGCGCGTTCCCCTAAACTTCTGCACCCTCGCTTTTCTTTTATTGTTATTAAGAGGGCTGTGATATTTTTTCTCTCTATGGAAACGCTTTTCCCCTCCCTCGTGTATATATAAAAATGAGCGATCACGGGGTTTGAGTCGTAACTCCAGACGTAGAGCCTTCATTTGGGCATGATTTCATTAAAATGAAATCAGAGGGAGCTGGCAACGTCACGGGGCTGCGGTGCCTCTCCCCATTCAGAAGGAAAAAAGCGGAGGGGGGGGGGGAAAGACATCTGAACCCGGCAGCCTGGTGAGAGTCACCCGAAAATGGGGCTGTCGCCAACGCCAGGACTTTGCAGGATCGTGCAGACACACTTTTCCCCCAATTCTCCAGGTAGCCAGGCACTTGGTGCAAGGATATTTTAAATGCAAAGATTTTTATGCCCCCTAAGGATGCCTGTTGGGGTTTTCAGTGTTGATTAACAATGTTATCCCAATTAATGTGTTCCTATTTGAAGAGTGGGGCTGGTGTAGCACCTTGGCAGGGTTTTGCCCTGGGCTAGTGCTCATAACCCCCATCCACAGCGGGGACAGACTTGTCCCACTCACACTGCTCTACCCTCTGCCTGGTTTCCCACCTCTGGGGGGTTTTGTTCTCCCATGCAGGCAGCGAAACCTGTAGAAGATTGAAATTTTGTGAAACTTCTTCCAGGATGTGGTAGCACGGTCCCAGGTGCAGCATGGAGGTAGGGATAATGTGTGCCTTGAACAAAACCCCTCAAGCTCCCCAAGCCCATGGAGATCGGTCCAGCAGAATTAACTCAGATTACACCAAGACAGCAGCAAGGCTGGAAACCCCCCCCAGTCTGGGGTCCTGGTATGACTCTGATCCTGGTCTGGTCAGAGAGAGATCTCCTGCAATACCTCCTGGCACTGGTTTGCAAGCCAAAGTGCTTTGTGCTCTAAAGAGGACGAGGACGGAGATCTCCCTGCTGGGAACGGGGGTTGCTCCATGTGATCTGGGGCTGAGACACCCAAAGAAGTCAGGTCTCTGGTAGGAGGGTCCTTCCAATGGCAACTGCAGATTTGTGGTTGGCCTGAGGGCTCCTGGTGGCCCCAGGACCCTGCTGAGCCCTGCCTGGTTGTCAGAGCTCCTCTTTGAAACCAGCTTTGAAATGCCATTGTCACCTTCTTCTAGCAAAGGGCTGGTGGTGTGCAGTTATCCCTGGGAAGGGACAAATCCTACCAAAAGTGGAGAAAATCCTCTGAGCGACCCCACAAAAGGTAACAGCAGCCAAGAGTGACCCTGGATGGGCTCCAAGTTAGGTTGAGGAGATGTTCTCGCTCCTGGACCACACACCAGCGATGGTCACAGCAGCTCCTTTGGAGAAAAGGAGGCATGACTGTGGATATTCTTGGATGAGCATCTTTGAGTTTCTCACCCAGCTCCTGAAGGTGATGGCTGTTGTCTGAGAGGCAGCAACCGGTAACGCTGAGAGGTCCCCTTTGGCTTCAGTCCTGGGTAGAGTGTTTTCCCCTTAATCACCTCCAGCTGTTGGCTGAGACACATCAGGATCCACCGCTCCAGCAATTCACTCCTCTTTCATTTTCATTTGAAGCTATCATCTCCTGGACTGAGGTTTTCTTTTCCCCTCCTTCACTGAGACCTGGAAGGCGGTTTGATCATCCAAATCTTTGGAGCCTGTGGTCGTATTTTTGGGCAAGCAAACACGCTTGCAGACTTCAGCTCAAAGAGCTCGGTGGGAAACTCCATTAGATGGACTTCTTCCCATCAAGAAAGAGGGAAATCACTGTCTGGCCCACAGTCCTCACTCCTCTCCCTCTGGCAAATGCTCATGGGCTCATTTATTGCAGTGGGATGAGCTTCCTCTAAGGGCTGCATGGTCCCTGGAGCTGATGAAACCCTTCAGCTCATGCTCCGCAGTGAAGAAGCAGCGATAGATGAGAGCTATTTCCAACCCATCCCCCATGGCGGAGGTCCATTAAAAATTATTTCCCCTTGTGCTCGTTGCAGATGCGCGAGTGCTGATTCTCAGCAACCTTCTTCTTCCCCCTTCTTGGCTTGTGTCCTGCCTTTCCTCAACCTCCACGGGGTAAGAAGGGCTTGAGTCAGCACCGTTACGCGGTAGCTTAATTAGTGTGGTGGACCAGGGGACATGGCAGGGCAAGGCCTGAAGCTTAGCAGGAGTTATTTAACTAGCTTTCTGACATATATACAGTTCTTTGGGTGGTGCTAAGTTCCACCCCGGTTTGACTTAACCCAGTTTGACCACCCGTGGAAGAAGGCTCTGTGCCTGGGGTGGACAGCGAGGGCTTCACCAGCATTTCTCTCCCGTTGTGCCTCCTTGGAGAGATGTGTTTTGCATCCTTTTCCCCCCTGAGGGCTGCAGATACTTGCTATGATCCTTGCAGAATGCTCAGAAGACCCTTGGACTCTGTTTAGCTCAGACCACTGATAGCTCCGCGTGCTTCAGAGCTGGTTAGGGATTCACCTCCCCTGATTTCGTTGGTCTGGGGATAGAAGAAGGGGGTTGAGCACCTAAATACATGTGGGATGGGAGCTCTGGGTGCTAACCTGGCTAATGGGTGTTTCATGAAAGATGTGTGGGCACTCAGAAAGTGGGTCCTCCTCTGCCTACCAGAGGGGGACGTCTCCATCCCACACCCTGGCATCACATCCCAATGGGGTAGAGGAGCGATTTAAAAGGGCTAGGAGAACTGCTGAAAAATATCTCCGGTGGCATTTTGGACTCAATTGTCACCTGCTCAGCGATCAGCCAAGGAATATAAGAGATGTGGAAAGGTTATTGCGGCTAGCATGGGGTGTGAGTCTACCATGCTCTGGCCCCAAAGGCAGGGCAAAACTGGTACCCCAGAAATCCAGGCCTGGTGCATCCCTCTGACGCAAGGAGCTGGAGTCCCTGATCACCTCCAGGAATTTCAGGTCTCCAGGCCACAAGTAAAGCCCTGCCATTGCCAGAATCACTGGGTACCTGTGGTTCAGGTACCTGGGGAAAAGAACATAGGTTAGGGAAAGATGTGATGTCAAAGTAGATTAATTAAGCCTTCCTAAAGCCTGCTTTCTCCCAGAGGTGCTGGGGTCTTTAACTTATTTCAGTGCATCTCCAAAGTGAATTAAAGTGTATGAAGACTATAGGTTGGGGCAGGGTAAGGTCCATTTAGCTGCATCCACACAAGTGATGGCTGCTCCACCTGTACAACCATCCCATCCCTTGTGGTGGACCTCTCTCACTCAACCTTTCCTGGGGTGGAGAGGAGAGCGGGTGTGATGGAGGGATTCAGCCCTTCCTGGTTGGTGGCTGCAATGATGTGACTTGGGGACATTGGGAAAGAGTTGACCCACATACTAGGAGGTCCTGTAGGACTTTGAGGGGGTGTTTGTCAGCGTCAACACCCACTTGGGCTCTTTGGTGTCTGCAGCTACTGCTGCAGCCTTGCATGGGAGAGTGACAAGTACAACTACCCACCTCCGGGTAGACAGATTATCCCAGTGGCTGCAAAGGCGAAAAGCAATCAAAATAACCCTAAAGACACATGACATTTGAAAGAATGGTGTATACACATGGGTCCCCCTCAAAAGTCAATGCTGCTGCCAGAATGATGCATGTAAATTTGAGTCTATTTGTTTTTTTCCTGCAGATGACAAAAACTACCTGCGAGAGAAGCTGGAGCATGGAGGTGAATGTGTTTCCCATCATTCAGCAGGTCACCACTGGAGCCAGGTGGTGAAACCCATCTCCATCTCCTGAGCAGATACTAGGGCGTATTTCTGGTTTATTTACCCATAAAATGCTTTGCTGTTGGGAAGGGTCGGTGCAGGACAATGTTCTTGTAGGAGGCAAATCCGCACGCCAGACATGGAGTCTTCACTGTGATTTTATTAGGGGAAAATAGGAAAGGGAAGGCAGCGCCTAAGAAAGAAAGATGAAAGAAGTCAAACGGCCTGATTCATCCCTATCAGTCTGCTTTAAAAGCAAACCGGACTGTTTTAGCTGGCTGGCTACGGCAGCTTGCAGAGCCCTGCTTCGGTCTTTGCTTTCGCAGAGGATCGGAGAGCAGATTTTGCTGCAAAACTGAAAATGTCATGGCATGAAAATTACCCCAGCTGACCCTGGCAATGGAGGGAGCCATGCTACAAACATCCCGGGGCACCCTTGGGAGCTGGATAGTGGCAAAGAGGACTCAAACTCCTCCAAGTTTCTCCAAAAATTACCAAACTTATGAAAAATGCAGGCTTTGTCATGAGCATCCTCACGTGTCTCCCTCGTGCATCTGTCTTTTCAGGAGCAGGACACCTTCTCACCTCTCCGCAGCCTCTCTCGCTCTTGCCGAGCTCAATTTCCTTCTGTGAATCATCATTTAAAGCCCAAATGTGGGCAGCCGAAGAGGATCTTATTAAAGTTTCATCACTACAACCATTCCACTACTGGGAAAAATAAGACACAATGACTTGTGGTCATATCACACCAGAAGCCTTGAAAGCAAAAAGTATGCCCCAAATACCAGCACAGAAGTTTTGCCTGGCCCAGGGAAGCAAAGGCAATGTAATGCGAGGTCGTGTTTACTGCTTCCAGTACCAGACTTGCATAGACGCGTTGGTCATGGATGCACTATAGGTCCATAGAGGGGCATAAGGGAATTTTCTGGTTTGTTTTGCCCCTTCTTTAATAATCTCTAAGACTCAATTTGCATTTTCAAGGCTGCGGAGGGAAGAGGACCTCGCTGTGATAGGAGACTGCCCATCTCCCATCTCTCCGTAACCCTGCAGCGAATGGCCCTTTCTCTCCCGTGAGGCTGATTTTTTGGTGGGTTTCTCTTCCCCATAACCCCATTTTGGGGGTGATTTTTCACTCCTTCCAACAGCTCAGCAGCAGCAAGACCCTGAGTGTCTCTCTAAGGTGGCTGTATAGCAGGCACTGGGGGTTGGAAAGCCCTGTCACTTCAAGTTGGGACCTCAACAGAGGGAGAAGAGGAGCTGGGGACATGGAATTTGTTAGTTTTGCAGGGGTTGAATTATTTTGCCTTTCTTGCCTTTTTTTCACCTTTTTGGGCCCCGAGCCTCTTGCTGCTGCTGCAGGGTCATGGGGGATTTACAGCCTTGGTCGTAAGCAAAGCACTTGGCTGCCTGTAACGAGCAGTTACCCACCCCACCTTCAGCGTTTCATGTTCCTGGCAATTAATTAGCTCTGCTTTGAGCTTTTGATGCAAATGTAATCTCAGAAAACCTCTTTGGGATAAAATGTGCTGGGGCTAATTTGCAGGTTGCTACACACTCTTCTCCAAGAATCGCTCGGGCCAAACCCAAAGACCAACTTCACCACTGACAGCCTTCAGGCATGAAACGAAGCTCGGTTCTTGATGTTTTCCCTCCAAAGGAAGAAAAGAAAAAAACAACGGAGAAGAAAAAATAACCCTAAATCCTCCAAATTGTCTTCCCCAGGTGTTTTCTACGATGTTTTTATCTGCTATCTCTCTGTTGCACCTCCTATCCTTTCTCCAAAGAGGTGTTTGCATACCTGTAGACATGGTATGTGCCTGCAGCTCTGTGGGCATCACGCCTCTGGTTGGAAGGAAACAGCTAAAATCAAGAAAAAATGGAAAAGGAGGCAGTGGGAGCCTGGATCCACATGCAGGAGCCGCGCTGGCATCGGGGCATTTATCCTGACAGCAGGTCTACACATAAAACCTATTTATACCTCATGGAGTGAAGTATAAAAAGAGCTGCTTCTCCTTTTTCCTGCCTTGATAAGCAGGGATTGTTCCCACTGGTAAGGCTACAGCAGCTGGATGAGGCGGGTGGGAGAGACTTTGCTCAAGAAATGCAATGGTTTCTTCTCTACAGATGGGTTATATCGCTCCTCTGGCATTTCTTTGCCACTGGGATCATGGTCGTGGGTTGGCCCCTTGGCTTCATGATCCATGAGGAGGTGCTTAGGGTGGCTTCAGGGGCAGGGTGAGACACATCTGGGGGGTGCAGGACCCACTGGTGGGGCTCAGGGTGCTGGGCTAAGGGATGGCCAAGGAGCCGACCAGAGAAAGCCTGAGGGATCCAATGGGATCTACTGGGGCAGCTTGGGGTGCAAAATGAGGCAGGACGGACAGCCTGAGGCCGCTCCCACAGGAGCACCGGCTCCCAGATGTGGAGAGTTTCTCCTTGCTTTTCCTCCTAACCCACACGGCAATGACATCAGGGGCAAATCCATCCCCATTTTTGCTCCTGCTCGTCCCAGCTCAGATAAGCGGAGCTGCCTTTTTGACACAGAAGGTTTTTCAGGCTTTTTTTCAACATTTTCCCTCCTTCTCAAGGGTGTCGTGGCTGTTGGGTTGCAATTCCACCCTTGCAGCGGGCAGAGGGTAGCGCTCACCAGCAGCCTCCCGGCGATGCTGGCAAGAGGCAGTATATACCAATACAGCGATGTAGCGATTCCTGTTGCTCCAAAAAGCGATGGATATCACCCAAAAGGACTGCAGACGGCACGCAAACCTCCACCACCTCCCACAGAGCCCGAGCACAGAGGACGTGGTGGAGGCTTTAGCAAGATGGGCTTGTTGATGCTCAGGTCCAGCCCTGCATTAACTCACGGCCATTTGCCTCCGCAGCATCTCCAGAGCCTAAATTACTCCTGCTCTAAAAATACCGCACAATTAATTAACCTAGCCGAGTGCAATTCAGGCTGGTGACATGGCGATGAACTTTTTTGTTGCTTTCAACTCCGGCGGGAGCGAAGACAGAGGCTTTTGTCAGCTCCCTCCCAAACAGCCTGTCCGTTCCAATCTCCCGGGCGCAGCCAGAGGACGTTGGATGATGCCCGGGGCCCAGCTGTCAGCACTGGCGGCCATTTCAGGGCCTGGATCATTATCAAATTACTAAATTACACCGGTCCAGCCTCTTCATCTCTCACGATCCATTTTCTTTTGTCAGGGTTGCTAAGGAACTGCCCGTGGACATCAGATGCTGCGATGAGGCGAGTTTCTCCTCTCCGCAACTCCTTGCAAGACTTTGCTGGCTGGTTGCACAAGAAACTCCCTCCTGCAAAGGGGCTCAGCGTGCTCAAGCTATAGGTGCACGTATATTCATAGATAACAGACCCATGGGCTCCTCTCTGGGACCGCGTGATCTGTACGGAACGAGTGATGGGGTCACTCATGCTCCAAAATCGCCCTCCACTGTGCGAACTCCACGAGGGTTTGTGGAGCTGGTTTTACGTGCGTTAAAGCCTCAGCTCTTCACATGCTCAGGGCTGACTGCTTGTAGCGATGTTCTTTGCTTTCTAAGGCCTTTCTCCAGTGTGTGTTCAGGAATCTTCTGGCTTTGCCCTGTTTGGAGCAGCCTCAGCTCCCTGCGCCTGGAAAGCAGCCGGCTCACCAGCAAATCATTCAGCCCTAAAAGTCTCCCCCACCCTGCAATCAAATAATTTCAAGAAACTCAATTAGAGTGACATGACATTTCCAAGGAAACACCGAGGATGCATTCCGGTAATATTTTGGCCCCGCCAAAGCGGTTCAGATGGCAAATCAATAGTAAACATTTAAGGCTAGATGTATTAAAAAAAAAATCAAGTTATCAATTTCCCATTATGCCTCAGCTCCCAGAGCACTGATGGGAAATTCAAGCTGCATTTAATACACCTAGCAGAGGACTGGACAGCTTGATCTTATATACTTGCCCACAATATTGGTTTTCACGTCTCAAGTCTTCCAGCAGCTTTGCAACTACGAATTAAGTCACCTGGCTCCCTGGTAAGCTGCTGCTTTGGCCTCTGCCATAAGCACAGTTTATGGTGAAAGGTCTTGAGCTAAATCACCCCCGCTGAGAGGCTCTACCCCTCTCATTTGGCTACACCTTGACCATGAAACCAAGCGGCCAAATTTTTCCCCCCGACTTAGCTTTGGGATACACCAACCTTGGTGACAACCAAAAGCTGCCAAGAAATTCTGCATGTATGGAGGTGAAGTCCTCTTTTAAGTGATGTCACTGGTCTTAAAAGGAAAACTGAAGGTGTTGTCCAATTTGTTTGGTGTCTGGGAATAACGAGGTAGAAAGAGAAATTCCTCATGTTCTCAGGCAGGTCTCAGGTCCCCCAGGTCCATTTGCTCGCCTACAGCTGCCTCCAGACCCTCACTGTGCTGCTGGTTCACAGTTCTTTGTGCAATTACTATTTTTTCTTGTCTCCTTAGATGATTGATGTCAACTTAACACGCCTGCCAAGGGATTAACCAGCCCACAGCGATGCACCTTCCCCTTCTCTAATGCCCTGGTGCAGTTGATAGCTGGAGGGGGTCAATGAAACGTGGGCCTGGGCTCCCTCAGGGAGCAACCACAAGATGGAGGAAGGCTTTCTCTTCTTGGTTTTGGTAAATAAGTGCCACTTTGAGCTATTAATGAGCTGGCTGGTGGCACTGGTCCCCAGGAGGGTATGCAGGGTATGCACCCTGAATTGGAGAAAGGCTTCTGGGAGCATCTCCATTGCCCTGGTGGAAACCCAACGCTGCAGGGAGGGCAGAGACAGGGTATGGGGGCAGATACCCAAAAGGAGATGTCCTGGGAGGGTTTGGGGAGCCGAGGAAGGCAAGGGGAGCGTGCACTCGGCAGGCCACTGCAATGCCAGCCCAGCTGTGGGATAGGGACAGGCCACCCAGTGACCCCAAGCCATGTCCTGGGGACATCAGGCGATTTGCACGCCAAATCCAGACAAGCGGCAGGTCTGTAGGGTGGAGATACGCCCCACGCACCACTGTATCACCAGAGATGGTGTTGCCGCACACAGGTTGGCTTGGTAGGACGAGGCAGTAATGAGCAGTCTGGCATTTCCTTTAATGGTCACCCTGAAGCCTTTCTTCTTAAATCCCTCTCCTTAGGAAAAATCTCCCTACCTTGCCGGGCCAAATTCCAGAGCCCTGGTCAGGGCTGGCCAAATGCTAGACCTTGGGTGACAATATGGTCTTGGGCATCCCAAGAGGAGCCAAGGACTGGGAGGCTGCTTTGTGGGGACATCCAGAACTGGGTCAGAATAGAGCTGGTGCAAAGTTACTACAGCCCCATAAATATGTATATATATATATATATATTTTTTTGCCACTGCTAGTAAACCACCATAGGTTTTGAACCGACCTGACGCGTGGGTCAGGGTGCCACTTGAGCATTACAGCCCCAGATTTCTGCTGGAAGCCACTTGTGCCTTCACTGCAGGGACGCTGGCAGGGTGAGCACCACACCAAATGAAAGGGAGATGCTAGGAGGGTTTTCTTTCTTTTAATAATAAATATTATTAATGAGCTTTTTCTGGTTTAATTAAATAGTGAGAACTATGACACTGTTAAAGTATTAATTGGGCTATTGGTCATTTCTTAGCACTGTGTTTACAGTGTGTCCCCTTTTGCCCATACAGATATTTTTGCTCCAGTCCAGCTGGGGTCTGGTTTGCATCAGGGAGGATCATTTGGGGCACAGGGGTTTGCAAGCAGAGATGTCCCAAATCAAATCAACGTGAGTGAACCCTTCTGGAAGTGCATCCCCAGCCCTTTATATAACTAAGTTCCTTCCCCCTCCCTCTTTTAAGGCTCTGAAATGCTGTTGGCTCTGAAATTCTGTTTGCTCTGCACAACTGCAGCAATTCAATGACTTGTGCCCCTTGGCAAGGTCCCACCTAAATAAAAATTTTCATACCAGGGTAACAAATGAACCTGTGGGTGGTGTGCTCCGTTACGTCTCTCTTTTCTTGTCCGCAGTGATTATTTTTATCAATGCAATTCAGGAATGACGGTTTTTCCTGATGGCTGCAAACGCTTTGCACCCCTGGATGGTCTCCTGGGCTGATGCAGGAGCTGGAGTTCAAATCACTTTGTGTCTTCTGGGCTCCTGAGGCCCAAAGGCTGCAATACCTGCACAGGTGGGCACCCTGCGAGCTCCGCAGCCTGGCTGGGGCTCTCCGGACATCAACGTCCTGGAGCCTTCCTCGCAAAGTGCCCCTCATCGCTGTGATGCCAGGGAAGTGTGAAAAAGTGGGGTGTTTCTCCGAAAAAACCCACCTGTTTCTTGATGCTGTGGCTTGACCTGGAAATAGATAAATGCTTTCCCTTGGGTGATGCTGCGCCTGCTGTTTTGCTCAGCTGGGAACATTTTGGTTTTTTCCAAGGGAATATTTTTTTTGCTGTGATGCAGTACCTGAATGTTTTTCTTGCCAAAGTACATTTTGATACAGAACATCATTTCAAGAGGAGAGGCTGGAAGTGTCAGTCTGAAAATGGCACTTGCCTCATTGCCAACATTTACCAAATTCTTTTTTTTTTTTTTGAGTAAAAATGATTTTAGCTGGGGGGGGAATAATAATCCCCCAAAGCTCTGCTGGTCCTTCCTTGGTGCCTGGGACACGAGGGGAATCCTTTTTCTACTTATTCTACCAATAGCAATGAGGCAACCCTGAAACCAGGGAAATCTGAGCTCAACCTTACCAAATTATGCAGAAAACTTTTAATAAAACCCACTGATTTCCTAACCAAATGCCCTGCAATCCTGCTCCGCCATGAATCCTCATTTAGCCATTATATTCCCACTAAGGGCATTTGGAGGAGGAAAGGCAATTCCCAGTGCAATCGTTGAAAGTGCAATGCAATGTACATTCTTTAATGAAAATATTTTTTCTCTATATGGGGCAGAAGAGTGACTGTTTATAGAAGTCTTAGGCATGTCTATTGGGGAACCATTATGGTGAGAGGAATCGCGGCTTGCACCCATGGGTGCTTACATTACCAGGGCACAGCAGGGCTCCCCAGGCAGAGGACTGGGAGACCAAAATGCAGCATTAAAATTTTGAGAGCCCTGCCAAGCCAGTAGTGAGGGCAGTGATGACATGGTGAACTGAATCACACCACATCTGAGGTGTCATTTCTAGACACCATGTTTCCTACGTGGTTGCAACACAACAGCAATAGTTTTGCTGTTTCTTTGGCAAATTGAAAATATTTCAAAAGCCAGGAGAGACTTTCACGCCATTGGAGCTGCTGTGACCCTTGCCGGGGGCTGGCACGCTGTCCCATGATGTGCGCTCGGAGGAGATGCTATGGGATAGGACCCCTCTCTGCTGGGTCCATGTGGCCACTTGTTGGATATCCACACCTCTCCAAGCACCAGCTCCGAAAGCCTTGAGGACCTGGGGGTGGCATTCTGCAAGGAGAAGTCTAGTTTTGAACCCTATTTTCTTCTTACTGTCCAGTTTGGGATGGCTCATCTTCACCTGTCCAGGGTATGGTCAAGTGAAGGAGAAGGTTGGACTTGCTAAGGGCCATGGGGAGTTTAGGGTCAAGCTGAAAGGCCATGGGATGGGCTCAGCCTGCCCATCCAGTCCGACATGGGGAAAAAGAAATTCCCACCTTTCTCTCTGCCTTTCTCAAAGGGTTACTGGTTCCAGGTGAATTATGAACTAGAATTAAACATGGCAGCATTAACACACTTTTATTTTACAAAAATAAACTCAGGGGTCTGTGTCGCCTGGTTTTGCACAGTAGTCCTGCAGGGCAAGTGGTACAGTTGTGAGCCTCTGGACATCTCCACTTTCCTGAGCAACCAGACGTTTCCCTCTCCTCATACCACTTTATTTCCTGCTCATAATTACAGTTTTCCAACATCTTTTTTCAAACATCCCTTGCCTCTTCAAGTTAAATGGTTTGTCTTGCTTGTCCAGTCTCTGAGGTGTCCTGGAGAGACTTCTCACAGCTCCGTTCCTCTTTGCTTTAAACAAGGCAATTGCAGCTGATCACCTCCTTCTGACTGGTTTTTGAAAGTGAGGAAAGAGAAAACAAAGGTGACATTGGAACGTGGCTGCAGCTTGGGCTTCGTCCTGGTCCTCCCATGCTTACAGTGGCTCACAAAGTCCCTAACACCATGGGCTTGTCTATACCAGGTCATAGAATCATAGAATCATTCAGGTTGGAAAAGACCTTTAAGATCATCAAGTCCAACTGTAAACCTAATACTGCCAAGTCCCACTAAACCATGTCCTTAAGTGCCACATCTATGTGTCTTTTAACCACCTCCAGGGATGGTGACTCCACC
>JANZLQ010000005.1:1938640-1955876 GCA_026212715.1 Elanus axillaris
ACTGGGCTGGGCCCGTCCATCCAGCCGGTCCAGGTCCCTCTGCAGAGCCTTCCTGCCCTCCCGCAGGTCAACCCTCCCTCCCAACTTGGTGTCATCTGCAAACTTCCTGAGGGTGCACTCGATCCCCTCGTCCAGGTCGTTGATTAAAATATTAAACAGTACTGGCTCCACTACTGAGCCCTGGGGGATACTGGGGCAGCAAATCCCTCCTTCCTGGCCAGTCAATACATACTCCTTCTCCCCAAAGAGCACTTCAGCTCTACAGGATGTCCTTGCCTGTCCTAAACTGGTCTTAGAGCAATGAATATTTGCATTGCTTTCTTCCTTGCAGATCAGGAAGCCCAGACTGCGCAAAGTCCATTGCATATCAGAAAGATTCCAGCGGATTACAAAAGACTGTACAACGGTCTTGATTTTATGCATAACAGGTGCCAGCCTAAAACGCAACCAACACAATACAGACCACCTCAAAACTCTGAAATGAAGCTAAATTCATAGATCCCTGCCTTTAATTTCTTTCTGTTTTTAAAAATGCCTTTGAAGACAGAGCAGATGAATCTCACCAGGGTTTTTTTTAATGTATTGTTGAGAACTAATGCATTTCTCCTGATGCCCAGAGGGGTTGTCTCCATGCAGAAGAAAGGCTGGGAGAAAAGTATCTTTCTAGGAAGGCTGGTTTCAGCCACAGCTTGTGCACTGCTCGGCAGCAGTAGTGTTTGCATTACTGTCAGGGCCAGCAGGAGACCATTTCCCCTGTGGTGAGCTACCACGTGCCTGGAGAGGAGGAAGAGCCATGCAGGCTGAGCCCACAAACCCTAGATCAGGCAACAGGAGCCCAGAGGGGCTTCCAGGAAAGAGTTTTGCCCACTGAAACCCTGGATGAGGTGTAACCCCAATGCAGGGGTGTTTGGCACTGCTCATGGTCTAGATCAGGGCAGCTTTATCAGCTTTGGGTTTTGCCTGGTGTCCTCGGTGGCTGGAGAACGCAGAGATGTGCTTGGATGGACCAGTTCAGGGGTTCAGAGAGCACCAGCCCCCAAATTCCTGCAAACCTCAGTCCTCAGAGTGCACGAGGTGACCGAGCTCCAGGCGTGAAAACTATCAGGAGCCAGAGCTGGTGCCCACAGGGACCCTCCTCATCACCCACAGGTCCACCTGCATTCCATAAGCAGACGTGGCCCGAGGGAGGAGATGTCCAGGAGCTCCTAGGAGGGACCAAAGTGAGCTGGGAGTGGGAAAGGAATGAGACTTTGGAAACTAGAGGCATCCCTCCAAGTCCTTGCTTGGTCCTGCTGGGGCACCATAAGGCAATGGAGGTGGGTGGATCATGGATGGGTTTTCCTGCTTTGACCTCACTCCTGGTTGGAGGAAGAGGAGCGTTGGAGTGTTCAGGGGCTGCCTTACCTGCTGAGGTTTTGCACCGCTGCTCGCATTTCCACTTGGTTTCGAAGCGGTTGCTGTTCCCTCGGCATCCCCCGAAGATGAAGGGCCGGCAGGCGTTTGCCTCTGGGTGGTAATACCAGAGCAGGGCGTAGTGCTGGCAGGAGCCCTCATCCATCGGCTGCAGGCAGGGGGCTGCAGGGAAACACCCCCCCATCCACTCGTGTGTTGGACCCAGGTGGGAAAAGGCCACGCTCTTCCATTCTGATTCCCACCCTGGACAAATGCGTGGGGCTGGTCCAGGGACTCCCACTGCCCCACAGTCAGCACCTTACCCCAAAGCAATGGGGCTATTAGAGCAAAGGAGGCAGCAAGGATCAAGGGGGGGGACATCCAGCAGCTGATTTCTATAGTGGGGTGCCCATCATGGTGTTCTCTGACCTTTGCTAGAGGGTGATTAAAACCCAGGGTCCTGGGAGGGGGTCTTTGAAAGGGTGGTGGCATTCAGGGTGTTCCCTGGGGGACTCTCGCTGTATTTTGCTGGTGGAGCTGGACCACAGTGGATTGGGTGAACACCCCCCAGTTTTTTTCACCACCAGCGCAACGCTCTGGGGCAAAAGCAGCTCCTTTAAGCCAAGTGCAAAACTGAGTTTTTTGCAAAACTCTGTTGGCCGGCATGTGTAACTCTTTCAGCACCACATCCCCTTGATCCCAGTGCCAGAAAGCACTTCCCACCCGGGAAGTGACTTCCTTAAATGTCACTTAATTCAGTGCATTTCACCTGGTAATTGACTGTGGGCTTTTCGGCGCTTGTGCTGAGAGAGACCCGTTATCTGCTGTGCCCGGGGAGCTGCTGGGGAAGCAAATGGAAATCACACTTAATGAGGGCACGCAAACAAATTAGCTACCATTTAAATATATATCATCGGAGCCTTACATGGCTTTCCGCCGGCTAACAAGTTCTCCTAATAAATGTCACAGAGCAATTGGGGAGGGGAGGGAGAAACCGGCGGCAATAAAATTCTTAATGGTGTTAAACAACTCAGTCAGAAAGGTTGGGTGTTAGTCAGAGAAAATGGAAGTATTTGTGGTTGTTTGCAGGAGATAAATGTCAGGCCGGAGTTTTGTAAATCTGTGAGCTTTGAAAAGCCAGGAGCGATTGTAATCTGGCAGTAATAACCCTCCGATTGCAGAATCTTGTTAACATTTAGAGCGCCTATCCGCACTCATCACTTAGCAGAGCGATTTATGAGCCCCCCTGCCTCAGACCCGGGCTTTAATGGGATTGTCGGCTGGCGACGGCTGCAGCTGTGATTCAATAACTTGTGGTACGCCCCATCGATCTGAAACCGCCCAGATCCCAAATGCTGCCTTGATATAAAGTGAGTTTAAACCCAGATGGGTGATGTCTTCACCGTACAACAGACAACAGGAGAGTGCCTGGGGGTGGGCAGGAGGAAGGCAGAGATGGCTGGGGTCCGGTTCTAGGCTTAGCTGGATTTGGGGGATTTGTTCTCTCCTTTGTAGATTACATGGGGGGAAAATGGAGGTCATCATCAATGGGTTTGACTTAAAACTCTTCCCAAAGCTCTGGGAAAGGGCCATCATGGGTAATAAAGGTCAACGCATATAAACTGTAGGTCAACAGCTTGTATCGGTTACGACTTGTTTTGGGGTGTAAAATGATGTAACATTGAGGTGTCTTGCTCGGTATGAAAGTGCAATGTGGTGGGTTTTTTTTTAATTATTTCAAGAGTAGGAGGAGTATTTGGCCAACCCATGTGCTGACTGGCCAACTGGTGAGCTGACTGGCCGGCTTTTGTGTTGACTGGCCACTTAGCTACTGCATGGCCAGTGCGCAGAAAGCTTTGCCCCATAGATGCTGGGGGACCAGAGTTTGTGCAGGACCATTGTACCAGCACAGGATGTTGCATTTTAAATACCTCCCTTCTGATGAGATGCATCTGGCCCCGTGAGTGCCTCTTTCTCTGAGCTGAACCACTGATGCCATCCCCCTGCCTGTGTCAGCAGCAGCTCCATCCACGCTACCCAACCCTCCTCCTCCTGGTGACAAAATCTGAGCAGCCACATCTTAATTTCTGACTTGCTGAATTGCAAGAAATGAGCCTGAACTCTCCCTCCTTCTGAGTCTTGTCCTGTCTTGCACTGTGTTTGGACTTTTAGCACCAACTGCAGAAAGCCCTCCACAAGCAAGCCCATAATCCCTATTCTGCCTCCCCCCAGCTCTTCTGCACCATGTTTTCACTCTATGTCTCCTATAAATCAAGATTCTTCTGGTGGAAGGTGTCCCTGCCCATGGCAGGAGGGTTGGAACTAGATGATCTTTAAGGTCCCTTCCATTCCAAACCATTCTGTGATTCTATGATTCAAAGCCAAGCCCTGATGAGGAGGTCAGAGGGTCTATGGGTGGCTGTGGCATGGATTTGAGGATGTGATGGACCTGGAGGAGAGCATCTTATATGGGTGCTTCTGGGTGAAGGTCATTCCCAGGTTGCTGCTAAAATTTAGGGCAGAGCTACCCAGAAACCCCACAAGCCAGTCATGTCAAAGGCTGCTTAATGCCTCCATCAGCATCTCAGGGGATGGGCAGGCCCATAGGAATCAGAAAAGCCACCCATGAGCCATTATCCCTTGGGGACAGGAGGAGGATATTCAACTGGTAGCTCTTCTGTGCCAAGGGGACTATATTGATTGTCAGGTCTGCATGAAGCTGGGCCAAGCATTCCCTCATAGTAATGCTCACTACAGTGATTCACAGTCAGAAGAAAGGGTAGATGATCGGAAACGCAGCTAGAACTGCCCCATCTTGTCCTCTCCCATGAAAGATGGCCATTGTCAGCCAGGCTTTAATGGATTTCCCTGTATCCATCAAGCTCATCTCCTGGCCTTTTCCACCAGGACACTGTGTCCCAATGCATCCCAAGGTGGTCCTGGAGCCTCCTAGGGAACCACTCCATTGGCTGTGCCTACAGAGTGGGCCATGAACCCATGGCCAAGGAGCAGGACATAGTTCACCTCCCTAGGGCTGAGAAGCCTTCATCCCCCAAAATGATGGTTGCACCTCGGCTGCCTGGTACTGCTCAAGATCCTAATAATAACTAGTAATACCTAAAAGTGTGGCCAGTCTTGGATCATGCTTTTTCACTGTCCAGTTGCCTGGTGTAGAGGTAGATGTAGTGTGAGGAGATGCCACAAACTCACTGGTGTAGCTGTACAGGCAGGTCTGTACTGCGTGTGTCTTCAGGGCAGGACCTTGGCCCTTCTCTTTCCCCCTCTCTCTTGGGCAACACAAAGGGACAAAAATAGAGCTGGTTCTTTTCCCATTAGCTGTAATCAGTAGTTTTACCCATTAAATGGTTCATGAGGCCCTAGGCAGAAATAGTCTGTAACAGCTTGAGTGTCTGATCTCAGAGATGTAATTTCTGGTTGGTAGGAAGCTTTACTAGAAGTTGCAAAGGACGTGGTGGGGAGAGGGGGACAAAATCAGCCTGAAAATGGCTGCCGCCTTCCAGCCTTTCAAAATGCGTTCTTTTGAAGGTGGTGAATCATCACCGAGACCACACATATTTGGCTTTTTCCTCACCCACTGCCCCTGCCAGGGGCATCAGCTCACTTTGTCTCCAAGCCACAGACCAGCCCCTTTCAGCACAGGGGCAGTGCGGCATGGAAGCCCTCACTGGAAATCCCATCACTGCCTTACTTCTGCCCAGTCCCAAGGAAGAGGATTTAGCACCGGGTTTATGGAGTGCTCCAGAAGATAGTGGCTGCCACAGTTGGAAGGATGGAAGGCATGCAGCCATGCAGCTGCGCTTACCTGCAGTAAGTGAAGGTGGCTCCATGAAGGGCTCCACCGACGTCACCAACGTGGTCATGCTCTGAGTTTTGTTAAGCATTTCTTCCTGGCTTTCACTATCCCTTCTGGAGTGTTCCCGAGGCTGAAAATACCCTTGGAGCTGCCTGTTGATTTCAGCTGCCTCCAGACCTGTGGATTTAATTGCTGGGTCAGCGAGGATGAAACCTGGTGCCACAGTTTGAAAGCCACCATATTTTGATAAATAGGTTGTAGCTCAACAAAATTACTGCCACTGCACAACACAGTGTGGGAGACAAGTCACAACACAGCGTTTCGTTGGCCAAAGCCTACAGACCACTGGGGTATGTGGTCAAGGTAGGCAACTTATTTCCAAATGACATATACTCTAGAGAAGGGCAAGCAATTAAGGAGATATTGTACGGTCTGCTGCCTTCTCAAGGAATGGAGTAGGGGATATGCTAAACTTATTCAGAATAAAAGCTGGTCTTGAGGAAGTGGTTCCCAAGAAGTGTGCTGGGCTTCCTTGGGACCTCCATGACTGCATGGACATGTTCCCATTGTCACTTGGGAAGGAGTTGTAATCAAAACTACATGGATAATTAAATGCTGCTGGATCAGCACCTCCATGAGATAGGTCCTCTGAAGTGCTGAGCGCTGCCAGTCTTCTCAGGTAAGACTTGTTTACTAAAAGGCTGGGAATCCACAAAAAGAGTTAGCTAAGGTATGCATGTCCAGCTGTATGTCTGGATGTGTGTGAGGCTGTGGGTCCACCACCCTTCATACTGGGTATGTCTGATGCACAGTGCCTTGAGGGACAAGCATGATCTGGACCAGGCTGGCAGACACATTAGCGGATCAGCTATTTTAGGATTTTTGAAGCAATGTGGACCAGCAGACTGAGTCCATCCCAGATTAATGCTCTGTGGTGTGGTCTACTGTGGTTTTGATCTGGCTTTGCTTTCCTTTGCTGACTTACTGTTTTATCTAAATGATACTCTGAGCATGAGGGATGGAGAGGACCACATGCTCCTGGCTGAAGGATCGACCAGCCAGATAACAGGCAGGACCCTTGGGTAACACCTGAGTCATGAAGACAAAACACTTCAGCGAGGGTTGTCCTTTGCAGGAGCATGGAGGCTACTGCGTCCAAGGGCATTCAATGTGCAGGATTCATTTGCTCTGATTTATTTACATTACAGAAGCAAATGGAGGCTGGTGTAAGGGCAGGATCCCAGGTATGGGACCATGGATAGACAGCAGGGAGTGATGATCTCTACCCTGGCAGATTTGCTTTCTAAACACAGAGCAGGAGGGGAAACAGATCCCAGAAAAGACTATCTCATGTCTAGTGTAACTGGGGATATCCCACACCAGCAGAGTTCCCAGCTACTCAAGGCACCTACAGCTGTACTGGCTTCTTACATCTAGGGCAAGGATGCTGCTTCTTGAGACACCGCTCTGTTTAGAAAGTCCTTGCTTTGTAAAATGCTCTACTTTCATACACTATGAGACAATGTGTTATGAAGGCTAAAAAAAAATAGTAATCTAACAGTTATGAAGGAAAAATTAAAGCAAATCCATTCCTGGATAACATGAATTCACAGCAATTTAGACTCAAACTGGTGGTCTGAAGTTCCTCCTTTGTTATTCCTGTTTAAAAGATAAAAAACATGCTGGGGTGAGGGACACCTTCCAGGTCTAATGATGGCCTTGAAATGTAGTAGGAAAAATTCAGGTTAGATGAGATGTCCCAGGGCAACCAAGGCATCAAAGCTGGGTTAACAGATATGACACAGACTTACAAGACACCTGTGCCCATAGAGAGGATCCGGAAGAATACGCAAACTGGCTTATATGTGGGCAACTAGATCAACACCCAGGGATGAGGATGAGATCCAGAGTTGGAAACTTTCCTCTAGGTGCCTTCATGGGAGCTGAGCATCTTCAAAATCTACTATGGCCAGCTGAGATCCAGAACCTGGTTCAGTATCCCTCATGGAAAAAAAAACTAGACCCTGAGTCAATTGCACACATGTAGGCAAAGACATGGAGGCCCCAAGTCCTCCCTGAAGCACAGAGGATGAGCCCCTGATCAAACGTGGGGGTCTACCTTGGGGTTGGCAGATTGGTCCTCCAGAACCTGTGGACCCTGTGGATTAGATCTCCGCAATGAGAGCTTAAATGACGAATAGACACATGCACCGTAGGCACCTCACTGGAGCATATCATGTTGATGGTTTGGGATGGTTTCGTGGGCAGGGAGAGGTATTCATTCCAGTGGATGCGGCTTTTAATCAGGAATAGCTTTGATCCTGTTTTGCGGTAAAGGGTGGAAGCAGGAGATGTCTTGGTGTCCCTCTCAACCCTGTTTTCCCAGATTCCTCTCAAGACCCCCCCCAGAGCCAGGGTCTAAAAGCAGTCAGTGACCCAGGGTCATTTTCTGCACTGAATCACAGAAAAAAAGCACTTGCTCTTAACAACGTCTTTTCACTTGCACTTTCAGGCTGTTTTGGGGCAAGGAGAACATCCTTTGTTCTACTGCATGAATTCACACACATTTCTACATAGATATTAGCAGACTTACCCCCTTCCGTGAGCATCCTTCCCAACTCGCCTCCACAATCTGCAAACATAAGACAGACAGTGACTAGTTTGTTTGCTACTTCTTTTTTCCCCGATGTAAATAAGATTTTTCAACAAAATCATTATTTTTCTACAGACAGGCTTTCATGGACTATTTTTCATCCTTTTTTTTCCCCTCTTCAAAGCATTCAAATGCCGCCTACTATCTCTAGGCAGAAATGAGTGCAACTCCAACTTAATGCCTGAAGCATCTTGGCAAGTGGTGGTGAATCCAAACCCTCCTTGGCCACAGGCAGACCCCAGGGAGCGGGGCAGGAGTGGGGCAGCTCTCTGCTGGCCATCAGGTAGTTGGACCTCCACAGGGCAAGGAAAGCAAGATCCCAAAAGCCTGACACCCTTGTGATGTTGCGATTCTGGGGTAAAAACATCCCCAGGGCAGTGGTTTTTGTTACTGTTGTGGTGCCGGTTGGCAGTTGTTCACTGCCGGAGAGGGGAGGTCTGTGTGTCAAGAAGTGCCACAAAGTAGACAGGAATTAAAATGTTGTTATTAGGCAAAATGCAGCTCCAAACTTTCCCCCGTAACCCAGTGCCTTTCACCAATCAATGGGGAAATGGAGATGACCAGGAAGGAAAGCTTTGCTGACAAAACCATGCGGGAAGAAATGGGAAGAGAGAGGGTTTAAAGGGAAAAAAATTAAGAGTTTGAGTAGGAGGTCAGGACTATGGCAGAGACCTGGTGGCCCAGAAGCCCACACTCGTCTCTGAGCATGGAGAGGCGACACTTCTCCACTTTCTGCTAATGGGGTGATATTTGCTCTGATGAGCCAGCATGTGCCAGCACTCAAATTGCTCCAATTTAGTTGCTGGCAGGTGTCAGCGCGGTGGCCCCAAGCACGGCTTGCTGGCCGACTTACCACATCTGCCTCTCATTTCGCTCCTGACCACCTCCTTCACATCTTCCTCCTGTGCCACAGGGGGAAAGCAGAGGTTAGCCGTGATTTTCTACCCAAGCACCATCTCCCTCCACTCTGTGCCCCATCCCAACTCTGTTTGCCCCACTGGAGGTGGCCTCTGGTGAAACCACCTCAGCTTGGGTATGGCCAAGACCAGAGATGGTCATTTGGTGTCACAAGGACCTTGGTTGAAGATTTGTGGCTCATTAGGGAAATGATTGCCTTTGCAAATCCATGGCCATCCTCTAGCCAGCTCCTCTTGCCTTGAGGAGCTGGGATCTCCAGCCCAACATAAGGACCATGCCACACCTCAAGTCCAGGCTGGCTTTCCAATGAGTGTCTCCACCCTTTTGGCATTGTCCCTGAAGCCATGGTCTTTCAGATGTCCCTTACCTCTGAGAAGGTTTATCAAGCCACTTGCATCCATGCAAAGGGGCTACTCAAATTATATTGCAGGCTTGACCCATGGAGATGGGCTGTAGCACCAGGTTTAGATGAGATGTAGCTGCATCTCATTTTGTTCTTCTCTGCTTATTTACCAGCTAACGCCATTCGTCACAGAACAAGACATCTGGTCTCATGGTTGTTGAGTCTGTCTTTCACCCTTGGGCCAGCCAACTGCCACTGTTTCAGTTGAGCATCTTCCATGTGTGATGGTGCGTGTCCTACTGCACTTCAGATGGTCACCACCTCTTATCCTTTGTAGGGATGACAAATTTTGGGGCACTTTCTACATAGGGAGCTGGGCTTTTCAGCAGCCCACACACAGGGCACCCTTGCCCACAACACCCATGCTAAAACCAATCCTGCCTGGCCTCCACACACTGGCAAGATGAAAGTATTGTGTTGTACCAGTCAAGTGGCACAGAACACATTTGCTCAGGCAACAGGACGGAGACCCTAATGTTAGGGGAGCTGCAAGAGGGATTTTTGCCCTGACCCATGTGGGTCAACCACTCCCTCTTCAGGATTTATAAACCCAGAGCAGTTTTTTGCAGTAATGCCAGCTCCCTAATCACTTTGAAAATGGGGCACATTTCTCTCTCCTGCTTTTTCTTTGTATTTGATCAGTCCTGAGGCATTGGCACTGATCCTATCTGCCAAGCAGGACTTGGAAGCATCATGGGGAGGGTGGGAGAGGGGAAATGTGCCTCAGGCTCTGGGTCGTTGTTTGGGCTTGAAATTGCACAGCCCAGCACTGCTCCCACCCCAGCCTGTGCATGTCTGACGTCTCTGGGTAATGGCCAACACTCTCATTTCCCAGATATTCTCTGAATGAATCTGTTTCTCAGCATTTCCCTCCTCCTCTATACCTCTTAGGGGCAGTTTGCCCTATTTTCTCTATTCAGGTCTGTGTAATAGGATGTGATCTTGGGCTAAAGTACTCACAGAAAGACCAGGATCTCCCTTTTCTCCTTTCTGGCCAGCTGGACCATTTTCACCCTGTTAAAAACACTTAAGTCATTACAAAAGCTCAGTAGATTGACCATTAAATGCTCCAAGAATAAGTGCACCTTAGAGAGGAAAGGATATGCTAGGAAGGGAGATGGGGAAAAGGGCTCACATGTTTTCCTATAAATTTTAGGGATATTTGTGAGTAGCTCAGTGAGCAGAAGGGAATGGGCTCATCCATGTGCAAGGAAGCAAGAACAAAAGTGTGTATCAGAGAGCTGGGTTCAGGCTCCCAGAGTTTTTGGGAGCTCGGCTCTATCCAAACAATAAGGATGTTAGCAGCTACAGTTTAAGTCAGGTTTCTTTGCCATTTGTAAGGGACCACAAATGTTGAGGTGGAGGTGTGGAGAGGCTCTGGCTTCCAGAGAATGTCTGGGAACCAGACCAGGCAGAAGATTGCAACTGGGATTGCAATCCCAGTGCTGAAAAGATGAAACACAGGGAAATGCTGAAGTTTGCCAACAGGGCTCTCCGCCTCCTAGGAGAAAATGCCTTGAAAAAATTTCCACTCGGAACTGGTGAAAACTGGATTTGTTGATTAAAAATGCTTAAAAAATATTAAAGGAAAAGGAGCCCAGGAAGAATGAAGTAAATTAAAGCTGCAGTGGTCATATTTCTCAATCCATGCTCACTTACAGCGGCTGGAGCGCGAGGAGAAATCACATTACCCTCCACCAACACGTGGAGCTAATGCAATGCCACCTCCTGATGCAAAAAGCCCTTGAGTCAGTGTTGGCAGGACCTGCACTGTGTAGGGACTGACCTGGAACATGAGTTGCAGGTTGGGATCTTGAGATTAATCTCTTGTTTGTATTCTCTGATGTGCATTAGAAGGCTGAGCATTGCCCCTCTGTACCGAAGTACTGCACTGAGCATTGTTTTACTCCTGGTCTGCCATGGCAGGCACAGCTGAGGATGCGCTGGCCCAGAATATGATGTTTTCCCAAAGAAGTTTTATATAAAACAACTCAGAGCAGCCCACAGGGCTCAGAGCAGTTTCCCAGCTGGAGACACTTTCAGGCAAAAGCGTAGGCAGCATTGCCTTTGTCCAATGCCTGCTACTCAGGAGTAAAATACTCTCTGTGCTTTTGTTGTTGCAAAATTTGGAAAGCCAAGAAATGCAAGCTAGAACCAGGGTTCATCCAGCCCCAGTGCAGAGCTCTGCACTGCTGCAGGGAGGTGAGGAACCTCGCTGGGAGGCGAGGCGGGCTCATCCCCATACTGACCATTTCTCCTTTTCGCCCGTCCATGCCCGGGGGTCCCCGGAGGCAGAGCTGAGGTCTCCCTCTTTTCCCTCGTGGACCCTAGAGAGGAAGAGGAGAGCTCAGTTAGCAGCACCAGGGCACCCTCCTGAAATATCCCACACTGCTGGTTGGTGTTTTCCCCCTAAAGCCCAACCTGGGCATTAGTAGGAGAAGATACTCAGAGCCTTCTGGATCTCAGATACTCTCCAAACAAATCAGATGTGATGGGTCAGAGCCTGGGCTTTGCCCCCTCTGTTACTGGGCAATCAGGAGGCAATTCCTATGGTCCCCCCCCTGCAGAAAGGATGGATGCTGCAGGGGCAGAAGGCAGTTTTCTCCCTCTGACACTCTGTCTGTCCTGGCACTAATTTAAGAAATGGAGTCTCAGCAGGAGGAGAAGGACTTGCAGATGGAGATAATACCCTCCCACATTAGAAATGAGGGTGGCCTTGCCGCTGCAGTTCAGACCCAGGGACTTTCTCTTTTAATTTAGGGAAAACAGAAGTCGCAGTGTGGGTGTAGAAAGTGGCATCTCACGGTCTCTCTTTAATCAGTGTCCAAACGAAAGCCATTCATTATCTCATACACGTCTTTCTGAGCATGCAGTTCTTGTAGCTGCTAATACAAAAACTTCCAGCCTTTTTAAACATACATGAGGGGATCTCATACTTTTGCCTCCTTTCTCCCTTCTGTGATTCTTTTGATACATTTTTCACTGCAAGGTACAGCCTGGGGAGCAAGGGAAAGAAGAAAAAAGTCGCTGCTATGGTCTGAAGCTGGATCTAGTCCATTTTTTATTGTTCTGGAAAGATCTTTCTACACATACAAACCCTTTAGGAGAAGGCTCGGGGCAGTTCTTCCTGTAATCACCCTGTCCGTGGTGAAGCATGGGTGGGATTCAGCTGTAGAACAGGCTGCTGAACAATGCTGGAGGCCCAGAACATCCCTTGTGCCCTTTTACTACCGAGCAGATCGCTCTAGGTCAAGCCTTTATTTAATGGCGTCTCAGGACAAAATACAGATGTCCAGTTTGACCATCAGCACGACATGGACCTTGCTGCACCGCCTGCGTTCTCCCTTCCTTAATCGCTTCTTCCCTAAGACTTAAAACCCAGTGCTGGGTCTTTTTTGTGACTCCAAAGAGCAGGGTATAGGCTTTCCCAATGTGTGATGCTCTTCTCTGTATGGGGGAAAACCAGGTTAAAAAATCTATAAAGCCTACATAGACATGTTTATACCACCCAAGTCAGAAGTCCTGCAAGGGGCTCTAGGACAGGGAGACCTTTGAGATACAGGAGAGCTGACCTAATGAGGTCCAGACTCATTCAGACTTCCACACAAAACTGGGACTGAGTTGTCCCAACTTCTACCCTCAAAAGCCAAAGCAATTTCACCGGTGTATCTTTACCAGCACAGTCCTGAGCTGTCAGACGCAGCTACGCATCAGCTAAATTCTCCACACTATTGAATGTGCTTCTCGCTTGGTGAAGGTTTATCACTGGCGACTGGAATTTGGCTTATTTGGCTGAAATAAATCAGCAGACCATAACAGATTAAAGAAGAGAATCCTGCCAGAGTCTCTACCTCCTTTCCTTGTTTTCAAAGCAGCAGCACAATCTAATTCCCATTTAGCAGAAAACTCAAGTATTTTACAAACCATATGTGTGTGTGTACACGCAGTCTCTGCATACATACGTATGTATATGTATACACGTACATGAGGATCAAATCCTTACACGCACTTATATAGGGGTACATCACTCAAGGCTGAAACATGGCACACCACACGTCTGCCAGACTCTCAGTCTGGCATTATGGATGTGTTCAAGCTCAGGTCGGACGGGGCTCTGAGCAACCTGGTCTAGTGGAAGACGTCCCTGCCCATGGCCGGGGGGTTGGACTAGGTGACCTTTAAAGGTCCCTTCCAGCCCACACCGTTCTGTGATTCTACAACAGTTGGTCTTTCAGGTAGCTACCCAAGTCCAGCTTTTCTTTTGTTCTCGTTCTTCCATGTTAATTTATCCATTCTCTTGTCCGAGCCTGAAACTCAGCCAGTCCCACCAGCACAACTGAGAAGTGTATTTTCACTTCCAGCCCTCTTTGACTTGAAAAGTTCTTTGTTACTTAATGAATGCTAAGGGCGGGTGATTAGCATTAATCTCTAGCATCGTCCCTCTGCATTGTGTTGGCAGCAGCAAGACACTCTTCATTACCATAGAATCTGGGGGCAGCATGTTTCTGCTCATAAACAGAATTAGCATGTCTCATTTCCAAGTCTTTTTGTTACATTTCAAAAGGTGCCCAGCATGTCTTGCATGCAAAACCACTTATTAAGTATGGCCCACAAATGGGGTCTGAAAGCCACCAGCTCCTTCCGAAACGTTGGCATCCGGCTCCCCAGATAATTAGCAACAGGAGGGGTGCACTTGATGCCCTGCTAACTTGAAATCAGCAGCCTTCCTTTCTTCACAGAGAGATCACCTCTTATGCTGCAGATGGGAAAAGAAGAGAGGAGAAGGAAAAAAAAAAATCTCCGGTGACAAATGCACCAAGAGATGAAGTAAGTCGACCAAGATCCCACAGAAAGACAGCAGACAGCAGCCACCTCAACGTGGGAGACCTCAGGTGCCAGCTTGTAAGAGGGGGGATGTATATGTACATGGTGACACGTGGGGACACATCTGGGGTGCTGTCACATGAGGGTGTAAGGTGCAGATCTCACCAGGGTTCAGAGCATGCTACAGACCACTTGCTGCTCACCTGTGGCCCTGGTTCACCCTGTGGCCCTTGAGGTCCATCGGGTCCAGCGACTCCAGTCTTCCCAGGCCATCCCATTTGTCCTTTGAAGCCCCCCAAGCCAGGAACTCCCTTGGCCCCCTGAGAATGACCGACAGAGCAGTTCAAACACAGGTGGTTTTAGAGATGGGCCAGTCAAACATTACCCAAATACTTTCATAGCGTTGGAAATAAGGGGACACCATTTGCATTCTACTCTGTCTGCTGTTGTGCTATTCACAGAGCATCAGTAGGCTGGTAGAGATCACTTCAGCTTTGCTCTGCACATTTACTTGTCCAGAAGGCACCTCACTGCTTGGTGACATGGACACCCTCTCTCCGGGATGATGTCCAGTAATTCCTAATGCCCAACTTTTCCTGCGTAAGTAAGCGGAGTCCTTCAGTCTATAACCCTGGAAAAAACAAGGACTCCTGAGGAGGAGAAGGGAAGTTACCAAGAGCTGGACTATAAATTTCCTACTCATCTGCACCACTGAGCTTCTGTGAACAGAAAAGGCTCCCATTAAACACAGCAGAAGGAAAGACCTCCAGTCAGCCCGACAGCCAACCTTTGGCAGTGGCTGAATGCAGATATTTGTGGGAGAGGAGAAGAACAGGAGAGGAAAGGAGTGATATTTCCCCAGAAAAAATCTCCCAGCCTCCAACCATACGCAATTCTGAGCCTTTTTGAGCCAGAGGCGTTGCCTGACAAGAGAAGAACCCTTAGTGTTTGACACAGATGACCATCAGGGGATGAGGACCAGAAGAGTTGTTATCGATAAAAGCAACAAATTCTTTAAGATCCCAAATCAGCTGGAGACCAGATGGTGGAGCTGAATATGAGAAAGGCCCGAGGGGCTGGAAAATGCTGAAAGACTTGATGGAGGCTGCTGGGATTTATTGTGTGGTTTTCTTTTCTTTTTCTTTTTTTTAAAACAGTTACTGTTTTTACTGAACCCCCCTTTTTTTTCCTCCATGGAAAGGTACAAATTTTAGATTTGTTTTTTTAGGGAAGAAAATGGAAAATTAAGCAATGCAGAGAAGGAAGATCAGTGGGGAGTGATCAAGGTGGGGACTCCTCAGGGAGCTGAGAGCAGAGCCCAGGAGCAGGTCACCTTGGAGATCCTTCCCACTCCCACGTCCAGCGTGCCCAGGAGGCAACAGCATTATCCACCTTTTCTGCCCCACAGCATCCCAGGCACCCTTCACCCCAGGCATGGTAGTGTTGAATAAACTCTCACAATTAATCCCACTTCAAGGGTTTGGATGGCTTTTCCTCATACTAAGCAGGCACCCTCTGGGGGCTTCATATATCAGCAGAGGGTGAATTTAAGGAGACCTCCCTCTCCTGCCCTTTCCAACTGCAGTCCCGGGCTTAATGCTCCAGACAGTTGACATTTGCCCACTGGAAAGGGTACCTATGATGTAGAAAGTGTATAATTTTGTTAACTCGACCTGATGGATGTGGGATTTATTCTTTCATAAATGGCAGCTCGATGCAGTCTGGCGAGTACTAACCTTTTCTCCTTTCTCCCCAGGAATCCCTGAGGCACCATTGTCCCCTGATGCTCCTTGTTCACCCTGGAAGGAGCCAAGATAAAAACATGGCCAATGCAGACTTGGCAAGGTTGCAATCTGCTGAATGAACCAGCTTTTCTTCAGTTTACAATATTATTTACTGAGTGTCACCCAGCAGGGTCTCTCAGCCTGCGCACTGGTGCAGTACTCAAGGAGACGGAAAGAAATCTCATTCAAATCTCAATTACTTGACACGTGCAATAGTGCCCGTGGAGCATCAGGGCTGGAGTGGATGAACCCTGTTGAGTCTTGCAGCGGTGGGCGAAGGGGTCCCCACCCCAGTGTCCAAGCATCTTCACCCAGATCTATGCTGGTTTATAGGAACAGATTCAGAAAAAACCTCATTTGTGCCCTTTGAAAGAAATAAGCACGTTGCAGAGGTGGATTTGCAGCATCTGCAAAGCTTTTTGGAAACCTCTTACCTGTAGGCAGATGCATAATTGACATACTCACCGTTGGTCCACGTGGTCCATCTGATCCTGGGATCCCTGGTTTTCCAGGACTGCCAATTTCTCCCTGTGGATGAAAAAGCAGTGGATGGGCTGTAAGAACAAACAAGCCCTAAACCATTGGGAAAACCGGCTCCAAAAAGGCAAGGTGAGCAGTACTTGAGGGGGGAACAGAAAGCCTAAGTACAGGCAAAGTCTTACTTCAGTATAAATTTTAAACTTCCCTGACTCCAAGCCCACCTACATGAAAGTAGGTGGGAAATTCACTGAACAGTACTTCATTTACCCAATGGGCCAAGGCTGATAAAGGAAGATATTAATAACAGCAACAACAACAACAATAATAACAACATATCCCATTGGCTCAGCTATCACTAGCTCCCTTACTTCTTATCAAGCTTTTCAAAACCCTTCATAAAAAGACCATTAAGGGTCATTATCTCTGTTTATAGAGGAAGGACTAATGGTGCTGACAATCGGAGTGATGTGCTCAGCAGTAATTGCGAATTAAGTCCAGGCAGTTGCTAAGCCACAGACCAGACGGGGATTTGGGCAGGGTCTGTTTTTTTTTTTTACCCCAGATTATCAAGAAGTTCCCTGCAAGCCTTAAAAACTCCCTGTCCATGGCTTCCTGCGCTGCATGGCCATGTCCTTCTGTGCTGTAGCCTGCAGCTCCGTGCTACCAAGAGGGACTTCTCCTGCCAGAGTTAGGGTGGCTTCTTCATGCATGATGCTGTCCTGGGGATGAGTGGGAAACTGTCCTTGTTTTGGCTGGGATAGAGTTAATTTTCCTTCTAGTAGCTGGTATGGTGCTGTGTTTTGGATTCAGTATGAGAAGAATGTTGACAACACACTGATGGTTTCAGTTGTTGCCAAGTAGTGTTTAGTCTAAGTCAAGGATTTTTCAGCATCTGATGCCCAGCCAGCGAGAAGGCTGGAGGGGCACAAGGAGTTGGGAGGGGACACAGCCAGGGCAGTGACCCAAAC
>JANZLQ010000005.1:1955976-1973783 GCA_026212715.1 Elanus axillaris
AAATTGATTTTCTTTCTTCCCCAAGCTGAGCCTGTCTTTTGCCCGTGACCGTTAGTGGTGAGGGATCCCTCCCTGTCCCTGTCTCGACCCACGAGCTTTTCTTCATATTTTCTCCTCCCCGTCCCGCCGGGGCCGGGGCCGAGTGAGCGAGCGAGCAAGCGGCTGCTGGGTACTTTGGTACCGGCTGGGCTTAAACCACAAGTCCATGGACAGAAATCCTGCTAGTTGTTTTCCTAACTTCTGGTAGGTTTCCATATCTCACATGCTTTCTCCTGATCGTTGATAGGAAGCCACAAGCTGGAAAGTGTTTTGCATCCTGACTTACGGTTGGCATAAAATGACAGCATGAACCTGGCAGACACCTGAAGTCTTTAAGTATCAAGCAACGAAATGGGAACAGCAGTGGTTAGACTGCAATGTAGGACATAGATGAGAAACAGCAGTTCACACTTTGGTTAACCCTAAGCATCCATACAGAAGTACCTGGATTTCAGTAGCCTGTAAGGATGTTCCTTCTCATTTCAGCAAACTGAGTCTGAACCTTTTGGTTTCCAGGAACAGTACAAAGATCTCAGACTTTCTGCAAAACGTGAAAGTTAGTCAGGGAGTATGGACTTGGGTGTATCAGAGTAGATTAGCTAGTACCATGAAATTCTTTTTTATCTTCAACATTGTATCGGCTTGGAATCATTATTTCCTTAATTCAATGTTACATGTACAGTGAATGTTTTGCTTTTCATGCAGTAAATGAAAACTGAACTGATAAAGCGTATCCACCTAGCTGGTGTGAGACTAAATGCTGTAGTGGTTTTTAATTCTGATATGAAAACAACTGTTAAGTCATATAATTTGTCAGATTTAGTACCAGTTTCATCTACTTGGGTATTGCCTTCCAAACTAAGCTTATTTTCTTCTCCCTTATATAACTTTGCTTGTGAAGAGCTAATGCTCAGACAGCAAAATAGGAAGCTGGGATCACTACAGGTATCCAGAAATATTTTATAAACATATACACAGAATACAGTTGTTTACCATAATGGTTATCCTCAACTATGGTGTCTACCTGAACTTTTTTCCTTACATTTTTTTCTTAAGTTTTTCCACTACTTCTTTTTTAACATGGAAAGCCAAGCAATTTTACCCCACGTTCCTATTGCTTAGATCTATTGCAGTAATTACTGCTTGTCTTTCACAATGTTTTATCATTATTTTTTTTTCTTTTTTTGGCCTTCCTTATTTTGGCTGGCCCTCTCTGCATGTCATTCTCTTTGAAGTGCTGATATCCTGTCTCTCAGAATTCATTAGCCTTCTCCTTGGCTGCAGATCTCATCTGGTTTTCTTTACATGACCTGGCTCCTGAGCTCCTCTTACAACATATTTGCGTTGGTGATGGGGTATCACATTGGCCAGAACCTTGGGGTAGATCTGCTTGCACTTTTCCTAAAATAAACCTACCAAAAATATCCAAAGGTCTTTCTGTCTCTAAAGTTAGGTCACGTGAGAACACAAACTGGAATATGATAATTTTGCTGACACTGAAATTTCAGCTCTTTTGGGGGAGATGATCCAGAACAACTATAACCAACTTTTGTAAGCAACTTCCCCCCTGCTGATTGTCCGGGCAAAGTATGCCCAAAACCATAGCTATAGCAAACACTGCACTGTGCCTCCGGATCCCTAAGAAAACTCCATCTGTCAGACTGCTCCCATGGCATCCTGGCGCTGCCCTGCCCTGCTCTGAGCCCCAGAACGTCTCTCCATCTCAACAGTCAGGGGAGGTGCTGGCAGACCTTTCCCAACAGAGCTCCACCTGCAACGGAGTGACAGCTGCCAGGACAAAGCAAGTCAGCCTGCCTGCCTGCTATCCTGCTTCAGCCTTTTCAACCCAAGAGAAGTGCCCACAGAGCAAACAGGGAGCCAGAAGGAAGTTATATTGACTGCCACGGTCTGCCTTCCCCAACATTAAACGCTGCCATGGGCAAGGATCATATTTTTCTATATGCCTGGTGAAAGGCCTCATGCATGTTATTCAGAGGAGTTTTTACACCTGAACAGATGACTTTGGGGAGAGGGCTGGCCAGCTGCTAGCAGGCTCCAGCCTCAGGGGGGCAGTGAAATTTGGCTGCTGCCCCTCAGCCATGACAGGGACTGTGCTGACAGTTTAGAAATACAGACGACTATGGGCCAGTGCTTGAGTGTGTGCACAGGCTCTGGTTTATTTGCAGATATAGAGGTAGTAACAGACTCTTGCTGGCAATAACAATATAAAAATATGTAATGGTCTCCTTAATTCGTGGCTCTGCCTATGCCAGGAAATTAAACTGCAGCAGAGCACAAGCCTGAGTGAAAGCAAATGGCAGCAACACTCACAATGGATATATATGCCTTGTGGAGAGTAACAAGCCTCTGTGGGACAAAGGAAGGAAGGATATTATAGTTGTCTATCACAGACAGACCTCAAAGAATTTTCTTCAGAAGTTGTCTTTAATGATGTACATCAGATAGGTTATCGGTATGCAAATCACTAGGAAATCTGGGCTGCCTGCTCTGGGACAGGAATGCTCATAAAGCATGGGAGAAGGGGCTGCAATCACACTTACCCGCTGATGCAGCCTGCAGTGCAGTCAGGGGCTTACCAGCCCCTCACGCTTACTGGCACCAGGCTGGGGTGCTCATGGGATGTAAACCTGGGCTGCTTTTTTTGTGGTGTCTTCCAGGGTTTCACCATGAAGCCAGGACATAACGTACACAGAGAGGAATTTGAAATTGCTGCCATCTCGGAATCATGGAAGCAGCCAGTACAGAGACTGAACTGGTGTGCTGGAAATGTGTGCAAAGGCTAGTGCAATACTCACTGCTCCTTGTTTCAGGAAAACAAACCAAAACAAAAAAAACCCAAACCAAACCACAAACATCCAGCCATCTACAAAACTAGTTTTCTGAGTCAAAGCAAAAATGTCAAAAGTCTTGAGAAAGAGAGACCATTCTGAGCAACTCTCAGGCAAGTTTTTCAAGTCATTCCATGAGTTATGTGCATGTCTGGATTATCCCTTTTGGGAAGGTGTGACAGAAATATCTAGATTTTTAGTTTGACCTTGGTTTTTGACTATGATCTTATAAAAGTAAGTGAAAAGACCTGGTGGGAACAGGCAATTGTTCCTTCCCTGGGGATGAACTGAGTTTGCTCAAGGTGTGACACACAGTAGAAATAAGTCACAGCATGGAGGGAGAAGTCTATAGCCAAAGAGAAGCCAAAAAGGCTTAAGAGTCAGTTTGTGATTTTCTTAATATATTTGAGGAATCTTGCGCTTGACTTTTATGCAAAGCATAGTCTGAGGCTTTCTTTCACATTTGTTATAAAAAAGGCCTGACTTCTCACATGCATTTAAGAATTTACTCTGCTGTTTCTCTCCATACATCAGCCATTACAAGACCATTTGTTGGAAATGACAACTTCGCTGCGGTAAATGTGCTATCACTTCTTGAAATACACTGTGCTAAATAAAGGAAGGGAGCAGAGTGTAACTTAGCTCTATCAGCAAAATTAACGACCACATTTGTGGTGTTTCAGGGATTATTTTGTTCCTGGACCCCAATCTCTGATCCAGTGGGTATTGAATCATGACTCTCTAAATAATCTGAAATATTTTCTGGGAACATCTGTCCAGTCAAATAACTTAAGGGTTTGCTCCACGCCAATTCCCTGGTTGTTCAAAATGCATACGAACATGTAGACTCAACTGTTTCCAAGCACTGTCTTAGACTAAGCCCAGCTAGTTTTCTCTGAGAAAAATGCAAATACAGTTCCCGCAGCTACTTGAAATAGGAAATACGGGTAAGAACATGGCAGAGCTGGCTCTTTCTGCCAAATTCAAACACCTTGACACAAGGACGTATCGTACAGAGCACACACCCATACATTGTAGAAACAACCATTCTGATGAGCTGTGACAGAGCTCTTCATGGTGTCCTGAAGACTTGGAATGAAAAACCCACAATACCTAACAACTGTATCTTAGGGCCAAGGTGTTGACATGTGGCTCAAGTCTCCCTGGGTCTATAAAGGCTGTGCAGAGTGCATACAACCAGTCCACGTGCTCTCAGCTGCATGGGACCAGCCTTTCTCAGTTCCGCTTATACAAGCTATGATCAAGCGGATAGGTGAAATGAATGTGGAAGGACAATGTTGTGGATGAAGGCTAAGTCATTTAAGCAGCTCCAGCTACATGAGGACAAACAAGTATTTCATATAAAGACTATAGACTGACATATATCAAATGAAAACTGTAGGCAGAGGTTTTACAGAATCTGGCTGACTGTGATGCACAGAAAGCCTTAGACACAGCTGCCAATGCCCATGACTCCCAGTGACACTGGTGAGAGTGTGATTTGCTTGTCAAACTGAGCGCAGAACCTTTAGTTCTTAAAATCAAGAGGTTTTTACACATTCTAACTACTGATGGTAAAGTGTTTCCTCCTTCTTTAAACTTTTCAATTTTTGCTTCCTCTTTTGTTTGCTTTAAACATGGCTTGCAAAATGCAAGATGTGTCTGTACTCTCAGGCTGCACCTACACTGGTTTCAAAGGCAAGCTCTGAATGCGCTTGCTAGTTCCTTGGCAAAGAGCATGCTGGAGTCCTGTCCAGAAAGCATCCACCTCTCCTTGGGCCTCAGGACCACATCCCTCCTCCACTTCAGTGGGAATGCATCATCTTGTACTGGCATACTGTGCCTCAACACCCATGCCCTTCTGAAACACCCAGTGGTCCCAGAACACCTATCTCATGCAAGCCCGTGCACACACATATTGCTGTAAGGTGTCACTACTGCCTGCTGCTACAGACAGAGGGTTGTATCAGGCCTCTTATCAGGTATGCCTCGGGGAGAGCCATACTGTACAAGAGGTGCCTAGATGCACCTGAAAGTAGGTGCTGAATATGCTTTTTTTTTATTGGCTCATAGAATCGTACAACTGTTGAGGCTGGAAGGGACCACTGGAGGTCATCTAATCCAACTTCCCCCACTCAAAGCAGGGTAAACTGGAGCAGCTTGCTCAGAGCCTTGTCCAGCCAGGTTTTGAACACTTCCAAGGATGGAGACTGTACAACCTCTCTGGGCAACCTGTTTTAGTGTGTTTGACCATCTTCACAGGAAAAAAAGTTTTTCTCACATTTAAGTGGAATTTCCTGTATTTTAATCTGTGCCCATTGTCTCTCCTCCTGTTCCTGGATGCCACTCAGAAAAGCACAGTCCTCTTTACACCCTCCATCCAGTATTTGTACACATTGATAAGATCCCCCTGAACCTTCTCTTCTCTAGGCTGGACAGTCCCAGCTCTCTCAGCCTTTCGTCATGCTGAAGATGCTGCAGTCCCTTCATCATCTTTGTGGCTTTGTGCTGGACCTGCTCCAGTGGAAGGAATGCAAGAAAACACTGGTTTACACAGGGACATCTTGACCTGCAAAACTTTTCTGTGCACACTCCATTCTTGAGTTACAGAAACAAATTTAAGAGTGTATTAGCACACGAGACAAAAATGAAGTAAAATGAAAACTGTGGAGAATCAAAAGATACCAGGAAGCAAAAAACACTTACTGACTATTTCCCTTTTTTTCTTGTTCTGCCTGGGTGTTGCAGTCCATTTAAGCTAGTTAGAGCTTCCTGCACCAATCTGAACAACGCGTGTTTAAAAGTGGATTCAAACGGCTTTTTCCTTTTGGGTACGTCTGCACTATTGCCAAGAAATACCGACATATCCATGTTAGCTGTAAACAAGACAACAGAGCTACAAAATGAAGTCAGATAGTTGGATAAATTGGTACAAGAGAACTCTTGAAACTGCTGTAGGGACCTGCTGCTGACACCTGATTCAGCTGGTTTATATTTGATTTGCATTTGGCCTGAGTGCAGACCAGCGCTGGGAGAAGGGGAGGCATGTTTATATTAGGTTATAAAAGTAACAAGCATTTGGAGAGATTAGATATGGTTCTGACTCAATGTATCCTCCTGTAGAAAAAATCATATTTTTTTACTCTTGTCCTGGGATAAAAAAACTTGTGTTGCACTCTGTTCAGAGAACTGGCTTCAGGATAGACAAACCCCTATGTGTCACACTTCTTCATGGGGCTCACCCTTTCTCTTTATGTTTGTTTTTTTTCTGTATTCTGTCTACTGCTCCTTTAAAGCTTTCATGTTCATTAGTTTATTTCTTCAGGTTGTCATAAGTGGTCTTCTAAGTTCTTTTTCCTGGCTAAGGGATAGTGTAGATTCGCTTTTGCACTTGCTAGTATTGGTACAGTCTTCAGGTTTCATTTTGACTTTATCACTAAATGGTGGTCTGATCTGACCAACAGATCAGTTTACGAGAATGGCTGTAGTAGATTGCAGTCCTTTCTGCTCTCAAGTTTAGTGAGACTCTTTCATAGAGAAAACATCTTTACAGCTGTTGCGATTAAAAAAATTGGACCTTTTTTTTTTTTTTTTTTTAAATGTGCAGCACTCCTGTGTAAATGTACCAGGGTGCCTTCTGTAAAAATAAACCAAGAAAAAAATCCTGGAAGTCTATACAGAGATTTTATACAGTTTCTGCCTTAGGTAAATTATTATAGGTTCTACTATAAATCCCTGAAATCACATAGATTATAATGAAGATGCTGGCTCATCCCCAGCAATATGGAGAGAGTGCGACACTGTGTCCTTTTCTGATTTTCGACCTAGTACGTTGATTGATCAAAATCAATGTCTAGCACACAAGATTATTCATTTCACTTTGTTGTTCCAGAATACCCGTCCTCAACCGCATCATTATGCAAGATAATGTATGAAAAAGAAATAAACGGATTATGATCTAAATATTGCTTCAAGTGGCAAAATCTATGTTATTCTCTTTTTCTGAAGAAACTCACTGTGTATGGGGTTGTTACCTTTTTCCTTCTGCCTTAGTTGGCTGCTTAATTAATGTCCTCTTTTACAATACTGAATAATGCATATTGATGAATAGCATTCACAAAACCTGCAAGAGTAAGATTGGCATCTGGTGGACTTAACAGATGCATGAGCCACTTACAATGCTTTTCTGTCAGGCAATTCAGTCCCCAGAAAAGGAGACTGCATGACTAATGAGCTTGCACCTCCTCTTCATGTGCTCATCTGCTTTCCCATTGATGTAATTTATTAGGCACTTATGTGAGTCATGGTTAGCACACTGAAGTGGGAGTGGTTGGTGGCAGCCATTATAATAACCATAAACCAAATAAAACAGAAATCAGGAAAGTGGGAAATGATGTCTAAGAAGCAGAGAACACCTGTTTTCCATTTATGCCTGCACTAAATATTTGCAGTTAATTAAACAGTTACAATCAGAGTTTGGTAATGTATTTACACTCACAACTATTTTTTACAAACCAGCATTCTTGCATCATTGCTGGACTTTCAAAGAGCAAGGTTTGTGCATCTCTACTAAATGAAAAGTTTCATAATGGTTCACTATGATGAACTGAGTATTTCATGTGAAATCATCACTTTAGTAAAACTTTTGACACATGACCATCTGATAAACAGAACAGAGAAAATATTTCTAGGTTGTCACAGGGAGCCACTTCTGTGGCCTCTATGGACATATCTAACCAAGTAGCAGATGGGGCTCAAAATAAATGTAATGGCTTGAAATTTAGTTAAGCCATAAAGAGACACTTTGAACGGAGGACAGAAAGTCTTTGGGAACTATCAAAAAACTGCTGCTATCTACAAGGGTCAATAGGAAGTTGTTTAGTTGGTTCTTTGGAAGTATATCAGTACAGGTACAGTACATCACTGTTTTTTTCTGCTTAGTCCATTGGTATTTGAAATGAACAGGAACATTGTGTTTCACGTGAATAAAATAGACTGGGGAAGAGACACTTCAGTGAGGAACACAGATGTGAGCTACCTCAGGGCAAATAGTAATGATGTAATTGTACATACGACTTATTCTGACAGAATATAGAAGTAGGGTTGTCTAGGGTTTTTTAGGTGTAAGCCAATAGGACAAGTAATGAATTTCTATTAGCATCCCAAAAGCTTTATTGCTAGAAGCCCAGAAAGCTGAAGAATGCTTGTATGCCTGTCATAAAGGAGGGCGTAATAAAGTCAATGTGTTCAGCAAGTTGTCAGATATTTTTATAAAAGGAGATTTTTGCTGACTGTGACAAATGTCTCGCACTTCAACACTGAACTAATCATGAGGGAGAACAGAAACATGAAGTTTAATAAGGAGAAGTGCAAAATACTGAATCAGTGTTGAAACTAATTGCATTAACAGCAGTCCTGCTGAAGAGGACCTGGAGGCAACAGGGGATGGCAGACTGAATATAAGCCAACAGTATGGGCTCGCTGTAAATAAGACAGATTATGTACTGTGCCACATTAAGATCACAGCGTGCAGGCTAAGGGAAGTTATTAGCTTCCTCTGTTTGGTGTCACTGATGAATCCCGATCTGTGTGCAGATATGGGTCCCTAAGTTTAAAAGGGCCATGGAGAAACTGGAGAGGGTCCAGCAGAGAACAGCTAAGATGTTCTGGGATGCAGAGCATATGTGAGGAGCTGGACCTTTGTTCACTTTGTGAAGAGGTGACCTAACATCAGCCTACAGCTATATAAATGGCAGTTAAAAGCAGATGGGCCACACTGTTGTTTGTAGAAGCTGGTGATAAAGCAAGCGGTAATGGACTTGAGTTGTAGCTTGGGAGGCTCAAGGTGGACATTAGAAAAAGATATATTCACCGTTCAGCGGGGTAGTGCAGCACTGAAATAGGTTATTCATAGAGCAGCTGAGATCTCTGACTTTGAACGTTTTCAAGACTTCATTACACAAAACCATGTCTGACCTAACCTGGCATAGCCGCAGTCCTGTTTCAAGAAGGAGGTTGCAACAGAGACCCCAAGAGGTCCCTTCCAAACAGTATTTTTACAGTTTTAGGATGGTTTTCCTACCCAAGCTGCCCCATGTGATCTAGTTGTAAGCATTCTGAAAGCAGGAAGGACGACTGAAGCCATATCAGCAACACACAACTTAAAAGGCTGTCTTAGAACTGCAGGCAAGGATTTGTAGGGATTGCTTGCAAAGGTATCAAAAGAGAACATAGAAAATAATTTAAAACTCTGAAACAAGGCAATCTGACACCAACAAGCTGAAAAGAAGTGTTGAGAAGTAAGAGCACACTTAGTAGCCCGTTTTTGAAGGTTAAGAAGGTGCACTGGTGTATAGCAGTACTAAAGTTAAAAGTTACATTTTTAAACCATTTGCACAGGGGTATCGCTACAGTATGAAAATAAACAATGACACTTAAAGAAGAAACAAAGATTCTGCAGAAGAAAACTACCTTTATCTCTCTTCCTCAAACACCTAAAAAGCCCCGAGCCTTTCCGGGCTTGTGAAAGTCTGGCAAAGAAAGATGACAGTAAAGACTCCAGTTGCTGGAGAGACTCCCTTCAATAACCAGAAGCTCAACAAGGCAGACCACACTGTTTCTCTTACAAGCTGTTGTGAAGTACTTTCTGCTTGCTGAAGGTAATAAATTAGAAGTAGAGGAATGGCATAGAATTGACCAATTTTCTAAAGGTGAATTTGGTGTTTAAAAAGTCAGTGTAGCCATTGATTCAAAAGCAGTTTTGTTTGAAAGCTGTTGCAGTAGCTTGTGCCCACATTATGTGTGTAGAAACTGTGTGCAGACCATTATGCCAACATTATGTGTGCAGAAACTAGCAATTTCTTGCAGGTTAGTGCTTAAATCTTATATCTAGCATGATTTCAGCAGTGGAGGAAAGTGAGACAAACACTTTTGACAGTAGAACAGCTATTTACTGATATAAATCAACCAAGACACTGTGTCTAGGTACTGAAAGAAATCTATCTGCAATTATCCAAGACAAGACTGGCACAATGCAACCTCTGTGGTTCACCAGTTGAGGTAATTGCTATATTTGTGTGGTGTTTGATAATCTGAAACTGCTGATTTATGGATTATATTTAAATTTTTACCTGAATTTTGTTATTGTTCTTATGAATGCATTGCCATTTTAGTAAAATCATAGTAACTTTGCTTAGTGTATGCTCTTTTAAGTAAATACTGATCTGCTCAATATTGGTGAGTTGCAGGGAATGAACCTTAAGTAACTTTAGGCAAGAAATTTGCAAGTCAGTTGTCTCTCTCCAGGTTCATTTCCTCTCAGCACCTATTCAAAAATAATTAATCCACTGCAGAATTAGCTCTTTCCAGAAATGCAAATCTTCTTCAGCAGAACAGCATTACCAAACAGAATAACCAGTTTTATTGGTCAAGCAATTAGGGGTGATATCTTCTTGGAAGAGCTTACAGAACTTTTAAAGTGTGGAAGTCATAGCAACTTGCAACCACAGTACAGAAAGAGATGCAAGAAAACAGGAACCTGAACTCTATGGGAAGAATTCAATTTTATACTTTAGGATTTTTATCATAACCTTCTCAGCTGCTGCCTCTGTTCCACTTCTGTCATTACAAATTTGAAGTTGTTAATATCCTTTGCATTTACATTTTCTCCATACTTCTGAATCATGACATTCTCTTGAAATACAAGGTTAAAGATAAAGGGTCTCATAGCCCAGTATCCTGCTCTGTTGCAGACAATCTTATAGCATAATCTTTTGAAAACCTAGTTAACACCCTTAAAAAAAAAAAAAGTTGTTTTCTTGTCTTGCAATGTAGAAACACATACATCGTTGTCATGGTTTAACGCCAGCCGGCAACTAAGCCCCACGCAGCTGCTTGCTCACTCCCCCCCACCCAGTGGGATGGAGGAGAGAATCAGAAAAAAAGTAAAACACGTGGGTTGAGATAAAGACAGCATAATAGGACAGAAAGAAAGAAAATACTCTCATACTAAATCCAAAACACAACACTATACCAGCTACTAGAAAGAAAACTAACTCTGTCCCAGCCAAACCCAGGACAATTGCAAAGACAAAGACTTTTCTGAAAAAGCAGCAAACCAGCATCTTCAGTGGCTACATATATACCACAAAACAACACTAAACTGATTTCAGCAGTTTGATTGATTTGTTCCATTCTCCTCCTTCAAGATTAGAGAGCAAACACAGTTAGAAGCTGAATTATTTTGGGGGTGGGGCAAGGGGAGGAGGCAATAGGGAAAGAGGAGAAGGAAGAGAAATCACTACAGTAGCATGATATGACAATTTTCTAGTTCTAGACAAGAACTACTTGAATTTTACAGGCCAAACAGTGATGCCCTGATTCTCTAGTCTGCTATTCAAAACCTAACTGTAACATTTGAGTTCCTCACAGCCTTGAATATTTTCAGGCATTCAGTCTTCTCAAAGAGCGCACAAGTAACGTCAGTCTGCTTTCAGAAAACAAAGGCTTGGGTAAATTCCCCAGAGCAGTTGTGCAAGTCTAATTAAAAGTATCTCATTTCCAATGTGGAGCCCAGGAGCATGTTTTGAGCTGTCTGGGCTCCCTACAGAGAACATGAGGAGAGTTAAGGTGCGTCCAATTGTGACTCTGAACAGCCAGCACAGACAGATAACCTGGTGTGAATATTTGCTTCAAACTAATATGAATCAGTCTCTCCACTGGTTAGAAATGAAGCCTGAAGTGGTTAGCTCAGATGTAAATATGTAAATAGTAAACTTATTTAATAAAATTAATCCTACCTGGAATAGCTAAAGTCTGCCTAGAGTAAGCTGACAGAGCATATCTGGTACACATATGACTCTCAAGTCTGAGTCTTCTCAGACGTTTCTCTGGAGGCTTCCAGGGGAGATCTCCATCTACATAAGATCCTCAGGCTGGATTCTCTGTTGAAGATGATCCTAAATCCTTCCTTTCAAAAATGCAAAGTTCACTCCTAATAAAAAAAAGCACCAGTAAAAAGTATTCCATCATTCTTCCGGAACAGTGGGTAGAAAATTTCCCTCATAATTCAGCACTTGGACTCATTCCTTCTTCTGCCTGAAAGTGCAAGAATCAGGACTGTAGCTTCTTGTCTTCTCAGAAAGTTTCCTTATCATTAGGCCACTGTTTGGGACACAGCAGCTAGGAGACAGGGACAAGAAGGAAAGGTTTGGATTAGAAGTGCCACCTCCCATCTTTGCCTTTTGGAAACCCGCCAGAGTAGCTCCTATGCACCCCAGAGGTAGTTTTGTATTTCCTAAGCAAAGCTGGCCAGGGGCAATTCAAAGTTACGAATCTTGACTGCAGGTTAGATGTTTTTTCTCCAACCTGGGTGAAGTCATGACAGACTTTGAGAGCAGGGCTTAAAGCACGTGCCTCTCCTCAACATTTGTTATGAGCTGGAGAGGCTCCCAAGGCACTGGGCTGTCTGCACTGTCATCTGTAGGGAACAGAGTCCATGTAGGGACCAAGGGTCTGTGGTCTGACAAAGCCATGCTAGGTCCAGTCTCCAAAAGAAGTATATTCCTATTAAGCCTTCCAGAGGCATTAATTCAAACAAGAACAGCAGTCTATACATGCAGATATATTCCTCCCAGCTGTGGAACCAGACCGGAGATCTCAGGTGTAGATATCCTCCTTCTGGAAGTGTTCCCTATGGAAAGAAGAATCAAATATCAAACAAGGTGTTATTAATTTGCCACTACCCCCCCCCTTTTTGCTCAGCTGCTTAAGCCATACTGAAATAGAAGAAAATAAAGCACCAAACAAACCCCATAGTATAAAATAAATTATTACAGCAACATGCAGACAAGGTTCCTGTTCTCCAAGCTCCATTTCAAAACCTCAAATATGGAGAGACAGCCCTTGATCTCAAGTCTTGTGCTTTTTGAAGCTTTCTTTTTCTCTTGGAAGGCAATACAGTTTGCAGATCTGAGGTTCAGAATTCTTAAATTCAATCTCTTCTAAAATATTCTATTTTTAAAACTTAATAAATGTACACAGTGCTACAGAATGACATGTGTGGGAATAACAGTGGTTCTTCTTGGTATCATCTGTGCTATGCTTATCTCCATGGCAGCTAAGCAATTTAGAAAAGAATAAGCAAACAACTTATTGCTGCATACCTCTCTCTCAGCCCTCTTCCTGGTTTTCTGTTGTTTGCTAGTAATGTATGCTATGATGTCTGGATCAGAAAATGTCAAGGTTGAGAGTCATGTTGTCTAACAGTGCAAAACGCTTTATCTCCAGCCCTTGAAAGTTCTGTTCCTGATGAAGCTGTAATTAATTCAGCCTGACACTGTCCAGTCTGGAAGGAGGAGGGACCAAGGAGTGAGTATTGTACCTACCAGGTATCAGCTAACAGCTCTTCCCAGGAGCAGGTCTGCCAAGTCTTCCATTTCACACTTGCAGCTCAGAGGCCCCAGCCCTAATCTTGTTTCCCTCATCGCAGAGTTAGTGACTCATCTTTCCTGGGCTGGGCTGGGCTTCCCTCCAAAGCCCAGGACTCCGTCATGCTGGATGAGCCAACCGAGCCAAAAAACATCAGGGAGATGGTCTCCATCAGATGTGGAAGACGTGTGCCTCTCTAAAGCCACAGCCCTGAACACCAGTCTCACTTTTACCTTAATTGTGGGTATTATACCACACAAAACAGGGTCTATTAAGGGAGCTGAGGAATCCAGTAGCCGCTGGGACATGGGAGATTCCCCTCCCTGCTGAAGACTAAGAGGTTTCTCCTGTCCCAGCACAATGGCTGTGGCTGACGCTCTTCCATTTGCAGGTATGGCCAGTAGTGAGACTGCCCATGTGCTCCAGACACAGACACGCACCCACACCCACGCATGCACACAGTATGCACCGTACGAACAGGGCCAGCCCCATTGGCTGACACAGACCAAATGGCAGGTGCCTTTACCAGCAAGTGTGTGACCGCAACAGTGCTCACGTAAATGTAGATAGAGGTAGCTGTGTCCTGTTCCTTGTCTCCAGTTTATCAGGCTTAAAGTTCACCAGTGCAAGCATATGTTGCATACATTCGCTCTCTAGGCTCGCAAGCACAGCACGTTCACAAATCCCTCAGACCTTAGCAGAACCTCTAAGGAGCAGAGGCTTGTTTATACGTGACGATCTTTTATTCCCACTTCTCTCCATTTTCCCATGCTTATAATTCCCCCCCACATCTTGACCCCTCTCTTTTTCCACTTGTGTCTCCTCCCACATAAACAACCTACTCTAGTTACTTTTTCCCTGTTGGTCCCGGTTTTGCTACATCCATAACGACATTTGGTATTTCTGATACTATTACCTGTAACGTTTCAGCCTTTGCATGATCCCAGGTTTCAGCCGGGATAGAGTTAATTTTCTTTCTAGTAGCTGGTACAGTGTTATGGTTTGGGTTCAGCATGAGAAGAACCTTGATAACACAGGGATGTTTTCAGTTGTTGCCAAGTAGTGTTTAGACTAAGTCAAGGATTCTTCAGCTTCTCCTGCCCAGCCAGCGAGAAGGCTGGAGGGGCACAAGGAGCCGGGAGGGGACACAGCCGGGAAAGCTGACCCAAACTGGCCAGAGGTGGGGCGAGTGAGCGAGCAGCTGCATGGTGCTTAGCTGCTGGCTGGGGTTAAACCACAACACATGAGGTTATTGATATGCTAACGTGGACACTGATTTCCTTCCAAGATTGCACTCCCCAAAAGGTCCCCAATACTCTCCTCCAGTTACCTGTGACACTTGTCCATCTCTCACATAGTTCCCCATAACGAACTGTGAAAACCAGCCATTTCTCATGGTGTTACACAGTAATGTCTGTCAGCTGCTTGCTCTGCTATTTGTTATGTCTGGTGATTTCTCTTGTTATGTTCAGTATCTTCTCATGGTGTGTTCTGTTATTCAAGCCTCAGGACGGGGCCTAGTCAACTCCCTACTATTTCAGCGGAGAATATAACCTATGATGTGTCCTGGTGCAGAAATCACAGAATACTGTGTCCCTTGCATGGCATCACAGAAAACCTGGCTGGAAAGGCCTTCTGGAGGTCATGCAGGTGAGTCTTGAGAATTGCCAAGGAAGGAAATTCACTCTCTCTTTAGGCAACCTATTTCAGTGCTTAACTGCTCTCACCATGGAAGAATTGCTTCCTTACACGTCACTGGCATTTCTCTTGTTGCACCTTGTTGCTGGAAAAGTTTCCTCTTGTCATTTCACTGTGCAGAGCTGACCAGAGTCTGGTGCAATCTTCTCTATAACCTAGTTTTAGTGACTCTAAGACAGTACTTAGATTCCTTCTTAGCCTTCTCCAGGATAAGCCAGGTCCATCCCTCTGGCCAGCCCTAGCCACATGACCACCATGGTGGCCCTTCACCAGGCTCGCTCCAAGTGCCTTTATGTCTTCCTGGAACACAACATGGAAGTGAAGTTTACTCCTGTACCATATGAACTCCCCTTTCCCTATTCCATTCACATCAGCAATATGTCTGGTTCAGGACAAAGACCAGGTAAAAAAGTCAATTAAAATTAACCAAATTACTTAATAAAATCAGAATTCAGCTGCATTTCCCCACAAATGGTTCTACGAGACTATAGCGACATACGGATATGTCAAATATATTACAGCTTTCAGTTCTATGGAACCACTTCCCCTAAATCAAGGCTATCTCTTGTGCAGGGAAACAGAAGGGGACAGTCTTGGATTTAAAGCTTAAGAGGCTAGGAAGCTATTACAGAGCTTTAAACAAATGGAAAGATACTGTCAGAAATTCAGAAAAGGAACTCAATACCACCTGGCCAAGGATGTTAGTATAGTCTGAGTTGCTAAGCAACTATGTAATAGTTATTCATTTCAAGATTAAGTAAATTTTGTCATTTAAAGAATGAACTACAGTCTACTCGGTATTATTTAGAGGAACCCAAAATTTACTTTGTACTGATACAGTACTTCTCACACTTTCACTTGACAGTAGCCTGCCACTAACATTTTCATACACTGGTTAAAAAAACATAAAATCCTTAATCCAAATTTGGATACCCAGAAAAGCAGCCTTCTTCCTCAGTTTTTCCCCTTTCCTTGCGATGTTTTAATGTCACCAGACCTGAAGCTGGTCCCTACCACTCCAGGTCTCCTTTTTTTTTGTATCTGCATCTCTGTCTGTATATGACAGAAAGACATATGAGAGTAATCAGTGTTCTGCTAAAGGCACAGCATCTTGCTTGATGCTTGTGAGATTTATGAGCTAAAATGAGTCCTGGTCAGCATAGATGTTAACTATTTAAAAAAATGCTGTGGAAACCATCCCAGAATACTATTTCTTTTTAAATGATGACATATTAAAATAATTTACAAATCCCAGTTTGTAGTGCTGGAACAGATGACAAAGTGCGTTTGGACATTTTGAAGGCTGTTCTACCACCTCAGGACAAACAAAATAATTCAGTGACACGAAGAAAGATGCCATAGAGAAAGCCACACAGGATAAGAGGGGAAATTATTTAAAAGAGGATCAACAGTTTGATATACTTGCAGATGCAAATATTTATTTAAGTCCTTCTGTGATTTGTATCAGATAATAAATCTGTACCACGTACTTAATAGTAATACGGAGACCGTTACATAACTTCTCATCAGTTAAAATGATTCTGCTTTTGATTGTACCATCAATACAATGGGCCAAATGGTAATTGTCAACTAGTAAAAAGTGGAGAGGTTTTACAGGTCTCAACAGAACGATTTACCCTGGTCAAGCACCTGGTTTATTTTTCTTTGTGCGGCAATCTCCTCACTTGGCACTTCCCAACTGCTACTTGGGGAAGGAAGGCGATTTAACATTTGCAGCCTACCTGGGGATTTTTTTCTTTTTTAGTAAGGAGAAGTTTCTTCTGAGTGTTATTTGAGGTGAACAACAGCCCTAGAACTTACTCAAAGAGCAGCTCTTAAGCACACAGTCGCATCATGAATATTTATCTGGCCTCATGCAGAAGCTCTGGCCATCTCGGCTATGCTTTTCTCCTTCCGCAAGATTCCCTTCTTTGTTGGGAGACTGCTGCCATAGCAACGAAGGGCAGCAGAAGGCAAGGGGGCTGACAGGGCCTGTATATAAAGCAGGTTGGATTTTCCGGCTAATTGAAAGGTTTTGTATTCTGGGTCACCTTGTAAATGAGATGCAGTGCTCAGAAAGCTGCAGCCAAAGCTGCTCAGCAGAAAGTGGAGCAAATGCCCAAAGGTTCTTCTGGTGTTTACCCTTTCTTGAACATGACCTGTAATTTTCATGGTGAGCAATTGCAATGGCTCTAGAAAATTGGTTGCTGGGTCATCTTACTAAACAGAGAAAAGTTGGTTTGATGAGCCAAACTGTAAAACCATTCGTTCTGAGTCTGGTGAGTGATTTGTATCAGTGGACTTCTACCCTCAGAATTCTTTTGACACACTTGCTAAAATACATTAAAATTAATTTTAACACAGCCTGAATGGATTTGAGCAGCTCTGCAAGGTAATGCTGCTTCAAAATATTTTGTCATCTTGATCAGCTCAGCGCTCTTTCAGTTTAAGGTTGGGATGTTTTTTGATGATCTGTGCCTTATACGTAAAGCATTTCTAGTCTACCTGAGGAACAGATAGGGAGGCAGCTGCAGCCTGGTTCCTACATTTCCTCCACCTGTGGCCTATGTTTAAGTTTCTAATTGTCCTGGTTTTGGCTGGGATAGAGTTAATTTTCTTCCTGGTAGCTGGTATAGTGCTATGGTTGGGATTTAGCATGAAAAGAATATTGATAACACAGGGATGTTTTCAGTTGTTGCCAAGTAGTGTTTAGACTAAGTCAAGGGTTTTTCAGCTTCTCCTGCCCAGCCAGCGAGAAGGCTGGAGGGGCACAAGGAGTTGGGAGGGGACACA
>JANZLQ010000005.1:1973883-2023209 GCA_026212715.1 Elanus axillaris
CAGTGACCCAAACTGGCCAGAGGGGTATTCCAGACCATGGGACGTCACATCCCATATATAAACTGGGGGGAGTTGGGTGGGGAGGGATGACTGCTCGGGAACTAACTGGGCATCGGTTGGCGAGTGGTGAGCAATTGCATTGTGCATCACTTGTTTTCTATATGCCCATCCTTTTATTAGTGTTGCCATTTTATTATTGTTATTATTATCATAATTATTTTCTTCCTTTTTTGTCCTGTTAAACTGGTCTTATCTCAACTCATGAGTTTTACTTTTTTTCCCCTGATTCTCTCCCCCATCCCACCGGGTGGGGGGGAGTGAGTGAGTGAGCGGCTGCGTGGTCCTTAGTTGCTGGCTGGGGTTAAACCACAACAACAGAAACAATGCTGGAAATGGGACAGCTAGAGCAGGACGGAAACCTGGGCTTAGCTCACCTTGATGCCTTTGGCTCCAGGAGTGCCGATGTGTCCTGGAAGCCCTCGTAAGCCCTAAGGATAAAGCAGATCACGGGTGGTGATTTTAAATCAAGGTGAGGGCAGGAGGGAGGAACTCTACATGTGCACACAGCTAACCCCGACGTAGTGCTGCAAACTCTCCCCTTGCTCACAGCGTCCTTCCCCGTAAGCCTCACTGCAGCCTGGAGCCTGAGCTCTCTTCTCTGCTTGTCCCAACCTTTATTTCACAGAATCGCGGAGTGGTTGAGGTTGGAAGGGAGCTCTGGAGGACATCTTGTCCAACTCCCCTGCTCAGGAGGGAGGGGAGGGCCCTCTAAAGCTGGTTGACCAGGACCGTGTTGAGACAGCTTTTGAGTATCTCCAAGGATGGAGATTTCTCCAGATCCATCTCCTACCTTTGTTCCTTTCTGCCCAATGTCACCAGTGGTCCCAGGATCACCTTTCCCTCCCTACATAAAAAAAAAAAGGACAAACATATGCACAGCCTGAGGGGTGAATAATATAGCCCTGGTGATAGCATCACTTTGCATTTATAGTTTGCTTTTAATCACCAGAGGCTTCTTGAAAATTTGCAGATCATGGTCACCTCGTCACTAGAAACGCAGCCAGCTCTGGGGTGGGACAAGGAATGACTTTGCAGAAGATGGGTGACTGAGACAGGGCTGCTAGCGAAGCGGGACAAAGTGCTGTGATGAGTCACCACAGGGTCCGTAGCTTACGCTGGGCAACGTTTGGAAAATGACCCTTGAGAACCTGTGTGTTGGAGTGAATGTCACTGAGGTTTGGGAGCTAATGGAGTGGCAACAATCACAACGACCTGCACTGTGGAGATGTTAGATGGTTTCCCTCAGTGATTTTGTTGGTCATTGCCCCTGAAAATTGAGCCTGTCATTCAAAGTCTGGATCCGTCAGGCACTACCTGACTGATCTAGAGGATGTTAATTAACTTCAATGAGGTCTTTCTTTCCTGCTCCCTCCCCAAATCTCCTACTATTTTTTTTTCTCTCATGGGAAAACAGAAGAGAAAAACCACCAGCAGATTTCAGCTTGTTTCCAGAAAGTAAAGCGGAGACACGTTGCCACCGAGCATCACTTTGGAGATGCATTTTCAGTAATAAGGAGTCGAAGTTGCATCCATGTGCAGGAACTTATCTGGGGGCAAGGGAAGCATCCTGTGGTGACAGGGAACCAGCTCATCCCAGGAAAGCGAGGCCCAGAAGGGCTTTAGCAAATGATTGCTTTTTTCCCTGCTCTCTCCATCAGGCAGGTCAGCATCGAGGAGAACTGGACTTGGTACATGACAGAACTTGAAATTTGGGCCTTGGCAAGTAACAAAGGAAAACTCATATTGAAAAACATAGGAAAACTTAGAAGTTTATCGCTAGAGACATGGACAGATTCTTTGCTGCCATCCAGAGAACAGCTCCTCCTAAAAATCAGGCCAGAATGTGCATTAGAGACTTCTCAAGGAGGTTTAGGGAGCGATTTCACCTCTTTTTTGGAAAGACTCACCCTGAGCAAGACCTGACTCCAGTAATGAGGCAGGAAGGGTGTGGGAGGAGAAATGAACTTGGGGCCAAGAAAGGCACAGAGCCTCTTTCCACCTGCCAAATGAACCACGTCCTTTCCTGCTACTCACCGGCTTCCCCTTCTGCCCCTGAAGACCTCTGTCGCCTTTGGCTCCTTTGTTTCCGTTCTTCCCATTAAGACCTGCTGCACCCTGCCAGAAAGATGAGAAAAATTAATTTCTGTGTCAGATCTTGTCAGGAACATGGCTGAGGACAGTCACGAGGATGGAAACTCAATAGTAAGAGCCTGGGTTGCGTGTTCCCACAGTCAGAGGTCAGAAGCTACACTAGTACTAGTGCCAAGAGCTGAAGCTGGGATTTAGCACCCATTCCTCATGGGCTTGTAAGCCTCTAGCAAATGGATTTATAATTACAGCTCAGGAAAGAGGCACGTGGCAGCTAAAGAGTAGTTCTGGGCCAAGAATATTTAGGTGGTGATGGCTGTGGTTGAAAATAGGAGCAAAGGCATTAAGCAGGCAGCATCACACTGCAAGCGGCTTAGAGGGACGCACACAACCTTGGGCACTGGGTCTTCAGCTTCAGCCCCAGGCAGCTGAGGAAAGCGGCGCTGGGCGGTGGAATTTGGTTTGGTGAATGAGCGGATCCAGGTATGGGATCGCTCACAGCTGCAGTTCAGAGAAGGTCTCCCACCGGCGGGGTTGAGAGCCAAAAGAGAGATCCTCATCCAGCCCAGGCTTACGGGCAATGCTGGACAGAGGTGCTCCCCCAAGAAGACCCCTTTTTTGCTACACTTTGGAGGTTCTCAGCGTGCGAAGCCACTTGGCAGCTCAGCGGGGGACATCAGAGCCACCTCCAGCATCGGGGCCTCTTTGCATGGGGTATCCCACTGTATCGGTAGCAAACTAAAAGCTACTGGAAATGCCCCCCCCCCCCTTTTCTTTCCCCAAAGCTGCCACAGTCTACTCATCCATTCTGGCCAATTTTGATGGCAGTTTTCAGAACCTGGATGTGAGATGAAATTGGATTTATCCCCACTTGAGACACTGATTGCCCAGGGCTCAGCTCACTCAGAGGAGAATGAATGGGCTATTTAAGCAGATCAGGAGATGAACAAGTGGCATTCTCTACTCAGAATTAATTTGCAGTGGGTTGTTGAAAGGAAACACATTTATTAAAAAAAATAATAAAATATCAGCCACCAGATCTGTAAGCCAAGCAGACTCATCACCTCTCCAATTACTCCTCCTCCCAGTGACGAATGGACACTTCAGACATGATCACGGTGACAAGCAAACATCCGAGACACACAGGTGGGACAGTAGGTCAGACTGCAAGGACAGCCCCATTACCTTTTCATTCCCAGACATAAAAATTCAGCTCCTCCTCTGCAGAACATGCTGCTTCTTCAAACCCCTCCCCAAGCCTCGGCACATTTTACATTTCAGAGTACGAGGAGTGTTTGAGAGCCGACCAGGTTCTCCTCCAGGGCTCTGCTGGTCGTGTCTGGATCAGGTAAAGTCCACGTTCCTCAAGCGCTGCCTACACTATCAGCTACAAACATCTCATGCAAGGTCTTTATTTACTAGTAACTGTTTATTGACACAATCCATAGGAAGTTCCATCCGAGGAAGCAAATGGACCATAAAACCCCCAGCTAACTCGAGTTTCTCTGTTTGCTAGGACAGATTGCTTACTTGGAGAGTAATAAACCTTTCGGTTTGATGGTTAAATCTCACAAGCCCAGGATACCTTCAAGTGCCTGGTGTTTTTGAGATAGCTTTGAATTGGGTACAGATCCATCTGGCTGGGGATTTACACACCTGTATCCAAGGGGATGGGCTAAAAATCTTATTCTTGAGCACTGCCTGATCCTGAAGGAACCTGACACTAGTTAGAGATTTCCCAATTAGCTTTAATATTTCTCTTGGTTGTCTCTAGTGCCTCCTGTCTCAAGGGGAGACATTTCCTTGTTTTCCTGTGCTTCCCCACCTGCCCACGTCCAACCCTCATCTCTTCCGTCTGCCTTAGATCATGAGATGCTTCTTGTCTGCTCTTGACCCGAAAGGAGCCCAAATGGCGTTAGGAAGAGTTAAGCTCACAATATGTGCTGGTAGGCTGAAAGGTAGCTGGGTCTAAGCCATGCCTCCTCGGTCCAGTAAACGTAAGCAAGTTTTTGACCTGGGTCTTACCTCACCGTAGGTGGACTCCTACTCATCATGGGCTGAAGAGGCTTTGTCGTATGGACTAGAAGGTTTATAATAAGGCTTGCACATGACAGCAGGTCTTTCCCTGCTTCAGCTGTGGGGGGAAGCAGGTCAAAGAACTGATGATTTTCAAGGCCCTCTGCACCCAGGACAAGATAAAGATGGACTAGGAGGAAAAAAATAAAAAAAAAAAAAGGAGGAAGAGGAAAACTTTTGAGCACTAGGCAAGGGAAGGAAGCTGAATGGAAATTTGTTTCCTCAGATTTACATTCCGCGTTCTGCCAGGCAAATAAAGGCTGGGCAATAAAAGCTAGTAAAATGGCAGTTTAAAGGCAATTACTAGTGGAATACTGGAAATGGCTCTTGCTATTTGGTTCTGTTATTACAGTGTTGCTGGAACAGGCTTCATTTCACCAGGTACCACGAAGGCACGTCAACACAGAGGCTTAGTCATAAGTCCTGAGCGCTGGCTGTGACGCAAAGACATCTTTGAGCAGGCGAGGATCTCTGCTTCCAGGCACAAATTCCCACGAAGCTTTGGGCTGGAGCCAGGGAGGAGCCTGCCTTGTCTCCAGGCTCGTTGTTTCCACTCAGAGGAATGAGCTGGGGAATTAGCTGGGTCACCCTGGGAAAGCGTGAAACCCATCAGCAGAAACATTGCCCCAGCGATGCGCCCCAAAAGGGTCAATCTGTTTGAAGACACACATCAAAGGGTTAATGCATTTCCAAACCACGATGTAGGCTGCAACCTCTGCTAAAAGGTTTCCCACCTCCTGGGCTTCAGTGCTCAATATTTGATGGGATGATGCATATGAAGTAGCTGAGAGTTTCAGCCTCAGAGTTTCATCTGTGTTTTCATCCCTTCCCTGCTGTGTCTTTTGTCTAGACTGTCCTGCCCACAATTATTTGCTGCAGTCCTGAGCATCCTCCCCAGAAAATCCTGTCTTGGTGTGGGAGCTGCCACCGGTCCTCACAGCCATAAAGAGCATTTGTTCATCTCAGAGGTAGGTCAGCCTGATAACCTGCTGCAAAGACTCCAAGGTGTCCTGGGCACATATTTCCAGCTGTGGCCAGAAGATCTGGCTGACTGATTTCCCTTTGACTGGCCTGGACTCACCAGAAGTGCTCAGGACTCTCCCAGGGCAAGAACTTCTTAGGAGACGGCTTTTTCCACTCTGAGTAGCCAGGGGCATCTCTTGTCAAGCCCAGGGCAGACCCCCACATCCCACCTTTCCTCTCCTCTGGCTCAAAATGGCCCACTGCTCAGCGGGCAGGAGAATTGGGATGCTGTATGGGTTCACCTAAGTCCCCATGCAGTCGGTGGAGGGAGGAGGTAGGGCTTTCTTGTCAGTACCTCTTCAGAGACGTCTACGTGCCACTCTTACCTACATCAAGAGGTCTTACGCTCTTAATGTTTATGGTAAAGTCAAATTCCTGCTTATAACCATTCCCACACCTACCATACTCCAGGTTGTAGGGCCTTGATTATCACTTAGTTGTCAGACCCCGCAGAGTGTGGTCTGGTTTTGACTGTAGCACTGTGCTGTGTCATGGTGGTAAAAGAGTGTCTTTTAGCTTCCCATTAGTCCTCCTGGCCTGGCCATATTTAGCATCTGATTGTCCCAATGTTAATCAGAATCCCCTGACTCGCTCTCAGTTCTTTCTTTGTCTTCTGGCATATGGCTTTGTTTTCATATCTTGCAATCTCCATCGCTTTCAATGATGAACGTGGACTGAAAAATCCTGGGTTTCTCCCATCCTTTCCCCCAGTCACATGCTGGTGGCTCTGCCCCAACACGGGCTTTGGCAGATGCACTCTGGCAAGCGTTGAAGAACAAAGCACATCAGAAATGGTTCTGAGGGCAAAAGCAGAAGGTCCAGGGAGCTGGTGGGTCTCCCACCCTCCAGGCAAGTTGAAGCAGGACACCCTGGGAATAAGCACACGGCTGTGTGGATGGTGTTACTTCACAGACGCTGGCTTCCTCAGTTATAGGGCAAGGATCCACAGGCTGCTGCCCAACTACAGAGCCCAGCTCACAAGAGGAGGCGAAGAACATCTCTGAGCTCCAACTTGTACACCCAGTGAGGAGGACTGCAAATCAGGATGGAGAGGGCCAAGGAGCACTGGTAACTGTAGACCCTGGAAACCCCAGATAGAGAGTAATGGCAAGAGAAGGGGAGAGGCTTATTCATAATGGAGCTTTAGGGAGAATAAGAGGTTAATCTGGCAGTATATTAAGGCACAAAACATGGGAAATAAAGAATAGGAGCTGGAAACCTTAATACATTATCAAGATGATGACTTAATAGGCATAACAGACTGCAATGTTAATATAAAAGGATGAAGCATGGCAGGAATATCAATGTAAAAGAGCACAGTGCTTTTCGAAAAGAAGAAAAAGGAGGAGGAGGTGTCTTGAATATCAGGAATGCACTCATTTGCCTTGAGGTCCAGTTGTAAAGTCAACTAAATCCACTGAAATTCTCTGGGCAATGATTACAGGGAGAAGACACAAATGCTGTCAACTTGGTTGGGAATTCCTATAGATCATCAAATCAAAAGGGTAAATGGATGGGACTTTTTAGAAGCCGGTTAAATTACTCAGAGCGAGTTCAGCAGGACAGAAAGGGACCAGCAAATGTTTGCAATGGGTTGGTAGCAATTTGTGGATATGAAAGATGGAATTAGAGGGAGCTGAAGAAAAATGAGAACCGCTAGCCGTTACCTTTAAGACTTTGCACCGGACAGATTGGGTACAGGTAGACTGGACCAAGTAATGTCTGTCTTCAAGAAAAGGGGAGAAGACGACTTGGGGAATGATACATGGGGCAGCCTAGCCTACCTCACCAGAATAACTTGGGGGGAAAAGTAATCAAAGTATATGTGAGCACTTAGAAGATAAAGTGAGACGTGGCTTTGTGAAGAACAAGTCACACCAGGATGTCGCATCCCAACACATGTGTCTGAAATAGATGATGTGAATCATGCTCTAAGAACACCCTCAAGCTGCCAATAAAACGAGCAGGAGCATGGCTCGCTCGGATGTGGCAAGTGAACGTGGCAGACATCCAACCTGAGGTCAGATGAATTTCATCCAGGACGTCGTGTATCATGGCTCTGCCAACAGTGCCCCAGCTCTGATCTGACTTATGCAATTTTAGAAATTTAATGAAGGACCAAAGCTATGCTCTATTATCTCAGTCTAGCTCCAAGCCCAGCACAGATAGCATTAACCTGCACCAGCAGAATCCCTAAATATTTCCAAAGGGAAGATGGCTTAGCTTTTCTTAAATATTGACTGACAAGATACCACTTACTGGTAGTTAACTGTATTATGTGCCGAGCCCTGCGGGTGCTAGTAGAAAACAGCACATCATCCAGCCATGACTGGACGGTTGCTGGCCCGGGTGGTGGAATCCAGCTGTGCTTCCTTTGCACTCCGCAGCCTCAACAAACACCTTTGCTCTACTCCTGCACTACTACTGGTTGTCACCTATGGATTCAGGTGTTCACTACAAAGCAATTTCAAAGCCACACTCGATCCAATGCCTACCTGTGGTGATCCCGGATGATGAGGTCTTACGGCGCGTTACAGCCTCATCACTTTGGCAAAGATCTCAGAAGGTTGTTTACAATTAGGCAGGGGTTTAAATGCTTAACTGAAAGAGGCCCTTTTTCTTAGTGAGCAATTACCAGTCTGGATTACGCGCTTGTAAATAGTTACACAGCTGTGACCGGTAATCAGTGAGCAGCACTGAACAGCTCTTGAGCCTTCACAGCAACAGATAGTTGCTGAGAATTGCCCACTCACACACAAAGAGGCATAATTGGGGAACAGGTCAAGAAAATACTGATATTTCTTATTGCAATAAAACGACTGAACACGCTTGTATGTCCATGACCTGAGAAAAAGTCCCCGTCACCTTTTGGTGTTTCCTTCCCATCTTCCTATCCCAGATGAAAAGAAATCAGCGGGGACTTTTTTCACTTTGGACAACCTTGGAGACCATTTTTTCACAGGGGGATTCCTCCAGGCGGAACAGTGAAGTTCAAAGGCATGTAAACACTTTAGCAAACCAAAATTGCTTTTCTTTTTTTCCTCCCAATTGCAATTTGTCAGGAATTGCAAGGTGAACTCAGAGATTATCCAGGCTGTCCAGCATAACTGTTTTCCCTCTGGCCAGCAACATGTACCCACTGAACACTGAGAATAGCCACTTGTAGTCCAGTCTCTTAAGGATTATATAGATTTCTCATGGGATATACAACATATAGTCACAGTTCCTAAGTCATTTGAACATGAAACATTCCTGTTCATGTCTGGCAGTGCCCCCTAATACACTAAAGGCATTAAAAATAACAAATAAAAGTGTATTTCATGTGTTCCTTAACGCAAAATGCAACATCCTATTAAAACATAACTCCGGCTGTGGTTCCCCATGCCCACGGCTGCTTTTCCAGCAAGGCCTCCTTGAACGTGGGTTTTGTGGAGCAGCACCGAGCCAGCATCACCTCATCCCACCCCGCGTCCCACAAGCGTGGCTGTGGGGAGAGGACCAGCGGTGCATGCCCCGCTCCGTGCCCAAGACTTGCAACGGCAAAGAAACATGCTCCAACTTACGGCAGAGCCCAGCAAGCCTGGTTCTCCCGGCTCCCCCTGCAAGGAAAGCAGTGATGAGTTACCATGGGAAAGAGCTGCATTTCCTCTGGAAATGGGGATTGCTGTAGGAGATACCTACAGCTGTGGAAAAGGAGACCTTCGGGGACCCCTTTGCAGCAGCAGCTGGAGGGGGCAGGTAGGATACCCCAAACTTCTCGGCTGGGTGACTGAATGGAGCTTTACGTCTCTGTTGACTCTAACTGAAGCTTAGACAGCGGTTCACACCTCACGCCTGAATATTGACATTTCAGTGAGTCGTTATTGACCATTTTAGCCCAGGAAAGATGCCAGAGAACTCTGCTGCTTTATAAAATGGGAGAAATCTTTAGGGCTCTCTTGGAAAAGCACAGCTACTTCTGCTCTCTGGTGGCCTCATAACATTTCAATCAGCAATTTTGGAGAGGGAACGCAGAATTATATTCTGTGTGAAAACTGTGATAGGATATTACGCATCAGTTCTTGCATGATTTTATGCATCAGTTCTTGCAGGGGATGCCTTAACAGAGGTGCTCACTGTACTCACCTTCTGTCCCACTGGTCCTCTTCTTCCAAAAAGCCCCATCACTCCCTTGGAGCCAGCTTCACCTTTAACTCCCTAAAATTTTAAAATCCCTGTCAATTACATTTGAAATACCTACTACTCTCAAAGTGACACCCTCCACTGAGAGAGGCTAGTGGAAGAACCCATGGAGATGGCAGAGGGGGTGACAAAAAGAACCATTTCTACAGCAGACTTCGGCCCCAGGGAGCCCAAAGGTCTGTAGGGCAGCCAGTGCTCGGCAGGAAAGCCACCAGCCGCAGAACAGCTTCACAGAAACCTCCGTGAACTGTCTCGTAAAAGATGTGGTGCCCAGTGATGGGGGTTGAATTAAAAACAAGTAGAAAAGGGTCTCAAAGCCTCTGGATGAGCTGCCTCCTTGCAAACACTCAAGTACAAGACCCTGCTGGACTTACTGGTGGTGGAGATACTACGCTGGGGCTCTGTCCAAAGTCATGCAGATATTCAGCCAAGAGGTGTTCTTGCTTTAGAAGATGTTTAAGTATTATTTTCTTATTAGCGAGCAATCTGACAAGTATGTATGGGCTTCCATCTGACTTCAAAAAACCAGGCACCATCCATGGGAGCAACTCCATGGGTTTCCTTTCCAGTCGCTGGGGACCTAATCAGTGCAATCAGTTGTGGTGAGGACACAATCTGCCTCTTCACAAGGAAGATGCCCACACTGGGTCAGGCAATTCCCACCCTGCACTACTCTGATTATAGAGGTCCCCGTGGGAAATAACAGGAGCTGGATGTCTAGCTCAGACAGAGATGCTGCTGTTGTAGATACTTATATCTATTCAGCAGTGTCCCCATCCTGGGTCAGATTTCAGGAGCAAAAAGCATTAACATAATATGAAAATAGGTATGATTAGTACATGGAGATTTAATCCGTGACTCAGTCTGAGAGTGGGAGAGTTAGGCGATTCCTCCCAGCGGAGTGGTGATGGGTTGAGACCTGAGACCTCCACAGGGTGCTCTAAAGAACAAAGGCAGACAGAGGAGCGGGAGACTTGCTCTGCCACTACCCAGGGGACAGACCTGTGTGAAGAACAGGAATGGAGGAACCAACCAAGCTTTAACAAGAACGTCACAAGAGCTGCAGGGTTTGAAGTAGCACGGCTAGCTCTGGGAGGGAGATGGAGATGCAGGACTCTTACAGCGCTGCCGTAATTGAATGGTCACTTTTTCCAGAGTGATCCTGTGCTGCAGACTTGGTCCCAAAACTACAGACTTGACATCTGGTAAACTGGATGTGTACCACATTCCCAAGCCCTAGCCCAACAACTTCCTCTCCCTTTCAGTAGCAAGAGCTGGGCGAGCACGTCCTTGCACCGTGTTTTCCTGCAGGCACGTGGGAAGGGAGGATATAGAGAAATTGGTCCCTTCCTCACACAACCAGTGACCTTTTGCTGTCTCTCTCAGTCGCATTGGGAGGTTCATACCTTTTCTCCCACAGGCCCATCCTCTCCCTTCTCGCCTTTGTCTCCGTCAAAACCCGGCAGGCCCTGGTCACCCTGAAAGATAAGACAGAACTTAGTGGATTGTTCCTCTCTGCTGGAAGGACCCAGCTCTCAGCCACTGGCTCTGGAACCAAAGTGCTGGTTCTCAGAGCTTATCCCAAGCCGTGCTCGGTGCTAATGCCACCAACAGTAGGGAAGGGACAGCTTAAAAAGTTGTAAGAGTCAAACTTACGGGATCTCCTTTACTGCCTTTGTAGCCCTGGGGTCCAAAAATAGTCATGGGCTCACCCTAGAGAAAGGAGACACAGACAGTTGTAGACACCTGGTGATACACGAACTCATGGGTCCCACTGGATGGAACCACCCTTGCGTTGATGGGCAAAATGGTAATTCACACAACTGTAATGAAGGTGAACATTTCCCAAACTGTGGTCCATATACCAGGGAAGGTACATATGCTCCACAGTAGCCCATTTGAAAAGGACTCCCTTTACACCAGCTCTCGTCAGTGCTGCAAACATCCCTGTTTGGGGTGAATGTGCCTTGCTGCTAAAGCCTTAACAACACCACATCAATCAATATTCCCCAAACTTTGACAATCTTTTGCAGTTTATTCAACCATCACCATAGAAGCCTGATAAAATTCTGGCTTAATACAGACTCCTGCTTCCCTGCTCTGGAGGGTATCTAGCGGAGACGGGATGGAGCTCAATCAATTTTGGGAACAAAAGGGAGAATAAAGATCCAGTAGTTTAATCCAACACATAGCACAGGCCCTGGGATTCACGCAGTTATTCCTGTATTGATCATGGGAGAATTAGAAAGTTAAGCTGCAACCATGTGGAACAAACCCAAACTAATTATACCCCACCCTCTCCTGTTTTCTCACACTCCACCGTATATTTTATTAAGGTATTCTTTGGAAAATGCATTACACATTCCTTCAGCTTGGACAATGTTTTGGAGCTTCTTCATGAAGCAGATTAGGAATTGATTCGTCTCTGGAGCAAGTCCCCTTTGAAAGTAGCTTCCTCAGAGACAAATCGGCCTTAATCATTTAATACTGCATGACTCAACGGCAGAATCGTCATGTAGGTTTTCTAAAACTCATTTTCTAACAAGCCATTTCAGCCAGGAAGGAAGTTAACAAAACACTGGGCAGAAGTTCAGCATTTTCTGTGCATTTTCCAGAAGCGCTTGGGGAGTTATTTTTGCATTACCCGCTATGAACCAGCTCAGGCTTTTTAAGATTGCGGTATGCTTTGGGGTGAGCTGGTTACACTAAAATCACTGGAAATTTTCTTCTTCCCTTAATTCACAGGAGGCGTTTTTGTGCCCCAGCAAATAGTTGCCAAAATGACTTTTTTTTGTTGTTTTGTAGGATCCTATCAAAACTATCAGGCAAGCTCAACCCAGAGTGGTGGGCCAGTGCACGGATGGCATTGACAAAGTGGATTGAAACTGGTGGAGACCCCTGAGAAGGAAGGGGGCATCTGTGTGTTGTCTTCCACTACCTACATAGGCATAAAACGTAGAGAGGATGGATCCAGACTCTTCGGAGGCACACAGTGAAAAGACAAGTTGCAACAAGGGAAACTCTTATTAGACAGAAGGAAAAACATCTTCACCCTGGGGGTGGCCAGATGCCTGAGCAGGGACACAGAGAAGCGGACACGAGACCCTGAGCCTCAGATCCTGCAGATTTCATTGGCAATGGGATCTTGATCCAGGCACGTGGATGACACTGCGCACAACACCACGGATCTAAAGTAGGATTTAAAGCCCTCTTCAGTGAAAAGCATTTGCAGCCCATCATCTGGGAACCTTGCTCAGCGCTCCACATCGGGTGGGCTACACTCACCCATAGGTAACGATACGAATCCTATGAATCACTAAGACCCCAGATATTTGAAAACACATATAGATATTTTTTACTATTTATGCCTCTACCTTGTAAGATTACTGACTCATTTAAATAACTGTCCATCTGCTCACCGGTAACTATAAAATCCTGAAAACCTTTTACCCCATCTGCCCCAGAAAGTCACAATCTGGAATGTCCTTACTCTTTCTCCCTTGGGTCCCAGAAGTCCCCGATCACCCTGAACACAGGAAAGAAAAAAAGATGGTGAGTGATTCCTTTTTTACTCACTCTTCTTGTGTTGCTCAGTCCACCGATTCACTCCAAGCCACTAAGATTTATCGCAGCTGGAAGTCAGGTCCTCTGGGCACTCTGCAAAATGATTAGCTTGCCACAAGAGACTGCGTACGACCAGAATTTATTGCATTGACAAAAAATAAAGACCCAGAGGACTGGAGCAGTTTGCCGGACTCCATGCTCAGCACGATGTGGAGCTATTGCTGGATTTCAACCTCCCAATGGGATATAGCATCTCCATGCTGCAGGGATGTGCCTACGCTATACCTATGGTGGGATGGCATCCTATATAATACAGGAATTCCCAAATTTCAGACTCAAATCTGGCATACTTTACTAAGAGCGTATGAAATAGTAGCTGTTCCTGGAAGTTTTTTATAGCGGGCATGGTACATGAGGCTGAAGGGTAGGGCTCATTCCTGATGGCATCTCATAAACTTCTCCAGTGCTCAAGACTGGTGTGGGGTAGCAGGAGAAGGGGGAGGCTGCAAGGACCAGCTGGGAACAGGAGAGTGAAGACAGGCTTTAAAACTGCACTTGAAGTTCTGAGTAGCAGAGCTGTATGCAGATATCTCCCCCGGGGTCCCATTGCACAGGAGGGGAATCCTGCTCACTGATGCAGATGAAAGGGTATGTGTTGCCTGGTGGGCAGTCATCGTTCTCCGATGCTGCAGGACATCTGCTCCCAAGCCCTCTTCCTCCAGTCCTGCACATTTGGGGATCAACCAGAGCAAACTGGGGTCCCTTTCTGTCCAAACTCCCAAATTTCCTTCCAAAAAGAGCTAGGCGTGCATAAAGACAGCATGCATAAAGACAGCCCGGCCATTACAGGGGGTTGTTAATGCCACTTCCATGCACTGACTGAGGTCCCCTCCCAGCCTGCCTCCAGAAGATGCCGGGAATATCCCCACTGTTTTAACAGGGGCATCAGCAGTGTGGGCTGCTGCCAAGAAAGGCTCTCCACAACGGTGCCTTCCTCCAAGGCCCTGTGTAGATAAGGTGACCGTTGCTTACTCTTTCGCCTTTCACACCGGGGAAGCCTTTTAGACCCTGCAAGAACATAAAACAACATGTGAAGACAAATACTAGCAGCAGGAAGGTGTCAGGAAAGAGCAGCCTCCACTCAAAGGCAGAGCTGCCTCCAAGGATGGGCTCTACCATGGAGAAGCTGCTGGTAGGACCGGCATAGGAGCATCTGCTCTCCTTTCCTTCTCCCCCAGCAGCAATTAGAGGAGAAGTAAATCACACTGGTGTGAAGAGAAAATTTAGCCTTAAGCTTCTGCCCACCATTGTGTCTTGGGCACAACTCAGGATCTCTTAGCAGATGTATAAATTTAGCCAACGTTCCCCATCTTGTGAGACGTGTACTGTGATTTTTGTACCCTTAAGATTAACGAGAGGCAGAGAGTGGAGGAGAAGGGTTGCTCTCGGAGGACTCCTCTTGGGTGGAGGTGATGGGGATCCCCGGATGCCCCCCAGGGCAGGTCAGAGCCAGGGTGGGAACCACACCTGAGAGCTGAAAAGCCACAGTTTGCAAAACAGGGGGCTAGCGACCTTCCATGGATATGCAGAGGTGGCACCTTCCACCTGCAGGACTGGCAGCTCATCACAGGGATGGGCATGGACAGGATGGATGAGGAGGAGACAGAGCGCAGACATTTCCCAAAGGGCACAAAACCTGGGCTTTGCCAACCCCCTGTGCTGCTGCTCTGACCACTGGGACACATCATCTTGCAAGCCCTTGTGGTGTAAAGGCCAGTCTTGATGGGAATCAGCCCTTCAGGGATGAGACCCCAGGGTGAAACATGGTACCGCAACCACCCTTGGCCTTCTGAGGAGCTTAATAAAGGCTCATCCTGTTCGTAATAACAGATTCATTCCATTAGAGATAACAGCCTAATAAATAAAAAGGTGTTTGTCAAAATACCAGCTGTGATCTGCATCTCCCCCGACTCAGTCCCCTATCAGTGAAAAGCGAATTTACAACAGAACGAGACAATGAAATTCACGCAGGCAAGCAGACCTGACAAAAAAAGAACAGAGAGGGAGTGATATTTCAGGAGGACTTCAAAAGCAGCCTGTAGATGAGTCAGCCAAGTGGACAAGAGCATAAAGCAATTGTGCTCTGCATGACATCTTATGTCTGACAGCTGCCTACAGGATTTAGACTCACTCATCCCAAGACAACATCGGAATTCAGGTTCTCAAAGTCTCTTTCCCACTGAAAACATCAACCCATTTTATCTCTTTCATTGCTCATGGGGATTTTGCCAGCCCTGGGTCCACTGGTGTCTGTGCCGTAAAATCAGCCCTCCGTGCTTTTTTAACACTCACCATTGTGCCAGTGGGGCCCCGGACTCCCACGATGCCCTCATCACCCTGTTAGGATGGAGAGGGGTAGTGATGGCCATCAGCAAAGAGAAATGCAACACGCACAGTCCCAACTCTGCAAACCATCCCACTGGGGACAACAGGAATTAAGCATGCAGAAGCCCAGATCCTGGAAGGAGTTGTCCAACCTCTTCATTTATACCTCCATCGGGATTAATGCTCTTGTGGATCTGGATCAAAGAACCTAAAGGGCTTGAGATCAACCACATGTCACTGCATGTAGACACTGCAGTGTTTAGAGAATAATGCTTCGGTCAGATTGAAGCTTCAAGCTTCAGCTTCTCCTCAGTCCCTGAGAGAAACAGGCATTTGTGAGATGATCTGCACCTGATTTAGCAAGATATAAATCACTCCAAAAAGGTGTCTCTTCCTCTCTGTTGGTATAGAAAGGCCCTGGTAGGACTAGCTCAGATGAAGCCATCTGAGGCTGGATGACCTTCTGTGTCCTTCCTCGAGATATACTTACATCCAACAAAGGCACGTGCAACAAGGGACAGAGGTCTGAGAGGTTCCTGGGACAGAGAGATTTCTTCCCCCTGACTAGAAGGCTCAGTAGCTTTTCTGCACATTCATAACTCACTGCTAAACATGATTTCAGCAGGACTCACCACAATAAGGAAGACAGCCAGGAATCCACCTGGAACTCATACCATTGACTTTCAGAAGGAAGAGGCCACCAGCCAACTGCTCAACAGTAGCCTGTGCCTTTGGCGGCCAATGTGAGGCTCATCTTCACGCCCAGCTGTGGTTTCCAGATGTTGCAGACCTTGCTCTGACCCTCCCTCTAAGTGTGCTATTGGCTCCTTATAAACCTTGCTACGAGGGATAGCTGTGCTGGTGGGCCTATGAAGTCCTTTTATGACCTCCCTAGGTGGGTCCTACAAGACTCACCTGTCTTTTAGATGCCTAGACATAGGCATCGTCCTGTGAGGCCAAATTTAGATCTCTCACATAAAGCCAATGTAATTTAAGATTCTGTGATTCACTTTAGATTTATGCTGGAGTCAGAGGAGCAGAAACATTATTTCATCATTTCCTTCACATAATGAAGCTTGAGCGAGGTTTACCCCAGACCTTTCACAGCTGTTGACATTCTCATTAAGTGTTTTGTCTCAGGGGCCTCATTGAACAGTTCTGCCGGCAGATGGGGAGTTTGTCTACATGGATTGCAGCATAAAATCAGTTTATTCGTGGAACAGCCACAGAAGCAGCAAATTGAAACATGGCCTCTGATTACGACTCAAGAGGGTCTCCCTAGGGTCTTTGCCAGAAAGAGACCAAAACTTCTCAGCAGCATGAAGAAAAGTGAATGTTGCTGCCGCAAGGATGATGGGAGCTGGTTTCCCTCTGCCAGGACAACAGGAGGGAAGAGGGGAATGAGGATAAAAAAAGCTGGAGGCAGATTTCTGAAGGAACGAGCTTGCAGGTAGCATCCCCAAAGCATACAAAACTGAGATGGCTCCTCACCGAGCTGCTAGGATTAAAACACGTGGATGTAGGGGTGCAGATATTGCCTTCAACGCTCCCGTCTAGCCAGTGAGAGCACAGCCGACACAGCCAGTGGGGCATGATTCACTTGGCCGTGCAGTTAGCCAGTGTGACCTGCAATGCTTAAGGGTGTCTAATTATGCAGGAGATGCTCATTGCAACCTGTGGATAGATTCTGGTCAGTGTCAGCTCCAGCTGGGCATAGCAGTGTCCATCCCCTCCAAATCTGGCTGGTGAAAAATTAAAGAGGGTTCTGAAATCAACCCTTTAGGCATCTTCCAAGATGGGTGGGTGGGAGATGATGGTATAAAGCTGCCCCCAAAAGAGGGTAGGCTGCAAGGAGCCAAGCCAGGAACATTTATGGAGGGACCTACCCGAGGGCCAGGCAGTCCGCGAGGACCTCTTGGGCCAGCTGCTCCAATGCCAATTTCTCCCTGCAGAACAGAGAACCCCAGAGGTCTTACTCGGAGCAAGGATACCACATCACATGACTGCTGATTAGTTTGGCCATGATTTAAAAGTCACAGAATGAGTCAGGAGACTCACTTCCATTGACTTTCTGCTGCTTTTTTTCTGGAGGATGCTCCAGCAACCGTGGGGAAGAAGGGCATGAGGTCGAAGGAGGGATGAAGTGGCTGGATGGGATCAGGGATAAGGAGCCAGGGAAGGGCCGTGGGCTGTCCCATTGCCACCCCAGGACCTCGGCTGCCTGTGACCTGCCTGGCAGGTTGGCACTGACCTTGTTGCCTTTGGATCCAGGTGTCCCAGGAATCCCCTGCAGGGCAAACAAAACAGAATAGAAGGGAGGACTTTCCTTTGCACGTCCTCAATGCTCTCTTGCCCCAGTGCTCCAAGAGGGTGAATGCACACCCAGCCCAGGTACCAGGGCCTCAGCTTCTGCCTTAGCCATCCCTCTGCTGCTCAAAAGACACAGGGGAAATGTACAAAAGTCACCTCTTTTCCTGGGGATCCTGATGGTCCCATAGGCCCAGCAAATCCATTCCGGCCTCTCTTCCCACGCTCCCCCTTGAAAACAAAATCCTTTAAGGAGGAGAATCCCCTGATGGGAAAGGTCCTGCTTTCCCCCATCCAGACAGAAAGCAGGAGCTGGTGCCCCCAGGTGTTCCCTGCACTGGCAGCAAGCAGGAGGAATAACCTCCTCGTGTGGGCCTCTTGTTGAGGAGAGGGGACTCCAGCTCCATCAGGACCCTGAGTTTGGGCACATTGCTGTTCCCCACCCCACCTCCAGCTAAGCCTCCATGTCCCTGCAATGAGACTTACGCATTGGTCCCTCAGTTCCCAGGGGCTAATGGCCCCCAAACCCCTTGCTCACACCCCCTGGGCTATCGCCAGCCTTTTTTTTCCCCGTCGTCTCACCAAGTCACGTCACTCAATTTAAAAGAACAACAGGTTCCCGCCTCGCTTGGACCTCCACTGCTTTTTTGGTTTTCAGCTTGAAGGACATTCCCCTGTACCAAATCTTTTGGCCTGATTTTTTTCCTAACAACATCAGTTGGTCTAATAAATGCCGTTACTTCTCCTTTTGCAATCGGGCTTTGTTCCTGCTTCCCTTCACTGACTATGCATAGACTTAGGGTCTGGAGACCTGGAGAGGTGGGGGTTTGACCCACAGTGGACACCTGGACTAGACAGTCTCAGTAGGGCTATCGTAGTTCTCGCCTTGAGGTAGCTAACACAACACATGCTGTCCCTTCACTACCTACCTTCTGTCCTGGCATGCCAGGCAGACCTGGAGCCCCTCTGTCCCCCTGTGACCCGGGGGTGCCGGCGTTGCCACGAATGCCCTGGATGCCCTGAGCTCCTGGAGGTCCTGGGGCCCCTGGCTCACCCTGTTGAGTGAATCACAAGGAATTAGGATCTTAAGTGGGATTAACTGCACCACCACCCCCAAAGGTCCTGGAGAAAGCCTGGGGTGTCTCCTTCAATTCACATGACCAGTACACAGAACTGGACACAGCCCTTCCAGCCCTGGTCCATAAGAGAGGTCCTAGGGCTGGAGAAAGGGCTGTACTGTGGCTTGCTAAGTGAGGACCCCTTACCTGCAGACCTTCAGAGCTCTCCAGGGAATTCAAACTCTGCAGACCCGCAACATCCCAAGGGGTCACAGAAATGCATCTCTGCTGAGACCACAATTCCCTGGATTTTTTTCACAGCCGTATTTCACAGCTTGATCTAGTTGAAGATGTCCCTGCTCATTGCAGGAGGGTTGGACTAGATGACCTTTAAAAGTCCCTTCCAACCCAAACCATTCTATAATTCTGTGCTATTTATCCTCTGGACCTCACTCGCTTTGAAATGGCCCTTTGGAGGACACAGAGCACTCCCTATGACCCAGACCCATGTGATGGTGTTCCTGCCTTCCCAGGCTGGGACTGGCTTTGGAGTTTTATCTTTGTAGCCGCAGCCAGTTTTGTGCTCCACAGCCAGCAGGGGAAAGCAAGGACTACAAAGAGAAAGACCCAGAAAAAGCCAAGTGAGATCCTATCTAGAAAAGAAAACAGGCTTACCTTAAATCCAGGTGGCCCAGCCTGACCAACAGGACCTCTGAACCCAATTCCAGGTTCTCCCTGTGAAGAGAAGAATATCAGGAAAAATCAAAATCACTCATTCCACCGTGGGCCCATCAAAATGAGTTTGCTTCGTGCTGCTCCCTGGGCACCCAGCTGAAGTCCCTCAGAGCTGGTCCTACATTGAGGGTTTCTACAGAACCCTCACTGACCATCACATCTCCTCTAGATGATGTGAAGTCTTATCTGACCTGGGGAGACAAAGCTGCTGAGAGCATTTTAAAAGCTTTGGGAAAGAGGGAGCCGAGTTGCAGGAATATTACCGGAGATGGTATCAGAGGACTCTGGGTGAGACTCTCATCTTCTGACACTACTCATTTATAGGGTTTTATTTATTTACAGTGTGTCCTGTCTATGTGAGCCATCTGGAGTCCCTCCCTGGTCAACAGAGAGACGCTGGGTCCCCAGTGAGTGACTGGCTAGAGTGAGCCCACATCTCCGGGGGTTACCTGGACACCTCCCCCTGCGAGGCAAAAGGAGGAGGGAGAGCAGGAGGCAAGCTCTCACAGTCTAAGAAGAGACACCCCTGACTGTTGGTACCAGCATTTTTCTTTACCTTTTGACCATTTTCACCTCTGTCTCCTTTGGTGCCCTATGAAATAAAGAGAGAGTTGCCAAGCCTGTGAAAGAGGTCCTATGAAGTACCAACTCAGAGCAACCCTGAACAAGAGCAAAGGTTTCCTGTTGTGCTCATAGCCTACGGCAGCACGGAGCAACTGGCCCCTCTGACTTCCACCTCTGTTCCCCAGAGGAGGTGGGCAGCGGCTGCGTGACCGAGGAAGACCCAAACGCCCTAACACAGAGCCACTCTGCTCTCAGGAAGGAGATGAGTACAGGGTTGACCCAGCAGATTTTGACTTTCCTATGGCATTCTCCAGTGCTGGATTTGGGCCACTTAGCTGGTGAGGCTGTCCTGCTCCAGCTGCTGATACCGACTCCACAGCTTACCTTTTCTCCAGGTTCCCCCATCTCCCCAGGCTGCCCCTGCAAGACAAAATACGTCCACTTTCCAGCCACCTCCCTTCCGTCCCTTCTCTCATGCCTGTGTCCCCAGAATGCTGCACCACACAGGTGTTTAAACGGTAGCCCATGCAAAGTACCCCTTCCCCATCTGGCTGTGCCTTTCAACAACAACCCTGCCTTGTTTGCCTTTCTCCTGAATAACTGGGTCCCACCACCCCAAATCGGCCATTTGGTCCCTATGAGCCTTTGCTGCCAAAAATGTTCATGAAATGATGTTTTGCGTGGCCTTTCTTCCATCCCTGCCCTTGTGCCAGGGCTGGTTTTTGCCTGTCTATCACCTGGTTTAGTTCACTGAGCCAGCAGAAAATGAACATCAGGGAAACCCCCCCCCCAAATTTTTGCATTTACCCCTGAGCGCACGGCAGATGCATGTTAGCATTGCTGGAAGGGAGGGAAGAGAAACATGCAGCCAGGTTCAGGGATAAAGGTGGGACTGTGGCAATCCCAATTTACGTCAGCACAGTCTTTCACAGACCCTGAATGTCTTCTCCATCAGCACATCCCCAGCTGCCTCTCCCTTTCCAGACCCTCTTAGCACAGACAGCATTCTGGTCTCAGAGGCTCAGGCCAGAAAAACACTATCATTACCTTTTCTCCTTTGTCTCCACGGACTCCCGGAGCTCCCATTTCTCCCTGGAAAAGAACAGGCAACCTCTGCAATTGCAAACATGCATTGGTACGAGAAATTTTTCCTTCCCTCCTTCCCTCTTTGGACCAGGTGGGTGCTGCCCTCGTTCCTGTATCAGCTTTTGGCAAACATCTGCGGAGGAACCCCTCATTTCCACCACCTGCATTCCCAGAACAGATTGGGGATGTCCCTGACCCCCTCCCTTCTATCCTGTGCAGAAGAAATGCAGAGAGAGAAAACACAAGGTGCAGAGTAAGGGCCAGATATGAGTGGTAAGCCGAGCATTTCCCCGCCCCAGGATACTACAGATATTAAAGGATACCATGAGTTTGAGGGAGACAGGAGGAGTCCACAGAGGACAAAACTACTGCGCATCCCCAAACCACAAAAACGGTGTTTGGATCAGCTGTAAAAGGTTCAAGCCTGGAATCTCTGCTCATTACCAATGGCCAAACCTGTTGATAACTACCTCTTGAACCTATTGGCCGGGCCAATTTTCACCCGTGATTTCTCAGCCTCCAAATGAGACTGCTCTGGGAGATGGACCACTGTCCTGACTCCCTTCAGGTGCCGTTGGGTATCTGCATTAAAAGGAGAAAGAAAAGCACTGACCTTCTGGCCATGGGTGGGTGGATCTGCTGGGCCAGTTTCCTCCTTCTGTAAGAAAAAAAAAATGCACATACAGAATGGGGCTGGGACGCGGTGTGATGGGAGAAAGGACCAGCTGCATCCTCACCGTGCACAGAGGAGTACAACATGAATGCTGTACCTTAATTCTCCTCGGGCGTTGAGGGCCTGGGTATGCCTTGGATTGAAAAAGAAAAGAGGGAAGTGTAAGAGCAGTTGGAGAAACTTTTCAGCCTTGAGCCATCAAAAAGTGGTCTCTGAGCAGCGAGATGTTGTGCAGCAAGCGGGGAGGCTGGAGGCATCTCACAGGGAAGCCGTGTGTTACCAGGGATCACGAGAACCCCACTGAAGGGCTCCTGGTTGGATATGGAATGACCTCCAGGCTCCTTCTGATCTGCTCCAGCCTGGACAGGACACCTGAGAGCTGGTGCTGCTCATTGCATATGGGCTGCCAGGGACCATGAACCAAGAAATGCCCCAGTACCAGGCTTTTGGATGACCAACCTTAACCCTGGCCCTTTATGGAGGACTATGAGATGTGTTTTCTCATCGTGTGGATGAGCTCAGCTCAGTGCTGCCATTCCTCCCGGGAACGCAGGGTGAGGGTCACTCACTGCTCTCAGAGAAATTGATTCAAACTTAGGGGAAATCTGTTGTTCAGAACTTTTCATCCTTAACTCCTGGAAATAGGTCTTTCTCTCTTAAATTTTGTAAAAATATATTCTTTGCACTTTCCCTTTATGGCATATTGTGTTAAAGTCAACAATGTAAGTGTGCAGGTGTGTCAGAGATGTATGTGTTTATAAACGCACACATATATTTATACATTTAAACACATATACAAACGTCTTCTAAACTCTCAGGACACAAAATACCCTTCAGTTACACTGCTTTCCCCAGTTTATGATGTTCCCTCATTGATTAAGTTTGATTTTCCCCACTTCTGTTTTCCGAGCATCGCGTTTCCCTTGCCAGATACAGGGAGAACAATCTGCTCTGCCAAGAAAGGTGGCTTCTGCAGCAGCTGTTTCTTTCTTTCTTTATTAATATTTATCACCAACCTTTCACCCTCCCTCTACATTCATCGTGACTTTGCACAAGTGGGCCATCGGGGTTCCCCTTGCGTCCATGTGTTTGAGGACACCCCTGTAGGACGTCTTCACTCACCGCAGATCCGGACAGGGATTTCCGAGCTCCTGGGGCACCGGGTGGATGAACCCGTGATGGAGCCAACAAGGAAGGCTCACCGTTTCCTCCTGGATCACACCGATGGCTCTGCTCTTGCACACAGGCCAGCCCAAAGCCGCCGCGGTGAAACGGGGTCTTTACCGGGTGTCTCTTGTGCTCGGCAGATCTCTTGGCTCTAACGTGCCTTGGGAGCGCAGAGCCATCGTCTGAATTCACATTTTCCTGTGGGAAGGGAAACAGCATCCTGCTGAGCACCTAATATTATATATATATAAAATCATATATATTATTTAGCACTATGCAATTAATTTATTGCAGTTTCAAAGAAATAAAAAACTTCACAACTTTGAACTATAAAAGCCTCCCTGCACCGGCCGTGCCCGAGTAACACACCTGCCATGCATTTAATATACCCACTATATCTGATTGGAATAAGACAACTATTAATGCCTGTTAATGTCTACATGTTAACCTGCCACTTGGTGATGTTTGCAGTGCTCATGATTTTGGCCAATATATATTTAAGGCACACACAGTAAAGCTTGTACAAATAGTTACTGGCCCGGGTCATAAGTTGTTCTTTTCCGTATTAGCAACAGTAAATTATCTACTTGCTGTTGTAAAAATTATAATACTGCTAGCTGCTGGGTATCTCAGTGTAGAGCAGTTATTCCCTGAACCACACAGTGGAAGCGCTGCAGTGTAGCTTTGATGACAATTTTTGATATGAAAGCAAAGTGCAGTGAATTTATTGATAAAGAAAGCAAGCTGGGCACCTCCTTGCACCCAACCCCCAGCCCTGAGGCCTCGCAGGAGCACGAGGGAGAGGGAAAAGTCAGGATGGGGTGCAGTTATTTAGTGCTATTCCCACATTTTCTGTGGCAGAAACACAGGCCTGGATTCATCTCAATTCATGTCACCTAGAAGTACGTGTCAAGACTTTTAGACGGTTAAAGTTAAGGGAAAGTAAATCCTAAATGAAGGACTTCCAAGAAATGCTGGTTAGTCCAGCCCGGACATTATGCTGTCAGGTTTGCAGGATGATAGTCCTGTTTTGCTGGATTTTAACTAGCCAGATGATGATTTCACCTAGTGGCTAATGAACCCAGAAGTTTCTGACTCACCAAAATATGTAAAGTTAAAAAAAAAAAAAAAAAGATTTTGGTCCAACTAAAATTGAAATTCTGTACTGAAAGATGGCAAGGATGACAGAAGGAAGAATAAAAGACAGCTCAGTGATGTGCTGGCACAGATTGGGGAGTGCCCAGTTAGGGTGTATTTTGTGGGAGAAGCTAGAGAAACATCTCCCAGGCTTACGCAGAGGTCATCTGCGTGGGCCAGATGGCACCATCAGATGAGACCATGTGGACGTTCCCATCCAGCCCGCACTGGGTCACAGCTCACCTGCGTGCCAACGGGCTGTAAAACGCTGCTGCTCTTTAGCATGGGTCCATGTTCCATTCGCAGACGTAGGAATAGCGTCACAAGGCAGCGGCGAGGCGAGCCCGCGGGTTGCCAAGACCTCGCCGAGGTTCTGAAGGCGACCCGTATGCATGCGATCTCATAAAGCTGCCATTTACTGGGGTGGTGGGAAATTGCAGGGGGTAATAACTCTCCTTCATTCTGCAATTCCTCCGCAATTTTAGCAGTTTCCTGCTCTGAGATGCCAGCAATAAGGCACCTCAAAGAAAAGTAGAGAGGCTGCTGCTTTCTAAAAGAATGATTTACTGATGGCAGGTGGCAGCGTAAAAAAAAAGAAAGGAAAAGAGAGAAGGGAGAAAAGGAGGAAAGGAACAGATAAAATTAGGACAGGAAAGAGAAAACGGGAAATAAAAGGGGGAGTAAAGGAAAATATTCCTGCAAAGAAAGAGGTACAGCAAAGAGGAAAAAATACAAAAGGCCAAGAAGATATCAGGTAGGGAAATTAATTGACTATGGGTTTATCCACATGGAGACAACCAGGGGCATTTATCCGAATTAACTTTGAAAATGAGTAAGCTTAACTGCTGGGGAGCTGGGAGCTGGAGGAGGCAGGAATTGGCTGGTACAGTCCCGTAACAGCGGAGAAGTGGCTCATCCACGGAAAGAGTAACCAGCCACCGCTTCTCCCACGGGCACGTGTACCTGGGCTCATCCTGCCTCTTCATATCAGTTAATTTGCTTCCCCCATTAACTCCTGCCAGCCAGAAATTGCACCTCCGAGATGAAGCTCTTGGGCTATTACAGGCTGCTTCTCTCTAGGGCCCCATGAACCTTTTAACAGGTAAAATTCGTGCTGCTGACAGGAAAACAACTGGCTCCATTTCGCTCCCTTTGCATCACCTTCCACTGAATTCAGCTTTGCTGTGGGAGCCACTGGGGATGAGAGGACGCGGGACCTGCCGGGAGAGGGGGACTGCTGCTGTTTCCCTGCCTTTGGACCACGCTTTTTCCTCCTCCTGAGGATAAAGGGGATTTTACGCCAAATGCAACCAAGGAAAACACCCCTGGGGTGCAGATCGCATCGTGCTGGGAGGGGTCCTACCAAAATGGGGATCATCGGACAGGAGAGCAGGAAGGGTGCTGCTGTCTGCCCATCTTTCAAACAGCTCTTCATTTGATGGGGAATCCTCTGGGCTGGGCTGGGATTCAGGAAAAGGTGCCTGGCAATACCACGTTGCAGGATTACACCCATAATTATTGCCAAACACGAGATGCAGCATCACTCTTGGATGGCACTGATGTTGCACACACTAATCTATAGGGCTCTTGAACATCGGCCCCAATGGGGCAGGAGATCATCTCTATAAACCCAAAGTGCAAATTTTCCCCTCCCAGCCCCCCCGTGCTCTGCTCCTGATAACACAGGCAGCGGCAGACGGGGAATCGCTGCCTTGTCCCATCTCCCTCCAGCCTGCTCCCGGGGTTAATCAGCTTGAGCTCTAATTTCCCATTTGAATGATAAGTCTTCAGTTTCCTCCCTCCAGCTCTCCTGCCTTTCACCGCAAAATTAAAGAGCCCTGTAACATTTAGTATCTCCTCCCTGCGAAAGCTCTTTGATGCAGAAACAAAGTCATCTCAGGCACCCTGCGTTTGGCTGAAAAACGTCTGGTCTTAGGTCTGTCGTGATAAAGGAGCCTGCAAGCCACCTACAAATCAGTTTTGTGGCTCTGCTCTGCAGTTCCCCTTGGATTTTGTTTAAAAAAGTGGCATCCCAAACAGGACGCAGAATTCTGGTTTTGGTCCTTGGGAGCATCCAGCACGGTTAAAGTCCACAGTTTCAAATGGAGCCACAGATTTGGGGACACCCCCCTCCCCCCCCAATTTCACAGCCTCCAGGTGCAGGTCCATCGGGACTGAGCTCGACCTGCTTTCGAGAGCAGGACACCAAAAATCTCCCACCTCAGCCAGGGTCCTGCAGCCCGGTCCCCAAGAAATGAGGGCGTTCGGGCTCCATCCTCTCTGCTTCCAGGTCTCTCTCCATTTTAACCAGGGCCAACCAAGGGAAATGGTGCATCCAGGAGAGGAAACAAAGCTGATGGATGCTCATGGCACAGGCCACCATCTCCAGAGCTGCGGCTTACACACATACACGCGTGTGGGGTGCGTGTCTTTGTGCCAGGAGCCCTCTCGTGGCTGCTGCATCATCCTTTGTTCCAGCTTCGTGATTCAGTGGGGCATTAATTTTTTCCAGCCAGGAGACGGCTAAAGCAATGGGAGCAAAGCAAGTGTTTGGCTGACTACCTAACAGAGATTTCCTCCACCCCACTTTCAGCTACTCCCCCATTGCTATTTGTAGAAATAACCTTGCTAATGCTGTTCTGTAGCTGCAAGCAAACATCCAAGGGATTTTTTTGGTTTCTTTTTAAGGCTGTTGGCATCCTCTCTGAGTATTTTCAAGAGGAGCATTCCCTCCATCACATAGGAACACAGCAGTATGCAAAGGTGTTAAAACAGCACTGGATGAATGTATTTTCCCTCTCTCCATCACTGGGGCTTGTGTTACTCAGTACATTGTGGTGGGGTAGGGTCTCCCAGCTGGGCTGGACTGTGCACTTATGGTTACAAAGGTGCTGGAACGAGAGGGTTCTGGGCTTGGTACATGGCAGTGGAGCATGGTTTGGGCTCTCAGAAGAAAAGGCATGTCCAAGAGGGCAGAAAAAAAGAGTGACATGGGATGTTAGGGCTCAGACAACCACACTGCAGCAACAGCAGAACTGATTGCCCATCAGCTGAGCTGTGATGACGGCTGCTACCAGGCTGGATGCACCCTCCAACTTTGCTGAAAATGATATAATATGTCTTAGAGGGTACACACACATGCACTTGTAAAGCAGCTCTAGCTCCTGGCTACAGAGGAAACCTCTCTCTTTGTTACTGTCCCTCAGCTGAGGTCCAGTAACAAACCACTTCAGCTTTTTAAGAGGCAAAAGTCTTGCAGACCTTGAAGGAAGAGGTAAAATAAGACACCTTACATTATGTTTCCTCTGGGACAGTCACCTTGTCTCAGCTGATCCACAAAGGCTTGTTAGATTACAATTTGCTCTTGTTGGTGAGTCCTTAAAAGGGAGAAAGTCCCCAAATTCCTGCTTAGACCCTAAAATCCTCTTCTTTAAGGGAGTCAGACTCTGCACTCCAGAGCTGGGCTCAGGAGGGTGCATACCAGGGTCTAAAAGACTAACACTGTGCAGGGAAATCTGAGGGTCTCTGGACTATTCTGAGACATCTGTGGAAAGTAAGAAGGAAAAACAATTATGTTGTCAGGAGGCTATCTTAAAATCACTGTCTGGGATCTGCACTGTCCCTGGAGTGTTAGAAGTCTGATTTTGAAGAGTATTGAGAATTATCAACTATTTGAATTTGAAGTCAACCAAGCCCAAATAATAGGATGGATGCTGTAGCCAGACGGATTCAGATTAGAAAGAGATTGTTGTGCCGTGTGTCATCCCCTCCCCCGCCCCCCCAGAAAATAAAAAGTGGGTAATTAACCAACAAAGCATTTGCCAAAGGGCTCTGGTGGGTTCCCACTTCCCTGCCTGTATGCAAAGGACAAGGTTGGCCATCAGCCTCCTGCCCAGCTCCCATGTCCAAGCAGTGGTGTCCTCCGGGGATGGGGGGGAAGCTGCTCCAGGACTGAGAGCACTGGGTCAGAGATGGGCAAACCAGTCCCTTCTGGTCTATCGCTTCTCTGCACACTGGTCTACTGCCCAGAACTGCTGGGGAAGACATACATGGCTGGTATCCTGCTGTGGTTGTCCTTCCACCCTCTCCTCCAAGGACTCGAGAAGCTCCATGGACTGGTTTTCTTGCAGATCATCTTCTGGGTGTGATGGGGGCACAGGCAAGCTCTGCAGAGAGTGATGTATAAGGAACAACACAGTCTCACTAATTACCAGAGCAGAAGACGGAAAGCAAGACCCTTTTCCAAGCTCTAATACCGATACATGCAGAGATCCTTACCCTTTCTCTACCTTAGCTTTTCACTGCAGAAAAAACTCACAGAACTGCAATGATTTGGCCAAGCAAGCTCTGGGAAATGTAACTCCTTTGCATCTATTAAATCAGCACAAATGGAAAAGTAATTAAAAGTCACTGAACAGGCATTTACATACACTGCTGAAAGAAGTGTTTGCCCCTTTGGAGTCTCTCTCCTTTCTTTCCCCAGATGTTTTCTCCAAGGACTCAGGAGGGTTTCCGAGGGTCTGGTGCTCAGGTTCAGAACCATCAGTGGATGGACCCTGCGGAGACCAAAGAAAGTTACTGCTTCTTCTAAGTCGAGACATCATCCACAATACATGGCTTTTTCAACACTGCCATTTATTCAGTAGCATGCTCAGAGACAGCAGGACAAGGCTGGAGAGCCAAGGAGCCAAGACCTCTCTTGCACCTTACTTGGGAAGTGCCAACAAGGATCTCCTGTGGGTTGAAGGGCTGCTTTGACCCCCTTTGCTCTCTGGTTGAAGTCCAGCCTAGATAGGTTAGCCCAGATGAGCAGAGAGGTCCCCAACCCTTTATGCCAGATTGGCTTGGGCTCCCAAAGCCCAACAGAGAGCGCTTTGGTGTCTCTGTACCCCAAATTCCAGCATTGCTGGCTCCACACATCCAGTTTGTGTCTCGGTGCAAACACATCTACCGGTGAGCACTTCATTCCCCCTCAAGCCCCTAAAATGCCATCATCCAGGTTGAAATGATCTGGAAAAGCAACGTGTCTCACCTGAGATCACAGCAGCAGCCTGGAGCTGAGAGGGGATGAGCCTGTCTCACCCCGTCTAAGTGCCCGAGCAACTGGGTCATTGTTGAACCAACCACAGAGCAAGCTAAAACCATCAGGAGCTGGCTCCAAACACCCCCACAGCTCTTGTGCTCCACTTAAAGACAACATTTCCCACCAGTCACCTACAAGTGTTTATGCAGAGTGAGTCACTTCTTGGCTGTCATAAAAAGAGGCCCAGAAAAGCCCCACCGCAGCTGCAGGTGCTATTTCCTGGACTATCTCTTATCAGGACTGTCTAGGGCAGGCAAATTAAGATCCATGACTCCTCCAGCAGCTATGAGAGGTGACCTGCATACAGCCATCTGATGTTATTCCTGGAGGTGTGCTGTACCACACTGGAACTTGGGTCCAGCATGGAGATTAAGCCTTAACATTGCTAATAAATTCCTAATTCCCATGAACACAGGCTATCTGCTACTTGCAATTGCAAAGGGTGCAGGTGACTAGACTATCTCTAGCAATTGGCTTGGTTACTCAAGCAAATGAGGGCTGTGGAGTCATGCCAGGGACTCCTCTCTTGGGCAGTCCCAATCCAACCTGATAGCAGGATTGGATCCATCCCTGCCGGGGCAGGAGAGACGCACCTAGATTACAGCCTCCAAGTGAGGAGAAGTTGCAGGGCAAGTTCAACAGAAAGCTGGCACAGGGATGGCTTGAAACCAGCCCAATTCGTGCTGGTTTTTTTGCTCAGAGGACAAGGAGGAGTTGTGGTTGGGTGGAAAGGAAGGGAGGATGAGGATCAGCAGGAGGCATCACTGGAGCATGGAGTGGGAGCTCAGAGGCAACCAGTAAACGTTTGGTGTGCGATGTCTTAATATTATTGCTGCAGCAGAGCAGATGGACAGGAGCACAGATACTACACTTCATCTGCTGTGCTGTTTATTTTCACCTTAGGGAGTCCACCAGACACCGGCACCCTAAACTGAACCTCCACCTCCAGACTCTGTGCTTCTTCTGTAACCTCAGTGCTGGCCAGGGCATCTTGAGAAGTACCAAACACCAGCGAATCCTGCAACATCAAACAAAGTAAGTCAGTGTGGCAACGACAAACATGAGCTTCCAGGATCCACACATATGATGAGCTGGATCCTGATGGACAATTTCTGCCCACTGCCCCATGCCTCCAGCGTGCTCCGTCCTACCTGGTGGCCTTTCCAAACCAGGATGGAGTGAGTAGTCAGCAATTCCCTGCTGGCCACCTCCAAGCCTTCCTTCTAAGCTACTCCTCCCTTCCTAGGGTCCCTCTTGCTTTTGAGGCCACCCTTGTGATCGCTTCTGGTGCTGCTTTGCTCCCCTCACACACCCAGCAGTCCAGCAACCCCCAGCCCTCAAAGGGAACAAGGAGGCTGATGGCTTTAGAGGATGCCTTCTAGCTACCTCCATCAACGACAAGGGTTGACCGATTCCTTTATTTCCACTGAAAAAAAGAATGCTTTACAATCCTATTAGTTTAACCTGAAGATCCAAGATCTTGGTGCAAGCCATTAGCCTCCTTCCAGCTCAAATGTTTTTGACAGTGGCTGTAAGTCACCGTCACCTGCTTGATGACAGAGGTGACCCTGAAACCTTCAGTGATTCATTTCTGTCTCTCTCTCTCGTTTCCTTCGAGGTCTGTCTGCCCCCTGAGGATGCCAGATGACGATACTCACGCTATGCTCGGTGGCATGCAGAGCTGCCTGCTTTCTCCTGGAGGTCTTGCTTATCCTGGAGCCACCCAGCTGCCGCACCAGCCCATCCAGCCCATCCCACAGGATCGCATTGGAGAGGTCCTTCAGCAATGCCAGCTGCAACCAGTGGAGACCATTAAGGCAGTAGCCCAGTGCCAAACTCTGGTTCCTGACACATGACATTGGAAGTGCAGCCATCCCCCAAAAAATGACTGATGCATTTCCAGTAGGGCTCACAGGGCACCTGGTGAAGTGATCTGCCCCAACAGCCAATGGCTGATTTAAATACAAGTGTCTACGGTTTGGGCATCTAGGAGCCGATTGATGGTGCTTACAAGGTGGGTCTCCCCAACATAAAAAAAAAAACCCTACATTTGATTAGATCAGTCAGTTCCTCACCTCCCTCAGTCACATCTCCAGAGCTTATAGAAAGGAGCTGAAGGTAACAAGCACAACTATAAGTACCTGCCTGGCAGATACTAGAAGCTGAGCCTTATCACACATCCTGAGCTTGATGGCAACCTTGAGAGCAGAGACGGAGGCCACCGGTCTCGCACTGCTGTATTGCACAGTGATTATTTATTATTACCTGTGTTACGAGCTAAGGAACAACCCAAACTGGACTTGGCGGTAAACAGGACACGCATCGTGGCCAGGGCACCCAAAGGGCTGTGTGGGTCTCCTCTTGCTGGCTGTGCAGACCCAGTGCTGAAGTACAAGCCCAGCCAAGTGGTAGCTCCAAGGTCTAAATGGGTATTTGCCAAGTCTCAATATCACATGGGCCTCAAAGCCACCATCCACCCCATAACATAGCAGCAGAAAAGCTGTCCAAGAAGCATTTAAATGTCTACGGTAAGCTGTAAAAGGAAAGGTAATAACCCTGCCTTCTTGTGAGTGCCATTGCTGGACCTGGGGGAGCACACATCATCTCCAGAAGGCCAGAGGGAATAGATGGAAAAGCTTAATCCCCTTGTCAGAAGGAAGGTCGAAGTGTTACCTACCTTGATACCATTTGCTTCAAAAAGCCTCTCCAGATCCTGCAAGAGAAAAGAAGGGTCAGAACTTCTCCTCCTCTCTCCTCCAGGCGAGGAAGCTGGTCCTGTGGGTGGTCGATGGCTAAGCTTGGGGGCACACACTGGGTCCCCTCTGCCATCCCAACCCCAGACAGAGAGGGAGGTGTTTCCAATATTAATATGCTCTATATCTTTTGTTTTATTTACCTTCATTTCCACGCCTTTGCCTGGTGGACCAGGTTCTCCCTTCAAATGAACAAGAACAACTCATTAATCAAATCATTATCCTGATGAGCAGCAAGAAGAGGAGATCTGAGGAGGGGCAAGAGTCACATATCTGGCCATTACTCTGCTACCAGCCCGCACCGTGGCCCCAGAAAAATCCCTGTAGGCTCAGAGAGGGGGTTTGAATCCCACTCTTGCTCAATGGGCTCCACCACTCCTCCACTGGACACGGTTGCTGGCTGCATTTTGTAGGGCAGGCCTGGACCAGAGCCAGACATGAGCATTACCAAAGTGAGTTTTGGACCAGGGCTTTGCACCATCCCCTTCTCCATTTCTTGGCCATGTACAACATGTAAAAAGCAAAGTTTTTTGAGGCCACTCAGTGCCACCGATGCTGTCACTGCTGTGGCAGCTGTGAAGAGGTAGCAGCAAGGAGGAGGATGGCCAAGGTGCCCCTATGGTTGGTGGTCCCTTCTGGAGGTGGCCGTGGTGCTGGTGGCCCACCCTACTGCCACGTATCTCCAATGGGTTGGACTCCCAATGGCAAGTCGCATAGACGGGCTGTCCATCTCTCCTTGCCCCGCATGGTGACACTCTCCAGGTGCATGATCCTGGGCCACTGCCACAGGTGAAACTACAGGTGAGCTGCAACAGCTTGGGAGGTTGAACGCTGGGGCGAGGAACATCTGCTGAGGCGGGGGCTGACCTGCCTCTCTGATGGGCTTCATTTCACTGAAATCTGGTTTCTGCATTGACAGATTCCGGTGGAATGAAGGGCGCCAGGAAGGCCCCAATGGTGCTGCATCTCCATGCCAAGGTGTGCCGGGGTGAAGAAGGTGCAATGAGGGGATGCGCTGGGTTCGTCTGAGGCACAGCCTTTGCATGTCACCTGGATAAGTCCTTGCCTTTGTGAAGACTTGGATCTTGTGCCAATCAAGAGATCTACCTGTACCCACTGATGCTGCTTTCTGCAGCATTTTCTTTTCCATTAAGTGAAGGAGTTGGTCCCGTCTCTAAAGATCTCTAGATGCGTGTGGCACCAGGAGCCATTTCTCCTTCCATCCCTTTCTGATGTGCTGTTCAACTTGCAGGGGACATGAAAGGAAGGAAACATCCCTGAACATTTTAGAAATTTATCCCATCTGCCTCCTGAACCACATCTTCCTTCTTAAATATTGTCTATCTGCTTAATTGAGTTGTAGGACTACAGCATCATGGTGACTGCAAGTTTACAAGCCCATCTCAGAAATTCTGCTTTGAAAACCCAACCCTTTAGGGGGTCAGAAGAGATCTGTGCTCTTCCCCTCTGGCCAGCCCAACGCAATGGTGCCAACACAAAGATGTCTCCACGCATTCAGGACATACCTTTGGGCCTGGAGGACCTCTTTCGCCTTTCAAGCCATCCTTCCCACGATCCCCCTGTAAGCCAGCAGGAACATGTTAGTTCTTTGTCCCCTCTAAAATTCCCAGTGGAGGAGATGGTTTCATCATGCATTGTGGCATTTCTCGCGCACTGGCCCATGCTGGTCCCAGACCAACATCTTTTCCAGATAGAACAACCAGCATTTTCTTGTAACTATCTCACTGAATCGCATAATTAAGTTCAATCTGGAGCAACTCTGCTCTTCACTTGACACATGCTGCTTCTGCTTCAGACCTGAAGAAGGGATCACGTTCCTGAGAGCTTTTCTGCTTTTCCTTTCCCCCCCTGCTACCCCACCTGGGCTAATAATGGTAGGACCTCTCCTTGCAAACCCAACTTTGCCCCTGTTTCCCTGCCATCACAGCCTGGCTGATGAAGCAACACCATTTCTTGAGTAAAGCCTGGGACTGGATGCTTTAAGTGGAGTTTGGGAAAGCGATAGACCCACGGTGATATTGCTTGCAGCCCTTGTTCTCCCACAATCCGTTATAGTGCTTTGTCTGTGACTCCTGACTCACAATTCAGGAATCCTGCAGGTAAATCAGAAAACTGGCAGGGCAAGCCCAGGTTTGCCTGCAACAGACCCATCTAGATATAGACTCTGCACCTCTCTGAATGAGCCTTTCCTCCCAGCACAGCAAAACGTAGTAGAAATTAATGCTGCGGCTGGTCTGCCTACTCCCCGTCTGCCTCGTGTCCTTCCCTGTCCCCAGCTGCAAGACGCACATAATAAATGGCCAACTCACAAAACTTGTTAAATTGGAGGAGGGAGAGAAGGCAATTAAACCCTTTTTCCATCTTATTGGGCTCTTTGCTCAGATTACTCCACAACTCCACCTCTGTTCCTCCACTGGGTTGGATCTGGTGCTGCATGTGGCACTGTGGTTTTCATGCAGCCAAAGCTGCATTTCTTTGCCGTTTGCTTTGCTAAACAGACCACAGTAAGGGGGCTCGGAGGGTGTAAGGAGCTGCTTTGATATCGATGACTATTTGGGCATTCCTCAGATAGGATTTAGGCAGATTGGCATGAAGTCATGAGGGGCTCAGTAATATTGTCAGTGATCTTTTTCACAGGGCTGAAAAAAGGATGGAGTGAATCCATCTCTGCTGTTTCCTATCACTGGAATTTCCATCTGTGCTGGATCCATGCTACTGTTATCCAAGCACTGGCACTAAAGAAAAGCTCTTCCAAACCTACCCACAATCAGAGCTATTGCTATAACCAGGAGCTTCTGTAACAGCCATAGCCTTGTTGTTCTGGGCAAACTATTGGAGTTATTCCAGCATCCAAGTCACCTTCTTCCCTTTCAGCAAAGCAGTCAGGCTCTCGGTGAACTTCAGTATCTGAATGGATCCCTCTGGGCTGAAATGTTCACTCTAGCCTGTCCTGCAGAAACACGAAGACTTGGAAGGACAACTAAAGCTCACCTTGCTTTGGCAACAACGATACATTGCATTTGGAGAACCTTTGTTGTTGGAGGTGGGAACAGCAAGAATTTGCTTAAGGAACGTCTGAGTTTTGGGCTACGTTTGCCAACTTTGACTTATAAAAGTAATGAAGCTACAAAACACACAACACGTGCAAAATAATCACAAATTCTGCTTCAACACACATCTCCAGCAAGGAGGCCATCTTACCTTCTCACCTTTCAAGGTGATGGCATTCTCCAGAGAAGACATCTGCAAAAGGAAGCAACTTTGCTTACAAAGTGAATCATGATGTCTTTGACACAAACTCTCACCTCCACCTGCCTTTCATCCATCCCCATTAGCCCTTATCCATGGGCACAGACCCAGCTGCTTCCTCCCAAATCAGCCAGCAACCTGAATCTGCTATGTTTGGCCTCAAACCAACAGAGAGCTGGTGCAGCATCTGTGCTCTCACAGGTTAAGAGATTCAGGGTGGCTTTGATGTTGGGGTCAACATCTGCATTTCTAATGAAGGCCTTATCAAAGGGAACTGGGGTCACACAGACACCGCTTCCCTGCTGCTCGGGACATTGCTTGGGTCCCTCTCGGACATGGGCATTTAGTGGGGTGTTTCAGTAGCCAGTTGGGTAACGCATGAGTGAGGATAAGCCTTGTGAACCCTCAGAAGACCTGGCTGGGTGATGGAGTGAGATGTCTACGCCTTGGCAGAGAAGGATCTTGCCAAACCCTGGAGCAATAAGGCTCTTCCCAGCTCTGAAGGGAACAGGGGATGCTTCGTATTCCCATGTCCCACTTCCAAACACACCAGAGTCCAAATATTGAAGAATATACAAGAGACGAGTGAACAGGAGCCCCAGTAGATGACAACAACAACTGAAAATGGGGCTGGGACCACAAAATGAGGTGGTTTCAAAGGGCATTTTGGTAGGGTTGGGTGCGGAGAGCTGCAATATATGGAGTGAGGCATCACTGGAAGGCAATGACTCCTTGCTCCTGGCTTGTCCCGAGTTCCAAAGTTGGCGGAAACCCCTGCCCGGTACAGGAATGATACTCCTGAATAGGGTCAGTAGCATTTTGCCCACTTTGAGGCAGCCTCTTACTCAGATCTTGCCAATGCCTCATCCCTGGGGATGGAAGATAAAGTCTAGCACAGCTCTCCCAAGAGGCTGTGGTTCCTGGTCCCAAGGCAGTGGTATGGTTTTGCACTGGGGTGGCTTTACCTCCATTGAAGCCAATGGGGTGAAAAAATGCCTCCTTGCACAGTCATGTACTAAACCACCTTCCTGATCACCTAAATGACCTTTCAAAATCTCTTCCAGCCTTATTTTTGATGAACCTGAGTTGAGTTTCTCTCTCTTAATCTGACATGACTCTTAGCCCTCTTATCCAAAGGAAAACTCCATGCAGAGGCACGGGAGAGTCCTGAGCACGAATCATCCCATGTGCCTAAGCACCTTTCCTAAGAGGCATCTATCTCTCTGCCTTCCCTATAGAAGGAGCCCAGGTGCCTTGATTACACAACAGGGATTAAAGGTATCGGATGGGTTCATAGCTAGGTTTTAGTCCCTTCTATGTCACGGTCTTCTTGCATCGTCAGTGACAATCCATTTGGGATGGATTTATGCATATATCTGTAGAGGAACTAGATACACCGCGTTGCACCTTTGATAAAGCTAGGGGGCAAATCCACTCTACGACAGGCACTGTTGAAAGCAGTAAGTTCTGGCAATGTGTCCTCCACGGTACTCAGGATTCATAATATATCTCAACATATCCCTTCCCTGAACAAATGTGTAAGACAACAGAATTCGGTATTACTCACAATGCTTCCAGGAGTTCCAGGCAGCCCAGGCTCACCCTGTGAAGATACAACATAACCATACCCTCCCCCCCCCCCCAAAAAAAAAAATTGTGAGAGGGGCAATTCAACGTTTCAGCCCCCACACAGACTCTCTCTCATGCAAGGTTATAAATGGGAATGTGCAAACCTACAGATTCGCCCTTGTCTCCCTTCTCTCCAGTGATGCCCTAGGAGGTGGAAAGAGGCAGGATGAGAACAAGCCCTGGTAGGGGGTCTCAGCAGTCTCCCCTCTTCTTGCCAGCTCAGCATCCAATGGACTAACAAGCCCATCTTTGAGCCGCTGAGCTAATGAAATCTGGATTTCAACATCTCTCCTGCGGAGGAGTTCTCTGATATTTAATAAGGGGTGAGATTATTAGCCTCTTCCTCAGTGGGTGGGCTCATTAGGGACCTTCCTCTAGTCAGCTGCTCAGTTTCACAAAGTTTGTAGAAACACCATGTCTTTGAGACCTCTGACAACGTAGCTGGTCTTAGATGGTGTTTTCCAAAGCTACTGGAGGGAGATCAGACAGACAGAGTATAAGTGCATCATTTCCCTTCCTTCCCCACCAGACTGAGACAGTGTTAAGCATTGCGTTTCCAGCAGTGTGGGGCTGGGGAAGTTTTTGCACACTCAGAAACCCCAGTGCACAGTCCTGCTATTTAACTTGTGCTCTAGCTAATCAAACAAGAAGGGAGAAACAGCCCTAATCTCCCCTTTGAAGAGGAGATTCCCCTCCCCAGGATAGATGGACGGAACTTTCTATGCCTTGCAGACTGTAAGGCAGAAAAAAAAAATACGGTTCTTTCTTTGATTGGCATTGCACTATCCCAAGTCCACCCTCTCTCAGTTTCTTCTTTAGGGATTGCCTTACATCCTTTCCAGGTTGTCCTGTATCGCCTTTTATCCCCTGCTCTCCAGGCCGTCCCGGGAGTCCAGGCGGACCCTGCAAGAAAGGATTCGGAGAAGCATTCAGAAATAGAGCATGTGCAGAACTCAAGAAAGTAAAGCAGACAAGAAGAACGTTACCACCTCTATGATTTTTCATGCAGGAAAAGAAATACTTGCACATGGACGTTTCTAAGTGCGGACTCTCGTTGGGATGGAGAAGGAGGTCTTCTCCTCCTGCACAGACCAGAGGTGCCTGGGCAGCAGCAGAGCAGCCTCCCCTGATGCCCCACCACCCAGAAAATTATAACAGTAGCAATTATTACCATGATTCCTCTCTCTCCTGGTTCTCCAGGGACACCAGCTTCTCCCTAAAAGACAGGAGTAGTAGCTGTTCAAAGTTTGCTTCCATCAGGTTGAACCTTCATTGGTGATACTGATTTTACTGCACTTATACCTGGAGGAACCAGTTTAAAGGGAGAGAAGCAAACCAACCTACCAGTCCAGTGGCTCTAATGCAGGTTAGATCTCCTCTTTGGCACTGCTTAATGCTTGGAAAGCCAGGACAAAGGCAGGCTTAGGGTCGTCTGAGATGTCTTAAATTAGGGGTGATGTTTTAGAGCACTCCCATAAATGAAGTAAATGGGGCAGAAGGTGTAGGGTGTCAGTATTCATATTTAGGGTAGCATGAGGTTATTTCCACCAAACCCCACTACTATTTGTGGCACATTGTTTTCTGCATCTGCTGCAGAGCATAAAGAACTATCCCCCAAAGAAAATACAGTTTAGTTCTTTTTTTGGCCTTTCTTTTTCAACCTTTAGCTTTGGAAGATGAAACCAAAGCTAAAATAAGAGAAAGAAAAGCCAAGGGCAAGGTGAAGAGGATTCTTCATCGTCTTATCAAACCTGAGGACAAGTAAACAGCAAATGAAACGAGCAGGGGTCAGCTTCCAAACAAATCAAAGCGTACCATTTTCCATCTGCTGTTTAAGTAATGTCTGCAATGCCTTGCCCCTCTGGTTTGAGGGTGTAAAAGGTCTATATGGGGTGACTAAATTCACGAAAGCAAAATCTACCAAGACCTATCAAGCCCATGAGACATCACCTCTCACACAGGACATCCTACTTTTGCATCGTTCCCAGCAATTCGAGGGAAGTTGGTCACTCTCGGAGGTGAGATGCTGGACTGGGTAGACCTTCCCTCTAACTCAGTGCAGCCCATCTGCACTGCCGTGCCCAGAGCTCCAGCCCTGAGTGAGCCTGTTGCGTTTGGTACCTACGTATCTCTGGAAGGAGTGGGCTCCCCATTGATTACCTTGATCCCAGAGATGCCTTTCTTCCCTGGTTCTCCCTACAACACAATGCAAAAGTGCTAGGTTACATTTCCACCTCTGACCAAGTTTTTTTACCCTAATTTCTTACTCGGGTTAAGAGCTCTTATTCGGAAATCACCGGTGACTCTGAAGTCAGGGTTGTTGGGCAGCAGTGCCTCAGGATCAGAAAAATAGCTCTGCTTTTTTTTTTTTTTTTTTAAGGCTACCCTTGGTGATCCTATTCCATTTGATGTTCAGGGATCAGCCCTTTGAACTGGAGAAAGGTCTTCACTGACTGTGGTTAGGAGAGGCTTTCCAGAAGCCGGTTATGATGCTTTTGTGAGGGGCCACCTTGCTCGGTCGTAAGAAGGAACTACTATGCCCTAAAACCAAAAGCAAGTCCTTCAGGGCTTTGTGGCTGCACACCGTGCTAGTTCCCCGCATGGCAGACAGATAGGACTCGATGACGAAAACCCATGATGTTGAATAACAAGTAAGAAATGTCGCGTCCAGGCACTGCAACAGAAATAGCGTGGTGCTATGCACTTGTTCCTCCCAGACCAAGGATAAAGAGAGTCAGCCTGAAACACAGCCTAAAGCACACTTTAATGACAGTCTGCACGGGATCTACCTCCTCACTTGCAATGAAAGAGCGGACAGAGCAAATGAGAAGCTAGATCCCTTGATGAGCAAACCATCATGCCTAATTAGATGTAGTTTCTCCAGTCTCTTTGGTTGACCACTGTTGTGCTGAGACCTGTCTCTTTCCCAACCAGGCTTGTACAACGTGCATGTCTCTGACTGGTGCCATCTTGTCACTTCTTCCTACTTGCTATTGCAAGGCCAGAATCTGGGGCTGTTACCTTGGTATGGAGTGGCATACCAAGGGGTTCAGCATGACTGACTGGACTGTTAGCTTCTACTTACATCTTTACCTCTTAGTCCGGTCTCGCCTGGCTTCCCAGGTAATCCTGGTTCACCTTTCTCTCCCTTCAGACCTACATCCCCCTAAAGAAAACAAGACTGTTGTTATGTTCCTCTTCGGCATTTCATAGTCCTCACATTTTAGACATTGCAGGGCAGATTCAGCCAGCACGCCAGGTTCCATGGCCATGCAATTGCTTCCACGCTCCTGACTGAAGCTTCGGGTTACAGCACCTACCCTGTGCTAGGAAGGACAGCGCTCACGGTACTTGCTTAGCGGGCTAGGCTAAAAAGCATCCATCTCTAATGTAGTCCATCCAGACCCCATGAGCAGCCTTGGCCAACACTGCAGGACAGACTTTTCTGAGGTTCTCTACCACCAGGAAGCTTTGCAGCTCAAATAAGTTGGCCAATTAGCAGAGACCCAGGAGATGGGTCCAGCCTTGAGAGAATGGTGTGGCCACAGGTTCAGTCCCCCCTCCATGTTTTGACTTCTATTCCCATGTAAAATCAGTTGAGCTTTCATGGATGGATACCTACGCATCTGCTCTGCTTGATGTTTGTACAACAGAGACCTTCCTCATCACTCAACCACCTCACCTTCTCCCAACCCCAAAATACCTCTTGCTGCCTTCTCCACTTTGCAACTGCATTAACGCATCTTGGTAACACAGCCTCTCTTGGATGTATCTCATTTATCTCTTTTGGCACCCAGTTTCTGCATGGCCCTGAAGCTGATCCAGCCTAAATATTCCATTCAGTGGGCCATGTATCATGCTGTAACATTTCCCAAATCCGTATGTTCCTTCAGCCAAGCCTGGGAGCAACTCTAAGAAATGTACACAGTGAGACAGAGTCACTGAAAAAACACCACATTTGGGATGTTGACCAGACCTCTCTTGGCCACTTTTGAACCTTTTCTAAGAGAAATCCTACAAACTGAGATTCGCAGAATTTTTTAAGGCCTCATTTCTTGCACCTTTTCATTATTTTTCTACATGGGGCTCTGCATGTCATATAGAGACTCCAGAAAAGCAGGATTTGTTCAGACCTTTCAGCTTTTGAACACTCCCTATGTTTTGACACTAGCCCCATGGCAAAGATAAAACCCCACTGACTCAAGTTGCTTTGGGTGACACAGGCATCGGTCATGAGACAATGCTTTACGCATTGCAATCACTGCACAGACTCACCTTCTGACCTGGTCTGCCAGACAAACCTACGTTTCCCTGCAGAAATACAGACCGTTAGTCACAAACCAAGAATGACACAGGTAGAATAATTTCAGGTGAGGGTCCTCTTTTCTATCTAAAGGGTGTAAACATTACTCTCAATTCTGCAAAGCTGCTCTTTGCTTGCAGGTATTAGAAGCTGAAACAGTGTGGTAAAATGCAGAGAAGGGGACAACAGATGGTGTCCTAAGAGAAGAGGGGCTGCTGTAAGCACACACTGTCCAGATACGTCTGTCTTCCGCACTTTGAAACCATTAATACTTTGCTGACTAGCTTTGACAGAGGGGCAGGGACCTCGGAGACGTTAGGTTTTGCAAGTTTTTTCTGGTTTAAAATGAAAGGGACTATTAATATCCCGATAGACAGGAACACCAAGGCATTAACCCAACCCTTACTAGACATCCGTGAACTCCTGGGGGAGCCACCAGAAGCTTGCACCTTCTTAGACACAAAAGTCAGGAAGATAAAGGTCAAGGTCACCTCCAGGACACAAAGCCATTGGAAATGGGGCTTCCTTGGCTTTGCTGTTCACAGAATTACCGGTTGAGCGTTGACCACCTACGCTTTCTTCCAGACTCACGGGCAATCCTCTCTCTGCATTTCGGAGAAGCCCCCCCGCCCCTTAGCACTGTCTTCCACAGTCAGGTGAAAACTACCCTATCACACCAGATGGGATCACCAGCCACAGGGTAACAGCCCAGCTCCTTGTCACCATCCCAGCATTAATTTGCTGGTGACAAGTTTCATGGGTGAAGGCCAGAAAATTCACGTGCACGGAGGTGACAGAGAGATTTTGCCTCTGAACCTCCTGATTTGCTCCCTTAGGCCTCCCCTTTCCACATCTAGCATGTTGTCCCACTCACCCTGTCGCCCGGATCTCCCTTCAGCCCAGGTTGACCAGGAATGCCAAAACCTGGACTTCCCTGCAAAAATCAACGATGATGCATGTCTCAGTGTAACGCCTGGGGAGCTTCTCCTCTCCGCACCTCTGTGTACGCCAGAGAGACAGCTAGGGCTAAACCCTGTGCCAGTCCCACCTCCCAGATTCCCTTCCCATTTTGCCACATCGCTCCCCCGTCCTAACCACAGTCCTAACCACAGCTATTTGGGGAACTGGGTATGCGCCTCGGTTTACCCATCCCAGTCTTGCAGATCTTGCCTGCAATTCTTCCATCGCCACGCACAAGAGGTGGTGGCACGACCCTGCTCCACTCATTATCTCACTCTTGGGAACACGTCCTGTGCCATTGCTCACTGTTAGCAGTCTCCACTCCACCATGACTTTGCAGCCCCCTCAAGGGTCATCTGCTTCCCGTCCTTGCTATAACTGCTGGGACTTAGTTGCCAACGCTGTGTTTAGTGCTAAGCAAGATGCAGAGGGAGATACAGTGTCTTGCCAGAGCAGCTTCCAAGCTCAGGACATAAATCTCCGTAACTGAAGCTGGCAGAAAAAAAGACAGAGAAGATCCTAAGCGTTTTCATCAACCGTGGGAAGCTGGGTGAGCTGAGCATTGGTAACTCTGCATCTCTCACTGACTCGGGAAGGAATTCAGTCTGCCTCAGAGCTTCCTTTGTGGACACAAACAAAATAAACCTTTTTACCTATAAGGGATGTGCCAAGACAAAAAAGTGCATTACCTTCTCTCCTTTGTCTCCTTGTATTCCTTTGTCTCCTTGTGGTCCCAGGGCCCCTGTTGGCCCAATATCTCCCTGTGAATAAAGACATTTTCAAAAAATAATATCATGCAGGAAGCCAAGCCCTGTTCATGCGGCTCTCCAGAGCTGCATTTTGCACTTCTAAAACCATTCGCTTGCCAAACCCACTCATCCATCCATCTTTGGGTTTACACTGAAGCTTTCTCTGCGGTACCTGGGCTTCTGTAGTACAAACCCCATCACAGTAGTTACGCCCTCTCCAGCCACGCAACTTGTGTACTGTTAAGCATCATGTACACATTTACAGTGACATAAGCAGGATAAAACTCAGGTCCCAGGCTGCTGCCTAAATGCAGCCAACCTAAAAGGAGACATTTTTGCTAACCAATACTAAGCGGTCTAGACAATAAGACCAATGAAGGGAGGTGGCTCCAACATCCAAGCCCAGTGAAAAGGACAAAACTCATTGTCTCTAAGGGGCGAGGGAGGCATGAAGCACTGAAGGGTATGTCATGAATGTCAGCCATCAAAAAGCCAAGAGGATTTAGTCCCGCAGTAAACACTCCCTTACATGGATAAGGGAGATTTTTTATTTCCCTGCAGGGTGGCAATGAGCTATCAAGAATAAAAAAAAATCAATTAGGATATTCCAGGCCACGTTCCACCATGAGGCCACTGCAAAGTGAACTGTATCTGCTGTGCTATAAAGCAGATGTACAATATTGGACAACCTAGTCGGGGAACAGCTCTGTCTCAGAGATCTCCCTGGTTCGAGAAATTCAACTTCCTCCAGCCATGGGGAGGACAAACACTGGGCCAGGGACCCAGAGAGGTGGGGAAATCTCCATCTGCTGAGATGCTCAGCACACAAAGTCCTGAGCAACCTGACCCAGCTTTGAAGCTGACTCTGTTTTGAGCAGGAGGTGGGACTAAACACTTCCAGAAGTCCGTTCCAGCCTTGGCTGCACTTTGATTTTGTGTCAATGTCTCCCTCGGCTGGAACTAGCTTCTGTGAGTGGGCTGGATCTGTACTTCAGTGATCTCTGCCTTCTAAAAACTAGCACATGGAAATCCAGAATTTCCCCACAGACTGAGGCTAGGAAGAGAATGACAGGCACAAATGTTAATAAGAGCAAAAGAAATATCAGCAGGGCAAGACTATTGCTGCTTTTCCAACCTCTTCCTCTCCAGGCAATCGCAAGGGAGATGTGATTCAGACGGCAAAACATGGTCCAGCCCACACTTTTTTCAGGTGAAGATCTCATCTAAGTTTCAAGCAGTGCTAATTAATGGACTTACTTACCCTGACACCTTTCTTGCCTGGAGGTCCCAAAACCTGAGGATAAAAAGAAATCACAGAAACGCTCTCTTATTTGGGAAAAAAAAAAAAAAGAACTCCCTTTCAAAGGAGGGTCTATTCATGTTACCTTTTCCAAAGCAAAACAATCTCAGCCTTGCTATGGGATAGGAAACCCATCACCTGCACTGGATCATAAAACACCAGAGATGGCTACAAGCCAAATCCCCAACCCCATGAAGCTTGTGAAGGAATCCCACCAACTTCAGTAGGTGTTAGCTCCCGAGATGGAACTGAACCACCACTCACACGCAAGGGGTAATTGGCAGATAGCTGCTCTAGCCTTTGCTAACACACACCAAGGACCAACCTTTGGACAGCCATGAACCTTAAGGACTGCACTACAAGCTTGCCCTGAGCTGGGTTCAGACACTACAGAGCTGTCTTCCTACCTTGTGTCTCCAACACAATTCTGTCAGCGTTGCTAGGGAAGAAACCTAAGGTGACCTGCTCGTTCCACCCAGGACACATCAGTCTGTCTTGGTGGTGGGTCTCAGTCCCTAATGCAACCTCCAGCTGCTCCCACAGCCCTTGCAGCAATGCTGTGGGACATGCAGAGATGGCCACCACTGAGGTTTCTCCTTAAAGCTGCTCTAGCATTTGGAGGGACATGAAGAGGAGGCTGTAGAAGCCCCGTTTCCACGTGGGAATGAGGCAAATAAGACCCATTAGCAGTGCCTCTTCAGCAGGGACCAACACAATCCCATTGTGAATGGGGAGCTTGAGTGGGGACAGGCCTGGAGGACAGGGCTTCAGTGGTGGGAAGGCTTTATCCTTATGTTTCCTCCACAGCAGCAAAGCTCCTTTGAAGAGCCAGTGGGCAACTGTGGTGCAGGGCTGGGCATACAAGAAGTGGAGCAAGGGACCAGAAGACATAGTTGTCTGGAGGGTCAAGGAAAAGGTTCATTAGTTCTTCCTGCAGTTCAGTGCGACACATCTCTCTTGGTCTTTGGTCTACTGGTACCACTGGTGGTGATGCTGCATGGCTATAGCACAAGAAGGGCTGTAATCCACTCATAGTTACCCCCATAGCTGGAGCACCTGGAAATCCTGGGTTCCCCTGCAAGGCAAGAGGACATAAAATGAACAATCTGGGGCAATGAAAGATTTCTGCTCATTGCTCTCCCCCATCCATTCCCTAAAACAGCTCAAAACTTATCTCAGAAGCACAAGAACAAAACAGAGAGGAGATGCTGAGCTTGTGGTGAAGCTCCAGTGCATCCCTGCTGGCTTCACCTCTGCGTAAGCCCCCCCTAAACACACTCAACTGCAGTTGCAAGAGCTGCACACATGGAGCAAGCTGTGGAAAGTCGGGACATCTTCCCCTGAGATAGTGAAACATGTTATTCTCATACTGTTTGACTTACTTGGTCACCCTTCTGCCCTGGAGGTCCTGGGAGTCCCTGTAAGACATTGTCGTGGTTTAACCCCAGCCAGCAACTAAGCACCACGCAGCCGCTCGCTCACCCCCCCCACCCGGTGGGATGGGGGAGAGAATCAGGGGAAAAAAAGTAAAACGCGTGGGCTGAGATAAGAACGGTTTAACAGGACAGAAATGAAGAAACTAATAATGATAATAATAACAACAATAAAATGACAATAATAATAGAATTGGAATAGACAAAACAAGGGACGCACAATGCAATTGCTCACCACTCGCTGACTGACACCCAGGTAGTTCCCGAGCAGCGATCCCTCCCCGTCCAACTCCCCCCAGTTTATATACTGGGCGTGACGTCCCATGGTCTGGAATACCCCTCTGGCCAGTTTGGGTCAGCTGTCCTGGCTGTGTCCCCTCCCAACTCCTTGTGCCCCTCCAGCCTTCTCACTGGCTGGGCATGAGAAGCTGAAAAATCCTTGACTTTAGACTAAATATTACTTAGCAACAACTGAAAACATCAGTGTTATCAACATTCTTCTCATACCAAACCCAAAACACAGCATTATACCAGCTACTAGGAAGAAAATTAACTCTATCCCAGCTGAAACCAGGACAGACATCAAAAGAGAATTTCCACCAGACTGAAAACAGATTCAGCACTTTTGGTCCCTGCTGCAGTGAGAAGCTGCCAGCCAGAGGGAGGGAAGAAGCTCTTCAGCCCAATATTTTTACTGACTACAAGACACCTCTGACAGAGAGCTGTAAGGGCTCTTGGGTGAGAGATGGAAATCCCCACGCCTATCTCTAGCACGCCTGGCTGCCATCTACGACCAAGTGCAGAGCAGCAAGCTCGCATCCCAGCTAAAGCTATCAAAAATAGTCCTTTGCAAGCAAGAAAAAGGTATGAAGACAGCCATGAGATGCATGGGAGCCACCAGAGCAGGTCAGTGTTTGCCCAGCCCAGCCCCAGGGCTCTGCTCAAAGCTGGAAGCTGCAAGTGCACATACCTGCTGTGCTTATAGGACCTTGCTCCTGCAAGGCGCGCCGGCTCGAGGAAGACTGACAGCCTATTTCCATTTTACACTACCATAGCTATTCTTAGGAAAAAATGCCGTCTCTTTTGATCTTTGAGGTCATAATCAAATGCATGTACAGCATAAGGACAGCTGGGGGAGCTGTAAAAACAGCAAACGTGAAATACAGCTCAATAAAAGCAACCTGTGAATACTCAGTGCGGACTGGCAAAGAGTATTCAAGGTTTGTTTGTCAGTGTTTGTTAGTCCCGGACTGTCCCAGGGATTTACCATTGCTGCAAGGTCTATCCCATGCACGCGAGCTCCTTCAGCAGCAGTGAGCTCCCGAACCTTGCGGTTATGTGGCATAGACCTACGTGGCCCAGTTACATCTTGCCAGATTGGGAGAAGCCTTTGGTGGGACCTCAAATTTCCTCCCTCTGGATCTCCAACCAGATACCTCAACTGCTCTGTTCTGAGCCCAAAACCAGAGCCAGCGCTTCTTCCCCTCCTACGCTGCTCCAGTGCCGGCCAGTCTCACCTTTTCCCCTTTGACACCACCTTGCCCTTTGTTACCCTGGAAAACAGAAGATGTTTTAGTTAAGACAAAGCTCCACTTGCAGAGCAGGATGAGCCTGGAAGCTCGCATGCTGTAGAGGAGTGTGCTGAGCATGTGCCCTCCACTGGAGATTGTGAAAGCAGGGGGAAAAGAAAATTAAAAAAAAAAGAAAAAAGAAAAAAAAGAAGGTTTTTTACATATATGTCGTATATAGTACATAGCATATGTTATATATATGGTCCATGCATTTATATATTGTATATTGCATAATAATTACCAGTATAGTATCTATAATATATTAAGATATCTTGTATAATCAACCTATTACTGTATATACTTTATCGATAATGCCTAATATTAAATTGCATGTATATTATACTATATAGTTACTATATAGCTGTATCACAATCATCTACTATATAAAATACATATATTACTATATGTATATATGGACTATCCTGAGCTTGATCAGACTGTTTCCTCCCACGGAGCCTGAGAGCTGAAGATGAGACAGTCTCTTGGAAAAGTTGAATTTACAGCATAGATTATGTGCAGGTCTGGGGTTGTGGGGTGGGTTCAGGCTTAGCTCAGAGGCTGAGCATAACCAAGAGGAACAAGGCGAGATACTGGTCCAGGACCCAGTTAGAGCGGGTCCTATATTTATATATTCTTTTTTTATCTTAATTTTTAAAGCTTCCTTCTGATTCGATGAATTTGGAGGCACACCCTTGGCCCAGTTGGTTCTCCTTTCCCAGGTGGTCCCGTCCCAACCTTAAACAAAAGAGAGCGGCTGTGATTGCCTCCTGCGGCCCCTGCTGTCATCTCAGAAAAAGCTCAATGAGCTCGTGGGCAACATCAACCATTACCTCACCCGTGAGCACCTTGCCAAATTTTGCTCTTTCTCAAGGGGAGTCCATGAAACACCCAGCCGCAGACCCATATCTGTGTGGATCAGGACTGGCAATTCAAGGAGATATTTGCTTTTGTGAAGAGCAAGACGTGAGCAGCAAACTGGCTGTTAGCACTTGCAAAGACTTTACAGAGTTAAGGCCCTCTTCCATTTTATGAAATAAAAAAACACCACAAAGGGAAGCAAAGGGAAGGAAACCACTTTGTTTGGAGCCGAATGAATAATTTCCTTGGATATTATTTTTTCCTTAATTTTTCACCTCTCTTGGAATTATGAAAATAATTTATTTTGGGTTCAACATCGACATTTCTTGACCTTAATGGACCCGAAATAAATCAGTGACTCGGATCCATTTGGCCATCAGCAGTAACTCAGAGAGTATTATCCTGAGTTAAGTGGAGAAGGGGGCGAGCAGAGAGCCATACAACCCAATCCCGAGTCGTTGCTCCTCCGAGAGCCATAACAACCTGGGACCATGCCGAGATGGCTTACGGACCACCTAAACCCATGCCTGGAACTCCCTGTAACAGGGAAAATTCAGACTCCCTGAGACTTTCTCAGATGTCAAACTTCCAGCATGAGCTCAAGCCAGATGCTTCAGGAAAAACCAATCATCGATTCAAAACTGAATTTAGAGACATTTCTCCTTGCTCAGGAGAAAGTCTCCTTCCTCCTACAGCAATTGTCCCTGTACGTGCCAAGATCAGCTGATTCCTCCTGCACCCCCGGCTCTCCAGGTATTTTGCTGCATGGAGAAGCCCTGGAGTCAAACTTCCACATCCCCATGAGTAGCAAGAGCTGGGAGATAAGCAGCAGCCTGAAAGAAAATCTTCCTGCCTGCCATGAGTCCCCTCCTGACCAGTCCTTGCCATGCATCATCTTCCCATCTAAACCCATAGAACCCATCTTGGGTTTATAACAGAGTTGTCAGGTTTGGACCGGAGCTACATCTGTCCAGTCCCTTTCCTCTGGCAGCACCAGGACACCAAAATCATTCCTTCCCACCAAGCCCAGGCTCTTAAGCAAGGTGAGAGAATTGGTCAAGTCAAGGTTTCCTTTTCCCCCAAGAGTTGGAAAAAGACGGGCATTTCCAGAAGAAAACTCAAACTTCAGGATGGGCCGTGTCACTTCTCACAGGGCTCGTCTTTCTCCACGGAGAGAGGCATCCTGGCACTATGACATTAAATGATTCAGGCATTTAATTACACGGGAATGAGTCTGGGCCTAGATGGTTCAGAGGAAAGTGTCCAAAATGCAGATGTGAGATAATCTGCTCCTTACATCTTCCTACCTCCT
>JANZLQ010000005.1:2023309-2039259 GCA_026212715.1 Elanus axillaris
CATCCTTACATCTTCCTACCTCCTCATCCTTACATCTTCCTACCTCCTCATCCTTACATCTTCCTACCTCCTCATCCTTACATCTTCCTACCTCCTCATCCCATCAGAGCTGGGATCAAGCCCTGGTGCATGTTCCTCCCAAAATACATTTAACATGAATTACTACAGTTCTGCAGTCTCACTGGCCACAAAAATGACATTTATTATTTTATTAAAATACCGCATCTCGCTGTCATTCCAGGTCTCTGCAGCAACCCTGCAGCAATGACTTCCACAAACCAGTGACTGCTGATGCATAATATTATTGCTTTTGAGTAAGGAGTGAACATTCCTGCAACCTACGGTGATATTTAGAGCTAGATGCTTTCCTTGGCACCTGAATACCAGGCACAGGGACTCAGGTTCAGCATTTCAGTACCCACCTTTGGTCCTGGTGCTCCCGGAGGTCCTATCACCCCCTGAAAAACAGAAGAAACAGTGAAAACTCAGACTTTAAAACCTAGTGTCTTCCCTTCTCTGACCCTTTCCATTTGTAACCACAGATGCTCCCTCGGAGTAAAACCTAAAAGAGGTATTGGAGGTGACTTTGGAGACACTGAGCCCTCCAAGGGGACTTCAGCAGCAAATCTCACTGCAAAATTGCCGACTCACCTGCTCTCCTTTTTCCCCCTTTGGGCCAACAGTGCCAGGAATGCCGGTTCCTGCCATTCCCTGCAAGGTAAGCACAGCATGGCACTCAGGAAAGCCGACCCCCAAAATTGTAGAGCATGATATGTCCTACCCAGCTATCTGCTTCAGAGCTCTGCTCTTAGCCATCCTGCAGAGCAGGAGGGGAAAAAATTGCTCTGTAACCATTCAGTTAAGACATATCTCTAGCCAGTAACCATCAGGCAAAGTGCAAACATTGACTCGGAGAAGAGAATTAACAACAAGGGTCTGTGGACGTTTCCCGCGACCATTTGAAGCGGGGTGGGGGATTCAATGAAGCAGCCCTATCCGGGGGAGCGGGAGCATGCAGGGCTTGGGCTGTGTTTGGGAGAAAACGCTGCTCCTGACAGCAGGAACTGCAAAGATCTTCCACTGGGTGGAAACAAGAGGACTGTGAGGAAAAGAAGGGCTTGGATGGAGACGGAGCATCTCTTCTACCGTGTGCAAACTCAAACCCACATGGGCAGGGAGTGGAGGGGAATGGGGGAAAATACCTACATGCCTCCACTTTGTTTGCACTGTCTACCCTGCTATTACTTTGTCTCAGCTGTTCTCAGTTCCTCCCTGGGCTGACGGATTCAGCAACCATCTGATACAAGTAATGACCTTTTCTCCTCTTGGTCCGGGCAGTCCAGGAACTCCATCTAGCCCTACAGGGCCTGGCAAGCCAGGTTTCCCCTGAAAAGTAAGATACATCATCAAATCTTTTTCTTCTGAACTGTTTGTTACCCATCATACTAAAGAAAAAAGGTGGGGTTTTTTTAAGTCTGCAGAAACACAAGCAGAGAAATTTATATCCTGATGTGCACATCTTAACAGTACCTTTGCAACTGAGGATTTACAGAGATGTTTATGTATTCCCAAATTTCCTTTTTCCTCACAAATAGGCTATGGATCACTGGTGTTACTCAGGAAGGGAAAATAAAGATGTGTTTGCTTGTTACATAGGAAGATAGAGCCTGGGTACCCATGTTGATTTGGCAGTGGGTGTCTTCTCCAGTGGCTCTTCATGGCTGTGTTGCTGTACGAGGGTGACCGTAGTCATGTTGCTGATGTTGAAATGGTGAAGACTCTCATATGGAAATGGCTGGCCTGTGGGATTTAGCTCCGCAGTATGGCAAAGGTCACAAAAAACGCACCCATGTATGATGATGGAGAGTATACAGGCACCTTGGAAGGGGTGCAAGAACAGGACACGCATACAGTCCTGGAGTAATCCTCCAGGTTTGAGTGATTTGTCATGCAGGGACTTCCCAAACCAAACATGGTTTCTTTTACCCTTAGTAGTCCTCCATGGACTTCTTTTCTCCTCTCATCTCCCCTTGCACTCAAACTTCCTACACCCCAAATATCCTTGTGGGACTTCTGTGAAGAACCACCTCCTTCAGTTTGTCTTGAATCTGCTGCCAGTTTGGTCCATTTGCCATCCCACACTTTTGATCCACCTTCTTGCCCTCCTCTGGACCTGCCCTAGTTCTTCTCTGTCCTCTTGAGACTAGGGGTGGGGGGAATGTGGGAAAAAGCAGGGCTGCACTCAGCTCCTCCATGGGTGATGGACACAGTTGAGGTTCAACAGTGAATCACTGTCACTTTGGAGTAGCCTTCATCAGGCAACATTTGCTATCATCTGCCAACATAATTGTCTACACCATAGAGTTTATCATCGTGGTGAGCACCGCAATGGATGCACTTCTAACCGCTTTGTTCCGTGCCATGAAGAAGAGTGTGTCCTTGCTTTTGGCAAAATGATTGGCTGTTATCCCATGTCTTTGCTGGGTTTCTAACATTTCCCTTTTGGCAATTCCAGAGTGACAGGTCAACGGGATGAAGCTGACAAAGTGAGAAACGCTTAATTGGCCCTGCTTAATCTGCCAGACCTCATCAGCAGAGTGAGGCATCCCAAAGTGGTGGCTGATGAGAACTGGCAGTAGACATTGTGCCTCTACACCCACCCCACGTGGCAGAGGGCATCCCGAGGCCAACGGCCCCTTCCCACTGTGGCCGGCAGCTCTTCCTCAGCGACTGGCCGTTGGTGGACCACTCACCGGCTCTCCCATGCCTCCTCTGTCACCCTTGAGGCCATTCGTCCCACGAGGGCCCTGCATGAAGCACAGGACAGTCTTACTGCATGTCCCAGCAGCCCTTTATGGGTCTTGATGGACATCTGGTAAGTGTGGAAACCAGAGCCTATTGGGCAGCTTAGAAATAATAAAAAGGCTTTTCATCACATGTAAAAGTGAAAACCAATCTCAGGTACTTACCCTGGTACCTGAATCCCCTGGTTCACCCTGAAACACAAAGGACAAGGAGAATTACCATGGGGTGGTAACTGAGAGAGGGAGTCCTTTCTAAATTTAGTCCCAGCAAAAACCTCCTGCAGGCTGACAAGCCCAGAGACCAAAACTCCCACCCCCAAGGGAAGACAGAGCTTTAGTAGAGGTGTCTGCTGTCTTGCACGCTCCAGACACCTCAACCTGCAATATCTGGTGTCAACCCCCACCCTTAAGGTAGAGGAGGGGAGTTTTGGTCTCTTGGTGTCTGCTGAGACTTTTTGACCCACCCCCACCGCAAGGAGACATTTAGTGACAATCATCAGTCCAGTTTTGGCTGTGCACAGCACAAGTGATCCTGTGAATCTCACTCCAGCCACCAAACAACCCTCCTAGTGACCTTGAGCTGGAAGAGTCTTAGTGGCCACTGAATCTAATCCCTTGTCAGACACGGGCTGACCATAACCTTTTCAAGCTCCATCACTGATTCTCGCTGTGTTGAACAGCAGGGCCCTGATGATGGGAACATTTTGCAGAGTGCCTCCTTTTATGCCTCAATGGCAGAATGCCATGATGGAGAGAAGACACGTGTGTTCCCAGGGCCCTTGTATGAACAGAGTATCCAGGGACTGGGGTCTATGCCGGGCCTCCTCTTTCTGCGGTACGTCACAGAACCATGCTTCAAATAACCATGCTCACCTTGATGGAGATCCCTGGTGGTCCCTGTGGCCCTGGTAAACCTGGTAAACCTGGTGGTCCAGCTACCCCAGGAACCCCTGGCTGCCCTTTCTGTCCCTGCAACAATGAAAACCAGGAGAGGAAGGGATGGGGGCTTTCTCCCACCTCCCTTTGCTTCTCTGCCAGCCCTTGAGAAGCTGAAGGGTCCACCACACCTGGGGTATGATACTCACGGGGGGACCAGGCTGCCCATTTCGGCCAGGAATCACCTCCACTCCTCCCAGGACATAGCCTGGTTCGCCCTACGCACAAATGGAAGAGGGGACACACTCAGCTGTGTTGGGAGGTCCGGGTGCAGACAGGCAGTTTCATGACTTAGGAGTAATTTCATGATCGGCGTAAGCAACTTTAAAACCAAACACCCCCTCCCTGCACTGCAAACCTAAACCACCTGCTTGCCGCAACTCTTTTGCAGAGGTACCAGAAACCACACGGCCATGACATAAGCTTTGCTTACTAGCATGGAAAAAAAATAATCCTAGCAAAAAAAAGGAGGTTGGCTTTCAGCAGGATCCGTTCCCTGATCTGTAGCCATACAGGCAGCTCAGGTAGATGCAAGGAAGGAGGAGGAACGTGCACTGGGTGTTGAGGGAAGGACAGGACAACTGCTCCTGGGATTTGCCCATAACTGATCTCGAAGTCTTACCTTTTTGTGTCCTAAATATATCTAAACAGGCTTGTTCACAGTGGAAACTCAAAGGCAGAATAACACAACTAAGAGCTACCTCCTTCTGCAAATAACCAACTGAAATGTGCCAAGGGCCTGTGGTAAGGACTAAGCACTTTTCTCCATAAAGACATTAGTTTCCTTCTAGCAAAGCTGAAGGACAGCTCTCCAAGCTGAAGACTAGTGGTGTAGAGCTAGTTACATCTAGCTCAGAAGTTCATATTCACCAAAGGTCACCGTGTAAATTCTTAGAAATAAGAGATCAGGGCAATACAATAACTTTTTTCCCAATGAAACCCAGGAATGAAACTCACTCTGTCTCCTTTTGGCCCCACTGGTCCTGGATAGCCAGGAGATCCCTGGAATTAAAAGTAAATCCTGCAGCATTAAGGAGCAAAGCACCCACAAGACCAACATTGTGGGATGTTCAGGTTACAGACCTGTCTCTTAATAAAATTTGATTTACTTCTAAAGTTGTCATGAAAATAGGTTTTGGTCCCAGTGTTCATGAGAATCACGGATGTGTCACCCGTGGGGCCAATGTGTTATAAGTCCTTCTTTAGTGATGGGTGCATGTAGGACGCACATGTGATGTAGCGACAGTTTAGTACATTCAAGCGCCATTGGATGCTATGAGGAATGGGGAACTGCTGCTTATTTAATCCACCAGAAGGTAAACAGAGTCAGAATGGGCATTCAGTGGCTGCGGTGGTTTGTGTCAGACCCCTGCGATCCATGCAAACCTTGGCTCACAAATGTCACAACCCTTGTTATAGGTGCTACCCCATCACAAACGCTGTTAGTTTGATCCAGATGCCCAAACATGGGTGTCCTGGGATATTGGGGATATCCCCAGGTACCCGAGGCACAGGGCTGACAGACATTACGTAGGATTTATGGAAGACCTGTGTCCTTCTGGAGCATCAGCTGGAGGATGGGTGGGATAACAGTGCATCTCCTATAACATGAGATGACTCTTTAAGCAACTGAATCAAGCCCAAAAGATGGAGTTAAGTTCAAGATGGTGCTACTGAAATGTTGTTTCTGCACAAGAAACACTGCAGCCAGCGGAGGTCAGGGGCTCAGTTAAATTACACAAGTACCGGTGTCTTGCGCCATTTGTGATGCTCTCTGATAACCTGCCTGGCCTCCAGCTCTTACTTCAGAAGTGTCCATCAAGACCCATACTTTATCAGCCCTGCATGGTTGCTTTGGAAATCCTAGGCCATCTCAAATGACCTGGGCACCTTAGTACCAGTTCCTTTGCAATACAGCTCTCAGAGCCAAGGGTGATTTAGCTGGTCAAACGCAGCTGCCTACTAATAGAGCCCTGGTAAAAGCAGTGGAGGGATATTCGTGACTGCTGATCTACTGTGCAAAGCTGTGCCATCACCAATGACATCAACAGCATGGAGCAATTAGTACAGCAAAAACAAGGGCACACGAGGTTTGGCTGGTCTTGCTAGATGCAAGTTTTCCAAGCAATGCCGTGAGCTGTTGCGTGAACAATTTGTGTGTGGGAAGTCTGTGAGCAAATGATGCTGCAGGTGATGATGCAGTAGGACCGATATATATGACTGAAGGCAGAGTTCGCAGACCTTGGTCTTTTTCTGGACAGCACTGGTTCATTGAGGGTTACGTGGTTAGAAATGTGCCCATGTTGTGCTGCATTATTTGCCAGATCTCTGAACAGAAGGAAACCTGTTTGGAGCTATTTGGTGACTGCAACAGCCCCTCATAAAGGCAAAATGGGCCACTTGGTCTTCCTGTCTTGCTCAGTGCAACTAGCCTTTGAAAGGCTTGAAAAGCAAAGCTTTAGGGTCTCACTGTATTGACAATCTTGCTGCATTCAAAATACTTACAATATCACCTTGGATGCCAGGGAGACCCTGCAAAACAGGAGAGAGAGATCTGAGAGCCATGCTCACTCTCCTGTTAAATGGCACTTTGAGCAAGTTTGTTAAAACAAATATGTACCATGAGTCCAGGGGGCCCAGGAGGACCTGTCCGCCCCGGTCTGCCTGGCAGCCCAGGAATGCCATCCTTCCCAGGTAGACCCTAAACATATGGAAAGTAACAGCATGCAGGTTACGGCCCCAGACTGGCAAACCCAAACAGCATCACGCAGCATTAGCTTTCTGTACTGTTTGAGAGAATCCCCAATTGCCAGCGCACACAAACACACATTAGTTCCCTGTTGCCCAATTTTCAAAGCCAGCATGGAGCAAGATATATCAAAACACTAGCTTAAAAGATCTGAAGATGATTCTTTGCTAGAACTCTTCCTTGGTTCTAATAATTTAGTTGCATGTTAATTAACCAAGTGGATGGTTCATGCTGGTGGACTCACCCGCTCTCCTTTCTCTCCCTTTGTAGTAAAGCTGTATGGGTCATAGCCTCCATGAGCCAGTGAGCCCCTGAAGCTCTTGAAAGGAAGAGGAAAACAGAACAAATGATCAGGAAATTATTATCCATCAAAGGATGGCAAATAAACTCAAACCAGAGTGACCACGAAACACAGACTAGCACACTCCTCGGCTTATGCAACAAAAGGAAGAAGCAAAGTTTGCCATGGAGGAGTCCTGTTCATATCATCAGACTATTAAAAGTCTGTTGGAGGTCATGTGTTATTTATTTTGTCTCTGGCTTGCACTGAAATTGGGAGAACAGGATGGAGAGCAGAGTTGTGGGAGGACAAAATGCAGTTAGGGAACATACTGATGCCTCAAGAAGTCCTGGCTCATGTCACATCTACAGTTCAGGATCTTCTTTTTGGCCCAGAGAGACTCTAAATATTCTTGGCTACGTATCTGCAAGACTTCAGGGTAGCGTCAATGCAAATCTTTTCCCCTACAGAAGAAACTGTGGAAAGGACTTTGGCAGAGATGAAATAAAGACCCTAATTCAACCATCCATGGACAACATTCATCTCGCCTCATTTTAGACTGCCACAGCATGAACATCTCCATCTGAGCTATTCTGCCAGTGTGGACACCTACCTATGAACTCAGTCATGACCAGACTTTGCTGACCACACTGACTAGCTGTCCACCAGCTACTACGGAGACCCTCATTTTCTCCAGTGAGGCTAACATAGACTGTTCATAGACTTGCTGGCTACAGCCACATCAGTAAACTCGCTAGACCAGCACATGGGCTCTGAGGTTGTCCTACTGTTCTTCATGTCCTCTGGCTTTCTGCTTCGTAGAGGTGTGGGTAGATTTGCCTCCCAACATTTTATTTCTGAAGTAATGAGCAGCGGTAGCTTGTTGGTCTGTTCAGTGGCTCACATGGAGTCTAGATCTATCTGAGATGCCACAGAACATCTGGGATGTCTGTACGGGGCTGGCAGATATGAAGCAGGATCTGTGGAAGACCTGCATTTCATTGGTTTGCTGGGAAGGAGCACAGGAGGCTGCTGCATTTCCCACGCTGAAATGGCATCTTCTAGGATGACTTGCCCAAACATGGACATGGTTTCCAAAGTTAAAGGTCTTGACACTGATATAACTCCACTGCACACCACACCGGTACCAGAAGTGACCTGATCAGAGCAGTGATCAATGTTTCTTTGAAATATAATCCCCTGAACAGACGCCAGTGAACTAATTCTCACCTTTAAACACCAGGGTGCACAAGCCTCTTCTTCTTTTTGGATATGTGGTTCAGCTGATGATGGATCAGGGATGTGTGGCTTGCTCTCTGTGTCACCAAATGGCAATTGCTTGTTGGCTTCATGTCTGGCAACCTACAGCATGGAGTTTGGCTTAGAGTAGTGACCCTCCAGGTTTTGGAACCAGACATCAAACAGCAACCTTCAATAGGTCTCAAGAGGTCACTGTGTTTTTATATCAGCAACCTTTTCATTAAAACAGCCATAAAATATCTCTGCTGGAGATACTCTGCAGACAAGCTCACATCCATACCAATGACCCATCAACCAGAGTTAGAAGAGGGCAATGAATGTATAATACATCCAAGTGCTTTTCCCCCGCAGTAGCCTCATGCAACAAAACTTTCAAAGCTGTATTCTGGCTTCCCCAGTCCCACTCTGTTCATTTCAAAGATTTTGTTCCTTATCTCTAGGGTTGGACAGTAAGTGAGGTCAGGATTGGACCCGGTGCTCTAAATCTGTTCTGACATTGCTTTGAAACTGCTCAGGGAGGAAGACTGCCCTTGTGCATGACCCGCACCAAGCAAACTGGCTTATATTCCAAGGTCTGTGAAGTAGCTCACCTCCCCAGATGGTAGCTGGGCCCCTGAAGGCTGAGGGTCAGAACAAATTACTTCTATCAGCTCTCGGAGGATCTGGGGGAAGTCATCGAATGTGCTGACGTAGAAAACGTTCTGGAGGTTCTGCTGCAGCAAGATGCTGTTGAGCTCAACGGGGTCAGCTCCTGAGACACCCACAGCAATGACACGGATCCCTGAAACACATCAGTCACTCAACAGAAGCAAAAATGTTTGAGATCAGAGTTTCCAAATCCCTCATCACAGTCTTCCTGTTAATAACCTCTGCTGGGATCAGGTACTCCAGTAGCCACGCGAGAACTCATCTGAAGCAGCGTGTGTGAGTTATAGCAAACCAAGACACCCAAGCTAGGAACAGAAAGAAGAAAGGATAAAGGAGAGAAGAAAGCCAAAAACGCACTCAAAGTGCACACATCGCATAACATACTGCCCTCAACCCCCTGGAAATAAGGCCTCAGGGAAATGCAACAGGGCAACCCTTACCCAAAGCATGGGCTACTCTGGCTGGTGGCAACACGTCATCCTGGGATTGCCCATCAGTCACGAGCACCATCGTGTGAGGAAAACCTGGTCTCATCCCTCTGGAGGACTGAAATAACTCCTTTAGCATGTAGGCTATACCACGACCTGAGCAAACATGGAGAGATACGGCGTAAACCCACCTAAGTATTAGGTCTGCAGGTGGGGACTGTGGGTCTCCTTCCACAGATGGAGGAAAAAGGGCATTCAGTGTGGCTGCACAAATGGGTGGTAGCCCCTAGCATGGGGCAAAGTCTTTTGAGGGAAGACAGCGGTACATCAGATTGGCTGAAATGGTTCAGGCTGAATTCAGCGGATAGTTTTGGAAAGGAAAAATAAAATATTCAGGAGATTTGAAGCCAAGTCGGATGGATCCTTGAACAACCTGGTCTAGTGGAAGGTGCCCCTGCCTAGTTGGAGCTAGATGATCTTTATGGTCCTTTCCAACCTAAACCATTCCACAATTCAATGTTTACTGCTCATGTACCTTTTGGGGAACCAGGTATACCCTACTGTCCTGCTGGGAATGAGCAGGTGGAAAGCGCTGTCTGTCTCTGAGTTTTTTAACTACATAAAACAAGCATCTGAATTTCCAAGATGCTGAGCTAACAAAGAGCTGTGCTATTTGTACAACAGAGATGAACAAAGGACATTATGTCATGACACACCATGAAAATAGGATGGGGCCCATTGTTTTGTTGTTAGGGTAACAAGGCAATAACCATTGGAATTTGCTGATTAAAATGTGCATACAGTGGGCAATAAGGATTCTTCAGCATCAACTATCATTACCTAATTTTTATGGGCTTTGTCTCTAAGCCAGGTATAAAAACCTCCCTCAAGTGCAAACAAGGTTATAAAACAATGAAGAGAAATGCAGCAGTAAAACTAGGACATGGATAAAGGACATCAGGCTAGTTGGAAAGACCATCCCTGGAAATAAAATAAATGTGATCCTCTATCCTCAAATTTTAAAGACCTTTGGCCCATAACTTTCTAACCAAGTAAATAGGTTCAAAACACTCAGACAAATGTTTTCCATGGCCTCCAGCCTCTGTCTTGGGCCAGAAGGTCCACCCCATGTGTGCAGCGCACCCATACACACCCGTTTTTGTGTTGCCTCCACCATAGCTCAGTCCCTTGATGGCTTTCAGGGCACTGTTGCGGTCGCGGTGCTGGTTGAAGTAGAAGGCTGCCCTGGGCTCCTCACTGTATTGAGCAACAGCAACCTGCCAAAGAAAAGGGGGTTAAAAAACATAGAGGCCTCAGGCACACAGAAAATGTGCCTTCACTCAGTAAACTTCCTTGAGTTAGATAATACAACTAGTTGTGGTGCAACAGGAGTGGAATGAGGTTGTATTTCTTGCAGGCCGAAAACAGGCACAAAAATGACTGTCAGGTTGGCAGGCACATAGGGTACAATCCATATGCTTAATGATGGGCAAAGTACTATTTCAAACTCTCTAGGGCATCCGAGATTTCTGCACCAGCTGGTGGATACAGCACAGGACTGATGGGAGGCCGGCACACTTCGGGCAGCTCATGGCTGGCTGGGAGCATCTCCTGCTGCAGCACCCATCCCTCCTGAATTAAACTCTTGATATCTGTTGGCTGCAAAAGGAGGCCAGCTACTCAGCTCATATGATAGCCACCTAAATTGAAATGTCTTCGTCTCCCCAGAACTATTTAGTAACCCAGGGCAACTTCGTCATGTACCTAAACATCCAAGACCATCTGCAAGCAAAGAGTGCAAGAAGTTCCCGTTTCCTGATCAACTGAAAGTGAGCAACGTAGGTCTCCCTTTCAGAGGGCTAGTTTAATTATTACATTGATTAAACACAAATGACCAAAAATAAATTATCTACTGAGTCTCCCCGTCGGCTTTGCTGAGTTGTCATTTAAAGCTGTAGGCTTCATTTGCCCTTGAGGTGTTTCACAGCATGGCCTAGGGGTCTGGTCCTCTGCTTGTCTAGAGGAGGCAGCGGCTGGCATATGCTGCATCTCCCATCCGAGCCCTCACCGGGGTCTGTAGCCATTTGAATTTTTGTAGCCAGTCTGAATTTGGTCAGAAATGGGGTCCTAGAGGGGGACATGCACCTGACACATTCCTGGGCTCCATAACCTAGACAGCATTTCAGTAGGTCTGGAATTTGCTTTATTCCTGATAACTTGGTCTTGGAAAAATAACCAAGAAATGGAGCAAAAGGTGAACACTTGGAAGGAAAACTCCTTCAGGAAATAGAATAACAAAATCTTACCTGTGTCCCTTCAGGCCCAATCTTAGGGAAATAGGAAATGATGCGGAAGAGGAAATCCTTCACTTTATTGAAATTGCTCTGGCCAATACTCGAGGACTCGTCCACCAGGAACCCAATGTCTGCTTTGAGCTTGCCACAGACTGCAGAGGGAAGAGAGGATCTCTGTAAGCGGGTGGGTCCTAAAGCAGAAGCATGTTTCTTTGTGTTCAGAGCAACAAACCAAACCCAATCTCTCTTGCGATGCCAAGTGTTGGTGAATGAGCAGACAGCCCCTTCACCCCACAGGGCAGCGCCGAGAGCTTCACCGCGTTGTACGGGGTTTGTCTCTTCCCTTTCCCTGACATTGTCCGCTCTCACTACTCAATGAATAAAGACTATTTTTGGCTCCTGAGATCAGAGAAGACCATGGTCCCTGGTGGTTTTGACCTACTGCTACATCGTCCATCGTCAAATCACACATGGATAAACACTCACTTGGCCCAGGGAGAGTTGTCCGCGGTGCAGACGCTCCAGTGGTCGATAGTAGGGCCTCTGAGGTTGGTGGTAGTGTTGTGGTGGCGGCCAGTGGAAGAGGAGTGGTCCCCACATTGCTAGGAGATACGGATGGGGATCTCATCGTACCCAACTTTGTAGATGTCACTGGAGCGATTGGCGCAGGTGACTCTCTGTGAGGTCCCACTGTAAGAGGCAAACAGAAAAGGTATTTTTTAAGCCTCTTTTTAGTTATGATGCCACTATCTAGCAAAGCATCAGAAGGGCAGAGAAGCCAAGAAATTAGCCTCAAAAGCAGTTACCTAGGTAAAACTGCAACACAGGTCTCTGGCCATCATACCTGTTTGCCCAAGGAGGGTTGTCTCTGGTCCCTCCGTATCTCCAAAGATTGGTCTTATAGAAAACAAATATATTTCCTTGGCACTCAGTCCTGTCACTCGGTATGATCTAGAAGCTGCTGATAACAGTTCCTGGGAAAGGTCAGAATCTGTGAAAAAGGAAGAAACATGCATTGACTGGGAGTCAAAGAAACTCAAAATAACTCCCATTTCTGTAACATCCCATCTTTTAATGACACCACCTTTGGTAAACAGGAGCTTGGGGACAAGATGAGCCCTGGGCTTCGGAGCGGAGGCTTTTGGTAAGACATGTTTGCAGACTGCAATGGTTAGGTCCTAAACCACATGAAATAATGCTGTTTGCATCTGACAAGGGAGTTCTTGAGTACACGATCAGGAAGAGAAAATGGGAAGTTGTACAAGGGTTTAAGAGAGGGCATTCGGTCCCGGTGGTGTCCAAGGCTGAGCTTGGTGATAGACCAATGGTTTGCTGTGGTAAGGATGTATAGAAACAGGATTCTGCTTAGTTAATGAATGGAAAGCTTGCTGAAAAGTAGAATCAAGCTTACTTGAGAAATTTTGTCACATACAATAGACAGTTTTGATTTAAAATGATAAAAATATGTCATAATAATGTTTTGACATTTTATAAGTGTCTTATTTTGGAAATACTGAATGATGAGTTTTGATGCTGTTCAAAGTGAAACTTGCACCTTTTCCTTCTGAAGTAACATTATCACTTGAAAAATTTTCAAAAGCTCAGTTTCTACAGAAAGAAATTAAATTCTTGTAATGTGTTTCATTGTCATTAAATGTTCTCAATTACCCCCAAAAGATTTTGGAAGGGAGGTTTTGCTCCTTTAAAAAAAAAAAAAATCCCACTTGCAGTTTGACTCAAACCCTTCTCCTCCCCCCCCCCCCTTTGGGTAGGCAAGTCATAACAATAATAATTGGTTTAGACGCTCTGCTACCTTGTCTGAAGAGATTCTCTGGAGGAAACACAAGCTGACAGCTCTGCTGAAGCACAGATCTCTGGCAGTCCACCACACCCCCTGCCTGCCTAGACCCCCAAATAGGCAAGTTCAGCACCTTTTCCTTTTGCAGCTATGCCATCGCGTAGCACTAATCCCCTTTGCTTCACATAATGGGGCTTTCACGCAATGAGAAACAGTGTATGGTTACCACATGTACGCTGGGGCGGGAAGAAGACTTTGCTGGTGGACTGAGGTAGGATCATACCTGGGGCAGGATGCCCAGCACAAGAGTGGAGCATGCAGGAAGACACCTGCAACCTTTGGAGAAGGAAGATGGTCTTTGCTGGGGACAATTTCCTATGGGGAATGAAGCTGGGACAAGAGAATGCAAGGGACAAGAGACTGTGAGGTTCAAGGTGCAAATGCAAGATTAAATGAGCTTCTATTGATTAGGTGGATAAGAAAACCATGACTTGGGTGCTCCAAAAGCAGTCAAGAGATGGTAGAGAGAAGAGAGAGGAGGTCAACGTCCAGCTGAGCTTCTCGGAGGTCCCTCCTGTCACATGGGGGAGGAAGGCTGGCTCCGGATGGAGCCCTGTTGACATACATGGGTTTGGTTTTGTGTAACACGGGACAGAGGAGGTCTACCGCTGGGATGACCTCAAGCTGCGTAGGAGGGGACCCCATGTCTTATAGGGCAGGCTGGCTAGAGTTGGCCAGCAGGGAGGATGGCATTAAAGGAGCTTAAAAGCGGGGCAAAGGAATTGGGTAATGAAAGAGTACTCATTTAGAAAAAAAAAAATCAAGTTGTGGAGAAGAAAATTAATCAAGGCACCAAGAGACACACACACACAAAAAAAAGCAAAATTCTTAATTGCCTTTATACAGTAATGCTGGCAGCCTGGATAATTAAACAAGAGAAATTGGAATTACTCACTTATGAGCATAAATTTGATCTTGTTGGTACCATTGAAGCGTGGTGACAAGATTCATCTGATTGGAATGTTAAATCAATAGTTATAAACCCATTTCAGAAGGATCGATCGAGTGAGGGCACAGGGGGACTGTCAGACATGGTATCATCCATTTCTGAGCCCCTGACAACTCTGAAACCAATGATTTTTGAATACTTACAGATCGATATTTTAACAGCATAGCACAGGAGGGGAACAGTTGCATTAGATCACTTAAATCACCCTAGAGAACGGAATGTTCAGTTCCCTAATCACTTATCCATAATATGTAGAGCAAAAAAATGATGTTACCACAGGAGACTTCATCCTGAGTGACATATGCTGCAAGTCTTAAGCTGCCAATACCAAAATGTCCTTGGAGTTAAAAAAAATTAAAGCTGATGACCTGGTAACTCAAAAAGCACTGCAGGAAGCACAGGGGAATTGTGTCAGATTCGTTTTCTTTATTGACTTGTGAAGATGAACTGATCCTTAGCAAAAAGTTAGTGGCTGAAGCAACAATGACAGGAAACTTGCTCTATTCAAAGGGGTTTAAGCCCACTGCAGGAAAAAATAATATAGCTGGTGCTTTATAAGGGCAAATCCTGTAAGGCCAAATCAATTGGAAAGAGAAATATACACTAGAAATTGTGAGCAATGATTAAGAAAGTTTTAAAAGCTCTTCACCATATAGGAAAGCTTTTAAACAGATAAGAATTAAGGTTGTATGGATGACAAAAAGCAACCTTTTTCTGGTTCACTGCAACTATCCCTGACAGACAGGTAGTGACTGTAGAGGAAGAGACACTGATAATGCCAACCAGCAGGCTTTCTCCTAAGCAATTTTCACGCCTCCTTTTCTTCCACAGAAGATTTTGCAATGGCCAAATGGGTCATTTTGTGAGCCTCCTCAGTGGGCCAGCTTCCATTTCCCCCCCTCTTTTTCACCCAAATGAAGAAGCTGAGGTGAAGGGACATGATGTGTGGAAGCCCTCAGGGTCAAACCTCTGTTCTTCTGCTAAACAGTGTCCAGATGGGTTCAAAGGAAGGACCAGCGTTGGTGCCAACAGTGACAGTTTGACTCCAGGTCAAACTGGGCAGCACTTGGAGACAGAAGTCATGACACTTAAAGGAAACAGCAGCCACTTAAGGCTGGTGGTGGAAAGAAATTTCCCCTTTAAAACCTGCCACCTGCACCTTCTGCACCATCAGCTGGCTCTAAGACCAGGTACTGAATCAAACAGACCACAGGGCAAGCCAGATACATCCATGCTCCATCCTCAAATCCCCTTGGGTGACAGGGCAGCTCACACAGGAGGGGACCAAATTACAAACCATCCTTCCTCCCCCCAACACAAAAATCATTACCTGAGGACAAGCGCCACGTTAAGAGGTACGTGGATGCTCCAGGAACAGCCATCCAAGTCAGCAAAACACTCGTCTCCGCAGCCTCCTGCACGGTGAACTCAGTCACTTTGGGTAAATCCACTGTTGGAAAAGAGAGAAACAAAGCTTAGGGGTGGGTAGAAGTTACCACCAAAAGCTCGATTGAGCTGAAAGGAAGCTGATGCATCCTTTGGGAGGCGTAAATGCTGGCCCCACCGAAATCAAAGGCAAAAAATCCAGATAGAAATGATGAGCACGAAGCACATCTCTGCTACGCTTGTCCACAGCACCATTTGTTGGTGAATCTCTCCGGTGATATTGTCGTGGTTTAACGCCAGCGAACAACTAACACCACGCAGCCACTCACCCCCCCCCCCCCCCCCCGTGGGGGGGGGG
>JANZLQ010000005.1:2039359-2068645 GCA_026212715.1 Elanus axillaris
CTGAACTCAAAACACAGCACTGTACCAGCTACTAGGAAGACACTTAACTCTATCCCAGCTGAAACCAGGACAGATATCCACCCAGGGTGCAAATACGTGTGAGCCAGGAAACACATCTTAGCCTGGGAACAGCTTCTGCTCCTAAAATAGCACATTTCTGGTGAGAGGAGGGAGTCCCTACAGCACTTTAAGGGTTTTCCAGAAAGCTGAATCAGATCAGATCCTCAGCTGGTGGGAATTGGTGGAGTTTCAGCAAATAACTGTTGGCAGATCTTCAGCCTGGACTGCCGGCTCTTTCTTTAAAGTGTGAAATTGAGCTGTTGGGATGGGCCATAAAGTTTTTGCCTGCTCACTTGTGCCAGATGCTAGTGCTCCTTGAAACCACAGCGCTGGCTCCACACCCCTGACCTTCTCCACCATTTATCTCCAAATCTGCCTAGTCTGCAGCCTCAGTGAAATCACATGATGCCACGGTGTCATGAGTGATGTTTGCTTTTATCTACGTCATGATTTGACCCCAACCGGCAACTAAGCACCACGCAGCCGCTCACTCACTCCCCGCCCCGCGGTGGGATGGGGCAGAGAATTGGAAAAAAAGTAAAACTTGTGGGCTAAGAAAAGTTTAACAGAACAGAAAGGAAGAAACTAATAATAATAGTAATAACAATAATAAAATTACAACAACAACAAAAACACCACCACCAATAATAATAAAATTGGAATGCACAAAACAAGGGATGCCCAATGCAATTGCTCACCACTCGCTGACCAAGACCCAGTTAGTTCCCGAGCAGCGATCCCTCCCCGTCCAACTCCCCCCAGTTTATATACTGGACGTGACGTCCCATGGTCTGGAATACCCCTCTGGCCAGTTTGGGTCACTGCCCTGGCTGTGTCCCCTCCCAACTCCTTGTGCCCCTCCAGCCTTCTCGCTGGCTGGGCATCAGAAGCTGAAAAATCCTTGACTTTAGACTAAATATTACTTGGCAACAACTGAAAACATCAGTGTTATCAACATTCTTCTCATACTGAACCCAAAACACAGCACTATACCAGCTGCTAGGAAGAAAATTAACTCTATCCCAGCTGAAACCAGGACAATCTACTGGAAATAGTCAAGACATTGTAACTAAAGAGGTAATTCCAAGATAATATGTCACAAAAATAGCATCTCACAGTGATTATTGGCAGGGGAAGACAGGCCAAGTCCCAACGTTCCTCAGTAATAAGAAAGGACCAATGCATCTTTTCTGGCATGCTGGCTGGTGGGACCTGAGAACTAATAAGGTGTCTATCAGCCAGCATTGCTCTTTTTCCATCCTCACCTCCCATCACAGCCCCTAGGAAGGGACAGCCCTTAGCACTAATGTGGAGATGCTCTTGGCCCTGTCCAGCGGTCCTGTACTCACAGGTTTTGGCTGTGAGGAGCGTGGGGCTTCCCTCCCGTTCCCTGATCATTGCAGACATGCAGATGGTGTAGGTAGTGCTCTCCTTCAGTCTGGGGATTGTGAAGGAGACCGTCTCTGCTGCAACCAGCTGGGAGGTTTCCAAACCACCTAAGAGGAGACATTAAACACCCACACCCCCCCCCCCCCAGCATATGTAGAAAGGGCAAGGGAACTGCTATTAACAATCACTGTTACAGCAGGTTCCTCGCACAGATCTTATGGGACCTGGCCAGGAAGGAGTGTTATGAGCTCGTCTGGCATATGGGGAAACTGAGGCACGGGCAGGTGCGAGATCTGGTCACAAAGGCATCACATGCACTGCTGGAAAGGAACCGCTTCTTTGATTTCCCAGATCCCAACTATGGCTATATCCAATGGATATCTTTGTTAGAGACTAAATCCTGGCTCAGTTACAGGGCTTCAACCTGCCCCTGTAGACATTACAGTCCCCATCTACTCCGATCATCTGTGGGAAAAGGAATGAGCTGAACTAAGCTCCTGTTTTCCAGGGTTCCTTGTGCCCTGTCCTCATGCCACACCTGGCTAAGAGACCAGATCGCTTACCACTGAATGGCACCCAGGATATCTTATAGTGAGTTACGCCAGGAAGCCTCCTCCAAGACAGCTTCAAACTATTCACTCCAGTGTCAGTAATCCTCAGATCTTGGATGGTCTGGATGGGGTTGGGATCTGCAAAGGATGCTGCAAAAATGAACGTGGGTAAGATATCTGAAGTAACAGCTCAAGTTATGCAGCACCAGGTTCGTGGCTCCAAGCTATGGCGCTGAAGAAAGATTTGGGTATTCATGAATGTCTGCTTTCCGGATGTTATCCTGGGATGGCAGGCTGCATTTCCTAATGAAGCCATGGAGAGGAGCACTGTGCAGTTAAGCTGAGGAATCTCACCCACATCTCTTACCACCTGCACCAAACTCTGGTGACATGACACAGGGACATGAGGAGGGGGCCAGGAGAGGACAGATCATCCAGATGCATCTTCAAACACCACGGGAAACTGTCATTCAGATAAACTCACGTGAAAAAGACACTGAAAGAACCCAGGACGCCAAGTGCGAAGAGGCAGAGCCACAAACCAAGGAATAGCAAACCTCAAGAGTGCGTGCTGGTGAGTTAACCCTGAGCGGTGCCTGCGGAGAAGCTCCTACCTTCCTGAGATGGCTGTGGATAATGAGACTGGGGAATCTGTTAATACGTCCAGGGTTGCCTACCTATGCCAAGCCTGTTTAACATGCCAGAAGGATGTGTCCACTCCTACCCGTGGGAACAGCCATGGATTATTGCTACCAGCTATGAGGGCTGCTCATGTCACTCGACCATCAACATACCATGGACAAGACCATGAATCCAGCCTTTGCATCCCAACACAAAGAGGGTTGTTCTACCAGGACGTACCTGTGCGGTGAGTCAGAGTCACCTCTGGCCCCTCAGTCTTGCTGAAGACGGCCCGAACGCTGACTTTATACAGAGTGTTGGGCAGCAAGTGGTCAATCCGGTAAGCCAATACTCTACTGCCCAGGTACTGAGTCTTGGCAACCTGTTTTTCTGTAAGAAAAGGGATACTTCTGAGCTTGTAGCTCACCAGTGAGGCTGGTGGCTTCTCCTTCAAAGGAAACAGCCATTCCTTGCTGTACTATTGTTTCAGAGCTTTGGGGATTATCTTCATAAATAGAAGAGAATGAATACAAAGAGAGAAGGAGCCATCGCCAATGAGTGCAGGCTGAGGACTGTGTTTCTAAATAATGAGATCTCTTTCCTACCCCAGGCAGTAGATCAGGAGTTTGGAAAGGTGTTTCCCACGGCCATGGCCACAGACATGAGTCTGGGCCAGGAATGAGCATGTCCACCCTGTCTCTGCTCACCTTTGCCTGCTCCCACAGGGCTCCAGGTGACTTTGAATTTGGTGGCAGCTGCTGTGGCACTCCACGCCATAGACAGGCTTGTGCTGGTGTAGGACATCACCTTGAAATTGGAGACGTAGCCAAGAGGAGCTGCAAGGTGAGGACAGCTTTAGACAGTGCCCTGACTACTGTCCAACAGGGCTCCTCACTGGCAGTATAATGAGGCCAAAATTATAAAAAAGGGTTAAAAGCGGTATCTTTGCTTATCCTCAGTGTCTCCTCATCCTCACCAGGAGAGAGGCCAGTTTGTACTGCTTGAGGTCTGGGCTGTGCACGTACATCCTACCTCCCTTAGCACGAAGGAGCATATTCTGCTCTGGATCCAGGTGGGAGCACCTCTGCGAGCCCAGGACAGGCAGCGCAGGGATCCAGGGAGTCATAAGATCCAGATCCCAGTGCCCCCACACTGCCTGCAGGGCAAAACATCCACCCAGAGCTCCCATCAGTGTTCGCCTGTGCTCTTCTTCACAAGAGTCAGCCCAATATCTCCATACCGTATTCCAGGGTTGCTAGTCACCTTCTGCCACTTTTAACTTCTCCAAGGATACATCTGGTACTCTGCAGATCTCGCCTCTGCTTTCTGCCTATCAGGCTCAGCATTTCTGCCTTCCCTCCTGCAAGACGCAGCAACCCAGAATCTTGACATGGAGGGAGAAGCTCTGGCCATCAGCTAGACCACCATCTTTCCCTATTTTACATGAAGAATTTGCATCTGTTGCCTCTTGTACAGGCAACCTGATCTTCCAGCACAGCTCTTTGGAGTCTCCCCTTCTTTGAGGCAGGGGATGGCCCTTGTCACCAGGCAGAAAGGACCACATTAGGATGATCCTCTCCCTACAGCAGAGTTTACCCAGGTCTTATCTCTTTTCCAGCTGGCCTCTTTGACAATATTGAAGACTTTGGCCATTGGTCTGGATTTCAGGTTGCCTGGAAGCTCAGTGAGCGCAGTTTGGGCAGTTCATATCTGAAGCTGTGCCCAAGCCCACAGCACGTGAACAGATCCACTGCAGCACACATTGACTCCGGTTTGCACCTGAAGACTCCCAGGCAGAAAACCTGGAGCCTTTGGGATTCACAGTCTCACCCACCAGGCACAGCAGGTTGGCAGGGCAGAGGACCAGCACCACCATGGTGCCCCTGACATGAGGGGAGGTTGATGGGAGTGGGGTGCAAGAGGTGCAGTGTAAGGCCTTTGTAGGGATACAGGAGGTTGAACCAGATATGCAAGGGTTGTGTGCTGTGGCAGCTGCTTGAACGTCCTGCCTGTACTCACATGTCCTGGCTGAGGTCGTGATCCCCGGTCCCTCCACCGAACCAAAGAGCACATACAGGGAAATCACGTACTCGGTGTCATGGGCCAGGTTGCGGAGCTGGTAGGCTGTGATCGACTTGTTGAGGGCCAGCTGGCGAGGACGGTCTTTGCCAAAGAACTCTTTGGAAGACAGAAAATAAAATAGAAGAGGATAAAGACTGCAGAATCTGGAAAGCAGCTCTGTTGCATACTGAAAGATACCACTTTTTCCTCCACAGTCCATCTCTGACCCAACTGAACCTCTGTTACAGGACACCCATGTGTGCACTGGAGCAAGAGAGACTTTTTCTATGGTTATTTATTTGGGAATTTGAATGACTAAAGGATCCAAACCAGCTGAGAGGAACCAAAGGGACCAAACTAGCTCTCACATCCAGAGCCCACAGTAATGTGGGCATGTGCTCTATGGAGCATCTGCAGGGAGTTGTAAAGCCCCTGTGCTAGAAGACCTGCCCCTGCATCTTCTCTGAGGACCAGGCATGGTGGTTTGTGTAGGACTTTTGCTCTATGTGTTGGGCTGGGGTCAGGCTGCATGTAGTTGCTGCCGGGACCCTGCCTGCTGGCATTGCGGGTCAGGTCCAGGAATAATTACTGGTTTCAGTTCATGCCCTGGAGTTGTGGAAGAGGCTGCTCAGAGCAGTTAAGGAGCTGGACCTGCCCCTGCACCACCATCCCTGAGGTTCCCAGTGCCTTACCTCCTACAGAAGGGAGGTGGAGGTGATGCAGGCTGGAGGAGAGCAGGATCTTACCTGGTGTAGGACCCCAAGCGACTCGGTACCCAGTGGCCCCAGCAACCGAGTCCCAGGAGACCAGAGCGCTGTTGATGGATATCTCACTCACTTTCAGCATCTGGACGGTGCTCGATGCCACTGCAAGAGAACAGAGTTGCCCAGTTGCATCAAGGTCCCGACACCTTCTCAGTCTCTCCCCAAAACTGTCACGACCCAGACTGCTTTCTGCACCAGATGACAGGCAGGGTGAGGACTACAAATGACACCAGCTCTGTGCTGCCAGCACAGCCTGACCCCCCATCCGTGTCTGCTTGGGCTGGCTCCCACCCCTGCTGCAGGGCACTCACCCGTCGTTGCTTTTCCGCTCACCACCGGCCCCTCGACATCCCCAAAGATAGGGTTGATGGTGACGGTATACTCTGTGCCAGGCTGCAGCCCCTGGATCATGTAGTAGCTGTAGGTGTTGCTGAGGTTCACGTCCTGGATGCTGCCCTCTGCAAAGGGAAATGACGTCTGGTTCCCTTGGGTCGGACCAAGGAGGACCACCCGCCTTGGATCTCCTGGGAAGGTGGTGGGCAATCATGCAAATAACCACTCGAGAACTACACAGTACATCAGATTGAACGGCATTTCATCCTCCTGGCTTGCACGTGCGCTGGCAAGGTCCTCAAGCAGAAGATGGTAGGGGTAGGGCTTAGGGCAACCAAGCGCAAACCTTGGTTGAGGGGCTAATGTATGTGCAGGTAGAAATAACCCTCAGCCGCTCAGGCATTCCTCGGTGATCACCACTAGATCAAGACAACTCAGGGCCTTGCAGGCCAAAGAAAATAAATCAGGTAGCAACACACAAATGGCCATGTACGTCCAAGAGCAGTCCCCTAGGAGGGTCCACACTCTGCCCAGCCCTGGGTGACTTGGTGCTGGAGTCATATTGTCTTCCCTGCAGGACACTGGAACCAACTGATGCCACAAAAGACATTTTCTCATTCCTGTATCCTTGTTGTGGACTGGAAACTGCTCAGCTAAACCTCTCGGCACGGCAGAAGAAGAGTTAAAACCTAATCCCTAGGGATCACACCCCATTTCAGAGGGGCAGAGAGGTGCAGGCAGCAGTACCTTGGGGTTTTGGGAGGGAAGCTGCCATTTGCAGTTTGGTCACTGGAGGGTGCCATGTCCCCATCTTCTGCTCCACCAGCACCCTGAGCCCCATCCCCCTTCTCCCACCCCACGCCAAGGACCTTCCACATCAGCCACTCGTTTATGTTTATCTATTCTCTGCCTTAGAAGTCAGAGAAGAAAAATCAAACCCCTCCAGTACTTGGGACAGCTGCATAGGGAAGGACAGAAGGTGTCTGGATCCCAGTGCCGCCGCATCCGTAATGCATGGCCCTGGGATGGGACGGAGTGTGGGAAGAGGATCCCGCAAGGAGGGTGGGCTGCCCCTTGGGATTTTGCCACCCCTAGATTTGGGGTGAACTGGTACCAGGTGAAAGAGCTGGTGGGAAAGAGGAAATCCGGAGTTGAGGTGATGTGCCCTTGCTGCTTCATCTGAGGATGTCCTGCACCGGCCCCTCAAGAAGGAGCGTCCCTATTCCGAAGATGTGGCAGGCTGAGCATGTGTGTGCTCCAATTCTAGCCTGGGGTATTGAGCAAGGACTGGGTAAACAGATGAGTTTTGGGGTGTGCCATGATCTTTTTCTGGAGAGACATTCCTTAGAAAGCAATACAAGCAGTTTTATATCTTCCCTGTAAAGATTTTTCTTTTCCAGATGACCTCTGGAGCTGTTCTCCAGCTGACTCCCCCCCTCCCCTGGTGGGAGATGTCTCCTTATTTCATAACCAGGGGAGCGGAGCCAGAGGAGAGTGTGCTATTTATTCAAAGCCTGTGATGAAGCCCAGGTGTCCTGACATCCCATCTCATCTTTGAGCCGCAGAAACATCCATCTCCCAAGGCCAAATTACACCATCAAACCTGAATTTCTAACTTCTGCTCCCCCACACCAGCATGAAAATATGTTTGGGTTCAGGGCAGGGGAGAGGCTCCAGCTGTAAATGCAGATCTGTCTTCAAACACCAAAATTTGTCTGAGAATGAGGATGCATTATGGGATGCTGGGAGATGAAGCCAGGTCTTGGCACTGCAGAGAGAAAGCAACAAGCACAGGCACTTCCAGTCCGTAGCGTGGTAGTACCTGTCACCCCCAAAAGGGGTAACCCCAGATGCTCAGGGGCTGTGGATACAGCTCTGCATGGAGTACTTCACCAGCTCCTCTCCAGCTATTAACCCTTTCCAGAGCTACTCAAGTCCAGTAAATCCGGCACTAAGACCAGGTTAACAAGGCTGGATACCCATTAGCCTGCTTTATGCAGAGCCAGAGCAGATATTTTTGCATCCGTGGCAGAGTTTACCATCACAGCCCATGGTATGGCTCTCTGTTGCAAGCTGCTGATTTATCCCCATGTACAGAAAAGCACTACTGACAGACCCCCCCCCAAAACCTGGTTCCCTCCAGCTTCTTGTTGCATGGCTGGACACAGAAGGTGCCGGCGCACCCAACATCTGGGGACCTCACAGCTCCTGTCTCTGCATCTCCCTGCTCACTGATGCGTGCACCCCGTTCCTGAGTCTCTACCTGCTGATGTCCAGGTGAGCCTGTACCCCGTTGCTCCCCGGACGGGGCTCCACCTTGCCTGGACCGTGTCGGTGGTCTCGTTCTGCAGCAAGATGCTTTTCACAGGCAGGAGCTTCACTGGAAGGGGGACAGGGAATAAAACTTTCAGAGCACCCACTTGCCAGGGAGGACTTTGCTGGCTGCCCTCCCTGCATCACTGTTCTTCCAGCCTATCTGTCAGAGAAGGAGAGAGATTTCCAAGGACTCCTGCCGTGCCTGACAGGCTGAAGGCATCTCATAAAAGCAGTGGTGAAAACAAACAAATCTGTGACCATTGCTTTCCAAGACCAACACCTCTAATGCACCAGCCTCGCTTGCTTTATACAGTGTGGGTGCAAAACGGGAGGGCAAGCGAGGCTCTGGCAGATCTCCCACCCTTCCTCCCAAGCAGCTTGATGGTGTTCAAGGGTGTCCATGTCCATGCATGTCATGGGGGAAGAGCATGGCTCAAGGTTGGAGTTAGGAAGGACCTGTTGAAAGCAGTCCCTTTGATGGGCCTGTTGCTGCAGCACCCACCAACTGTGAGGTGCTTATCAACAGCAAAGGGTGTGAACGCAGCACCCAGGACAAGAAGGGACCAGCCACAGAGTCAAACCTCTTACATGTTCTTCCCACGGCAGCCACAGGCTGGCTCGGCCCCTGGGGGTACACTGCGTAGATGCTGATGCTGTATTCTCTATCCTCCTGCAAGTTATCCAGCACATGGGAAGAGACATCACCCCGCAGAACCTGCTCGTAGGTCATTCCTGGTCTGTTGGCTGCAAAATCAAGGAGAAGAGTGATGGTGACGCCTTCCCACTGCCTGTCTACATCCCATGGTGATGTCTTCACAACATGGTGAAGAGCATGCATAGCAGCTGGTTCAAGTGCATGGTTGAAGTCCCCCAACCCATGTGATATTGCTGAGGGTTATGTCTGTAGCTAAGGCTTGACACATCCATGCTGTCCCAGCCCTCCAGATCACACAGAGGTGAGTGTGAAACATACTGAAAGCTTGAACTCACCCCACATCCACACCAAAGCAGGCACTTGAGTATGAAAAACATCCAAGGTAGGTCTGGACGTGAGAGTGCAAATGGGTACAAGGCATCCACAGCATCATCCCCATCTTGCTCTTCAAAAGAAAGTCCTTCAAAGGACTCTCCTCCTCTGTCCTGGACGAACCACACTGTCTGGAAGAGGCTAACCTGGCCTTCTTCCAGAGTAATGTCATGACTCTGGTGCACTGTTCCTTTGACAACATGGCACCTTTCCTGTCCTTGGGTCACTGCTCCTTTTAAAGCAAACTCCAAGAACAATTAATAAAATCTGAACTCACCTCTGGGGATGTAGACCTTGTAGCCCTTCAGTTTGCCCAGTGGAGGTGTCCAAGCCACCTTCAAGCTAAAAGGTCCTTCTTCTATCACACGGAAATTAGTGACTGGAGGCACAGGTGCTTTGGGGTACAAAAACATGGCAGAAATTGATGTGACAGTGCTGTAATAAAGTGTCATGGCAAAGACCCTTGGAAAATCTTTTGTCTTCAGGGACAAAGAGACACAAAGGTGAGCAGCACCAGTTCTCCCTATTCTCTCAGCTGAATCCTCAAAAGCAACCCCCCCCCCCCCCCCCCAAACCCTTGTGTCTGCTTGAAAAGCGAGCTGAAAACCCCCGAGGCAGAATGCTTGTGGGCTTCCTCTTTGAATGGTGTTGGGTACGCGGAAATATCTACCCACAAAGCATTTCCTCCCGAGCAGAGAAAACTCTGCAGTGGTTTCATGCAGACTGAGCAATGACACATGAATCAAATGCTACTTGTGCCTATGGATGCAACTCTTACAAAGAGGAGCCCATTTTGATCCAGCCAGCCATGGCAGACAGATTTATAGCTTCTGCCTCTGGCTTCATGTTGGGGATAATAAGAAAAGAGATCAAATGACTTTATTTCCACCCATAAAGACATTCCATCTTATTCCTGGCAAGTATATATGAATCAACCTCATTGAGGTGCTTTATTTATTCATCCTGTCGGAGATCTTCCCTCAAGAAGACAAACAATTTAAGATATTGCAGGGGATGGGGGAAGAAACAAAAGACAAGGAAGAAAGGAATAATTCCTTTCAAAACCCCTTGGGCAAAGCAGACTTGGCGCTTCATGTAAGACAGGGAGGGAGGCAGAATTAGCGCACACCTTAAACTCTTGAAACCTCTGAAAGAAGTGCAGAGAGTTCTGGGACAAAGCCTGCTCCATCCATCACATCTGACCCAGTGTCTCACACTCCGGCATTTGGCCAAGAGAGAATTTGCTCCTTTGTTTCCAAGAACCTTGCCATTACAGCCAGCCATGTGAGAGCAAAGGAATTTGGCATGGCAGATCGTAATCCAGAGGAAGCCTAGATCATTGCATGGGACCAGAAATCACTACTTGGGGCATTCCCTAAAGGCCATGATCATACCACCTTGGCGTTCACCTTGAGTGAAATGAAGCCTGAAGTGTGTGCTTAGTGCCAACACCAACCTTCTGGACCACCCACTTCTGAAACAAGGTGTTTAGAATATACATCTCTCCCTAAAACTCATGTCTGTGTTTCTCAACCCATGGTCTCCAAAAGCTTTCTCATCCCAGGTACACGAGTGTTACATTAACTGAGTCCCAGCTCGGATTCATTAAATCTTGCTGGTTATTAAATGAGATGATGTGATCTATCCAGCAGGCTGCACCCTCTGCTTTCAAGTGGGTTAACCACAGGGGTTACTCTGCACCCACTCACGACCCTGCACCCCACACCATGGACATTTGCAGAGATGTTCCTCCTACCCATTTCTACCCATCCATCTCTCACTCCTCACACATATGTTTTTGGGATGGGTTTTCTCCTGTGCCCACACAGATGAGGAACACGTGGGGATGACTGTAGAGGAGACACTCACTTGTTTTCCCCTTGACAGCTGCTGACTCCCCAAGGACATCTGCATAGACGGCCCTCACTGTGAAGACATACTTAGTGTTGGGTTTCAGATCAGTCACCAGCACGGTGCTTTTGTCACCATCCACCACCATCTGTCACACAGAGGACAAAGGACATCATTACACCTCCATGACAGTAGAAGACCCCCATGTTAGCAACAGGTTAGGAGCACGAGGCTTCACATCTGATGCAAAGTGACTTCCACGAGCAGGGGCCTCTTAAAATGCACTAACTCAGAACATTGCAATCCTCAACCGATATCCAGGTTCACACTGCACGTAGTGCTGACACAGGACAGTGCCAAGGGTGGGTTTCATGGGATAGACTAGAAAAAACTCCAAGAAGACAAAAGCATGCATAAGGGTGAGGGTGGTCCCCAACCTCCTTGAAGGAAATGGAGGAAAAGCAACCATCTTTGATAAAGAAAGTTTTCTTTAATCTCATAGAGAGAGATTTCAATGTAACCTGAGGGCAAGAGAGGTGGAGACATAGCTTCTGTTTTCACTACGTTCTTATGAGATTCTGAAGCAGCCAAGGATGATCATTCTTGTTAAATACAATCTTAATAATTAATACAATTAATAATCTTAACCTTAATAATTTATGCTTTCATAGCTTAGTTCTATTATTAGAAATCAAAGCTTTTAGGCATACATCTCCTATCCTTCGATCTTGCTCTCAAACTTTGTGCAGTGACCAAGCTAAACCGAAGCGAGCTGGCACACACGGCAGCACCCCTCACACAAGGACATGGCAAATCCAAAACCAAAGCATACAGAGATCTTACCAAGATGAACAATCTCGGCAGCAAGAAGAACAGGGGATGCTGCTAGGGAAGCTGGATGTGCTCATTTGAGAGGTGGTATCACAGAGGTAAGGAGAGAAGGGAGTGCTTCCCATTGACCTGTTCCTATCAATCCCAATGGAGTTTGTGCCAGTTCATGCCATATCCTTCTTCCACCCTACCTTCCCCACCGTCACTCCCAGAAACTCCTCCTCACCACAACAGCAATGACAAAATTAGCATGAGCAATTAACAAACCTGCAAATCCAGTAGTCTACCTCTAGACCGTCAGCTCAAGCTTCAGGAATTTATGCCAATGCACTGGGCTGTGACCGGGATGGCTGAGGGACATGGTGCCACCTCCTAACCAGGCTGTGCCATCAGCAGCCTCAGCAGAGGATGAACCCCAAACACCGGGACCGACAAGTGGTGCTCTGGAAAATGGGAATGCAACTCTACCTGCCGCTGGTCCTCCGAAATCAGCTGCCCCGAAGGCAGCAGAGGATGCAGATGGACATGGTACCCTGTCACCCTCCCTGTAGCTGGCGTCCACGTGAGTCGCAGCGAGCTGTGGCTGTGCTCACTGACATACAAATCCCGGGGACCGATGATCTTCTCAGCTGCAAAAAGAGAAAGGAAAGGCCTTTGGTTTGGATGTGAGGGCACCAGTGCTGGATACATGCAGGCTGTTCATTGATGGAGTCAACATACTCAGTGCAGAGAAAGCCTTGGGTATAGATGGCACTCAGACTGAGAGCGCAGAAGCCACTGGGATCTGTTTCCAGGCCAGAGCCACAGAAGCAGGTTTTGTTTTGGCAAATTGCTTGACAGCACAAGAAGGGAAAACCAAACTGGTTCTGGCTAAATTTCCCCTGTGAACACTTGCTTAATGCATAGGGCATCAGCTCCTTCCTGCCCTTCTCCTTACTGCCACCAGAGAATATTCAGCCAGAAAGCTTGAACTCTCCATGAAAGACCACAGGAAGACCTGAAGTGCGGCAGAACCACAGAGAAACCAAAAAAAGACCCTCTATGACTTGGATGAAGTTCCCCCAAGCTCTGGCCCAAGCTTTTAACTCATCTCTTCATGAGTTTGTGTGCCAAGAACGGGGCAGGAGTTCATTGCCCCCACACCTCTGGATTTGCTACAACATCAGTATCTGTTTAGATGTCTTTGGAAATCTCTTTGGCTGCTCTTAGCAACTTCTGCAAGGAACGAAGTTCCTCCTGAGACCCTGAGCTGTGCTGCTGGTGTTCTCCATGAGAGGGCCAACATGAAAGCCCCCAAGGGGCAGAAATGCTGCCACAGCCCATTGCTGCTCCTTTTGTTGGAACCAGCAGCCAGACTTTCAGGATCTGGTACCATCAGACAAACCATGGAGATGCAGACACAAGCAAAATGCACAGGACCACTGCCCCCAAGCAACAGATGCTCCATGAGCTGGCTGCTTCTCTAGGGTCATCCAGCACCTAAAACTGCCTTGTGATGAACAGAAGGGGTGCGGGAGGCCCATCTCCATGGTGTGGCTGGCACATCCAGGGACTGGGAAGGAGCTGGTTCGAGCAGGTGGAAAGCAGGATAAAGCGAGAGCCCTGACGCACCTTGCACAGTCTGTTTGACGGGTCGCGGTGGCTCTGAGGCAGTGAAACAGAGCCTTCGAGAGAGTTTGGGGGCCAAGTTGTGGAGCAGGTGGAAATCTTCAATGTAAAGCACATGTTCTGCAGTGGGCTCTGAAGCTACTTTGTTCAGTTCGTTCTTGTCAGCATCCTTAATCCCTAGAAGAAGGAAAGAAGAGGAAAGGAGGACATCAAACACCATCCCTTGGGCAGTCCCGATATTGGCAAAGGCTCTTACGAGCAAGCAGGAGCAGTGTGCTGGCCTTTGAGGTCTACACCAGCTTTGCAGTCATGCTGCCCATGACGAAGGATGAAACAAGGCATGGGGACTCAAGCTGGATGGACACTGGTGAAGCAGATGAAGCCATCAAGAAAAAGAGGTCAAGGTTTTCTCCAGAGGCATGTTAGAGATTGACACAGGGCGTTCGGCGGCTAATAGGCTGGAGAGGTGGAAAGCTCTCTTGGGGTGGAGAGTGAAAACAAGCAGGGTAGGATCTGGCCTTACCCTTCCCATCGGATACAGAGACATTTCTGCCCTTCTGATGGATGAACAGACAATGGGACTTTGGGAGGCTGTGTGAAAATTGTAGGGTTTTTCCTGTGGCTGAATTAAAAAAAGGGAAGGACATCCCCCACCCCCCCAACAAACCAACCCTCCCTAATTTTCACCTCACATTTGTCCAGATCAATTTGGATGCTCTCTGTAATGAAACACCACCACCATCATCCCCTTCTTCTCCCGTGAAATGTTTGGTGAAGGGAAGGATTTGACTTGTAATAAAGGCTGTATTTAGCTCTTGGGGGCAGGGAGGTGCTGAAACTTTTCCTTGCCCATGGAATTATTCTGATGGACATTTTTAACGTAGCTGAAGTCGGTCTCTGAACCCCATTAAGAGAAAGCTTCAAAAGTGAAAACATTTCATTTTTGAAAATGTCACATCAAAACATTTTGACTTTTATGGAACTATTTATTCAACTCCTCCTGAATTCACAAGTAGTTCTGACAGATGCAAACCCGCAGGTTTCCACTGAATAAATCAGCTATCAACAACAACAAAAAATACCCAAGCACAGCACAGATGTGATTTTCCTGTATTTGCAGTAGTTGCTAGTGCTGAGCCTGGGGCTGGGTGCAGTTTTTGGAGGAGGGAGGTGTTGTGCATCAGGAATCTTCCCCAGCTCATAGACTGTGTCTTGGTGCACACACAGTGTTTAGCGGTAATGATCCACGTAACTTAGCGTGTCCATACGTACCTACAGCAAACACCGTCACCCCCCCATCCTGCAGGAGCTGGGCTTCGTCTTCAACTGAGTCGCCGGATTTCCCATCTGTGATCAAAACAACTACCTACAAGAATTGGAGTAAAGAGCCAGAGCATGAAAGAGCACAACATGAGAGGTCACAGAGACAGTTGCAGGATTTTCACGCTGACAAGTCAGACCTTGGATGAAGTCTCTCTAAAGGGATGGGTACTTGAAAATAGATCCTTCGATAAGCCGCACCTCTGGGGTAACTCACATGGAATCAGCTTTTGTGAGCATGAGCTGGGAAGGAAGCAGAGCACAAATGCTGCTGCTCATGTCAGCATCTTCTCTGCATGTCTCCTCCTGCCCAGCTGTGTCTCACCTCTGCTTGGGGCAGTAACTCTGAGCCCAGAAAGAGATTAATGCCAGCACAGAGAGAGGATTCACCCCTACAAGTCCACAAGAGCAGCTCCTAAAGGAGGACTCAGCTGCACCCTGGACAACACACTTGGCCACCGGCACTTGGATGGTACTATCAGGTGGTAAGAAACTCTCTCAGCCACAGCCTGGGTTTAAATGACAGCCAACTCAGCAACTCCAGACCTTTCAAGCTTTTGGGGCACTCCCACGTCAGATCACATAGCAGGAGATATGGCTGGTGCATGGGATGATATAATGAAGACACACCCTGCTGCAATACCTCTAAGCAGGCAGTTGAGGTGGTTACAAAATCCCAGCTGTATCATCATGTTCTCCCTCCAGCTCTGTGACCCAAAACAGGACTCATTGACCACGTTGATCACGCCACACTGATAGCATGGATCACACAGACTGCATTTGGCATGCAGGATCTCAGAGCAAAAGAGAAGGTGCAGCACCGAGCTGCAAATGTGGGAGGCCCACGGGAGGTGAAAGCTGTCTGTGGTAGTTGGAGGCTCAACGCATGGTGTGTATCCACTCCCCACGCAGCTGCCCCCTTCTTTATTTCAAGACTGTCTACCATCAGAACAGAGCAGCATGAACTGCTTCATGCAGCCTGCAGAGCAAACCAGAATGCAGCTCCTTGCCTTTAGCATCCTCAGCACCCGTTAGAAATAATGAAAAAATAATTAAAAAGAGCTGAAGAAACCAATGACCCAGAACTGATGTCTGAAAGGTAAAGACACTGCAACATGTCTGCTTTTTGAACAAGATACTAACTGTACTGCCACTCTTTGTAACCGGAGTGGATCGGTGCAGACTATTAGCAACAGCTACGTGCACCAACACCACAGCTTGTCTCCTTGTCCTTATGTCCTGAGCCTGCTCAGTTAGCTTGTGCAGTAAGTGCCCCAAATTTGGGTACTCATCTGGAGGCATTTAAGACTAGAATGCTGGTCCCGCTGCAATCTTTGGGGAAACATGAGCATTCTACAAAAGTAAGTCAGTCCTTTGAAAATCTGGAGGTGCCTGCCTCCTTCTATCACCAATAAAGTGACCTGAAGCTGAATGAGGTCCTAAACGCGGTACCTCAATTCCAAGCTAAAAATCAGACGGGATAAATAAAAAGCAAATGTCTCCTTCATGCCCTCAGGTGAAGAAGTTAGAGGTCTGATCCCTATCGAGGATGACACCAGGGAAGTCATCACAGAAGGTCGCTTACCTTTGCTGCATCCTCTCGCAGCGTGTCCAGGCGAGACATGGCATGAGCCGCAAACGCCAGGGCTGACCCTGTTCTTAAGCTGCCACCTTTGAGGGAGAGATCCTGAATTGCCACCAGCATTTCTTCGATGGTCACGTAATCCGTGAGCTCAATACTCATCCTGGGAATGAGAAAGGGGGGAATATGGGTGAATAAGGAGCAAGAAAACCTGGTTGTTACAGCAAGGGTGCATTGATAATAGTAAAGACCAGCCATAATGTTGATATTTAGCTGCTCACACTAGGCTTGTATGTAGGCAAAGAGTCCTCTTCACAGGGGTCAAGGGAGTCCAGGGTATGAGCCCCACAGCCCTGTTACTATAAAACATTGTCTAAAATTGGATGGTGGGGAATTTCTTGTGGCTGCATTAAATACCAGCCTCCCCACCCTGAAAGAGTTCCCCATGGACGAGCACCTCTAGACTCTGGTGACAGTGCTGGGGGTTGCTCTTGCTCTGCTCTTGTAATGGTTGAGCAGAGCAGCAAGAGGTCTTTAACCACGGGGACATGATTGCCCATCTAGAGCCACAGGGCTACAGAAACCTGGGTGCTGGTGGTAGAGGATGGACTGACCCACCTTGGTTTCTCCCCGTAGAGTGCCACAGCCAGCCGGATGCCTCCTTTGCCCATCACCACGTTCTCAAAGGAACGGGCCATGCTGCCGATGAAGTCCTTGACCAGCCGGGAGCTCTCCCTCCCTGCGCCCTGTGACTGCCCCACGAGGAACAAAATGTCGGCCACCTCCGCCGTCCTGCATGCTGAGGGAGAAGAGGTGCAGGAAGGCTCATCCCACACCATGCAATGAGCCAGCCAGGAGATAAACCCCTCCGAGTCATGTGAAGCCCCAAGATATTGCAGCTAAGGAATATGGCTTAGGCCCAACGAAGTGGGTAGTCAACAGGCTGCTTTGTTGTCTTTAATCTCCTCCTAAATCCCCATCTTGTTGTTCTCACCCAAGGGAATTTTCTCATTTGAAGCACAAACACCGAGACCCAGATCCACCAAGTCATGCAGGTCTGTAGGACATGCTGGAAGCAAAAGGATGCCTGCGGGTTTCATATGCCCTGAGGCAGATATTGACAACTGAACCACACACAACTCGATTTTGGGAATGTGACAGCTCTGCCATCGCACCAACCATCCTGGGCTTCTTGCATCAGGGTCTCCAGAGCCAATGTGAGACACCCATGCAGCCATGGGGCCACCTGGCCACCCATCTTTTGCCAGTTCTAAAATAACCAACTCTTCCAGTCTTGCACGGAGAGAGCTCGGTACGCTCTGTGCATTCAACTCTGCAACTCTCCCCTCTTGCCAAGCTGCCAGTGGCCCCGAGCGTGAAGAGTATCTCGTGCAAAGAATGAACCATTTGAGCTCTTTTTTTTTTTTGTACAAGCCAGAGGTATCTGATGACAGCTGGCAGGGAAGGGACAGGTGTACAGGGAAATTTGTTTAACAAACATCAAGGCATATTTCCCTTTACAATGTTCAGTCTCAATTTAATTTAATTTTCTTCAGGTATCCAATAAATGTATTTCATGGTCAGAAATCTGATGACTTCTAGGGATGCTTAAATTAATGAAGGCTCCATAAGGAATGTTCAAAATTTATATTTTCTTTGGTGTTTCTCTCCCTTGCACAGAGATGCTGACTTATTACTGTAGGGCTGCTAAAAAGCAGACTGTGCTGACGGCTGGAGGAAGGCTTTTTGTATCTTGCTCACCAGGGCTGGGCTCAACCTCTTCACTTTTTTTTTTTTTTTTTCATTTCGTGCCACTGGGGCTTTGGACTTTACCCAGCCACTGCCTTGACTCTCAGCTGCAGGTCTGGAGACCCCTCTCACACCTAAGCAGGCTGCAGCATTTGTTCCAGTTTTCTGAGGAGATGTACTAGGTGGGTTTCTCGTGCTTCTGCTGCAAATGGAAAGCCTGTGTTAGCTCAACTTCTTCAATTTACCTGACTTTTACCCCATTTCTATAAGCAGGTTCCTCAAAGGGCTTGGAAAGATGCAGGTTTTGTGCTCTCCTTCATTGCTGTGTCCCTGATCAGTCCCCTTCAGCCACACAGCAGGACGGAGGATCATTTGCTGGCTGTGGATGGATGGCAGTCCAGGGGTCTTTGTTACCCAAGGCTTTTGGTTTCTTCATCTTTCTTTGTACCTCCTGACACTGAGCTTTTCATAACTTAACAGTTTTTCCAGCAGAAAAATAACGACTGGCTCTTTTTAATTTTGCTCGTACCCAGCTGGGAATATAAAACATTTTCCCTTGACAAAAATGGGAGACAATTATTTCAATTTTCCTTCCTAGAGCTCTCTGTTGAGATCTCCCTTCCTTTCTCAATCCTCTACAAGTGATTTTCAGCTGAGATGTCAGGGGTGTCTTGGAGGCAGCTCAGCTGCTAACAGCAGATCATCATAACCTCTTTTCCCAGCTGTTGCTTCTATTTTGGGATCTACCCCTTTTCCCTAGCTTGGGCTTCGATGTCCCTGTTCCCCCAGAAGGACTTGGAGGGAAGGCAATGCCAGTCTTTGACCTCAGAACTGGTGGAAATCATTCAACAGCTTCCCAGGGTAACCACAACCTGTATTACCATGAGAAAAAGCCCAACAAAGGTTTAACAAGATGGAGAAGACAATCTGCCAGCCCTCCCAAAATCACCCACCTCTTGGTGCTGCTCAAGGCAGGGCAGACAGCTTTTCCTGGGAGACCTGCATTTTTGGCCCTGAGCTGGAAAACATGCTGAAAATACCACTGGTATCACAGGGACCTTTGCTACCTTCCTCTCCACATCCCAAATCCCCAGAGAGCCTCCTCCATCTGTGCCTGGCCCCTGGGAATCTTGCTTACCCTGCACAATGCTCCTGCCTTCATTTGCATCCAGGGATAATGAGGAGAAAGACAACAAGAAAGAGTTCCATGGGATTGAGAAGGGCAGGGAGGTGTCCCTTTCTCTATAAAGGGCAACCGGAGCCCATTCAGGAGCTCAGCACCTTTCCTGAGTGCTCCAACTTGGCAATGAAACCCAAGAGCTTTTGCTGCTTGGATCAGGTACCTGAAGCTGTCATTGGAAACATGTGATATTAAGCATATTTGGATTGGTACCTTCTTGAGAAAATACCAACACAGACAGCTATATTAATCACAGGGGGATATGATTTTATTTGAAATTTTCCATGCACCTCCAAAATTACCACGTTTCATCAATCACAGGTTTGCCAGAGACATCTGTAAATGTTGATTTATTGCACTGTTCCCAGCTTTGAATTAAATAGCATTATAGTCAAGTATATTGGCTTAATTGACGGACAGGAACTTAATCAAGTTAATTTTGTAGCTGATGCCAAAGCTTCCATTAACTCCTTGTTGAATTTACAGGATCTAGTCCAAACAAATTTACACCTTCAAAGCCTGGGGGCATGTTGCTGCAGAACAATTTGAAGAGGGAGGACCCACTGCCTCATACCCGGCCCCATGGCAGTCCCGAGAGCTCTGGATTAGCTCTGTAGGATGTTCACAAGGAGCCTCCCCCTTCTGCAGGGCCCAGAAGCTAGAGACATGCCATGGATCATGCTGTAACTCCATGAGGCTCTTCTCTGGGGTCCTTTTGTCTCCTGCTCCTCCTCCCCAGAAGCTTTTTTTGGGCTTGCACAGGCAACAGGGAGCCAGGGAGGAGGTGAGCCCCTGGGCCATCTTGACTTTCTAAACAGTAGCAGGAGGCTTCAAAGCTCCCTTGAGGTCTTTTCTCTCATATCCTCTGTGTGGTAGCTTGTACCAGGTCTTGGAGATCAGAAGAGGAATCAGGAGGAGACACATTTTCCCTTTCTTCCTACCTTCCTCCGGAGCAGCTGAGGTGCACAGTATTAGAGGCAGAACACTGAGCAGAGCTCTGAATTCCCCATAAACCCTAGTGCAACAAGTCAGGTCCTGCCTGCCTTTTGGGGCCAGCTGAGATGCTCCGTTAGCCAGATGATCCCAACCAAAAAGGACCCTATGCAGAAGTTAAAGGCATCACCACTACAGCTCCACTGTGTGACACCATCTGTGTATGTATCCATGACACGAGCAGAAACAGCTGCTTGAAAAAGGTTTTTTTTCTCCCTGATGTGCCTCAGCATCACCCCCAGCTGCTGCATTCACGGTAGCCCACTTGTCACATACCTTCATGAACGGCCACAGCTTTGCACTGCACCACAGCCACTGTCAGGGCAAGGATCTGGGCATGCAACATTTTCCTTTTCCTTGGGAAGAAGCTCCTTCTTGGTTCCTGCAGTCAGCACACAGCCTGGAGAGTCATTCATCTGCAGGAGAGAAGAGGCTTTAACACATGCCATCTGAGTACGGTGTTCCCACCTACCTACAGTGGCGAGGGAAGCTTTTCTCCAGCTACAAAGGCTCATCTTGGCTTAGGCAATTGGCATTAAAGTCTATAAATCTACTAATTCCTTCATCTCTTTGTGGCTGTTGGCTACAGGGGAGAGCTCAGCTTTGCTCTCCCGGCACCTTTCCCTAACAGCACCCTTCTTCAGGCAACGACAAGCTTAGGCAATTCAGTCTGAATGTGAATATTAGTGGTGTGATTAAAGAGGGAAACATCTGCTGCCTCAATTACGCAGGGAGGAGAGATCACTAGAAGATCACTGCAGATAGCAATCACCTGCACTCAAGTCTTTATGAGCCTGTTTTGTGACTAACCTTCAGGTTCCTAAATCCAGGATTAACTGCCTTGTATTTGCTGCCCTTGGAGGGCCAGGCCACCATCATGGAGCAGCCAAAGGGGGCTGAAAGCTCTTGTTTCTCCTATGGATGGTTTAGTAACTCCCCCAAACTGCTACAGAAGTCTTCCTCCTGTGAAGCAGGGACTTCTCTCTAGGAAGCAACAACTGCAGCAGAAGTGATGTTGCCAGGAGGGGTTTTATTCTTTTTTTTATGGGCGATAAAAAGTTCTTCTCCCGTTCTGAGCCTTACCTGCTTGTCTTGGGCTGAGCAGGTTTCACAGGGAGACATGGACTGCTTCCAGGGTGGAAGTTACAGACATGGGGAAAAGATGAGCTCGATGACTTCATCCAGCCTGGCTCTTTTCCAGGGCTGAATTGTTCCTTCCAGTTAACAACATGCAACCTCAGAAATCACACTGTGTTATATAGGCTGGGTCCCTTTTGGAAAACAAGGCTGAGTTCCTGTGCACAGCCTGGAATAACCCCACCTAACTGAATCCCCAAACAAGCAAGATGAAGGTCAAGTGCCTGGAACAGCCTGGTGTGCGTCCAGACTGGAGGGGCTCCTGGGCTGAGGTCACCTTGCCCATCACGTAGCTACACTCGTCTCTGAGACCCTCGGCACCAAACCAAACCGAAACAAGCAAATACAGGCTTTTTGACAAGAGGAGTAAGCAAGCTTCTAGAAGATCAAGTAATGGAGGAGAAGTGCAGAGCTGAGACCCAAGAAACTAGGTTTTACCCCCAACTCTTTTGCGAGAGTTGTGTTACGAGCTTTGGCAAGATCACCCCATCGCCCCTCAGCTCCCAGCATCCTTCTTGCAATGCCAACCTGGCAGCATCCCCATTTTCCTTCCCATTTAATCCTCCGCTCCGTAGGGCAGGGTCTGTCCTGGACCATAGCAGACCCTTCATGGAGCAGGAAGGCAGCAAAACCTTTGACTGGGTTTCTGAGCTCTGTGTTAATATTATTAAAACATATGTCCCTCTAGAAATGTTCCTGCAGAGACCCTTATCTCAGTGTTTTTCAAAAAGTGCCTCCTTCCATCCTCTCTTCTCCTCTTCCTCCCATCATTCACACCTCTACACTTCTTCCTTCCCCCAACAAAATCAAAGTGAAGGATAATTTAGCTTGTAAACACAACGCACTCTTCTGAGAATCTCCATATCTAAAATAACACCAGAAATGCAATACAATGTGTACTGAGATAGCTAATGTAGATCCCTCGAGAGCCCAAGTCTGTCACAACAGCTGGCACTGAAGCCTGTCCTAATGGTCTTACTGGTCTATATGGGGAAGGCTCCCCAGTTTCTGCGAATGGCACTGTGACCAGCTCACCCAATCCTGCCCCCAAAATACCAGCTGCCGCACGGAGACAGAAGAAGATCCTCCAAAATGCTGATTTTTCATAAGTGCCTCATGGATCCCTGGTGCCGTACCTGGGGCAAAGGAACCTGCATGTGTGAGCACGCACGTGTCACCCCACGGGGTCCTGCCTGGCATTGAGGTCCTCTAGCCCAGACATCATCCCTCCAGACCATCAGCGCTCAGGGCCCTTGCTGCCTTTGGCAGTCACCAATCCATCCCATCTAATCAAGAGAAGATAGGCAGTAAATTAACAGGCTCCAAACTCATTGCCTTCAGAACAGGTTTGTAAGTAGCTTCTACCTTCAGACATGAGGCTTGATGTTGGACTCAAGCTAAATCATATCTCCTGCCTTTCCAAATGTGATGTTTTATCCTCTCTCATCTCATCCTCTCCATTCCTGCCCTAAATTAAGGATAAAATTTCCTTGCTGCTTGACCTCTTGGGATAGACTGAGCCCGAAAGGCATGGGAAAAAATCATTCAGAAAAAGCTTACATGCTAACAGAACTCTCCATTCCTCTTTGTAATTCCAAGGAAATACCAGTTTATTCTTAAAGAATAACAGTCCCTCTGAGATGCATGTGTGATATGACAAGGCACGTGCCAACATCATCCCATAGCAGTCTACTCCAGGGCACTGGCTTCCTTGCACCACCGGCCAGAGAGCTGACCCATGGGGCAGGGGACAGTGATACCTTGAGAGGATATAAATCCAGAAAGGGACAAAGGACAGAAAAAAACCCCAGCTCTGAATCTTCAGCATTTTTTGCCCAAATTAGCATATATGCAGGACAAAAAAAAAAAAAAAAAAAAGAAAAAAAAAGGCCTAAGCAACAAAAAGTAAGTCTGAGTTTCTGTAGTCACTTTGGGCAGCTAAGCCAAAGCATGTTTTTGCAGATAAAAATTTAACATGCGATTCTTCTGGTTTTCTTCCCAGCTCTGATACTGTTTAATGCTTCAGCACAGAACGAATACAGTAAAGAATGCATATTAACATAGCAAGAGCAAAATAGTCATATAAGGAATAAATCCTAGAAGACTCTGCAGAGGCAAAGAAAAAGCACAATGAGCCCCGGCCCTCAGTGAGTAAATGTTAACGTTCACAAAACGCAAAGACCCTGCGGGTGTAGAGAGGCTCCAGCTCAGAATAGTCACACCTTGAATTCACATCGCAAAGGTGAGGAAAAGGATTCAGAAGGGATTCATAATCTGGATGCCACAAACTGAACACATTTCCTGGCAGACATGAATTCATACATACACACGTGTATGCATGCTGAACTTGCACAAGTTCAATTTTTTATCATATTGAATATTTCTAATTTTTGTTACATATATTTTTAAATTTTTAGTTAAAACTGTGCTCTGCCTTCTAGCGGTGAGCTGCAAATGCTCACTCGGGGTGAAAGCCCAGCCGGCTCCTGCTGCTGGGTTGCCAGCATTGGCCCTTGATGGATGACTGCAGCACATCCAGATTACAAATGATCCCAAATTCAAGGGCACTATTCTCTGACTTTGAAAGGAAAATGAGTTGTTTTCTCTCTTGTTTTTCCCCTCCTTGATTCCTTCAAAAAATCACACTGCATTTAAGGATTCACCTGGGTATGAAACACCAGCCCTAGGTGAGAAAAGGCAGTGTGGGACACGTATATCAGGGTGAAGAGCTGCTCTGCAGCTTCCAGGCACTTCTTCCAACACCTCCCTCCATCCACAGCCCACCTGCAGGCCAAGATCACACCTGGGCTTGCTCCTTCCATGTGCTCCAACTTTCAGGATATGATATTTTGGGTAACAAGGCTGATGGAGGACCGCCACTTGCTCTACCATCGGTGTCCAGCTTAGGGCAGCTCAGCTGACTCAGACCCCCCAGCTCACTTCGGTGCCACCGCGATGCTCGTTACATACATTACATATTAGCAAACTTCAATCCAGCAAGCCTTAGCTGATCTTGGCAGGCACTGGCTGCCATCAGCCCCTGTCAAAGACCTCCTAAACCACTACAAAGATCTTTAGAGAAGCCTGGTAGGGGCAGCGAAATGACCCCATAAACTTCAGGCTTTTGCAAGGAATCCCAGCAATTTCCTTGATCTTTTACTGCCCCCAGTAAATAATTTATAGGGGCAACTTCTCTGGGTTTTACAGTTCCTTGAACAAATTGCCTCCAAACCCCGTAAAGCCGATGGACCAGGCTCTCCCTTTACCTCACCTGGATCAGATGACAAAGCTGTGCGAAGCTTGGCAAGATGCAAGAGGGTAAGAGCGGAGAAAAAAAGCAGGTCTTACGTACTTGCAGTCATGCCAGAGGCTGGGCTGTTCCCCTCCATTTATTCTTCCTGTGTATATGTTTGCAATAAACTCTTCCTTTTTTTTTCCCCAACAAATTTGGGGATAAATAAATAACACCTGTCAGCAAGGTCTCTCTTAAAGGGATGAGACCCAGTGGATTTGCAGTCTCATCTGGCTGGTGCCTGCATCCCATCTGCCTGGGGCTCCAGCTGGATCTCACGCATCTCTTGCCCCAGGATCAGCCACGCCAGATGCTGCTAACTCCATCCACCAAATATCTACCCCTGTTGCATATGGACACAAAAACTACATTACAGAGCTGTGTCTGGGCATGCATACATAGCTTTCCCAGGGGATCTGTGCAGATCCACGTCCCAACACCCACCTCTGTGCCATAGCACGTCACACAAGCAGACAGACCCTCTGCCTCATGACCTAGCGAAATCTTGACAGTTGGAGCCAAATCTGACAGAGGGAAGCAGGTCTCAAATGTTTTCAGACAAGTCTCCTGAAAACAGCCAGCTAGACAGAGGAAGGATATGCTATTTGCAGCTCCCTCTGAAAGACTGCAGGCAGAGCATAACCTTATATTAGCCAGCAGAGAACACAGAGGGGCACCTCCTTACAAATGCTCCAGCTTCGGCTACATCCCACCTTGCTAGAGATCACTGGACCCGGCCCAACACCCCCCACCACCACCCCCCAGGGCTCCTGTTCATGGAGCACTGCCAGGCACATCACAAAATCCTATGGAAAGAGATCCCGGCAGCCCCACAAAGAGATCACGCCGAGATGTGTAATTGAAATCCAGAGATTGGCCTGCATGGAGAATTAATGGGAACTTCAGGATGTGGAAGCAGCAGAGAGACTGGCAGGAGAAGGGTACGGAGATGGTCCAGGTATCGATGGCACCAGCATTAACAGCTCATCGAGATCCCAGGACAACTACATATAATTTTGCACGATATTTGGCTGGGGAAAAACAAGGCACAAACTGCACCGACTAATGTGAAGGACAGATTCAAACCACTGAATTTTGGTGGCAAGGCGAAAAACAAAAAGAAGGGCTTGAGGCTTAAGACACCAGCAAGGAGGCAAAGGATGGAGTAAATCCTAATGGCTCACAGAGGTGGAGAGCAAAGGCCACAACCACAGCCAGCTCCTAAAAGGTACCGACAGTTCACATTAAAAAACCTCAGGAGACAGGATGAAGATGCAATAGCTGGTGTCAATTAGAGGGTCTGTCCATTTTGCTAGCAAACGTCTTCATAATTCACTACCAGGGAAAGGCCAGTTCTCTCCTTTGGCTTCGAAAAACTCACATGGAAAAGCCTCATCAGGGCATTTCTGCAGCCCCTCTCCCGTGATTAGGCACCATTTGCTGCAGGGGAGTTAAAGACGTGTTCAAACCTCAAGGAGAATGGTAGATTTGGGTGGGAGGAAAAATCTGGTTAAACGTGGGTTGTTCCTTGCTTGGCAGAAATAAGCCTCGAAGGGTCAAAAGTTTACAGTTTCGTTTTTAATGGAGTTAATAGATTTTTATGGTAATTGATTTCTCTCTAAATCCCTTGAATACAGATTTTAAGCTGTTTTCGTAAAGAAATATGGATGCATTGACTTCTTGTCCATCTCTAGGACATGTTTATACCTACACCTTCACTAGCCCTCCTGGAATGACACAGTGATGCAGGCTGGATCCAAGAACCTACTTTATTTCAGCTAAGAGAGGGACACAGGCGTGAAAATGACCCCAAAGCGGTGTGAATACCCACACGAAGGGAACGGCATGAAATGGGTGGACATGGTCATTCCCAGCTGAAGGACCCGAGTATGTTCATAGGGAGTTAGTGCTCCTGATCCACACAGTTAATCCTGAACACTTTGGACTGTGTTAGTATAATCCTAGTTTAACCTGAGAGGTGTCCAAGGGGCTGTCAAAAAGATGAAGGAGAGCCTTTTGCATAGCCCCCCATGGTTTCCCTCTCCATATCCTCTATTGCCACAACATCTGGGCAATTCCCTGGAAAAGGACACGGCCTTGCCCAAGGCTGGTAGGTCACACAGAAGCAGGGAAGGAAGCCAAGGTCCCCAAAGAGCCACGGTGGGGCCCTGGCATTCAGCCATCGTGCAGATTTGGTGAAGAATGTGGAATGGTCCCTGCATGGCAAAGAGGACCACAAACACCTTCTAGGCTTCTGGTTGTGGTTCTCTCCATGAGGGGCTAAATGAGGTTTTGCCTACAACAACCATCCCCTTGATGCCCCAGGTGGCTGCATTTGGCCACACGTGCTTTTTAGACCAAGACTTCAATTCTGATCCAGCACCAACCTGGGTCGAGGTATGCCCAAAATGAACATCCCAGAAGGAAGCCAGAAGAGCCAGGAGGAAGCTAGAGGAGCATGGGTTAGGGTGTCCCTCACGAGGGTGTAACACACACGGCAGAAGCCGGTGGTGGTGGTGGTGCGGTGACGGTGTTGGAGGCAAGGGGTGACAGCTCTGATGGCCAACAGTCCTCCTTGGAGGCCCAGTAAACACCGTGTCCTCAGAGCTGCAGGTCCCCTCTACTTCCGAAGATGCATCGAGGGGGACCTCCCTCTCAGCTCCAGGCAATTCTGTCACGAAACAGAAGAATTTTAAAGCAAGGAAATCTTTTCCAAGGAGCATTTTTGCCCACATGCTGCAGCATGGAGCCTGTTTAAACCACAGCATCAGCAATCAGGAGAAACTGCTGCTCCTTGCAGAATGGGTAAATGGTTCCCCTCCCTCTCTCGGAGCAAGAGCTTTGAGAAAGTATTTTGTTGGGTCTTTTTTTTTTTTAATAAATACCATTGATTTCCTGATTTAAAGGGGTTGCACTGCGTAGTAATGTTTAACAGAGATGATGGGGAGAGAAGGGGGGTAAATCTTGTGAGGCTGCTCAATAAAAGAAGATGAAGTGAGAGCTGGAGGAAGCTTATTTTCCGCTTCGGCACCCAGCTGAACGTGCCTGGTTTGTTCAAAGGCAGTGACCCACAAGGGCTGCTGGCCTCCCAGTCCCACCAACTCAAGGTTTAGACCCCAGAGCTGTTGTTTCCCCAGGAAACACGGTGGGGAGATGGGGGCCATGGATAAAGGCAGCTGGATTAACATCTCAATAGGTCTTCTGAGAGCGTGGCAAGGGTTAGCTATGACTCTCCTCTGGGGTGGGGAGGTTTCTGCCCCATCCTCTCCCCATCCATCAGGCTCCAGCACAGCTCCAATATCCTCCTGCAGAACTCCCGCAGTTGTTCACACTGGGGTCACACAACATGGAACAAAGCACAGGTTAGGATTTGCTCAGATGTGATAGAAATAGCCGGTTAAGGGCAAAACTTCACGGAGGAGAGACCTCCTTGGATTTTTGGCCATTTCCCACTGGGGAGAAAGCAGCAAGGCCGATGAAAAGTTGACAAGTAGCTGGTGGGACAACTTGCAGAGTCATGTCCAACTGGGGCTGATTTTGCCATCTTCCACCTCCTGCAGAAATTATCCAAGCGGCATCAGGGTGCATTGGATGGAGCATTTCAGCTTAGAAGCACCAAGGAGAAAAGCAGAAAAATACCTTATGAGTCCTGGAAATGAAAGCTAGACCCTCCTCTCCTTTCCTCCACACCATGAGGACTCCCCACACATCAGGTTTTCACATTAACAATAGTAAAAATACCTTCTTAGCTAAACATAGAAACCTTTCCAAGCAGAAAGTTACAGGTGGATGGTGGTTGTGAAGATTGTCTCCAGCCAGCCTCTTTCTTCCTCTCCAAGAGACCCAGCTGGGGGGGGGATTGATGTTTTTGCTTGTGTAGCTGTTGCAAACAGCAAAGGAGGGTTTGCGGCCCACCCCTAATCTCTCCTTCTTGCAAGAAATGCCAAGAGTGCATTGAAGGTTTGGGGTGGATAACTCTGAAGGAGAGTTTTGCTGGAGATGACTCCTCAGTGGAGGTCTACGTGAAACAAATGGCTCTACTTCAACCCCAGTGGCTTCCCCACTGGGTTTCTGATCTTAATACAGTCTTCGATAACATCACCCGGGCATGCACCAGCTGAGAAGCATCACAATGTGAATCGTACTTAAATAATGAATAACACACTTGAAAGGGAAAAAGCTAAAAGAGAGGCAAGTAATAATGGGCAAACAGTCATTGGGTACATTCCCAGAAACAGGGAACACCTGGAAACCAACTTCTTTCTGCTACCTCTGTCCAGTTTAATGCTCAGCTTTGAAAAGAGCCACCTTGCTTCTGGCTGCGAGGCGAGGGGGGGGTCCCTCACCACGCGTGGCACCGGGACACGAGCTGCCCACCCAACAGCTCTCACAGTTTTAAGGATATTTGCAGTTTCTTCACCCTACTGCCACCTGGAGCATTCACGAGACGATGCTTGTTAATCTGTTTTCCCATGACGGAAGTGAAAGGTCTGTCCCATGGGATTATGTATTGGCAGAGTCAAAGGCAATATTTCCAGGTGGGCAGGTGGATGTTACAGACAAGGAGATCAATAGATGGGGGGAATGGGGGGGGGGGGGGTTGATGTGGAAAAAAAGGGTT
>JANZLQ010000005.1:2076172-2100859 GCA_026212715.1 Elanus axillaris
GTCCCTGCCCATGGCCGGGGGGTTGGACTAGGTGACCTTTAAAGGTCCCTTCCAACCCAAACCGTTCTGTGATTCTATGAAAAACTTGTAACACCAAACTGATCCATACGGTAGGTTTAGGTGCTAGCTGAGGTGGCAGAGCAGCGCTGCTGAGTTAATAACGCCAGCACAGCATTGCGCCAGAACAGCTGAAATTTCCCATTCTCAAGCCTCATTTGCTTGGCACTAGCTCAGGGATCTCTGCAGGCACCTGCATCCTGTCCACATTCAGCTCCTCTGTCCTAACCCACAAAGATGACCACCCTGAGCAACGAGAAGAAACCAAGGGTGACCAGCATCTCCAGCTCAGTGTTGGGGCTGTTGAGATGAGGCTCATTTAGCCCATAACCTGTTCCTGTGATGGGCCACCTTTCCCCAAGGAATTGGTCTCAGGCCACACGGTAGTTTTCTGTTAGGTTGTTGGGCAGTAGATGGGTGTGATGTGAACACCTGGAGCTTGAACGGTGCTGTATGTTGTTACCAAACCCTAGAGCCAAACAGCTTCCATCAAAAGGATAAGGCAGAGGTGAAGAATGAAATTGGTGCTTTAATCATCAAAAGAAAAAAGTGGGGGGGAAATATCAAACCCAGGCCAAATGCAAATCATTAAAATAAACTGCGCTGAAGCATATTTGGTAGATTTCCAAGAGAGGCTTCTCAGCTACTTGAGCAATCAGCAATATTTTAAAGCAATCAAGTGAGAGTAAGGGAAGGCAAACAAAGAGGATCATTCATGTGCAATCGTCACTTGCCTTAATGCCAACCTTTCTGGAAAGACTTTCCATTTTCTAAAGTTCAGGCTTAATATTTAGCAAAATGCCTCAGCACCCACACATAATTCATCAGGTAAAAGCTGGGAAAGGTTCAGCAGTGTTTTCTGGTCCCCAACCACCTCTACCTTGAAAAACCTACAGAAAGGAAACCAGCCCTTGTTTCTCATGCCCTTGTCCTTCGTTAGCCTGAGGCCTGGAAGGCAGCGATGGGGCCACCGCAGACACAGCAGTGCTCTCATGGGCCTGAGAGCCTGGACACGGTCCCCAGAGGCGAACAAGAACTTGAATAAAGATGCTACGTGAGGTCTCATTCCGACCAGTTGTGCCTTGAGGATTTACAGTTCTCAGATGGTTCTTATCATTTCTACATCAAGATAAATGCTCTCATTTGAAAAACACAGCCCTAAAATCAATGGAGTAGCTTTTTGTCTTGACCAAAATTAGCCTCCCAGCTGTTTTCCTTGCTGAGCTTTCCCACTTTGCTACCATCTCTTGCAGATCTCTCCCCTCTCTTCTTATCTGCCACTTTTTTCATCTTGCATGAAAGTGCTTAACAGCTTTGGCGTCTCCCTCCCCTTCTCTAACTGCCTTTCCCCAACTTCCTAGGGCAGCTCTACATCTCCAGAAAGGCCCACCATACTTTAACCTGACCCTGTGTCCACTGAGCTCAGCAGGACAAGGACACTGATGGCATGTCATAGCTCCAAATGAGGAGAAAAACACTGGCAAACATTGGGACTCATCTCCACTGACTTGACCCGTTTGAGAGTCATGCATGCTGAGCTCGATTCACATGAAAGCACATTAGCTTCTAATGACACCTGAGATACCTTTACCTATCTGGGACGTTGACTTGGTCACTTCTTTCATGGTTCTTTATCTCTGCACAGCCAGACTTTTTAAGAGGCACCTGGACAGAAATAAACCCTTTCTTATTTCGCTTTCAACTCCTCTCTTAAGAAGGACCAACAAAAGCTGGGCAAAGAGGGACATAGAAATGGAGAAAAGCTGACCTTGCAGAGAACAAGTCTGCTCTTTGTGGGATCACCTCCAAAGCATGAGGTTGCACTGAGACATGAAGTGACCCAGAACTTCTGCAAGAGAGGCACTAAACACCCTGTAGACACCCAATAACCTCAACAAAGCTGGCAGGAGGGTTACTGCCTTTTTATAATGACCATGCCCAGTGTAGCTGCCTGTCAGCTCTCACCCTCTTCCACCAGCACCTGGTAGAGCTGTTACCTTGAACCACTTCCAGCTGCTTTCACCAGTCCTGTTTGTCCCCAGGTTCTCACAGGAGCTACAGCATGAGTAAATTTTAACCCTTTTCAATGGGAAACTCTCTGGTCAGCAAAACCCTATTATTTAAGCTTACTAGAAGTGATAATCTGTCTCACTAGCCAGCATAACACGGCCAGCAGAGGCAGATGTCCACAGCTGAGCAGATGTGGGTGCTGAAGATGGGACACGTCTACAGATCTTTGACAAATTATGATTATGGTGGCTTTCCTGAGCCCATGCACTTTCGGAAACGACCCAAGTGTTAATGCTAGATCTTGCACCAAGGTTAAAAAGAAGAGAAGCCTAGGGAGTTGCCTGACCTACCTCTGACCACAGAGCGATCTCATAGCGAGCTCACAGTGACCTTATCAGGAGATGTTCCTTGTTCCACAACCCCTTGCAAATTCTCAAAGCCATGGGCAAGGGCTCAAGGGCAGAAACCATGAGATGCTATGGGAAGTGGTATAGGGGTTAGACTGACTTCCAGTGTGGGATGAAGAGGTTGCTGGGTGGAGAGGGTGGAAAGCACCATCTCCTCTCCCTGCTCATCTGCTGGCTCACAACAGCCATGGGTTTTGCAGCCAGTTTGGTGCCCGCTCCACTGGAACACAGCACAGGGATGGAGGGAAAGCACTGGGAAACAGCAGAGCTCACCTTTATCCCCCTGCCCCGTCTCGGCTTGGGCAAACCATCTTGTTTTGCTGCACCTTGATTTCTCCAGGGGTGGAACAAATATGATTTTCCTCTGGATGCACACCAAGGTCTCTTGAAAAACATGGGGGTGAAACATGGAGCATTGCTTAGAGATAACAAAATACACACATACAGGTGTGTAAATGGGATTACATGAAGTGGGTCCTCCTGATCACTGCATTTTTAACTAGTTCTCCCTGCAGACACGTTTCACCCTTTCAATTATTTATTACCATGCTAAGATTTTCTCATCTTGCAAAGAAAAATGCCAGTAGCAACATGAAAGATTGAACCAGTACCCACGGAGACAACAGCAGCCCCCCTTAAAGCAGTGATGTGGTTTTGGAGGAGAAGGGGATTGTTTCCATTCTTTGGAAAAGTAATTAAAGAATGAGAAGATATGACCAAACCTACTTCCCTGCACTGTCGGCAGCAATGAGCCGCATTTGATCTCCAGCATGAAACCAAGCACAGCCACTCACCGCGGGATATCAGGGCAAGCGTGCACAGGCAGATTAGTTAAAGGAGGCAGAGGTTTGGTATGTGACACCGGTACTTATCAAAGCGTGACCCTCATTCTGTGCCCTGTACAAGATATATTGCAAACAACTTTAAATGTTCCCACTCTGTACTATTCATCAACTTAAAAAAAAAAAAAGAAAGAAAAAGAAAAGCCACGCAAACGATCTCCTTTTGACCATTAGTAACTTTTAGATTTTCTAAATTTAGAATGACATAAATCTCACAGGAAATGTGGTTCTTCTTTTGAAAAACCAGAAATAGCTGTTAGAGTACATCACCAGGGACCTTTAAACATGTGTGTTCAGGAAAAAAAAAGGCAAATCTATATCACGCCATGCAGGACTGGAGGGCAAATCTCCTGGTAATGCTGAACCAGTGGATACATCACAGCATTGCATCCAGAGATGCTGACTCCAGAAACAGGAGCAGCATATCTGCATCACTAATTGCCAGGCTGGGACGTGTTGCTGCCGGTCCCAGAGCTAACTGGGGATACTGGTGCAGAGCTGCATTGCAATTCAGAGATATGGTCCAAGTAGGCACGGTGGGCAGGTGGCAAAAATACTGCCAGGGATGAAAAAGTGACTTCATTTAGGTAACCGAGCACAGAAGCAGACTGAGCTCCAAATTTCCAACCCAACAGTCACGCCCTCTTGTCTCAACTGTGCAATGTGTTTTAGTCCAAGAGGTCCTGCTTGGCCTCAGTCCTGGTGCACAGTCCCAGTGGAGTCCTAGCAAAGATGGCCCCTATGGGATGCAAAATGCCAAAAAAAGAGAAGTTCAAGAGAACTTTTGCTCTCGAGGCAGCTGCGCACTGTGGTTGCAGAAACCACCGACGTTGCCAGATTGTGGCAGCGAGGTCTGGACTCGGCCCATGTCAATGAGGAGTCCAGTTCAGGAGCCTAGTTGCTGCCAGGACTGCTGTTCAATTTGGGTCACTCCATCATGGGAAGAGGACAAATCTGGGCAAAATCCTGCTGTTAAAAAAAAATGTAACTTTAGCTGGAGAAAAATCAGAGGAGTTGAAGTATTTAAAGTTTTGTCCATGTGATACATTTCCACTTGCCATTTCATGCCCATTTTTGAGTCCAGGACAGGGAAATCTACCATTTGTAGACATTCCCATCCTGAAACCAACAGGATACTAGTCCCTGAAAACATCCTTCAGCAGCACAGCAACACACAGAGAAGCTGTTAATACAGCACTATTTGCAAGTGGTACCTTTGCCCCTTGCTGTTGTACAAAGGTCTTCCTTGCAGAGTTAAGGAACTGAGGCTGATTACTTTCCTACTCAGGTTGGAGATTAAGACCATTTTCCCATCTCTTCTGAAAGCTGTTTTCTCAGACTGCTTTGCTCTATGAGCTCATTTTAGTCTGGCACACAGAGCCAGATAGTATTACGCTCCAGGAACGGATATGATTTGCAATTCAGTGCATTAGGGACCACAGTAATTGCAGAGCAGGGTGACCCTTTGCTTACAATTCAGCAGCAATTTTGCCTGTCCTGCTTTTGTAATAGAATAAAGTCACGTGCAGCCATTTATTTCAAGCCATTTGCAGTTAGTCAAAAAACGTGTTCAAAATTTGCCTCTTCTCTTTTTACCATTTACTAAATAAAAGAGGAAATAAACCAAAGAAAAGCCTTCAAAGAACTCAACTGTGGTTAAGCCTGTAAGTACCTATAAGTTAAGCCTGTAAGTACCAGCCAGACAATGAATTGCAGAGACCCAGCCAAAAACTTCCCCTTGACTCTGCCCACATTTATGCAAGCACTGCAATATTATCTGCTTTAAATATACAGAAATGTTATGTATTTTAAGCCAAGTAACATTAAATAGATATATGTTGTACAGATGGGGAGATTAAGGGCTTAGCTCCATGAGCAAATTACTGTGGTTTAACAAAACACAATGCACAAGCAGAGAGGAAGCCTTTCAGAAAGAAAATGCTCCTAGGCCAGTACATATGCAAAGGGAAAAATGTTATTTTTTAGGCAGAGAGGAAGAAGTATGAGCTCGGCTGCTTTAAATCACACTGGCCATGGGCAGTGCAGGATCATGCCCACAGGAATACACACAGTTATTTAGGCTCAGCTGATGCCTAACAACTTGTTAAGACACAGTGGGTTTGGTACCTTTGCCTAAACCCAGGCATTTAGTGCCTTAAGAGGTGCCACGGGGCAGCTGAGCCATGCACATCTCTTGTAGTTCCGTCTCAGGAATTAGGGGAGGCCTCCGCCCTCCTGCAGAGGCTTTTGGAGGCCTGGAGAGATAATCCAGAACCTGAAAATACAGTAAATATTTACATGTTCAGGCCACTGAACCCATCCCCATGTCTGACCCCTGCGGCGCTGGGATCGCTGACAGCTAATCCTCCAGTCTGGCATGTCCTACGTCACCGCCACAGGATGGATCACAGGTGTCTGTTGTGTTGCTGTGGGCACTATTTCTCTTTAATTCATTAAAACAAAACCAGAGAAGCCCATGTTTCCAAAAAATCCTTACCATCGGCTGTTGAATGTTAATAACTGAGCAGCAGCCACAAGGACCGTCCCCGGAGATGCTGCTGCTGTGACATGCGACAGCTCCTGCAGAAAGCAGCAAGGCACCAGTGGACCACTGTTGTCCCCACACGTGCAGAAGCAGCGTCCACAGCCTCTTTATCCAGTGGTATCCCACCCTGTTCCTTGGGAGGATTTCAAATTTTGAGCCGTTTTAAAATTTCCTCGCCTGCAAACTAGAGTTTTCCAAAAGAAATGCGTACAGAGCACAGCTTGAAACATTTCAGGTTTTCTTAAAAAAGAACAGGAGCCAACAAATTCTCCTATCTGATAAAATACCTCAAACTTCAGTAATTTTAAAGCAAATAAATGAAAACGGTCCTTTCAGAAAGCAGCCACGCAGCACTCTCACTTTTCCCTTTGGAGCACCGAAACTCCTGAGCCTAATGCTCCGAGGTGTTGTTTTTAAAAAAGCGTGATTTTAAAGGCAATCTCATCATCTCTGGTGGCCTGAGTTACAATTTGGGATGCCTGGGAGCCGGTAAGAGACTCGGTTATAGGGCAGAGAAGGATGGCTCTCGCCCAGGGCACTGGGTACGCTGGGGGCCCTCTTAGGCTCCATTAGCACAAGTCGCTCCAAGGGTCGGTGGGAGAGAAGACAGACACGCAGCTCATCTTCTGCACGCGGCCCTGCGAGCTTTGTGCTTGCTCCGATGGGCAATACAGCACGGCCAAAGGACTGATCAGATGTCACTGAATTGTAAAATCACCGTTTTGGTTGGGAAAGGAGCCCCAAGAGGACCGACTGCCTTCTCCAAGCTGAACAGACCCAAATCTCCGAGCATCTCCTCGTACATCGTGTTCTCCAGCCCCCAACCAGCCCAGTGGCCTCCACTGGACTCACTCCAGTATATCAATAACCTTCCTGTACTGGGGAGCCCAAAATTGGACATCGCATCCCAAATGCCATCTCACAAGTGCCAGACAGAGGGAAGGATCTCTTTCCTGGCCCTGCTGGCTTCCCTGTTACTAATGCAGCTCAAGATGCAATTAGACTTATTTGCTTCAAGGACACACTGCTACGCACAGCATCCACCCCTCCTTGCTCACTCTGCAGGGTGGTTTTTTTAAGCTTTTTATGTGTATTTCTTGGAAAGGAGGCATGTGCCGGTGTGTTGTATCTCAGCCCAGGGCTCCCCATTTACAGAGATCACATTTTACATCAGCTCCTTCCCCCTCGAGCAGCAGACGCTGCCTGTACTTGACAACCTTTCCATCCATACCTGTCCCACGCCAGCTTAAAATTACAGCTTCAAAACTCAATTTGGAGATGCGGGGAGAAACAGGGGAGCTCCTGGGCTTTTTTGTATTTAATGTTGCTCAGCAAGTCCATTTATCTTCCCTGTCAAAGCACACATTTCAGCAGCACGCAGCCCTTGCCATTGCTACACCCGAAAGGAAAATATTAAACACCTGAATACTCCAAGACCTTAGAGCCTCCTCTTGTTCTAGGACATATGTATGGAAGGGGTGGGAAGGGTCATGCATCTCACTGTCTTCACATATACCCTGGAGAAGGGCTGGGAAGTAACTCACCAAGAAGCCAGTCCCTGCGGGATGGGTAGGGCAGCTACATTTGCCCTCAAACTCGTGCAATGAATGCATACTCAATCCAGCACCCACAGCCTGGTGCATCCTGATTGCAACCAACAGATGTTCACGTTTCACCAGATGAGGGTATGGTCCCCACTGGAAGCATCTGAGCACCACCTCACCCCCCCACCAGCAACATGCACCAGGTTCAACTGCTCATGTCCCACTTTACTCATCATCAACACCAAAAAGTCTACCCTTCCTCTGCCAAGTTTCATGATAATCCCTGCCCAGACCTCTGCTTTTGAGGGAGAGAGGGCTAGAGGCACCAGATGTTAGAAATCACAGCCAGCCCCATCTCAGGGCAACACAAAACATCTTCCAGTCCACAGCAAAACCGCACAGCAAGGGAGGCGAGTCAAGATGACGGCTGAAAGCAAAAGAACAAAACCCAGCAAAAATCCAAAGTTCAACATTTTAATACCTCACATCTTCCCTGTGCATTGTTTGGAGCACATGAACCAAATCAACCACTTCCAGCCTGTGCCAGGTCACAGGCTAGCTGAGATGTTTTCAACAGGCAGCAAACAAAACACAGCCTGTACATATTTTCTTCTCGTACCCATTCTGCTTAGGCTTAAGCAATTAAAGCAACTGTAGTGTGGCTCTGGGGGCTGCCAAGGGGTTATGAAATATCTCCTCTCTGGACTTCCAGTTCATCTCTGCTCAAAGCTGAAATCCATTAACATCTATCAGGTATTTGATGCCCCATGTGAGGGGAATCCAGTGGCTAAGATACCACCTGCACATAGGTGGTGATGGCCCAAGGAGGAATGGTCCCCCGATATCTGATAGGAAGGCCAGTCAAAAAGGAAGAGAACTCATCCTGCTACTCCCTCTAAATGTTGTCTGGACCCAGGCAGGCTGTGCAGCACCTTGTTGTGAAAAGTCAAAAGCACTATCACATCAATAAAGTACATGCTGGGTCAAACCAGACCCTCGTGAAACCCGCTGATGGATTGTCACCTCTGGATCTAGGCTAACACCACACAGCACAGATTTGTGGGTAGACTTCCCATCCAAACTTTCTCTCCATAGAGCATATCAGGTCCATCAGTTATCCAGCTAAAGAAGCTTTTGCTTTTCAGTGGCAGACCTATAGGGTGCCAGACTTGCCCTATACAGATATAAAGGGCCATACCTTTGGGCACTGACGTTCCCATGTCTGGTATTCCATGATACCAACCCAGCAAGCACTGACCACCAAGAATGGCCAAAGCAGACCCCTAGAACCATATATGAAATAATTTCTGCCTTCAAAGCAGTGTCACCACAAGCTTTCCTTTCGCAGGAAAGGGGAGAGATGACAAGTGTGAAGGGCCACTGGCCTGAATGGGCCTCCAGCGAATTACCTGGTGTGCCAATGTGGAGCAGCTCTTGGTACTGCTGAGTTTACTGTGGGGAAGAAGAGGACAATTATCTCTTGTGATGTTAAGCCAGATCTCCAGATTGGCATATGGCTCTCTCTGGAGGTAGCCACATGCTGCTTGGAAGGCATCAGGGTGTTCTATAGCTCCTATCCCAGCATGATCCTGCTCTTCCCACAGGCAATCTTGCATTTTCCTCCCCATCCAACATCTGCCCTTCTCTTGGAGCGTCACCCGGAGCTGAAGGTACCATCCCTTTGCTTTCTGTTAAAGGCACCTGCAAAGACATCTTCATATGTCTCATCCCTCCCTTTCTGCTGTTGCTAAAGGGCTCCAAGTCTTTCCTCAGTACCACAGCCTTTGAAAACACTCTCAACATGATTTACCTGTGGGGACAAAGCAATTATGGTCAGTCTATCGGTACATCTGTATCTCTGGGGGTTTTTTTGCCATCTTCCCTACAAAATTCCAAGCCAAATTTTACAGAAATCAACAGCCAGGAAGGGTCTGTAATTGTCTCAGCCTAAACGTCCCAACACCACGGAGGGGAAATACCCCTTATTAAATTCCAGATGAATTAGGAACTACTTGTTCAGTTAAATCCCACAATGTGGAAGGCATATGTGCCTATGCTGGCCAGAGAAAATGCCTTGAGATTAAAGAAAAAAGTCATCTAAACAAGAAGTTACTAAATAAATGAAATTACGCCTGATCAGAAGAAACAGGAACCTCCCTCATGCCTACCCCTTGGAAATAATACAGAACACATTTCACTGACTGTAGCTGAATGCTCTGCAAGAGGTACAGGGAAATATCCTATGGGGATATACTCCCTTGCCATCAGGATAGCACAGCAAGATGGGACTGGGAAAGCCGGGCTGGAGTCTCTATTTTACTGGTCACACATCCCATTCCAATTGCTGGCACTGTTTGGTAGCCCAGTTCACTCTCACGTCAGGCAATCCGATACACGGCAGATGTTAGAAACTGGACACATGGCAGTGAAGAGGTGGTAAGTGCCAAGACTACACAGGGATAACGATGCAGGGAGCGCAACATGATGCTTCCTCATGTGATGGCAGCATTTTGTGCTTCCTGGTGGTGTGCTCTCCGTTAGTGACATCTAATCTAAAGCAGTTGGGTGGTTTTCACCAGACGAAGATGTGGTTATGGTACGCACCTACTCTGTTCAACCAGTCTTTAGCGAGGCAACGCGGACATACTTGGTAGAAAAAGAAGTAAGACCTTCTCTAACTCAGATACAAATGCTTGTCCCAATCTTGCAAGATGCTTCAAGTCCAGAAAGCCACTGTCTTTCAGTTCCCAGTGGTCACCATCCACAAAGCTCCATGGGTCTTAAAAACGACAGCAATCAGAAGAGTAGGGGATAAAACACGCAGTAGATCGTGGCTTGCTTGGAAGTACTTTCCTGAGTTCATTGAAAACAAAGAACCAATTTCTAAACACCTCCAGCCAGATACGGACCAATTACTAAGATGACCAAATTCCTCCCAAATATTAGTGAAGAGCTTTGATGGTTTGACCTTATTCATCAAGACCTCAAAATGAATGGTGAGTGAAGGAGAACCTGTCTCCATCATGAGCAGACATTGGAATGAATGTAGCATGCCTGATCACTCAAAAAGAGACCTTTCAGCTTAAAATTAACTATCGGCAGTCCGAAGCTGGAAGGCAGCAAGATGCACTGTCAAGTTGCCTCAGATACAAGCCATGTGTAATTTGATCATATTTTTCATTATTTAGAGCAGGCTTCTTAAAAAGTCTCTGTCTCAGCTATGTTTTAGGTAAGTTCCAGCAGTTTACACAATTTTGAGAACAGGCACTGAAGAAATGAGCATCTTCCTCATCTGAAGGGAGACAGGGGACAGAACCTCTCACGGTTCAGAGGTGTTGCATTGGGAGTCACTGGGCTAAATGCAATCCCACAAACCGGTAATTAGCACCCTGGCAATTAGCATCCTTTCTCTCATGGACAATATCCACTGAACTTTGTCACAGATTTACCTGGAAAGCCTTGGAGCGGGCTTTACCCCAGCCACTGCTGATGGCCAGCATGGCAAATACATCATGCGACACAGTTGCACCACTGTCCAGCTGCCCTGTCCCTGCTCCCTCCGGGCTTTTATTGACCGCAGGGTTATGTCGCAGTACGAAGCATCAATCCCCTTCCACTACAGCTGGTTAGGGTGGGTGACAGGTTAGGCTGGGCTTAACTACCCATGAATTGTAAGTATGGCAACCTGCTTGGAGATGTCTAACCTGGTGGCAATGATAAGAAAGCAGGATAAAACACTATGCTTTTGAGCTATGGAGCATTGTTCCCAGACCATTAGGTGCTTTGGTGCTAACACCATGGCAGGCTAAGAGTTAACAAAGGATGTTCTTCCCATTGTGTAGCAAAGACAGATTTCATGTCTTCAGCAGGAAGCTCCCTGCTCTTGTAGTGGGAGTGTTCAAGAGCTGTGTCTGCAGAACAGTGGTTTCCACGTAGGATCATGAGTCTAGGAGCACAAATGGATGGGGGATCACAAACCTAGAAGCGGGATCACAGAGGGAAAAGTGTGGGCAGGAGGACTGTACAAGGGCCTCGCAGGAGTAAGTGAGCGTACAGGGCAGTGCTGTGCAGTCCCTTGTATTCTAGAAAGCAAGCAAAGACCTACCCAAAAATCACCACTATAACTTTTTCTCAGATGGGAGTATCTACAGTTCACAAGGCAAGAAAAGGAAAAGTTTTTTAGTGCATCCCAAGAGCAACTCTGATATTCATGCCCCTCCAAAGTGAGCAAAGAGGAGCCTTCAGTGCTCAGCCTGCCGAGGCGTAACTAGTGAAAGGATGCCCAAGTGGTCAGATAACCAGGTTTGGTAGCTCTGCTCAGCACCATTAATTTTTCTAAGGGCAAGAGGGAGCCCCAAAGCAGAGCAGGTTCCTGTCACAGCTGCATTCACTCCAGATGTCTCTCAGAAGGAGCAAATCCTCACCTTTCACCTGGGCTGGCATCTCTATTTCACACTTGCACATACACACCTGCAATCTGACGATCCTGTGGAAGCACTTAAAGGTAACAGTAAACTCAGAGTGATTGATCTACAGATAATTTACCTTGGCAAGGAGGGCTGCAAGTCAGCTATCAAGTTACTGACAGACGCTGCACTCCCATATGCAGGAATGAATAGCTTTCCTGGATACTGGCATGTCTACAGCATCAAGAAACTAAATTATTAGGAGCAAAGGGAGTGGTGCCTTAACATAGAGACTGATGAGGACATGCACTAAAAGGACCCCAAAACCATCAGCCAAACTAATGTTCCCTCCAACCTGCAGGTGGTCAAATGCAGCTTTATTCTGGATCATTTTGTCAGAATTAAAAGCAGTTGTTGAGAGAGAAAAGAACAAACGGCTTCTTGCCTTCTTGTCTATGTTTCTTGAACAGAGAAAGGGGGTCCTCTGTTATCAACCCTTCCTGGGGTCACTGCATGACTCTTGGTGTCACTCTATTGTGCAAAGAAGTGATTGTGGCTGCACTACAGGGAACTAAATGGACAGTAGAGGTGAAAAGAGGGATAAAAGCCATTTACGTCATGAAACACCACCAGGCTGAGATTGCTACTTTGGAAGAGAAAGAAATAGGAGCAGCATAAAAATGGGTGCTACACATCAAACTCTCTACACGGTCAAGAGCCGTTTGACCACATACCTTGCATGGCCAAAGGGTGGGAGATCGCACCATCTTCCCTGGCCTCCCACCGCTCCTCAGCAGGGCACAGGAAGACTGGGAATGCCAAACGGCTCCAGGGCAGACCGGTGGGTTTGGCTTGTTCCTCCCCACAGCTGGGGATCCTGCTTACTTGCCAGCCCCTGTGCTATCACAGCTTTGATGACAGCCATCTAACACAACGTTAGGACAGGACCCCAACTGCAAGCCAGGTGCAGCTGAGAGCTATACATAGATTGCAATTCTTACTTATGCAAATAGAAAGAATAGCCAGCGATCATTAAAAATAATTAGAGCATGAGATTTTAAGCCTCCACTTCAGGTTTTATGTATCCTGTAAAAATTAGGGTGCAAGATTAGATCTAATGGGGGGGGGGCAAATTATCCCTAAATGTGCATCAATGTGCATCCAGCACACATCTCCTGAATCCAAGTGTCCCCAAGAATATTTAGGACACCTCACAGGTGTCCTCTTTCTTGCCCTGTCCCAAATGTGTTTTGCTAAAAGTAGGATTTACAAAACTGAAAATTCATTAGAAGGTCACAGTATGAAACTCCAGCACAGAGACAATAACAAGATACAGAATAGCCCTCACTTTCCCCCTCTGCAATATTTTTTGCAGTAGTCTGAATCAAAATGAGTCACATTATCTCATCTCCTCACTTTGGACTGTGACCCACAGTGACTACAATATAGCTCTTCCATTTTCACTTACCTCGTCCGTAAGAGACAAAATGAAAGGGGAGCATCGGAATTTCAGCAACCCACGCACCTGTAATGCATTTCAGACCACTTCTTCCTGTGAAGCCTCGCCAAAAACTGAGACAGAGCTCAAAAAGGGAAGATGAAAACTCCAGCCTCTCTGGAGGACACACTGAAAATCCTGCAGACTCTGGGAAAACTAAGATAGCTGAGAGTCTACCCTGCTGACTCTCGTTCTGCCAGAGAGCTGCAGCTGGTGCCAGTGAAATATTTATGCAAAGACAGCAGATGTTGTGAGCAAAGTATGAAGAAAGACATGAGAGCTGCAGTATTAGTTTGGGGCATCCAGTGCAGTGTTTGCTTCCTACAACGGCCAACAGCAGATGCTTAACAAGAGTGTAAGAGCAGGACAAGCACATGGAGACACCTCCATCTTTCCAGCCTCCAGTGACCTATAGCTTAGGGGCCTTCTGATGGACAGACTGCATCTTGGAAATGTCTTTGCGTTCAGTACCCTTTCTTCTAGGAAACTTCCTACTTTGGAAATTTTTAGCATCCCCGATGTTCTGTGGCAATGAGTTCCACGGGTTTACTACATGCTGCATGAAAATGTTACATCTTTCATCAGTTTTCAACCTTGATCCTGCTTGTTTCATTTGTTGCTACTCAATTCTTCTATAAGAAGAAACATTAAATTTTTTAAAATCTGGGAGAAACATTGCCTATTTCTTCCATATCACCGCTGCCATCTCTAAGGCTTGGGAACATTTGTTTGTACATCAACGGCAAGATCAGAAATAACATTTAAGCAGCAACAGTGCAACCTGGATACTACTGAAGTGCCTGTGCTCACGGAGAGACTGAAGAAACCTGGAAGATCCACACGAGCATCTCTTAACACAGAGGGCAGCTCAGTTCAACGCAGACCTTGGCCCAGCAATAAATGCAAATGTAATGTTGACCCAGAAATAAATGCAAATACTTAGAGCCCCTGGAAATCCCCAGTGTCTGCCTGGCATCAGCCCCTTCTCAGAGACCTTGCAACTAAGCAAAGTCCACAAGAGCACAGCATGGCTGGTGCCCCAAGAGAGCTAAGCTTAGCTCTCCCGTATGCATCACAGACGATGGCTTGGGCTCGAAATCTTCAGATGGTCAGCAAATAGGTTTCCCTTGGGGTTGAACCACAGGGAAGCCTTACCATGAGCCCAGGAGACAAAGGGCAGACCGTAATTCATGTACAACCGGAGAGGAGACTAAGTGCCCCATGCTAGGAGCAAGCACAGCCCTGCTGAGAAACCCCCACCAGCTCTCCCGCTGCCTTCAAACCATCCTCCCAAATTCTCCACCCCTCATCTCAAGGCGAACAAGGATCACCCACAATCCATCCACCCTCACCAGTGCAAAAGCCCACCATAACTGTCCTGTAAAAAGAGGAAATAAATCTCAAATTGTTCATTTTGGTAAAAAAAGGTACGAGGGAGCTGCTGCACTGCTAGCTGAAGGGTTAAATGTGGTGCTACCCAGAGATAGCTCCTTTCCTAGCTCATCTCCCAGCTGCTGGGCTCTGGCCTGTTTAATGAAGATTGATTGTCTTCAGGAGGCCACCTCTGTCTCGACTGCCTACGGCCCCTTTTTATTACCCCCACCCACACAAGTGAACCCAGGACCCAGGCACAGAAAAATTCCAGGCAATGGAGCAGCAAGAGAATAAATTGAGTTTTCTCAGAGCGAACAGAGCCAGGTCTTCCCCAGCCCCTTCTTTTGAGCATGGATTCTCTTGGGTCTAATAACGGCTGAGACACTGACATCGTTTCATCAATGGGGGCCCAGAGAACATTTCATTTTTCTACCCCGATGAAGTCTGCAGTAATCTACTGCCTCCAAGGCCTCTTGACGTTAGGTTCTGACAGCACTAGGAAACTCGTGTCCTCGCTGCAGCAGCCTGGCTGAGCTACTACAGCCCCAGACCCGCAGCCTGTGCACAACAGCCTGCAGAAAGACTAAACCTCTGCTGGGTCTGCTGTAGAGAGCTCCCTGGAGTGCAGGATATCTGCTTTACAGCCCCACCATGAGCCAGAGACAAAGAGGACATGAGATTATTGATAACCTGGCCAACTGAAGTCCTCAGACCATGCCTATGCTATTGAATAAGTGGACCAAGGAAATGTCTTCTATCCCCAAGGTCAACAGATAAAATATAGTTTTCCACCAAGCTAAATTATCTTTATACCCCCATCCCCAAATAGGATTCATATCTACACACTGCCTGGTCCTTGGTCCACACTCGCCCCAGACTGGACCTGTGCATTGTTTGGGAAAGCAATAGTTTGCTTGGACTAAGCCATGCCAGGGACTGTGCTAATAGTGGAACAAATTTTCCATCCACTAATCTAGGAGCCCCAATCCTGTGGCATGGTATGTCATTGATCTCCGTAACAGGAGTGAATGAAAGTCACAGGTGGAGCAATAAATAAGGTGGACCTAGACACCATGTCTGTTCTCTGAGCGCACTCTTGGAGACGGTGAAAGCAAAGAAGTGGAAGAAAGAGCATTGCACAGGAAAAGATGGATGAGAACAAGACATGGGTATATTTCATGTGGGGAAAAAAAGTTTAGGGTAGCAGAAGGTTTCTAGCCCTCTCAGAGGCATCTTGGAGCAGCTTCCCAAAACCTTGTTGGAGCACGCGTGAAGCCACTTCAAGTTACTCGGGTAGTGCTGTGGTTTCAAAGGTCTTTGACCATAAGACTTCTTCCAAATAGACAGGTAGGTCCAGTTTTCAAAATCCCACGTGTCCTGCAGTGCAGTGAAACTAAAGCTCAGTGCCATGAAGTTGGGAAGAACTCTAATTCCCATGATGTGGGAGCCAGAAGCAACACAGGTTGGAGAAACACTAATAATGGACACAACACCTAGACAAAAACATATTAGTGATGGTTTACCTGGCTTTCACTGAAGAAAAAGTGAATTTGGGTTCAAAATTTACAACACACTGAATCAAAACCCCAGTGCTGAACAAAAGAAGGTCTGGGAGGCAGACTGCAATGCTGCAGCTTTCAAAACTCTTTGATACCTAAAGGTTTATTATCTTTCAATTTCCTTGTCTCCAAAGGCTTTTAAAGCAACAAGGTCTACCTGGGTTGAATGCATAGTTAAATGTTTAATAATGACTCCCCGATACCTTGAGGGAATAGCGAATTAGTGCATTACTTCTTCATCTCAAGGCACGAGAGGGGCCAAACCCAGTCTTGAATCATAGAAAAAGATTTGCAAGGAGAGAGTGCTGGCACAGCTTAGCAGGGAGGACAAGCTGAGCTCACTGGAGTGTTGCTTTCCAGGGGCAAGGTGGATCAGGACTGAGCATATGGAGGGAAGCCAGTTAAATGTTAGGCTCCAAAGGAGAAGAAAACATGCCCACATCTTGATATAGATAACTGTGATTCCCTGTCTGGACAAGAGTAAAAATAATACCAAAAAAAATCTCTTTTCCTCCTCTTTGCGTGTGTTTAGGTTATTTTAATTGAAAGAACATTTCTATGAGAACCCATCAATCACCTCTGGAAAGTCATGCTCACTCGCCTAAAGCATGGAGAGACATATCCAAAGCGGAGAGACTCTCAAAAGGGAAAAGTGCTTCAGGTTGAAGTTCTTCCAGCTCATTTAAAGAGATGTCAAGTTTAACGATCTTAAGGAATGAGGAGGAGGAAGGGGGAAAGGGCTAAATAAAAAAAGAAGCTATTTCCAATTTTCTCCCTATCTCCCCCCAAAATATGCCTGGAGTTTTTAGCCTTTACCATTTTTGACAAGTAGCAACACACATGGGCAGTTCCATCACCAGTACTCCTTGATCAAGCAGTTCTGCTTTGGAAATCACCCAAATAAAACTTGGCAGAGAAAAATAAAAGGAAACAAAAAGGGGGGAGTTTAAAAAGTGACAAAGAGGAGAAAGGCAACCAGATCCTCAGCAGAGCAGTTTCTTGCCTCCTCTTCGTCATGGGAGCTCTGATGCTTTACACTAGCAAGGGACAGGCTCTGAGTGAGTCAGAGAATATATCTGTAGGTGAGAAAAACAGCTCACATACCTCACAGAAAATGAAATGTTTGAGACATCAGGAATGTCTCCTGCTCCATCGAGAGAAACAGTGATCATTCCTGAAATGCTAAGCTGAGAATGTGCAAGGTGCTAAAATGCGATACATTTAGCAAATAACTGAAATTGCTGAGAAAATATCTACAGAGGAGGGGGTGGGAGGAATATTTGGGGGACTTGGAAGTTTTTGATGGAGCACATAATCCCAAGAACGTGACAATTTATGTAGAGGAGAGAGACTTACCCCTTCTAACACACCTAAAAATACATCAGTGATTTATTTTAGTTATTTTTAAAAAGATGTGATAGCATAAAAGAAAGGGAAATTTAAAGCTGACTACCACAAAAGGCTTCCCAACAGAGAAGCAAAAGACTCCTCCCCCAGCCAAAGCTGTAGAAGTCCAGGGGCTGGGGGCACATCAAAGAAAAGTGGTGAAAGTGGAGTAGCACTTCTTGAATTTCTGTTGCTGCACATTCCCAAAACAAAGGTGAAGGAGTTGAGATGGAAAGTTTTGGAGAGCTGCACAGCAACAAGACGGCCGGCTGCTGGCAGAGCGGACTGTTTTAGGACATGAATGGTCTCTCCCAACAGTACTCTTTAACACCTGAGTTAGATGAGTTTAGGTTTCAGGCATACAAAAAGGACCTATTCCTTACCATTGCTCTCCCACAAATATACACCTACTGTGAAGAAACATAATATTGGAGAGGAGAAGTAGAAATCTCAGCATCTGTTCCCTTCCTTAGCCGCGACTGATGTGACCTAGTCTCTGCCTGTGTTTGCAGCTTAACTGTCCCCCCTATAAAATGAGATTAATAATAATAATAATCTGTTGAGGAAAAGCACTGTCAGGCCTGAAGTTTGTGAATGAGGAGTTCATGCTGGAAAAGCTAGGGCAGGTGAGAAGTCCCCATCTTCAGCTGCATGTTTTCACCACCACAGTCTGAGTGCTCCTGGGTCCTATCAGCGGGGATCTAGCTAAACCTCGCCTGCGGTAGGTTAAGGTACAAGGGTCTGCACTTTGGGAGGTGTTCAGATGGTATCTTGGCCATCGGATGACAATAGTTGCTCCCAGGTACTGAAGAGGTGAGGGAAATAATTCTCCTAAGAGTAAAAGCCTAACTCTCAGCACTTCAAGTGCCACAAGTGGTTGCTATCCCACTAAAATCCAGTGTGCTCTTGCCTCTTTTACCCGCACACTATTTCACAGAACAGGCTTGTGATGAAAAACAGTGGAAATAAACCAAAGAGTTCACCCTCTGCATATCCCTTCCCAACTTGTCAGAACTGTCATTCGTTCAAAATCTCTTCTTTATCTTGCAGGGAATTCGGTTACAGGGAACAATTGCCTGGAAGAGAAAACGAGTCCAGTCTTGTCTGCAGAGCCAAACACCACAGGAGCTCTTCATCTTTTAGTAGAAGAAGCAGCAGGATTGGATTCAGATATGAGCAGGGACACAAATGGAAAGGAGAGGAGCCAGATGAGGCATCTCACCTCAGAAGGAACCTTGCTGGGTCTTCAGAGAAATCATTTACAGGCGTCTGCGTGTCTTTTTAACTGCTCCTTATTGAGTTATTCAACCCCACTACAACCAAAGCCCTAAACCTGACACCCTCTTCCCACACTGTGGATCTTCAATGTGCTCAAAACCTATAAATCATCAGGAGTCATCTTACCTCGTCTCTTAAGAAAACTGTTGAGATAGAAAACAGTAAAGTCCAGGTCATGTCAGATGCCAGTTAAAAGGCGGTGAGTCCATCACCACTGCCCACCACTCAACAGCCTGTCGCTTTACCAGTTGTCCCACTCTTTGGAAATGCCCTGAACACAGAAACACAAGTCCATGTGGATTGGAGAGAGTCCAATTGTTCCCCATGAAAAATAGTTATTGTTGTCGTAATGACAGTGTTATCGGAGATGACACATCACATTCCTTTTCAGCAGAGACACCATTGCTGCCAGGAGAGGAGAGGTTTGAATTAACAATGTAATATAGAGAGAGACCAAAGATGCTGGTAAATAAAGGAAGGCCAAAGTGGAGCTCAGGTGTATTAAAACTTGTTAATGTATCCACTTGCAGTAATTCCGTCTAATAAATGGCTTCTCTTTATCTGTAGCATCTCCATCTGACCACAAAGTCAGAGGTGAAGTAGTCTAAGGTGAAATCTAAGGTGAAATAGCGAATTATTTGTAAGTTGTAGTGTATGTAGTTAGGAATCAGGCATTTCGTTAGCTTGCTCTGTTTGCATCTTTCAAAATCTGCCAGGACTGCAGAATTCACCGTCTCAGAGACGTTTAAATTAAACATGCTGCCTTGGCAGATCTGCTTCAGAGATAGTCACACAATACCTGTGTGACGGCACTGCCACCGCCGAGACCCTGCGGTTTGAATAGGCATTTGCAGCACTACAAGTACAAGCAGTTTGGGGCTGAGCCAAAGGTCAATAACTGCCCTGTGACAGATTCACATCTTCTGTGGACCAGGCATGGCAGAAGCCCTATAGCTTCTGCACATCAGTGTTTATGTCAGAAATACCTGCCTTTTCCTGGCATGAGTCACACACATATTGATTATGAAAACAGGCAAAATTGGTTTGATTGATTTGCTTCCCACACATTAGAACACGATTGTTTTACTTCTCAGAAAAAGACATGCTTTAGAAAACAAGAGAGCAAAAAAGCGTTTCCAGGAAAGCTCAGCTTTGAGAAACGAGATTTTGCCCCCATCAGAATGTCAAAGTCCCCGGTGTTTTGTCAAAGTTTGCCACACCTAACAGGCTCAAAAAATGTTTTTCTGGAAATGGAACAAGAGCACTTTTCACGCAGGAGCTTACAGCTCTGTCTGGTTTCCCCCATTGCTATATTTGGTCCCAAAGCAAAGACCAAAAATCTACAGTCCCCAAAGATTCCTTTGGGGAATCAAGGCCTGACTGTCTGCATATCAGGGCTGGGAAAAATGGAAACTACTAAACAAATCTGGCTTCCTAAATTCCCTGTTCTCATTTTCTCGCTGGCATGTGGAAGATTGCTCACAATGCAGTTCTCGGGCAGAGCTGAAGGAAGGATTTCTGATGCATTCAGTAAGTCAACGCAAATCCCTTCACCCACTCTACTAAGAGTCCACAATTTTGCTTTGAACTGCATTTCAGAAGTCAGGAACTCAGAATGCTGCCGGGGCTTATTCAAACCTTGAAGCGCTACAAATTTGTACTAGAGAAGACACCACCACCCCCCCAGCCTGTTTTTTGGGCAGAAACAGACTCCCCAGTCTTCCCATGATGTGAAAAAGGGTTTTATTTCAGCAATCTCTGAAGAAAATCAAAACAACACTGGCAGAAGCAAGACGGTGTTTGTAGGTAGAAGTAATATCTTTTATTAGAGCTGTCATTGGAAAAAACAGGTAAGCCCTGGGCAGTGGAAGAAAAGCTTTTGTCCTATTGCTGAAAGCTTATTTAATTTTCCAGCTATATTATTTCATCCTACAAACCTCATCTTGTCTTTGTCCTTAGACCATCCTGACTGCAAGAACATGGCCTCAAGAGCATTGCTGTCCATTCACAGCATGCAATACAACTTGGCTGCATTGCCAAGTGTTAGTATTCACTCCTGGTAGAGAGACAGGTCTGAGAAATGGCTCTTGCTCATCAGATGCTTTCACTGACATCACTGGGTGTCTGCCTTTCGATACAGTGAAGGTGAACTGATGTTTAAATTACTTTTGAAATGGTATTTTTTAAAATATTATTTTTTTTCCTATTTTCTACCAGTATTTTGTCATTCATTTCAATATCATAGAATTGATATGAACTGAATTTTGAATGGATTTAATTTATATTTTAGTGGGACAGAATTATGCTGTAAGGTCTTAGATCTGTGATTGGAATCACTTGTGAAGAATACACCAACCGGCAAACAAGAAGCTCAGCATGTTGGTCCTGCATCACAGCTGGGACGAACCAATCTCACTCCACGCAAAGGATAAAGGGCATGTCCAGCAGCTACATCTCTAGCCTCATACTGAGGTGACCTGGAAGTTTTTTGCCATGATATGAGCTCCCATCCCCTGAGAATCAGACCATGAACTCAACAGACTGAGAACTCTCCTCAGTCAGACAATTCATCCCAGAACCTACCTTGTAGTTATAACATTAGAAAGGATGTTAAATACTGACTAGCCCAGACAGGACTGCCCTCCCAGAGGTGCCAGGCTACAATGAACAGCTCAAAATGCTTTATGAGCTGACATTTTGGTTTTACTGTTACACTGGAGCAGTTCAAAAGAAGCAATTTGTTCTGTGGCTTAATGCATTTAGGAACCAAGGTGCAGCACATTTATTGTGGCAGAAAAACAGCCTCAGCCCCCACCCCCCTTTGAAGCACAAAGAAAGCAAATGAAAGGCGAAGAAGTGAGCACCCAAGGTAGCAAAAGCTTATTAGTGAAGGCAACAGAAAAAATCGATCATTCTGACCTGTGCAGCAGCTGAGGATGTGGAAGCAGGAAACCCTGGAGACATTACAAAGTGCCAGCAAGCCTGAGCAATCGTCTTTGTTTGTTGCTAATGAGCCATGGTGCTTTTTAATAATATATAAACCATTTAAAAGGACTTGATGGGAAGACCAAGGAAGTAAGTTGAAGCATTTCTACCTAGAGCGAGGTCAGAAAACACTGAAATGTTTTGTGAAATGGGGGAACAATGAACTTCTACCAAATACAGAGTAAGAGCTCAGCAAAACTGCTGGGGCTCCCAGGGGTCTCCTAGATGCTTGGACCCCCAAAGCACTATTTTTTGGCAGACCATCCTCTTAGAGGGTACGTCCCAAGCCAAAACTCCTGGAAACATCACAAGGGAGGCCCCAGATCCCTTGGGTCTGTGATGCTTTTATCAAGAAACCATGGGGTTTGTATCTGCAGGCAAAGCCCACAAGGTACCCAAGGATTCCTGGGTGTCATTGCTGTAGTTTCTAGGCTTTCAGCCATAGCTCATGTAAGCGCTGAGGACACATGCTGCACCCATGCTGGGTTTCCAGCCCTCCCCCCCCAAGTAAGGAGTCTGGAACTGTGGGATCTCCAGCTTGGAGACAAAGAGCCTAGAAACGCTCACAGTGAGCAAAAGAAATGGGCAATCCTGGCAGTTTCGCCCCCATCATTAGCTGCTTTTAGCAGCAGAGAAGCTGCCAAGGCTGTCACACTCCCTGAAGAGCTGGAAATCACAAAAAGAAGTGCTTCATTTTTGGACTGACCACAGTTCTTTGCAATGTGTTCACGAGATTTCACACTTGTGGTATTCAAAGAAAAAAAAAAGATCTGGGTCTTATTAAAAACAAAATGAAGTATCTACAGCACGAAAATCCCACTTTTTGATCAACATGGCTTTCATCGATCATGGAGGGCTTTGACAGGTGCTTAGCAAGGATTCTTCACACAACTTTAGAAAAGAATACGCTTCACCCCTGACTGATATGCAGCTAAGTTAACAGCAGAAAACAGCAGATTAATTGCTCCAACTGCAGGAATGCAAACCCACTCTCTAAGACATAGGGATAAGGAGTAATCTGGTGTCCTGGTTTTGGCTGTGATAGAGTTAATTTTCTTCCTAGTAGCTGGTATAGTGCTATGTTTTGGTTTCAGTTGTTGCTAAGTAATGTTTAGTCTAAAAGTCAAGGATTTTTCAGCTTCTGATGCCCAGCCAGCAGGAAGGCTGGAAGGGCACAAGGAGTTGGGAGAGGTCACAGCCAGGGCAGTGACCCAAACTGGCCAGAGGGGTATTCCAGACCATGGGACGTCACACCCAGTATATAAACTGGGGGGAGTTGGCCCAGCCAGGGGGCAGATCACTGCTCAGGGACTGACTGGGCATCGGTCTGCAAGTTGTGAGCAACTGCATTGCGCGTCACTTGTTCTGTGTATTCCAGTCCTTTTATTATTATTTTCTCCCTTTTCTGTCCTATTAAATTCTCTTTATCTCAACCCAGGAGTTTTACTTTTTTTCCCTGATTCTCTCCCCCATCCCACTGGGTGGGGGGGAGTGAGTGAGCGGCTGCGTGGTCCTTAGTTGCTGGCTGGGGTTCAACCACAACACAAGGCAACAACACAATCTAATCGGGACAACATAAAACTGAAGGTGTCATAGACGCTGTATTAAGCCCTACAGAAAGTCCATGCCAGACTGGAGAGTCCCGATGTCAGGGCTGGATCCTTGGAGTGGTTGTGCTGCTTTAATTGATGTTTTTACCATGACTGAGAAGACACTGTCTTCATCCTGACAAGAGAAGCCAAAGTACCCAGTCATGAAGGCAAATTAATAAACACATCATTGCAGATGGTGTTAGCCCAGCACCTCAGGGTGCAGTTTGTCCCGGCACCGATAACCCTCTCACCCAAACCTTCTGCCTCCAGCATCACAGTGCCCGTCTCTCCCACCTTGATATCTGCAGGGTCACAGCCAAAAATACGACCTCATCCATTGCTCTGAACGGGTTTTTTTACCTCCATCTTCCCCTGCAAAGCCGTGGGCGGCTGCTGGTCCTGTTGGATTCACACAGTCCCAGAGGCTCCCCAACACCACCATTTATTCTCCTTTCCCCCCCTTCTCCCTTTCCCAGACGCTCCTTGCAGCCCTCATCTCCTTCCAAGCACACAATTGCTTTTCAGACCCAGTTCTGCTGCCTCGGTATCCAGTGTTTCCAACACCAGCCATGGTGACGCTGACAGCGGCCTGAGCAAGGCTTGCCTGTGGCCCCCACAGCGTGAGAGGACCCCCCAGCAGGCTCCACCAGAGGCCTTGGGCAAGCTGGATTTCACATCGAAGCCATAATTCCATTATCTAAACCCCAAAAGGCAATTAGCGGCTGTACCTCAGCGGGGAAGCAGCTCAAACGCTGCCCATCCCCCCGCCCCCCGCTTCCCGCCTTCTCCTCACGCCACCTCAGCGCCGGGCCCCGCGCCACCCCTACAGCCCGCCGCGGAACTACAACCCCCATCATGCCCCGCGGACCGGCACCGCCTGAGAGCGGAGGCGGGAAGCCTTCGCGGGGGCCGCCGGGAGTTGTAGTCCCGACCCTAAAGCCGCGGCGGTGTCTGTGAACAGGCGGCGGGCGGCGAGCGAACTACCGGCGCCCGGGAGGAAGCGGGGGCGGTGGGACCGGGGCCGGGAGCGGGGCCGCGGCCCCGGGAGCGGGATGCGGTGGCGGCCCGGGACGCCGCTTCGTTGTTTGGGGCGACAGCATGCACCCGGCCGTGGCGGTGGGGCTGGTGTTCGGCGGCTGCTGCAGCAACGTGGTGTTCCTGGAGCTGCTGGCCAGGTGCGGGGCCGGGGAGAGGCTTTTTGGGG
>JANZLQ010000005.1:2100959-2180899 GCA_026212715.1 Elanus axillaris
GGTGTTGATGGGGCTGGCCCTGAGGGGGTCTACGTCGGCTCCCCTCACAGCTTGGGGGGCAGCCCCAGGCCCCGAGGCTCCTCGTCAAGGTGCTGAGAGGAGCCCAGGTGTGAATCGCCGGCCCCGGCCTTGTTGTGTCACTGTCTGATGGGTTTTGTGGAGTTTTTTTGGAGGGGCTGTCTCCTTCTCCTTGGGCCCAGCCTGGTCCTATCATGGGCCGCTTCGGTATCTTGCCCAGGTACCGGGAATCTCCCATCTGTGCTGACACAGGGGCCACAGCACCAGCCTGGCCCTAAAGCATCCCCACCATCCCTGCTTTTTGATCCTAACACCTCGTACAAGTAACAGTGGAAATCCCAAGGAGAAGACGCACAGGACGTGGCCAGGGGTCCGCAGGGACAGCAGTCAGGGCCAAGAGGACGTCGTCCATCTGGAAATGTGATCTTTGGCGGCAGCGTCACGTGGCTGCAAAGCCGGTGTGATGAGGACGAGGAGTCCTTTGTGGCACTCGGAGCAAAGGCGAATTGCCAGGTTGCAGAGAGAGGAGGGGGGTGACATTTGGGACACGTCCGAGCGGTGCATCACCTTCCTTACCCTGATGGAGGAAGGCTGGCATGGCTTGGAAAAGGCTCTGGTCTGTGGGATTGGTTTTCAGGGCTGGGCAGCGAGCTGTGAAGGCAAAAGTGCTAGACCTGAGTGGAAAAAAGTAATGATTGAACTGGTTCTGTGCCTACAGCCATATTTACTGTGGCGCTGCATCCCCTGACCATTCTGTACTATGTTCACTTCAATCATGCCCAGGCTTTCGAAACTAGTAGTTAAAACCTGCCCTTACTTCCTCCCCACCCATCATTATCCCAGATTGCTAAGAGAAAAAGGGAGTGCAAAAGAGAGCCTGACACTGTAAGCCAGCAGTTGGGATATTTACTTCGAAGTGGGAGGCCAGGACACAGGTACCTTACCAGAAGGTTGCACAGTCACTCAGCAATCGCTGGATAAATCAAGAAGCAGTTCCTGGGGGAAAAGACCTTGCATGGCAAGTTGTCTTTCTCGGGGATTGCTGTAACCTCTGCCTTTCCTGCCTGGTTTGTGCTGCAGCCATTAGTGAGGGAGGAGGAATGGGCCCATTCCTGGTGAAGAGAGCTTTGGATCTGGCTTATGCATTTGCTTGCCACTAGGCTTGTGTCTCCTCCGGCCAGAACTTAAACCAAAAGCAAACCATTTGGCCCTATTCAAAGGCTGAATTGGGTGTTTAAACCCCAGAAGGGTTTTGAGCAGGAAATCCCAGATGACCAATTGCAGACATCAAGGAGAAGCTGCTTTTTGCACACAAGCTTCTCTTAAGCATTGTCTCTCATCCACTTTAGAAATTCCCCTGTTCCTAACAGCTCAGTTCCTGTGCCCACCACTTGCCTTGTTCACCTTTGGTTCCTAAATTGGGGTAACACTGGGTATTTCTTTGGGTCTTGGTGTTATCTAAGGGAAAAGTCCTTCCTGAAGATGAATCTTTCCAAAACAATCAAAGTCCTGGAACAGGATCACAGGAAAAAGCAGTGACCAGACTGACAGTCTAGTAAGGATTAACAAAGGTGATTGGAAGAAATTTGCTCAGGATTTATGAGGAAAGAGTAAAGGAATGAGAACTGTTTAGTCTAGAGATGCCTGAGGACAGACAAAATACTTTAAACGTGTGGAGAATGGCTGCAGAGGAGATAAATTTTTCTGCTGGGCTCTGGAGGCAGAACAAGAAATAAGGGTCTTGAATTGCTATGAAAGGGATATAAAGCAGGCTAAAAAACGAGGTTTGCTCCCTCTCAATGTAGTGAAGTGGGTTTGTAAGAGAGAGGGCAGGGAAATTCTTTGTTGGAGGTTTTCAAGAGCAAGTCAAACAAGCCCCTGTCTGAATAACAGGACGCCTGGACAGGGCAAGAAACACCATTCAGTTCATCCCATTTCTGCTGTCTGGAGCAACCCGACCTGTTCTGCTAGTGTCCTTTCCTACTTGACCTGGGGAGGTCTGCCTTTGAGCCGTGATGCCAAAGCACTGTGTGTAATGTACACACAGGCCTGGTTAGAAAGCCCATGATCTACTCTTCACCTTCTGAACCTGTGTCCTTGTGAGGTGCCTTCTCTGTAAAAACAGTTGAGGCTCTGCATGGTAGATATCAGTGGGGTTTCTTCCCTGTATGGTGCAATTGGGGAGGTTGCTTTTCTGCAGGGTCTGTTGAAGGAATTCTTTATGAAATGTGGAGTCTTCTGCAGTGATGGACAGAAATCTTCCTTGGAGAAGTGATATGGATGTGCTGAACTCGGTCTGAGTGAGTGCATCAGCATGCCCCAAACTGATGTGCTGAAATTGGGCTAGACTGTGCTCTGCTGACATGAACAAGACCCCCACTCTGGCTGTTTCATCCCACTGTGTGCTAGGGCTGCTAGACAGTAACAGCCCAGGCAATTCTGTCGTAGGAGGCAGGGTTACAATTGCTACAATCACAGTGTTCTAACATTGCCTCTGGAGGACTCTCTTTCAGTTGGCTATAGCTAAAGCAGATCTTTCGTTGATATATCCACACTTCTTGTCACTTCTTTTAGGTCTATCAGTGTGTGTTAGAATTGTGAGTTAAAGACTTGGGCAGATACAGCCTGGGATTTTTTTAATTGTCTCTTTATTATCAGTCAGCGCTGTACAGATAATGTGGGGTCATATGTACGGCAAGTGACTGAATGCAAGGATCTGTGAATTGGGAGGGAACAGAGTCTAATGCATGGAAATAGTCTTGGTTTACTCCAAGTTTAAACTTGCTTTGTATTCCCCTACAGAGATGAGGTTTACAATCCCGGAGCCTGGTCTCTGACACCAGTTCAGTATCTCTTCTCTTCACCTAAGTAACTGTTGAACCTCGTAACATCATTGCACAACAGGGACTGAAGTCTCCTAGACAATTAAGCTCAGAAAAATGTGAAAATTGGCAGGTGGGTAGAGGGGAGGGGCTCAGGCTAGTGCCTACTCCATGGAAAATGCAGGGAGAGTGTGGCCTTTCCAGGTACTGTTTGGTGGCAACCACGTGCCAGCTCTGCATTCACCAGAGCACTGCTACTTCTTCTGAGAAGTCTGGGGGGGTGATGGAGATTTTGGAGGAGACCAGGCCTTCGGCTCTGCCACCCAGGAGACAGCTTGGTTATTTCTGTTCTCCAGTGTATCTCTCAGCTTGCATTCTGCAAAACTGTGTCTAGACCCAGCCTCTTCACTACTTGTGACAGCATGTTGCGTGAACAAGCTAAATGTTTGTGCAGCAGGGTGGGGGTTGCGACCCAGCAGCATGCAGCTTCTCTGTTAAGTCCTTGGCCTCGGTTTCTGTGTTGCACCAGAGAAAGGGGAAGTACTTGCTCAAATTGCTCTGTCTCCCGCTGCAAGTAACAGTGAGCTTTCTGATTATCTGACGTGTCGTGGCCTCCTCTGAGCCCACAGCTGACCGTGTGCCTCCCAGGAAATCCTCTCCTGCTCCCTGTAAGCTTCTTAGGAAGAAGGCAGAATCTGTAGCAGGCATGTCTGCTAGGAATGGGTGAGCAGTATGCAGGGAGTCTTTGTTTAATGCCAGGCTGTTACGGGCTGTCTTGCCCCTGAGTGTAATTCCTCTGTTCTCAGAATAAACACACAAGGTTATTTGCTCAAAGGTGGTGTCATTTCTGCTATAAGGGTAGTGATAACTGCAGTGCCTGGATCTCTCTGGAAGGACAAAGATGCTCAGCTAAGAGGGTCTCTTTCAAGGTCAGACACTGTTTTGTGGCTTTCAATACCTTGTAGAGTTTGAAAATGTCAGTGCAAAGCACGTGTCACATTAGCAAGCTCCCTGGCTTGCCTGACTATCACATGGCATTTAATGCCATGACCTTTTTGGGCTCCCACGATGAGCTGTTGTAGGTTCCTTGAACCTACAACCAACCTTTTGGCATCTAGCAAATGCAAGAGGGCAGAGAGCTAAACTTTGCTGCGTAAATTGAAAGCAGGTCCGAGCTCATGTTCACATGTTCTGGGGATGGGGTACAAGCAGAGCCATGGACACTACGTCTTGCTCTGCAGACACAAACCTGACCTTGGGACTTCCCTCATGCAGTGGAAATAAGGGCTATGGGAAATCCTGCTGCCTTCCTCCTGAGTGGACTCATCATTTCACGTGACTTCTGACAAATATAGCAGCTTGTAGGTAGGGAGAGATCCTATCAAAACCATTTCCCCATGAGAAAAGGGAGATCCATATTCAGTATGGTTATGTCCATGCTTGATGTTGATCATTCGGATCCTATACCCTGGCGGGATGTTATACAGACGTGTGAGATTTAGAAATTCCCTCTTTCACTTCCTGGCCCAATTCGTCATGTGCCCATGATGAGGGTGGCTGCTCGCTTCCTCTTTGGAAATGTTTAAGGAAGGGATTGATGCACCTGTGTCTACAAGTACAGGTGAATAAATATCTGCAGGGAGGTGTTTAACAAAGGCAACATGAGAACCTGGACAGATAAAGCAGTAAAGCCCCTCCAGGTTGATGCTCACTCTGGGATTATGAGCTGTTAGCCTCTTTTTATTGGAGCCTAATGCAGTGTTTGTTCTCCATGGCATTGCTCTTATGCTTGTCTTTCTTCTCCATGCCTGCAGGCAGTTTCCAGGATGTGGGAACATAGTGACTTTCTCCCAGTTCCTATTTATTGCGGTGGAAGGCTTTATCTTCGAAGCCAACTTTGGGAGGAAGAGGCCAGCCATACCAATGAGGTACAGTCGATCTGAATGCTTTTGCTAGGCACAAACTGACTAGCTATCTATTATCTCAAGAAGTGTTTAATAAAAAGGCTTATCCATTTATCCTGTCTAAATCCCATCCATTCTGCAGCATTTGTGGAGCCACACTGAGAACCTGTCATGCCTGATAAAATATGAACTCCTTGTTTATCGAGAATTCTTAATAGGAAATTGCCATCAGATACTTTCCTGTCCAAGAAACAGGGCAGTATTTTGCACAGTTAAGAGTTTGCTGTGTTTGAAGAGCTTGCTGTCTCTCTGGGGCTTGGTGCAATGGGCGTGGGAGGGAGAGGTTTACTGGAAAGCTGGCAAATTCACTTTTGCATTTCTCCATCAGAGCTGATCTTGTCCTGGCAATGGCCTGGCATGTTCAAGCTCTCCTCCCTGGCACTCAGTGGCCAAAGTGAAGTGAGGAGGTTTGGTGAGGTTCCTTAGCAGAGTGCCTAGCCTGTGGCAAAACAGAGTGCTGTGCTGAGTGCTTGGGACAGAGCTTCTCATGACAGAAAATTGAGGGCAAGTTTAGTGCCATTCTTGGCTGCATCACAGCGAGGAACTTCGATTTGTGGAGGCTCTCTAGCTTAGGTGTAGAACCGTTCAGGTGTTCAGCCTGGATTTGAATAGTTTCTCCTTCCACTCAGGGTAGCGATATCTGCTGGCAGAAATTGAATGCCCTCAAATCAAGCCTTATCTTATGCCACTGTCCTTAGGAAAGGGGAGTCTGGAGGAAGTCCATGCTAAAAGGTCCCAGCTGGGCTATCCTCAGTTCCCCTCTGCTTCTGGGATTAGCACAAGCTGAGCCAGTGCAGGGCAGCCTGCTTCCTGTTCTAAGGACTTCCCTGCTACATCCATACTGGATTGGTCTCCTTGTTAGTCCTTGTCACAGACCCAAGAGCTAGCTGGGTTCCTGCTCAGCTCCAGACCTTTCTTTGTGCCACTTAATCTGTTCCCAAGGCATGTCTCAGTATCCCAAGGAAGTACATGCATAGCCATCAGCTGCTTTTTGTGTTTGTGTTTCAGATACTATTTCATCATGGTGGCCATGTTCTTCACTGTCAGTGTGGTGAATAACTATGCCCTGAATTTAAATATTGCCATGCCGCTGCACATGATCTTCAGATCAGTGAGTATTGCCGTGCCATCTTTTCCCTCCCCGTGTGGCATCTCTTCCCATCATCTCTGCAAGCACTGTCTCTGGTGCCTGTGTTCTGCCACCTTCTCTTTCCCTGAGGGCACCAAAACCCTGTGCAAATACTGAGCTCAAGCTAACTTGTGGGGAGAACAACCTTGCTCTGAAGGCTGAGCTTGAGTTCTCACTTTCACAGTGTTGATCATTAAACTTAAATTAATGTAGAGATGAGGAAACAGAGGCTCAAACAGGCTTCATGTTTCCAAAGGTGATGGGGAAGCTGCAATGACAAAACCAAGCCCAGACTCTGGCTGTCAGCCCTGGGTAGGCTGAATTGCTGGCCAAAGGGACACAGCTTTCCCTTCCACTGCACAGCTACACCAAGTGGTTCATGTCCTAGCATAGGCGTCTCAGGTAAACACCCCAGGTCAGAGAGCATGACTGTGGCCTATTTCCACCTGCACTGTTACTGCATAGGTCTTTGCTTTGGAAAATGCTATTAAAATGCTTCTTCACTTAACTGTAGATAAATGTCAGGCTAAAACTTCTGTTAAAACCAAAGAAAATATAGCCCCAGCTGTTGGGAATAACAAAATCTGCTGGGCATATCTGCTGAGCAGGGGCTGTTCTCCCACAACACGTCATGGGGTTGAGATACCTGAAGTCAGGAGAGGTTAAAAAGAAGAAAAACACACAACAGTCTAGGAACCCTGTCCCGCATTAACCGTGAGGAACGGTTCTTGTATTGCAGCCCTGCAGTCAATCTACAGAACCATATTCCTGTTCCAAATTTAAAAAAACACAGTGATTTGGCCATGTTGTGGTCTGTAGCACAGACTAAGTGTCACAAGTAGGCCAACAAAGGGAGAGGCCCACTGGCTGGAAGATCCTAGTAGCCTGTTTGCCTTCAGCATCCTTGTTCCCAAGCCACCCAGCTCAACTTCTCCCTTCCTTCTAGCTGAAGTGAGACTCTCCCCACCCTGTCAGTCTCCCTGATCCTGTCCTGGCATTTCTGTTGGTGTTGTGGCATTAGTTGTATTGAGTTTGCGGTGTTTCTCTGGGGCAGGTGTCCCAGTCCAGGGAATTTTGTCATGCTGACCTTCTGTTTTATTTTTCTCCTCCTCTCTCTTCTTTCCCAGGGCTCTCTCATAGCAAGCATGGCTCTAGGTATCATCATTTTGAAGAAAAGGTAAATCTTCTTACAAGCCTCTTAAATCATCAGAGAATGCTTTGCCATTGACTGAATCTTTACTGGTGTCTAGTGCCCTCCCCTTTCCTGTTAAATATTCTTGGTTTTACTGATGGGGAAACTTGGGCACAGAGGTGTGTCTCCACTAGAGGTGGGAATAGTTCCCTCTTCTGCTTTTCCACCACCCCTCACTCCTTCGTTTAAGGCAGGCATGGACTGAAGAGAGAGCTTTGACACATGGCTGCAGCCCTCTATGTTAGCTCTTACTTGTGTGAGACTGGTACCCCTCCTGATGGATGGGTGTACTGGGTCTAGCTGGGACGGAGTTAACTTTTTCATAGCAGCTGGCATGGTGCTGTGTTTTGGATTTGTGGCTAAACCAGCCTTGATAGCACACTGATGTTTTGGCTGTTGCTGAACTATGCTTACGCAGTGTTGAGGCTTTCTCTTTTTCCCACTCTGCCTGCCTCCCCAGCAAGTAGACTGGGGGTGGACAAGAAGCTGGGAGAGGATGCAGCTGGGACAGCTGACCCCAAATAGCCAAAGGGATATTCTCTGCCAAATAATGTCATGTGCTGCAATAGAAACCAGGGTCGAGGAAGAAAGGGGTTGGGGGGATTTGGCTTCCAAGATGGCCATGCTTATGGGAGGTGGTGAGTGGTTGCTTTTGCATTGGTTTTGTTCTTATTTCCCCCCCTCCATTACACTCTTTAGCTTGACCCACGAGTTTTCTCACTCTTGCTCTTCTAGTTCTCTCCCCCATCCCACAAGGTGGGGGGAATGAGCGAGCAGCTGTGTGGGTGCTTGGCTGCTGGCTGGGGTCAACCCACCACAGTGGGAAAAGACATCAGGACAGGACAGGAGGGTCCTCCCAGATGCTTAGGGTCTGGCTGTGGGACCAATGTGGGCACATCCCCTGCTATTCCATCGCTAGGCAGAGATCTGGGCTGGCTTTGATCTGAGAGGGATCCTTTGCCATGGACAAGGAAATCTTGGTCCAAATGCTTCTTTTTTGTTGCAGTAAGTTGGCCTTCCCTCCCAGCAATGGCCAGTGTTAGATAATGGGTATGTGCCCATTACCACAAGTTCACACTGGTGTAGTGGAGCAAAATGCAATGCAAAGGAACAGTAAATGAACAACATGAGGGTGGGCTGGGTCACTGACATCTCTCTTCTCCCCCATGCAGATACAGCGTATCTAAATACACGTCCATAGCCCTGGTGTCCCTAGGGATCTTTACCTGCACTTTCATGTCTGCAAAGCAAGTGGTAAGGTTTGCAAAGCGCCCGAGGTTATAGCTGTGAACCTTATTGACAGGAGGAGCTGCTGTCAGCACCTTCATCAGCAATTCCCTTTGCCTGACTATTAATGGAGAGACAAGATGTCTCCTAGCTCTAGATCTGCTCCCCAAAAGCTCTTGTTCCTGGTCTCATTTTCCTGTGGTTTGGTGGGAAGGCATGCACACACATGCATGTGGTTTGACTTAATTACAGATGCCTTTTAACCTGTTCAGGTTGCTTTTTGCTGAGAATAAACCATTATTTTTTGCCACAGAGATAACAGATAGAAGCTGTTTTTCCTTGCCCTTACTGTGATGTGTTGCAGTTAGGAACAGGTGAATCTTAAACAAAACGGAGCCCTCTTAAATCTTTGCTCTTTTTATCCCAGAAGAGATTGTTGGCTTTCAGGATATCAAATCAAATAGATTTATCCAGACCTGTTGTCATCCAGAGTGACTTTCTGTGACCCATGAAATAAAGTGCATGTATTTGGAGAACAGGAGGGAGTGAAGAAAATCCATGTGTAACACCACTTTGGGTTTTTCCTGGGTCAGCACCCACAGCCTGATCTTGTCAGCTGAAGACAGAAAAATGGCATAAAGTGGTGGTCAAGTGAAAACTGGTTGTACTTAATCCAGCTCTGAGAGATTGGAAATGAAACAGGGCTGTCAAACCTCCAAGTCTCCCATCATTTAATAGCTTTTTATGCTCTCAGAATGTCTGAGGAAGGTCTGTGCTGTGCAGCCTTGCTCTGTATTAATCCAGATAAACTCTCAGCAGGCATGGGGTTTTGGTGTAGCAAGGACAGTTGTGGCAAAGGTAAGTAATCTAATTTGGCCTAAACAGCAGTGAAAGATTAGAGCCAAGTCATGCTATCTAGAGTGTTACCCTCGGCCAACAGCATCTGCAGGCCTGGTTTCCTCAATGTCTTGACTGCAAGCCAGAGCCCCGGTTTTAGTACCTGACTGGGGCTTGGCCAGAGCCCTTGTTCTTTCCTGCACCCTAACCTCTGAGATGGGGACAGAGGAGCTTCCTAATGGGCTCTCTTTGGGAGCTTTCTAAATGGCACTGATTATTTTTGTTGTTGAAGAATTTGGTTTCTCACCGAGCCAGGCAATTTCTTTCAGAAAAGCTACTTTCTTGATCAGACGTTTACACTTTTTTGGTGGAATTTGGTGCATTCCTTGAAGGAGAGTGGAAAGCAAAATGTGCTATAGTTGCTGTCACCTCTGTTCAGGCAGGGAAGCAGCTCTGGCGAATGTGAGACCTTGGGCGGTCTTTACTTTATGGGCTTGCTTGGAACACAACACACAAACCAAGAGTGAGGTAGAGGCAGGTCCGAATGAGCTGCAGGGACGTGGTAGCTCATGGTGACTGTGTTGTGTCTCCCTCCACCAGGCATCTGACTCCAGCTTAAATGAAGAGGACGGACTCCAGGTTTTCTTGTGGTGGCTGCTAGGTATGTGAGTGCCACATCTCCAGCTGACCTTGCTGGGATACTGGCAAGACTCGGCTCTCTGATGTCCTTGGCCACGTGGGTTGTGCAAAGCAGGCTGTGGTGGGAGTCCTCTTGCTGTGGTTAAGTCGTGCTGAGCATCTGGTGGATGTTGATTTGCAAAGAATGGGGGTTTGTGGCACTCATTAGCAGCTTTGTGCAAGGAGGTACTCTTCATTTGGCCAACAAATTAAATATGGCACCTAAGGGGCTTCTGCAAGGTAGTAGCTTAGTGACAGAATGAGACTAGTCATGCATGTTTGCAGATATCTTCTTGATTTCTCTTTGCAAAAAACAGCTCTACCTGATATACCTGATGCTGTGAAATATGCTGCAGAGAGGGAGAGGGGCTGCAGCAGGTTCAAGTGTTCATTCAGCACAGTATTTCATGGAGGGGTCTTTAAAGTCTGGCACTTGAGTCTATTTTTATACCTCCAGCCTAGGTCTGTGGTGGCTTTTGGGGGAACCTGGGATTGATGTATTGTCAGCAGTGGCAAATGGCTGTATCCCTGCTATCCCACCAACTCTGTGTGCCAGGGCTGCGTCTCTTTTTAAGAGGTGTTCTTTTCAGAAGTCTCTTGGCATCTTAGCCTTTGTAATAAGATACCTGTGTCCCCAAGACCGTTACCAGTTTTCTTACCAAGTCTGAATTTTTGGCTTTTTTCACTGAAAGCCAAATTGGGGGGGATTCTTCAAGCTGGTTGACTTGAGCTGTGCCATGCTTGAGCAGTGTTGCAAGGCTGTGCTTCTGTTCCAGGTATTGCTGCACTCACCTTCGCCCTCCTCATGTCTGCCAGAATGGGGATTTTCCAGGAGACGCTGTACAAGCAGTTTGGGAAGCACTCCAAAGAGGCCCTTTTCTACAATGTAAGTCACCATGTCTTTTCTATTGCTTTTACTAGGCAGACAGAACTGCTAAGAGTGTCCCTTCCCCTCCCACCCTGTACTCGGCACAGATCCAAAGAATCACATGCTGCAAGGCTGGCACAGTGAAGAGTATGCTGTCATCCAGATGTGTGAGACTGGTTTCTCGGGATGAGAAGTCGGGTGGGTTCACATAGTCTGTTAACATCATGTCTTTACTTTTCTCTCCAGCATGCATTACCACTTCCTGGCTTTCTCCTCCTTGCCCCAAACATCTACCACCATGCAGTCCTCTTCAGCCAGTCCGGTAAGTGTTGCACAGATGGATCCTTACTCTCGTACCTTTCTGTCCTCTGGAAAAGTCCCTCCTTCTGCTGTAGAAAGCTTTTAGTCCACCATTTGTGTGTGTCACTGTTGTCTTGGGATATTCAAATCCTTTGAATTTTCAGGTTTGATAGAAAGCCAAAAGCCAAAAAAAACCCCCACTGTCTTGAGGACATTGTCCAATCTTTTCCCCATGGTGGGCCAGATGCCACGATGCTTGGACAAGTGGTGGTTGCTGAGAGCCTGGCCATGGGCAGCTGACTGTTCAGCTGGTGCCGCAGCAGCTTGCAAAGCTAAGCTGTGAGTTACTGTTTGGATCACTGTGATTAAAGCCCAAGTTTCTCACTAATGCACACGCATACACCTGTTGGGCCCAGCCAGATTGCTCATCTGTTCAAGCTGAATAGTAAAATCCACCAGGCTTTTCAGTGCCAGCAAGCTTCCTATATCCCTGATCTTGTGAAACTGCAGGGATCTTTGCTGAATGGGTTTGCTGGTTCTCTAATCCCCTCTGGGTGGGGCGATTGCTTGCATGCGTAGATCAGTTTAACCTGTTCATTAATACCATTGCAATATATTTCTAGCATGCTACACCTGTCTCAAGGAAAGCATGAGGTGACCCCTGGGGAAAGGAATGTGGTAGTTCAAAAATGGGAGTAACAGGACCAAATCCTCAACCACAGGTCTCAACGTGGACCTGTTGGCTTTTGTTTTGCTGGTGCTACGCAGGCTTTGCCATGCTAGTGCTGTCAGCTTCTTGGAGCGACATAGTTGATTCATCCGGTTTTAATAGTAGGACAGCCCTGACACAAGAAGGCAAGACAGAGATTTTCTTTTAATGTCTTTTTCCTTAGCCTACTTCTTCCTCCATCTTCCTTTCTTCCCTACAGAAGTCCAAGCAGAAACATCTGCAAACTGTCTTGTATTTGTCATTTACCACAGTAAGAACAAGATAACCCTCCATTTGGAGGAAAATCAAAATGTGCCCACACCTTAGTCTGCCTGATGCAGCAGTGGCCTCCTGAAGCTGCAGTGTGTCCCGGGTCACGGTCAATCCAGGACAGGAGAGAGACACCTCTCCTTGCATCTTCTTTAAGCATTAGCAGGGCAGTGACCTTACTCTGTCCTTTTTCCCTGCAGAGCCATTCCAGGTCCCAGTGATTGGGCTGACCCTACCAATCATGTGGTTCTACCTCCTCATGAACGTCATCACTCAGTATCCTTTCAAAGCTCAGCTTGAGACACAAGTGGAGATGGTAGCAGGGCGGGAGGGGAGGAATGGGGTAGAGGTGCCATGTCTTTGGAGCTTTCCCTACGTTTGGGAGCTGATGTTCATCTAAGTCTTGGAAAATAGAGAGTGAAATTTAACCTGGGACTTAACACCTTTCTTTAATCTGCCTTTCCTGTGCCCTCTTGGAGGGGAAAGGGGACTTCTAGGTGGGTATAAATGGAGAAGTCTGGTTTTAGCTTCCCTTGGCTCCATAGCCATTAAGCTTTTGACAGTGCATCTGGTGGGGTAGTTTTGCAGACCCAGAGCAAGCTTGGGAGGAGCCTGGGAGATTTGTGGTGTCCCTGGGGTTTGTAGTGAAGCTGTTCATAGCTGTAAAAATGCTGATGTGAGGAGAAGGGGATATTATTCCCTCCATAACCAGACAGGCACGATCCATTGCCCAGTCCTTTTCATTGCCAAAGGCCTGCCCAGGGTGTCCCCTTACCTCTGCCCACCCAGATACGTCTGCATCCGAGGCGTCTTCATCCTCACCACGGAGTGCACATCCCTCACCGTCACGCTGGTGGTGACTCTGCGCAAGTTTGTCAGCCTCATCTTCTCCATCCTTTACTTTCGCAACCCCTTCACGGCCTGGCACTGGCTGGGCACCGCCTTCGTCTTTGTAGGGACTCTCATGTACACGGAGGTGTGGAACAGCCTCGGGCCCTTCCTGGCCCGCTGGAGGAAGAGGCCGAAGGAGGAGTAACAGCCAGGGAGTCTCTGCAGGGACCTTTTTATTGTTTTATAGAGCAGAGCAGCAGGGAATCCCCCAGAGGGGGGTTGTTTTTATAACACGGGGAGGTGCTGGCTGTGCCAAGCTTCTGGGAAACATGGAGCCTCTGCTGGGAACCTACCTGAAATGGATCATGGAGAGACGATACGGTTATTTTTGCAAGGTTGCATTTTTTTATGCAACCCCTTTAAGCTTCCAACCTCTCCCCCTGTTTTTTTTGTTTGAATAGCCCTTTTTAAGTAATATAAAAGCTGACCAGTTCTCTGTTAGGAGCCCAACCTTGTTGTGGTGCTGTTATCCACTCCTCCTGGCTTTGATGAGCTGGATGCTGAGCATGTTTGGTGCTGTCCTTTAATGTGATGAGCTGGACCCTGAGCATGTTTGGTGCTGTCCTTTAATGTCCAGGTGGCCGTAGTGGATGGCTGAGCCCCAGGGACCTACTGTTTGTGCAGCAGGTTGTTAGTTACACTGGAAATGCCAGGCCTGGCTGTTAACCCGAGTCCTTGTTGCCTGATCCTACCACCTGTGCTGGGAGAGTGTCAGATACACCTGTAGCTAGAGCCTTCCAGTCTGCCTAGTAGATCCTCCACTGGGGAATAGCTCAGGGGACTGATTCCCAAGCCACTGAGCCCCCGTCACTAGTAGCACCGCCTAGTTGGGAGCCTGAGGAAACCAAAAAGGAGTGATGCTAAGGGGACAGAAAGTGCCACTGTGTCACCTTCGCAGCCTTCTCAGGGAGACGGTGAAGTGCTGTTGAGGCTTCACTGAGTCCTCAGACATTGCTCTGATACTTCATCAGCCAGAGGATATCATGGGTTCCTCCTGCTTTGGTTAGGTCCTCGATGCAGGACACTTTTCAGCCGCTTCCTACTTTTTCCCTCACCACAAGTGCGTTCAATGGGCTTTGTTACCAGCAGTCACTGCAACGAACTGTGCTGAGCCCCCAGTGCGCCTGTGGTCCCCCCAGGATCCAGCCCAACCTCAGGGTTCAAATGATGCCAAGAAATTTAAGAAGGGCCAGTACAGCTGAGCTTATTTCTGCTGCTGGGAGGGGCTTGGTTTACTGTCCCTTCACCCAGTTCTCTTTTCTTTTCTTCTCCCACCCCTTGGGCATCAGCTTCACTCGTGGCATTTCTGTGCATCATAGCAGCATCCACCTGGTGCAGGACCAGTGTCCCGTAGTGTTACGGGGCAGGAGTGGCCTTCGGGAGCTTTGCGTGTGTGTCCCCATGCATGCAGGCAACGCGCGTCTCCCAGCAAGGTGAGGAGCAGCAGCCACAGCTCTTCTAGGAGCGGCTCAGTGTTGGGCAGAGCAAGGGTTAGCGTGCAGCCTTGTCTCGGAGCAGCAGGGAGCACTGTTTTGTGCTGCCTTGGTTTTCATGGAACACCTTGTTTTCATCATCCTGATACTTTCCCCACTCAACTGTGATAACTGGGGCATCCAGCACTGTCAACTTGATATTCACATCAAGCTTGGCCAAGTAAGGACTATACTCCATTATTGCTCCACCCAGCATCCTGATGGCTTCCAGCCTCGGTGTTTACAACCCCTCCAACATTAAACCTGTGCTTGTGGTGGGTTAAACCCATCTGGCCACAAAGCACCACACGGCTGCTTGCTGACTGTCCCCCCACGGTGGGATCAGCTTGGGGGGGAATAGGAAGAGCAAACCCAAGAAAATGTGTGAGTAGAGATAAAGATGGTTTAATAGCAAAGGACAGAGGAAGAATTAAAAAAACCCAAAAACCTCCAAGTGATGCAAAGGCAACACCCACCCACTGTGCCCAGCCAGTCCCCAAGAAATAGCCCCCTTCCCCCCAAAAAACTCTCTGTTTTTATTCCTGATTTTTATCTGTATTGGTTATTCTGGCTGTGCCCCTTCCCAGCTTCTTGCCCACCCATGGCCTAATCATTGGTGGGGAGCAGGGTGGGGAAAAAAAAGGGAAAGCCTTGGTGCTGTGCAAGCGCTGAAACACCAGTGTGTTGGCAACTGTGTTTTAGCCACAAATCCAAAGCCCAGCAACGTACAGGCTGCTATGGAAAAAGTTAACTCCATCCCAACCAGAGCCAGTATGGTGCTGATGGGACCTGCAGCTCGCTCTTTCCTGAGATGCTGAAGAGTTTTCCCTTCTGGTTTTGTTTTTTCATGAGCCTGAAAAACCTCCTGTATTTTGAGTGTCAGAGATGGCTTGTTTCCAAGGATTTTGTAGATGGAGAGACTGTTTCCCAAGAGCTGCCCCAGCACCTAGTGCAGGTCAGTTCTCGCATCCAGCTGTTTGCACAGGCTCCAGGAAAGACCCAGAGAGAGAGAGAGGCAAAAACCTTTATCCCTCATCTTGATCTTCAAAGCTATTTACACGGAGCTTCAGCTGAGACAGCGAGCTAGGGGAAGGCAACTCAAATTCAGCGTGAAAGCATCAGGGACGCTGAGTAACTGTATGGGTTCATCAAAGCTTAAAACACACCGGTGTAACACCAGGCTGAAGCCACATTCACGGTTGGGCAGCAGGAGCTGTAACTCCGGCTGGGCAGCTGGGGCGGTGGTTGCTGTAGCCTGGGCTGGGGATTTAGCAAAGCAATAGCTGAGCAGGTGCCTGAGTGAGTGTAACATACTGTACATAGATTACTCGCTAGGTCGCTCTTTGTATCAAGGAAATTGCATGTTGTCTCCAATTTCTTTATGATGCCGGTAGGTTTGGGGATGTTTGGGTTTCTCTTTTTTTAGCTGTGTGCTGTACTTGGTCTTTACTTGAACCAGGTGTCAACAGTGGGTTATTATTTGTTGTCAGGGGTATTTTTTTAACTTTGCAGTGTGATCCATGTGGTTTTGAATATTTATAATTGTTACAGCATCACAGACGTGGCAGTGTTTCCCTTCCTGCTGTAGGAGAGTGGGTGAGCTTGCCCAGTTGTGCGATGGAGGAAAGGTCCATGCAGGAGGGCCCTGTTAGCCAAAACTGGTATTTGAATCCAGGGCTCCACCCCAAAATGGGGCTACTGGTTTGTTTGGTTTTAACATTTGTTGTAGAGATAATAGCACATATTTTTTAGCAGAGGCTGGAAAAATGGGTGAGCCAAAATACTTTTTGATCACTGTTCTGGATTTGCAGAGCTTTTGGGTTGACAGGTTCGGTTTAGGGTGGTATTTTTGTTGTTGTTTTTTAAAAAACAAAATAAATATGTAACCTCTTCAAAGTATGTTGCTCTTCTTGTTTCTCCTTTCATGCTTTGCTACTGGTAATTAGCTGCTGGTGACTGGCAAATTAACGGGGCTCTGAAATCAACACACAGTTTCTCCTGCCTTTAAATGAGAGAAGGTAGGATGGGGTCTGAGGGAAAGACCCAACCACCTCCCTCCCCTGCCTCCACTGACGCACCTCGCAGCACTGCAGCGCCTGCGCCCAAGTGTCCTTGACCGGCAGCACCCCCAATCCTCACCCACCACGCTGGCTGGCGTAAACCCGAGGGCCAGAGCCACAGCTCCCCAAAGGTGTCCTCTAGGACTTGGCGATACGGCCGAGCAAAGCCAGGCTCTCCTACCCAGAAAGGATGTGCCCGTCTGCTGCGCTCCAGCCCAACGTTATCCTCTCGCTACTGCCTCGAGGTGAGAAGCTGCTTTCCTCAAATCCCACGCGCCCCTCTCCTCCTCCTGGTTCATAGCGAATGACGGCAAATACACAAGGCAAATGCAGCTAAACCGGTAATAATGAGCTACAGGCCTGCGGTGCCAGCAGACTCACTGGGTGGCTGTTTCCCTCCCTCTGTGCAGCGCTAAGCCAGGACCACCGGCCTCATCCAGCCCTGTCAGCTCTGGTTCCTACTAAGGGGGTATTGAAACAAGAGCTGGAGGGCTGCGGGAGGTATAGGAAGGCAAGAGAAGTGAAGGGTGGCCTGGGGGAGGCTCCTCTTTAATTGCACTCAAAATAAATAATAGTCATAAACTTGCTGCAGATGGTCTCTAGTTGCACCCAGGTGGGTGAGTTGGGCAGCTGAGGTCCCCAGCAGCACCCACAGGGGTTGGGGGACGTGGCTTAGGGAAGCGGTTTGAGCCTGAAGCAGTTGGTACTGAGGAAACCATCAGGATCGGAGGTCCCCAAGCAGGATTCAACAGTTTGGTTTAGGCTCCCAGTTTCTGGGAATCCCATCCAAGCAGCAGAGAGCGCAGCTTCGCTTGCTGTGGTGTTTTCCCAGGAGAGGTTGAAATAGCAAATGAGGCCTCCTGGCATCAGCACGTAACCGTTAGCTCAGATCTGAGTGGTCCAGTATCCCACGTGGGACCTGGTTTCAAACAAAACAAAAAAATAGCAAGAAATGAAGTGATTGCTGTGGTCTTTCCAGACCCGGGTGTCATCTCCCATCACTGCAATAACAGCGATGTGGCGTTAAAATCCTGGCCATCACTTCACTTTTAATACACCTTTAAACCTTCCCCATCTCCGAGTTTTCCTGGGCATGCTTAATTCTCCAGCTGTTGCCAAGTATATATATTTCTAATTTAACAAATCATCTTTCACCAGACCCTGGCAGCAATTCATTTAATAAATCCTTATTGGCCAGGCTCTGCTTTCATCAGCTTGGAAATTTCTGTTCAAAAATCTTTTGCCTTTCGTTAAATCTGGGCTGGTGTTTATTAATGCCAGTGAGGGCCCTCAGCCTGTTGCTCTGAGATGTGCTGGTTACACTGGAGCACTCTCAAAGTCTTACCGAAATGAGCCGGGGGCTCCTGAAGTAATAGGAGCCATCTGGGAAACACCAGTTAAATACCTCCAAGGAATTAAGGGGTGTTCCTCTAAGAAGCTGACAGCCCAGCTGAATTGCCTCTACATCAATGCCGGCAGCACGGGGCCACAAACAGGAGGAGCTGGAAGCCACGGTGCTGCTAGAAAGCTACAACCTCGTTGCCATTACTGAAACTTGGCGGGACAAATCCCATGACTGGAGAGTGGCTCTCGATGGCTACAGGATGTTCAGGTGGGACAGGCGAGGAAGGAGGGGTTGGCCTCTACATCAAGAAACGGGTAAGTTGTGAAGAGCTGTCTCTGAAGAATAACCATGAGCGGGTTGAAAGCTTGTGGGTAGGAATCAGAGGCTGAGGCAACAAAAGGAACCTTGCGGTTGGTATCCACTCCAGGCTGCCCGATCGAGGGGAGCCTATTGAAGCTTTCTTACCCCAGCTACAGGAGACGTGGTGCTCACAGGCTCTCTCGTCCTGCTGGGGGACTGACTTGCTTCAGCCAGCCCGATATCTGCTGGAAAAGTAGCACGGTGAGCCGTAGGCGATCCCAGAGACTCCTGGGATGCACTGAGGATCAATTCTTAAGGCAGGTAGTAGCCCCTACCAGAGGGGATGCGATACTGGACCTGATGGTCACCAACGCAAGTGAGCTAATCGGTGACGTCAAGACTGGAGGCGGCCTGGGCTGCAGTCATCATGCGCTGGTGGAGTTGGCAGCCCTGAGGGATAGGGGTCAGGCAAAGAGTAAAGTCAAGACCCTGAATTTTAGGAAAGCAAAATTCCACCTGTTTAAGGAGTTAGTCAATAGGACCCTCTGGGAAACTGCCCTCAGGGCCAAGGGAGCAGAACAGAGGGTTTCCATAAAGAGCAAGAGCTCTCGATCCCCATGGACCAGGGAGTGGGTCCAGAGGAGGCCACGAAGATGATCCGAGGGCTGGAGCACCTCTGCTGTGAGGACAGGCTGGGAGAGTTGGGGTTGTTCAGCCTGGAGCAGAGAAGGCTCCGGGGAGACCTTCCAGCAGCCTCCCAGTACCTAAAGGGACCTACAGGAAAGCTGGAGAGGGACTTTTGGCAAGGGCAGGTAGTGACAGGACAAGAGGTAATGACTTTGAACTGAAAGAGGGCAGATTTAGGTTAGATGTAAAGACCTTTTTTACAATGAGGGTGGTGAGACACTGGCCCAGGTTGCCCAAGGAGGTGGTCGATGCCCCATCCCTGGAAACATCCAAGCGCAGGTTGGACGGGGCTCTGAGCAACCTGGTCTAGTTGAAGATGTCCCTGCCCATGGCCGGGGGGTTGGACTAGGTGACCTTTAAAGGTCCCTTCCAACCCAAACCGCTCTGTGATTCTATGATTATATGAATGCTTTCAATCTTTCCTTGGCACGTTGCAGCCTGGCTCGCCATGGTGGGTTGGAGAGAAACAAGGGATATTTTTTTTTTTTATTGAAGTGAGAGGGAAAGCCTTGAACTCCTTTGGGAAACACGATGAAATCTTTGTCACTTCCAAGGTGTAAAAAACTTGCTCCTGCCACTAAATTAAATGAAAGGGGCAGGAGAGGGATAAAGATGTCTCTGTAAATCACTTGGAACCACACAGTTCATTTCTGTTCAGTGTCTTTCATTATAGCAATCATAAATCAGCAGTTGGAGCCCAAGAGGGCAAGAAGGTGAGATTTATTGACGGGGGAAATTTGGGAGGGGAAGTGCTCAGAGGATACAGAACCATTTTTTTTGCCTCCAGCATGGCCCAGGCTCTCCGGTCTCTGCTAGCACCCTTTCTTCTTTGACAGCTCTCCAAAGTTTGCTGGAAAGTTTTAGTATTTATTATTATTTTTCCACTTCCATACAGTTATAACCAGCCAGCTTTCACCCTTCGCCCTCCCTCTCTCCCTGAACAGCTGGAAGATGGATGCACTGACCCTGCCTTGACCAAAGGACCTCAGCACAGAGGAAGGGGACAGTTAATTTACCCCTTTCCAGCCTGAGAGGGAGGAGGGAAAGAGGGAGCATCACGGCCCCGTTTCACAAGTAGGAGGTGCTGGGGACCAGCCAGGGAAGGGGCAGGTGACATCGGCTCTGCTGGGAAGATGCCAGTGGTCTTGCGTGCTAAGATGAGGGGTTAACCCTGCTTTGGGCCACCAAAAAGAGCCTGGGTAGTAAAAATTGCATGGGTGGAAGCAGCCCCCGGGCTGGTAGCTTGGTGCCCTCTTCAGAGGGCGAAAAGGAGATGCTGCCCAAAGCACAACACAGCGGTGACACTTGAACTGTTGCAGAGAAAGCGGGCATTGCAGAGGGATGTAAAAAAAAAGCAGAGGTGTCTTCCATCAGGACGGGAGGGGAGAAAGCAGTCCCTGGAGCGTCATTCCTGCTGTGCTGGTTGCTGCTTCAACCCTTGAGAAGAGGAAGAAATACCCCAACCCCCTCCATCCACCAAGGCTGCTGGCTCGTTGGTAGATAGATCTCCATCCTGAGAGCCTGGAAGACACCATGGCTCACTGAGTCTGGCTGGTCGTGAGGGTGTGCAGCCGCACACTAGCTGTGTTTCAGATGGCCTGAGATCGTATCGGCTGGGTGCAATCACGCGAAACAGGCACTTGGTGTGGGGAATGCTGCATCAGGAAGGTGGAGTGCAACACTCGGAGTCAACTAAATATCAGGTCAGGTAAGGGGAGGAGAGGAACAGGGTCCTTCCTAGTCCCTGCGGCTGACTAATGGAAGCCCCAAAGCATGGGATTAGTGCAAGGAATACCACTCCTGGCTCCTTTGAACCCCACATAGTCTCCAACATATGGGAAACCATCCTTCTCCTGCTGGAGGATTTATGATTCCACTCCATCCACTCCAGGCAGGGACTAACCGCTGTGAGCCTCTGTGCTGCTACCAGCCAGAAAAGCACAGGGGAAGGGAGACGTGGGTCTCCAGAGACGATCTCCTCTCTGGAAGGACCCTCAGCATAGGGGATTTTTCACTGTGGAGCCTTCATGCTCCCTGATGGACATTGATTTACACCTTCGTGCTCCTACTTGCTCTGAGGTATGAGCGGGGAAAAGCACGAATGATAAGAATGTAGGAGCCGTCTGCTCCTCCTCCTCCCCGCAGGAAAATGAAATTCAGCTTCAGCTACAAGGGTTCCCCTCGCTCCACCTTACAGGAGGCAGAAGAAAATATCTCAGAAGCTTGAAATATTTTGTTAGGGTTACCGAAAGGGTATGTCCAAGCAGCAAGATTTAGTGCAGAGCTTAAGCAGGGTCTGCAACGCTGAGCACCCCAGGGGCTGAGCGCCGGGGCTGCAGGGCTGACTGTACCAAGGGATGCTTGTTTGAGCTCCAACCCTGTGGACCACGGGCAGAGGGTAAGTGACTCCAAACGCAGCTGGCGATGGAAGTAACAACTGGTAAATGGACAGGCAAAGCAGTTCTCAGGGCTGGGGTTGTTGAAACTACACTGTAGAAGTGTGGGGTGAGACCAGAGAAAGATCCGATGGATCTCCTTCAAGCCCTTCACCGGATCTCCCTTGAGTCAGGGATGCGAAGAGAAACACAGGCAGTTGGTGCAATCACACTGAGCGGCAACTGTCCTCGCCCCCAGCGCAGTACTGTTAAAAAAAAAATTATAATTCATTTTGACAGCTGCCAAATTAGCAGCATATTATACAGCATATTCAATTAGACAAGCTCCCGAGGGAGTAGGCAGAGGTATCGGGGCAGCCAGACAATGCTGGGACATGACATGGTGCTTCAGGAAGGTAGTTTTAGAAATGGATGTGCATGCTCTGCAGAGAAATACTGGAAACTATTCCCATTTGCTTGCAGAACATTTTAAAAATTAAAATAAAAAGGTGTAGCTGCTGCTGCAGTGGTCTCGCCAGCAAGTCAAGCCTCTGACAGTGGTTTCCAGCTTCTAGGGTTTCTAGGGCCCATACCAGTGGGTTTAGTGGAGGAGGGAGGCAGGGAGATGAAAGAGTACCAAACCAAACCATTTTGCAGCCATAATTTTTTTTTTTTTTAAAATACAGCTACTAATCTGGGGAGCGGGTGCTGGAGAACGTGAGCCACCACGTATCTGCTGCTCTCGTCTTCTACTGAGCCAGCAGCAGGTTGCCCTGGCTGCTTATGCACTCTGTGATCATCCGTGGAGCATCTTGGCCTTCAGCACTCTACATGCTCAGCAGATTTGCAGGAGCAACTATTTATGGACCTATTCTGCAGCCCCTGGAAGTCTTCACTGAGCTGTGCATCAAACTTTTAGCTAGCAAACTTCATATCGTCTCCTTCAGGCACAGGTCTGTATTAAAACACCATCCCTTTATGTCCAACAAACTCATCATTCCTTAATTCAGCAGCTCCTTGTCCTACAGCATCGGTGTTGTAACTCCTACCACGTTCCTACTGGCCTGGGGGGAGGAATCAGGATAAAACAGTTGCCCTTGACGTCCCAAAACACTTGTGCATAAACACAGTCTTCTCAGCTTCACCTCAAAGACCCGGCATTGGAGCAGAGACGCAGGACTCCTGGGTTCTGACCCAGTTCCTGTAAAAAAAATGCACGAGATAACACGAATCATTGGAATGTCTCTCTGCCTTGATTTACTGATGTGTAACACAAGGCTAGGACACAGCACGGGTGATAAGCACGCAGCTGTGTCCTCCGGCTGGTAAAGCCATTTGCATTCACAAGGCAGCAACCACAGTTACTGATTTTATTGAACGTTGAATGTTTAATTTAAAAAAGGGAAATTAAACAGCTTGTTATACTCCCCTCTGTAAAACTCAAGACTCAGAGACTTGTTTGACTATGACTAACTTAAGGTGCTACTCTGCTGTAATCCAAACACGCTTCCTGCCAATAAAAACAGAGTTCCCTGAAACAGCCCCGCTTTTATCTGCCAGTCTATAAATATATAGGCACCAACTTACAAGTTCTGTACTTTCAGCCAAAAATAAACGCTCTAAACTAAAAACAACGAACTGCAAAGCTTCACAATCTGCTAAATGAAATGTAAATATTACATCTCGGCAATCCAACGGCACTTCTGCCTTCAAACTTGGCCAGATGTTCCAAGCTTCGGGGTGCAGTAGACAAAGGGCAGGTCAGCATAACACAGTTATTTTTGGGAACCTCGTAAATCAGGTTAGCAATTCGATCTGTGGTCTGCTGGGGAGTGGGAAGAGAGCAAGTGAGAGTGAATGGCAGTAAAAAGCTTAGGGAGGAAAGGCAAGAAACTGAATATTTTGCTGAACTGACTTCAGCAAAATCAGCTTCTCCCTGGTATTTTTAAAATCCCACGACCTACTTCCATGCAAGGTCCTTATCCCCTGGACTCCACATGTAACCCCACTGAACACGCCATACTTGGATGTATTTGAAAGCTCAGGGCCCAAGAAGTGATAGCAAAATAGAAGATTCTCTTCAAATGTTACTGTCCGATACAAATGCAAGTAAGCTAACCAATACCCTGCTCACAGAAGAACAAATTATTTCTTTTTACAGCTGGGAGATAACAGTAACATATTTATACACCACCTGTACTCAGCTCAGCTCTATATAATCAAAATAGAGCTACAGTTCCTGCACTGGGGCGCTTAACATTTAAGACTGTTCCTGTAAATATGAGTAGTTTGAATCACCGTGCTCACTCGCTTAAGATGTACAAGGCTTTTGCAGGATTGCACGCTTCAAGCAGAGGAAGTTCAGTACAATTCAGGGATAATTTGTCATGTTTTGTTCTGTTTTACGCCCAAGGGAGTAACCGCTCCAAGGGAGGAATGGAGAGCTGAGGCTGAATGTGGAAGTGGTCTCAGCTTGGAGAACTGGGCAGGAATGGAAGCAAAAGGAAAGAGACATTCACTTGACTGGGGTATCACCCAACACCCACTGCCCTTATTTTCCAGACATATCCATGTACCCAGACTGCAACACAGAGCAGAGGCCTTAACATGGGTTTTTACATTAGTGTCCAGGGAAAAAACTGATTTATCTGCACCAACTGTACTACCTTCCCCATTTAAGCGAGGAGGTGTGATCACCCCTGGCCCTGCTGTGTACAAACCATGAGGACCCTTGTACGTATTCATTAACCACGACACTGGCAAAACTACTATCACTTGTAAAAGAGCGAAAACTGATACACTCATCAGCATCCATGCCAATCAACCATGCAGCCAGCTGTAACAGCCAGACCAACTTCTGCAAAGGTATTTATAGAGGCAAAGCAGCCGTGAAGAGCCCTGTGGGATTTGCTGAAGAAACTGTGGAGCGTAGGTAGTTATTCAGTGGCAAAGTACCCACCTCGCTGAACTGCCTTGGCAAAAAAACTCACTGAGGTTGAAACTGCAGCTTCGGTTGCCTGAACTCCTCCTGAACCCAGGCCACGGATCAGCCTTGCTTTTTGTTCTGCCAAAATCAATGATAAAAACCTGGTGCCTTGGAAGAGCTGTTGTTCTTCAGCTTGAGGACACAGCCAGCTGCTATATAGAAAGGAAACTGCTTAATAAAAAGCTGAGTTGTTTTACAGGCTTCACTGGAATTTAAGGTCAGGCTATCTGAGTCTATACATTACTCACCATGAGCTGTGTTGCTTAGTTCAGTTCATCCTATTTAATCAACAAAAACCCTTGGCCACGTTGTGAACATGCATGGTGAGGTAAACCAGAGCTCTTCCATGGACATGACTCCACACTGTGGCAACAAGTCACATCTGTGCACGCAAAGACCTCTGAGGACCCACACTGTAATATGAATAGCAAATGCCCCTCCCTGGGGGAAGCTGCTCAGGCAAAGGGGCCCTGCTATCTGTTCTGCATGTAGATGGTAATGAAAATTAATCAGGACAAGCTTAAACTCAAGAGTTTTATTTACTTGTCAGAGCTCTGCTCCACATACAGAAAAACAAATCTTCACATACTACTTGCAGCTTCAGCTAGTTCTTGATAACTGCTATTTTTTTTCTGATGACTCCTTACTAGGTTGTTTAAATACATTTGCAAATCAAAGAATTATGTCTCATCCCTTCAAAAAACCACACTTTATTAAAAAAAAAAAAAAAAAAAGACTTGGAACTAGTTTTCACTCCCAACTTAACTCTGAACATTTCACAAAATCCTTCTTCAAAATAATTCACTAGTCCTACAATATAGACAATATTATCAAAGGCCCTGATGCTTCCACACCTCAATTAAATCTACAATATAGGAGGGGTAGGAAAGAGAGAAATTAATGGAAGATACGGTCATGTGGCTGTTAAGAAAAAATCTACAGCATTTCCCAGCTGAGACTGCCTTGGGAAATAATTTCTAGCTTTGGGAAATACAGAAATTACTTTTTAATAAAGTTATAAATAAATAACTTTTGGGGGAGAGTTAATCAGAAATGGATTTAGAAATAATATTTGATAGACTTTTCTTTGTTGAAGAGAAATGTATCAAAATCAGTGTTCCTGTTAGACCGGAAGATTCAGTGTCATCATGAGAAAGTCTTGGCTAGTAGTGGCCATCAAGGGTTAGTCCTCTTCCGCCCAGATGGGATTGGAGGTAGGACAGGTTTGGAGTGGGAGCCTGGCCAGTTGATGAGCTGAGGCACATGAGAAGAATGAGTCTTGGACTTGCTGTTTTTTCTTTGAAGATTGTCACTCAGGAGTGCAGTCTCTGCAGAAATTATAAGTAAGTGAAGAAGCACTAAGGGGGTGTTTATTTCAATGAAAAGTCAAAATTTACCACAAGGCATATCTCCCGCTGAAAACCCAGTGTTTTGGGGGGGTGGGAGAAGAGTAATATCTTCAAGTAATCTAGTGATTGCTCCACCTCATGCATATATGGAAGAGCAACTTTATGCATAAGCAGTCACTATTCCTAATTTCTCCAAAAGTTCATTGAAAGCTGCTGTATTGAGTATGTTGCATTCACACTGATGATTCTGCCAGATCGTAACATTGTGGCTTATAAGAGTGTCATTATCAGCAGCATGAAGCAGCTGCCCTGTCACCCAAGTAAAGCTACTATCATTACAGTAAGATACACAGCCTGAGCAAAACTGTTACACTGGAATATGGTTCAAACCTTTCAATTTATCCACTCTGTTTTCAGCTCTTCTTGGATCTTGATGCTCAGCTTTGGCTTCTTCAGTAAGGCGAGCATGGGGAACAGGGGTCTGAACCGACAGACCTTCAGCAGCAGGTGTACCAGCTGAGATTAGAAATCCTCCACTAGCAGGACCAGATTCTCTGGAACTGAGAAGGGAAAATGATTCATGCTTTAAAATAGCAATAAAAAAAAGCATATGCACCAGGTCTGACAGTATGACTGATGTTGCAGTCATACAACTCGGTCAAAGTCAGAAAGAAATCCGGTACTTATCAGTTACACAAAGCTTTTCACACATTACAATTCTCTCAAAATTTCTAGTGCTAGCAAACACAACTACTACCTCTCTCAATTTTCCTTTATTGATTTAATTAATCACTCACACAGACAGGTTCAATAAAGACGTTCATGCCACACAGTGCCTCAGCTTCAGATCTGAGATCAGAACTCAGAGCTCCTTGTCTTCAAATCTGTGGTTCAGCGCTGCAGACAATGTTCTCTCTTGACGAGTGAAAGAAAACAGGAATTGCCTTGAAAAGAAGTGTTTCTGTAGTACCCCAGTGACAACACAGACCATGAGCAGCCATTTACCAGTGAGTAGTACCCAAGGCACCTCTGACCTGTTCCATCTCTTGCAGAAAATCTAGTCAAAGCCAATGCCTGCGTGGTTTGAGACCCTGAAAATGATAGTGACCATGTTGTAGTTTGTTCTGATAAAGGCTTTCCATTTCCATCTATATACTATCAATTTACTTCAAGAAAAGTAAGGAAAAGGCCTTGATTGATATGGAGAGATCAATACCTATTTAATGCAAAACGGTAACATACTTCTGGTGCAATGCTTAAGACATTTCATAATGTCTCTCTTCATACAGAAAGGACTGTTCTAGTCTAGGTGAGATAAACTGATTCATAGATTTACGAATCTGGGAGGAAGTTCAAAGATTATCCACCCTGACCTTATCCATGGTGCAGGCCAAAAGAATTTCATCCTGTAATTCTTGCAAAGAGCATTTTAGCTTGTGAGAATACTGTGATTACAGTGTTCTGGGGAAAAGAAAGCAAGTATTTCAGTGGTGTTTCAATAAATCCATACAATAAAAAGAAGGGATCACGAATAATGAGATAAAACAGTGCAGTACTCCCATAAGAAACAGGTAATTATCTTGTCACTAGATGTACTGTGGAAGTCTATGAGAATTTTGCCATTTCCTTCAAGGTAAAGGAATATTATATCCTGTAATTTACTGAGTGCTTGCGTCTTCCTCCAGAGGTGCACTGCATCCAAGGTTGCTGATCAAACACTGAATGCCCTAGCCAAGGGCTTAACCCTAGTCATAATCTCATTTTAGCTGCCTGTAATACACACCACACATAACTGTGGTAGGGATAAGAAATTACTAGGAGTAGTAAATTCAAGCTCAGTATAAACAGCAGCTTGGACTCTCCAACAACATCTCTTCCAGTTTCTAAAAGGCTGACTACTTCTGCTTTTGCTTCAGAGAACATAGTCACATGTTTGCCTACAAATAAAGGCTAAAAATAGGTATCATATAGTTAGAATTAACCCCCTGTGGATCTCTAGCCGCAACTACGTGAATGCACTATGTTACAATCCAGCATCCCAAGGTGCTCAACAAAAATCTTCATTGCCCTTCTCCCCAGCTTTCCCATTCTTAAAGGGCAGAAGACAAAGTAGTAAACTGTGGGAAATAATTTACATACCACTTGGCAGGGTGTAAAGGGAAAGTAGGTACCCAGGCTTTTCTAGTGCAAGTGTCACAGGAAATATTTAACTTAATTAAGGGTTCTTGTAAAACTACTCAATGAGAATAACATCAAAAATAAGTGGGAAAACTATAGTTTATGAGGTCTCTGCCATCTAGATGTCTAAGGTATTTGGGAGGGGTGGGGCACAGAAGCTGAGAGTCTGCCTCTCCTCTTTGTGCTTTTGCCAGGTGACCTGTAAATGAGTTTGGATAACTTATCTTTTGTCCTTCCCTGGCAGCGTCAGCACAGAACAGAGAGCTATTATAGGTGAAGCAGGCATGTGTCCTGACTTTAAAGTTTTCCCTCTAGTAAAATTTCCCAGTCAGCTAAATGGAAAAGAAATGAAAAATAGGAAGCTTAAAAAAACTCAGTATTACCCCATAGAGTAATGAGATAAATGGATTCTGTGTGCACTAAATATGAAATATGTTAGTAATGAGTTGAGGAGTAAAGCACTGGACTGCTATAGGTACTGTTTAGATTATGGTTGCACTGGACTGCCAAACCCTAACGTATATCATTGCACATTATGTCATAATATTTCAGTTGAAGTGTATTTTTCATTTGATTGTGTTTCTCAGGAATGGGGATGGGCAATTAAATATTTGACACAGTTCTTTGTTAAATGCACTGGTCAATGGTAGGTGACGTTTACTCCACCCTCAAACTGGCAAATAACAGATTAAGAAGTTAAGATTCTACTCTCCTACTCACTATATTTTGCCCCTCCTCTCTTCTCCTCTCCTCCCCTTGTTATGCTGTAACCACATCATTTCAATATCCTTACAAACACCTCTACTGGTAAAAGAAAGTAATGAAATACAGCAGACAGGGACCTAAAGAATTTATCATTGCCTGTGGTGAGTAGCAGCCCTTTAAAGTACACTTGTAAGATATATTGCCCTAAAGGACTGCTACTCACCACAGGCAATGATAAATTGTTTAAGCCTATGAGTGAAAACAAATGGAACCTCAGGCAAAAAAACCCCACACTTTCATGTGTGGGAGAGTGCAGCCTCCAGCAGAAGACTTCAAAAATCCCTGGAAACTGGCATGGTGTTTTCTTTTGTGAAATCAGGAAAGACCAGGTCATCGTAGGTTACATCCAAGGAGAAGACCTATGGTCTTAACAACGAAAAGAAGCCATGGATGTAATTAGAAACTGTCCTACTGAAAACTGCAGGTCAGTGGGCAGATGTCCAAACAAACCCTTTAATTTTCACTCTTGAGCTAATGCAATCAGGATCATCCCTTTTCCTTGCAGAGCAGAAGTAACCGAACAACTGCAGGACTTGAATCCACCAAATATTAGTGACCTGAAGAATAATGATGCCGTTTCCACCACAGCTCAAGCTTAAATAAAAACTGCCACATTTGAGAAATAATGCAAAAAATCTGGGACCTGGACACCTGTTGCCCAGTGAGATGTCAAACTAATTGGCAGTCCCTGATCTTGGAAAACAGTATTTCTTTCATTAGCTCTGCCTAGAGGTCAGTACGTTAAAGCTCTTACCCCTTGAATGCTTTTTTTAGTTTATTCTTTCTTCCATTCCAATTGTTGAAAGCATAAAATTGGAGAGAAAGAAAAAGAAAACATTAAACCACCTCAATATTCAAACAAAATCACTACAGGCTTTGCTATAATACTTCAGAAATGTGGGATTTTTCTCACCAATATTTCAAATGCAGCTACACAACAGCACTTCCATCAATCACGCCTATAAGCAAATTTCCTCCAAACTTTCCGTATTTCCCTTGGAAAAGGATTTGACAGCATGACTGTATACAGTTTTGCTGTAGGTCATGATGCATGCACAGAAAATGAATCAGATTAGCAGTTTGCTTTTTCTCTCCTCACAGTTGTTTTTCCACTAAGTGCTAAGTGAAAACATTGCTAAAGTCAAAACACCAAAATGTGGTGGAGTGGAAAGACATATTTATTCCCATATGCGGAGGGTAAGACCTTTAGAACTCATCATAGCTTCACATTCATTTGAGTTACAGGTCTTGCCTCTTACTGGTAAGGACAGATGATACATAATCCCTCTGCAACCTATTACGCGCTCAGTTTCTCTCGTACGCTCGCTCTGTTCCCCTTTCAGCACACTCCACCATGGCACAAATACTCAGGACAAATGAATCTGCAGAGGCCTACGGTTTCAACCTTTTTACAGCATGCTAATTAACTACTTGTAATTACAGTGGCAGGTAGTACATCACATAGAGGGAACTGGCAGTCTCTCTAGGATAGAAAAGGAATGCTGAGATTTTTTTTCAACAGCAAGTTTAGCTAAGAATTCTGCTTAACAGATGAGGAATAAAGTGAAAGGGTTGAAATCTTATAAAGATGCTCAGCATTTCTCATTGGTCTGACTTAATGTGAAAAGCTGCCTAATGTGTGTTTAGGAGATTATTTAAGAATGATCTTTAAAAGATGTGAAAACATACAGGTGAAAACCACATGGTATGGTATGTTCAAATACAGCAGGAAAGGTCCCTTGGTTTGTACGGAATGAGAACAAGATATCAGACATGGGATTGAGCCCATGACCAAATTCAAGTTTACCAACAGCCATATGGCATAGACATCAGCTCACTCGAAGTTGCAGCTTTCAGATGAGCTTTGCAGTAGGTTCCAAAGGGTGAGCAGAGCGTGGCTACAAGCACACACCTATTTCCTAGTGAGGGTGGGGGATCTGGCATGTTATGTTTCTCTAGGTCATGCTGTGTAGCATCCGTCTGCTTCTGTGTATCCCATCTGGGCATGAGATCACAACAGATGGCCGGAAGAGGTAAAAAAGAAGCTTATCAAGGATACTGCATAGAAAGGCCGCAATGTCACTTGTCACAACAGCAGACAGGCTTGTTGGCAGCCAGAGCTCAGATGTACTTATAGAACAAGACCATTAGAGTAAGTCACAGCCATCTTGTAAGAGGCAATGTGGACCTGCAGAGCAAGTCAGGAAAATATAGCCTGCTTCATAGCTGAAGACCTAAAGGACACTGAAGATGTAGCCTTCTTCAAATCTTCTATCCTCACCTCTATACAAGCTTTAAATGAGATAGGTGTTGTCTCTCTCCCATACCTCGGAGCCTGTTTCGCTGTGGTACAAATAAATGAGGATGTTCATTGCTCATGAGCAGAGATGCTGGACAAGATATGAAGCACAGCAGCAGTGGCTGAGATACTGAGAGAAGGTAAAGGCACTACAGAGCTATCCTGATGGAGTCTGCTATCTCATGGATGAGATATGAATTTGTACATCCTGGTATCACCCAGAGCCTCCCAAATGGTATTCAACACTAACTATGGTAATCCTCTAAAGAGAGAATGAGAAATAATTCTGACAGAAATATCTGGTAAATTTGTTTAAAAAAAACAATAGTTATCACTCAAGTTCTGCTTTTCTATACCTGGAACCAAGTTTCTTTCAGCATCTTTTTCCCTTCAAACATCCTCTTGATAGAAAGCTCTTGAAATTCCCCCTCTGCGCCTGTGAATTATGGTGTCTTAATGAAACCATTCCCATGAATGAGAAGACTTTGTTTTATGCTGCAGCGACACGTGTTTAATAAGGCTGTTGATGTAACAGATGAGACAACTGCATTCACTTGGGAAATGGTTTCAGATCTTGCACATTGCAGCATTAACCTTCATTCCACCCAGCGATGATCTGCTGTTTCAGAAACTGAACTCACCGGCTCTCTTGGTTAGTCAGGGGGAAGCTCTGGTCTCGGGAAGCACGTATTGTTGGTTCCAGTAGTTGCTGATGGGAGCTCCTTGGTGCAGGAGTGACTGCCAGGTCCCTAAAATGATACAAAAAGAAAATAAAGTGCTTGTTACATGCATTTATACTGTGATAGCATAATTAGTGAGTTCACAAGACCAGTTCAGATGGAGGGGAGCATTATCTCCAGTGGGAAAGAAGCAGCAATAAGCAGTTGTGGGTAATATTCCAGGCTCTGTTTATAGCCAACGGAGATGAACAGTCGCAGCTACAGTATGAATAAACTCAAGCTTAAGTAGAGATCTAAAGCACGTTGGATGGATCACTCTCCACTAAGACAGAGCAATGTATGGCAACTTGTTCAGATAGAGACACTTTTATTAAAGACACACAAATTTGGGCGAGATTAATCCCACCCCTTGTGACTAACTCACAAGGTAAGAAGTTTCATCTTCACTGCCATAAATAACACCTACAAAAAAAGCATTCCTGATAATTGCACTGTTGACACTACTTTATTTATAGACTTGAACCACAGAGCTAAACCCAAAGAGATGCAGCACTGAAGGCTGCCAAACATAAGAGGTCCTTAATGAAATGCTGAACTTATAATAACTCTTGAAAGATTCCACACATCTACCCCCTGTGCCAGAGCCATCCCACCAACACACCTCAGCTGGACTCTGAAGGAATCTGTTTATTTTTAAGGGCAATGAGCCTCTGTAACTTTTGTGTGCCATTTTCTAGGTTCCCTAGGAAGGTTGTCAAGAACATTTTTAACTGCAGTAGCAACTGCTGAACGCTTGCTCCATGCGAGAGGCTAGGTTTTTAAGAGGGGGATTCATATCTTTTCTGAAGACTTATTTCTACAGTTTGGAAAAAACCCCAAAACTGTTAAGTTCTTCATCAAGCCCTCAATGACACCCATAGGCCATTAAGACAAGTATACCACTGCCACTTTTTCCCATAGGGAACAGAGAGGCTGGAATCTCAAACTGTCTTTTCATGCCTCCTCATCTTGCCAACACAGGACTGCTCCCCACTGTGGGTCTTCTGGTGCTTCAGCGATGAGGCTTTTCCCACTCCTCCTCAGAAATCAGTCCCTAGCCCAATACACTGTGCATTGCAAGCAAGGGTTTTCTACTCTTCATCTTTAAATTTCCCTTTCTTTAGTTTCTTCTTATTATTAATACCTATAAATAAAGCTTCCCCCTAGTGTAAGGCCTCAAGATGTTATTGTTTCACTCTCAAGGCTGGTAATGGTGTTTGTTTGTTATCAGCTCTGATCAAAATCCGAACCAATTACACAGGATTCCATTAACGGCCCCCAGAGCTGAATGCTCTCAGAAATCATTTCTTGTAAATCCACATCATGGAAATAAAAAAAAAAATAAAAAGAAAATCTCCCAGCAAAGAACTCTGTTCAATATATAGCACAGAAATACACAGCCTGACAATGGAGGTTGTAAGAGTCAAAGCAGAAATCTGAAGACAGGATTCAAGGCCATCCCTCTAAGGACTGGGTCACCACAGGAAAATGAACTGTACTTCCCGGAGCAAAGGTTTGGATTCAGAATCCGCGACCCACTGTCAGAAGCTACATCTCAGTTGATAAATAAACTTAAGCCAACACTCCCAACAGCTAAGGAAAATATTCATATTTAAAGGTGTTACAGGAATGTTTTTTCACCTTCTACCTCTGTGCTAAATGTCTTCTTTACATTGCCTCTCAAGCGCTGTACTGTCATTATAGGTGTTTAGGCTCAGAGTAGAATTGAAATTGCACCAGGATGCCCCAGCTAAAAAAACCCCAAACAACAACAACAAAAGGGAGAACAGGCTGGAGAAGTTAAATAGCACCCTGTGAAAAAGGCATATCCATGTAGTCCTAGTTTTGTCATTAAGAGGGGTATAGAAATAAAACTGAAAAACAAAATTACATTGAAGTCAGAGGTTGACTAGACAAGGGGGTCTGCAAGACATGCACGCAACCACATGCATGCAAATCTCGTGCTCACAGCAAGCAAATCCAACCTAAGGAGAGTGTCTCAACCACAGGTAGACCATGGACCTTCTCTCTTCCCAGTTCTGGCAAGGAGCTCCAGTGAAACTTTAAAGTGTACAGATTTCTTCCAACTCAGAAAAGCAAGACTGCATCTTATAAATTCTCCTCTCGGTGATGCCTGCTCTTGCTTACTCCAGTTCTTTCAGCAACATTTAGACAAAATCAGGAAGTTAATCATTAGCTAAAGGCCTGATCTGAATGAAACTTCAACCCAGCCCCTTATTTATTACCCTCAAACAAACAGACAACGAGTGAAATTATTCAGAGCAAACCACTGAATGTTGCCCGTACATTATATTAGGCAATGAGACATCAAAATGACTTTAATTACACCTGCACACAGCCACAGGCAAAAAGTAAAGAGGCCAGGTTTTAAGTAATTTGGATTTAAGAATCTAAATTTATGTAGGTAACCCTGCAGGGTTGCAATAAATAAAATAGGTTAGATTCTTGTGTGACACCACTTTTAAAATTTTCTAACACATACTCAGGAAAATCAAGCAATGTATTTCAGTATGTATTAAAATGTGTAACGATAAGACTAAGCATTAGAGAATCTTTTAATACTCACAGATACACAAGAAATCCAAAACATCTAGTACCTCAGGAACTTTTTTGCATATATCATTTCTGGCATCAGTTTCATATATTCCATAGATGTCAGATTTACTCCTAACTGAACTACGGTTCTCATTCTCTGCAGCAGCACTGCTCAAAAGCAAGCTGAGCTGCCTCTGCTTTCTATGATTTCTGGTCCACAGCCACCTATTCACACTCCCAGTCCTCTCTCAGCATGATGCCAGCACAAGTGGTTCTTCGGAGAGTGAGGGAAATTGATCTGGCTGAAAAAACAACCTTTTTGTTTGGCAAAACCTGATCTGTACCTTTAATTCATCACTAAGATGAATGACATTGGAGCCAGCGGCAGCACAGAGTGGGTAGTGGAAGAAAAGGAAGGGGCAGGTGTGTATGAGCCAGCACTGCCACTGAAGAAATACTAAAGTGACTGAATTCTTCCTCGTTGCATGACAAAAATGTCTGGACACAAAAACGCCTACTTTGCACTGATACCCCTTTTCAACCACAGAAATCAGGGTACAAATCCTCAAATAAATCACCACTTTAATGGAGCTACTCATATAAATTAAAATCTAGTCCAACAGCTAAAAAAAAATCTTCAAGCAAGACATTGCAGAAACTTCTAGCTAATCATACTGGTATTTCTATGTGGTAAAAATATACATAATCAATTACCTGCATATTTAAAAGAATTGTACTTTTGAAATTATAATCGTCTACTTTTTAAAGTACTTGTCTTATTCTGCTTCAGGCTACCTGCAATGCCCTGAGAACAAAATTTCATTCTATACCAACTCCATTTAGCATGGCAAGCATGGGCCTTCCTCTTGTATTTCCCAACACAATTTGAAATTAATCTGCTTTAACAAAGTTCCTTCTCTCTATCTGCCCCACTTTGCTCCAAGGTGTCATCTCCCCAGGGGTCGAACAGACAGAACAAAATGCATGCTTCCTTCTCCTAGTCACAAGTCCGTATCTTCAGTCAATTAAAACTCCACTGGAAGTTCGGAGTAAAAATGAGGCTTAACATCGGAGGAACTGAAGCAGGGGTGCATATTCTTTTCTCTTCATTCCTCTAGAGAAGCAGTATTCCCCAACAAGGAGTGCTATGGCAGCAAGCTTACTACATCAGGATTCATCAGCTGAAACCCTGTATAAGGCTGGATGCATTATCAGTGAAAGCAAACATATTTTTACATATCAGCAGACCGATTAAGTGGACAAAGTACATTTATGCACTGCTGCTGACAATGAAAATAAAGAAAAGCTGTATCATGTTCTAAATAAAAATTCATCAGAACAAAGCTGATAAGATTAATGCAAGAATAGACAGCAAGAGTTTTTTAAAACTGGATTTTAAACAGGCAAGACCTATCCCATTTATGTAGCCAAGTAAAAGAGAAATAAAACCCTCCAAATAAAATACAGCTTGAAAGAAAACAACTTCAAACATGGATATTCCATAGGAGAGTGAAATCTGGAAAGCACTAAAGCCAAAATGGATCTAGACATAACAATGAGATGAGATGTTGAACCCAGATATCTAATGCAAAATAAAGGCTGCACGAAAAGATTGGTGTAATTTTTGAGCAACATTTGCAGAGACAATGAAGTACAGTGCCTCAGATGCAGGCTGTAGCGTCTTCTCTGCCAGCACTCTTTGTAGGGACGCTTGAAATACTCTGGACTGAACCATTTTGAGAGTTAATTAACAAATTAGCAAGACTTTATAGTAACCCTACTGAATTTACTAAGCACAGACTTACAGAGAAAGATGAAAAGACATTACAATATATATAGTTTAAGAAAGAACCATGGAAAGATATAAAACAAGATAACAGTCTAACTAACCAAAAAATTATTTGGATACTGCTGCTAATATTACTACAACTAATGACATAATGAATTACCTTGTGTCATCTCAGTCGCACATACTGTGTACAAATTCCTTGCTTAGTCCTTGATGAAAGCTAAAGAAAGCCACATGACCTTACGTTTCCTATGGGCTAAGAGTGTGCACAAAGATGGTTAGCCCAGCTAAAATGACATGCAATAACCTTTTAAGCTACTCATGACCCAGGCCCATAGTTATATATTGAAAGAAAGAGCCATCAAACCCAGGTCAGCTTTTCCAAGGTGAAAGCCCCTCTCTTATGGGTATTTAAAACTGGATTCAATCCTGTATAAAAAACCCATGCTCAACAGAACAACCATACACTTACTGCTGGACTGGGCTACACGACCTACCAGGTTCTCCGCTACCTAATTGCTACATTCCAGGATTTAGGTGCTCTCTCAGAATTTCAACCATTTTATAGCGTTCATATTTATGGCACCTCTTGACTTAACCTCTTGCATGGAATGGGGTGTTGTCTACTCTTGCTTCCAATTCTGCTGAGTGCGTCTATCCCTTGAGGCCTAGTAATTGCAAATGCTGATTGGGGGTGACAGGATTTTCTCTCACCTGCCTGACAGCTCTGCCAAAGCAGTCTGATACTTAACTCCAAAATCAGCTTCCAGCAAATAAGTATAGTGGAATAAAGGGAGCAAAGAGCAACAGACTAAGGCAGACTCAGAGGAACAGTTCACACTGCAACACTAAATCAAACCCAAAATATCTAGCAAAAGAAAATACTGATTTCCATTTTTCTTCTCATTTCAACATAATTTAAAATGAATGAATCAGCTACTTAAAAAAAAAATTTCTCTAAGTAAAGATTTGGAAAATGCATCATAATTATGCATCTCTGCCTGTAAGCTTCTGCCATTGGTTTTCTAGAGACAGTTTAATTCAGTAGGTTTTTTCTTCCTTCTTGCTTTTTTTTTTTTTAAATAGTCAATCTCCAGACTTTGTCATTGGAATGATTTTCATCAAGACGTCTAGTATGTACAATAGGTGACTGCATTTGTACAGGCCTGAAATGAGCTGAAAGGTGTGAACTTTTCTATTCCTTCTGACAATTACTGATTTAGAGGCCTATGTGATACTTTAAATGTCAACACTGTGAGCCTTTTCATGGCAGGTAGGAAAAGCAAGCAAAGAATTCAGGTTAGGAAGATTTACACCAGGGGAAGGCAGGAGTGCTACAAAAGATCAATCAGAGAAGATACATTGAGATTCATAGAGTTTTAACACCGTATTTGCAGGGCTGTGACTATGAGGAACAAGAAGGAAGAGAGACAGTCAAGATAGGATCCACTTTCTAAAAAAAAAATAAATTAGGACGTAGAATCAGTTTTCAGAAATTCTACTTTAAACAGAGATCTCCACAGATGTACTGCAGCAAACAACCTTGTGCCGAGCACGGCTGTGACTTTCCAACACTAATTACTAGTAGTGCTAAAAAACGTCAGAGACTGTGAGCTGCCAGAAAAACGATCCTTTTTTTGCTCTCTCAAAGAAGACACACATAATAATTTCATAGCTTTAGACAAGTTACTTGTGGATGGCTCTGCCTCATACATTTTCGGTATATATTTTGGGACTGCTGCACTCCCAAGTCAGAAGACAGGCAGTATGTGATATATTTGTTGGGCTAGATTTAAAAGTGATAGAAAGGAGAGTTGTATATGAGATTTGCAATCCCTGACCGTTTCTAATCATTCATCCTCAAAAGCAGTGGAGAAGAAATCTTAAATAGGCATTTTTCACTTTATTGGAAAGGACTTGGCTGAAACCACTCTACGTTACCTTTGAAACAGCTGGACACATGCACTAGGTGCCTTCCCTGACAGAGCCTGACGTGCTGCAGAACGCCGCCTTTGGAGGGAAGCTTCTTCCTGAGAAAGACACACGACCAACTTTATACAGCAACTTAAAAGTATATATGGTAACCTAATTGGCTGTGATATTCCTCTCTTTTAGTAAGACTCTAAAGTATATCCATTTATATATTCTGGCAAAATAGCAGAGCTATATTATAACTAACAAGGTGCTAAAAATGATTCACCAATCTACACAAACCAAATTTTGGTCTGAAATCTTGCTGGCTTTGAAAAACTATGATCTTCATCTCCAGTGAAGCTCCATTTCTTCATAGTAGTCAAAATGTGCCACAGTGTAGCAGGAACGAGTATCTGCAAAGAAGCACTTTTGAGGCATCCCAACCTTCCAATATGTTACAGCAGGGATAATTCTAGCTATGCTGTTGTCTTAAGCTTCTTTTCACCAGCAAGGGACTGAATGCCTCAGCTACATCTTAAATACACTGTCTCCTTGCTCCAGCAATGCAGAAAACCTGCCTTACTAACTCTGTATCAACCAATATTCCCCCCTCAAAGAAGGAATTACCTTTTGCAAATTTCAGTTAGTTAAAATGACTTTGTACAATGAACACATTATGATCTCAGCAGACTGGAAAATCTGGTCACGAGTTTTAAAGGCGAGTTAATTAACATGTGCTGTAGGACAATGTAATTTCTCAGGTCAGACAAACACAGCACTACCATGTGCTTAAAAAAAATAAAATGTAAATCACAGAGCAAAGTTATTAAATCCTGCTTTGTTATCAACTGATAGCCATTGACAGTTATCAATTTAATAGCTAAATCACATGTTTGTAACAGGTGTTTTGTCCTGGTATGAGCAATGAAAGAGAATATAGTTAATCTGCTGAATGCTCACTTTATGACTATTGTGAATTCCTTCACCTTCCTTCACTATTTATGCTAAGTAAGGCTCTGCTTAGATGCTCACTGAGCTTGTGTTTTGTTTTGCTTTCTTTTGGTAAAGATAAAATTCTTCCCTTTTTTTTCTGTGTGGATTACAGGTATAGGTACCTTTCTGTTCATACCTTGTATAGTTAATTACAGCCATACACAATTAGTGCAGGGTTGGCATGCTCACAAGGGATAAGGCTACAAGGAATCAGATCTGCTATCTCTCCCTGAGCAGCAGATCCTGCTTCTTATTTTGCTTGTGGATAATTCACATTAATTGTTTCATGTTTTTTATTTTCCAGTTCTATATGATAGGAGTGGAATGTGGTTACTGCAGTAACAGCACATTATTTGGGTGCCAAAAGCACAAAAATCATTTGCAGTCCCAAATGCAACAGTTTAGACAAAATTTTACATTAAGGCCACAGACATATTTATATTCTTCTCATTAAATATGGTCTAAGAGGCACCTGTGTTTCACCTTGAACGTTTTACTATGTTGACACCGCAGCTGATGCTGTAAAGCTTCCTCTGCATGTAAAAATATATTGGAAACTTAGTGCAGTAAATAATGAAAAGGTATGACCAGAACTGAACAAGGAGACTAATAAGAAAGAGAGCCTTGCGGCCACTAAGTAAGTTAAACCCAAGGTAAATGATAGCCTCCTTCATCATAAACCAGTTCTCCCTGACTTGACAAAATGTAAACTTTCAAAATAAAAATAAAAAAAAGATAAAATAAAAAGTAAGAAAAATAAATTGCTGGGGTAGGAGCGATGGCAGAGTGCCACCAAGGTAAGAAATATTCTGGCTTCTCTCTCATATTAAACTAACAAACCTTTGGATGAAAGAAACATGAAAATGAACAACACTTGTGACATTTTCTGAATTCCGTATGGCTTGAAAAGAGGTATTTCATTGCAGAAAACTGAAATATGGGAGGTTCCCTATTTATGTCAGCCATTTTACAATCATACTCTTCTCCACACCTAAGACAGGCTTTTTTAAAGCCTGGGAAATGGGGGCAGGTGAGTCTGTTACTTTGCTCCATCTACAGCACTAATTCAAAACATCAGAGGTAGTTATAAATACAGAGATAGTGGCAAAATTGTACAGCAAGTCATGCCTGCCAAGCCATCATTCATCATAATGACATCATAACCCTGGAATGGAACAAAGTTTAAAGCTTTCATTTTTCTTTTTCTCTTTCTCCTGTCGTTGTCATATAAAAAGAGCATTAGACACATCTGCTTCATAGCCCGAACCCCCCCCACTGCCTGCAAGGAGAATGAATGCCTTTAGGGAAGGGACTATTAAGGAGAAGTAAAAAAAAGAAAGAGAGATGAAGCTGAAGTTGCAAGAGGTTATTTGAAATCCAAGCAACATTGTTGAATCTGTTGATTGAAAAAGTAAAAGCAGGTGAAAAATGTGCTTAAATTTGATCTCTGGCAGTCATCACTAGCATACACTCTGAAAGGCTCGGCTGAACGAGTTTTTCCACTGCCACAGGATGGCGTTCATAGGTAGTTTTCATTGTCCTATTAACTGCATCTAACTATTTCAACTGAATAGGATAGTTTCATATCTCGTTGCAGAACTGAGAGATTATATTCAGCTCCCTTACACCAGTACACAATTGGATGAAATCAATTGGGATCAACAGATTTATGCTGGTGTGAAATTGAGCAGAAACAACAGCTTGTCCTCTCATCTGAGTTTACCTGCCTCATTCTCATCAATCTGCCTTTAACTCTGGGGAACTGGTACATATTGTTGAAATGAAAGATGGCCAGAGAACAGGAGTCAATCTTCTCTGGAGAAAGAAAGGTCTGACTTAACATGTTTTTTTTACATACAACTTATCATTTCTGTCTAAGGTTAGGGTAAATGCTCCTTACCACAGAGCCCAGTTGTGCAGCAAGATTGTCCAAGATGCCTCCTGGGTAGTTTTTGGCAGAAGAGTCCAAGAACTCATTGACAGATGAAGACCGAGTAGTTCCAGTAATTACTCCACCGGGTGACAATCTTTGCTCTTGTAAGAGCCGTACTCTTGAACCTAGTGTGGAAAAGACACTCCTCAACAAAAATATTCTGAACACCACTGCTTACAGCAAGCAGAAAGAAACTACTCATTTGCAGCTATCATCAGCTGGCTTTTGGCACAATTCTAGATTCACAAAAGATAACTGTGAAACTTATAAAGGATATAAACTACACGGTTCCCTCAAAGATTTAAACCCTCCAAATACTTCACAGGCATAACAAATTTATCCCCCCTGAATAGTTAGGCAAATGAAAGTTATGAAAAATCTAAAAAAAACACCCCCTACAATAACGGACTAGAAAAAAATGCTTAACCATGTCTAAATGAGTTCATTTTGTTATGGATGCTCTGATATGCACCACTGTTATGACCTTTAAGCTAATTACAGTCTACCTACTTAGAAGTTGTAACTTTCTCAGAGCTCTTGGAAGTGATGGGGAGTTGGAGTAGGGCACCTTTTCTTCTGTTATTTATCTGAATTTCTGTGAACAAAAATCCAAAGACTTGTACCACTGCTGGAGTGAAACATGAATGTGAGCCAGAAAGCTGAAGACACAACTAACTCACTTTTTAAAAAAATTTTTTTTCAAAGTTGAAAAAATTCTCTAAGATGGGATTTATCCTGCCTATAAAATTGTATCTAAACATGAAATGAAGTCACAGAAAAATTCTTACAAATATTGGTACATGACAGTCTTTGCAGAAATCCAATCATAAGAAAAGTTTAATTGCATTGCGTGTCATATCAAAGCACAAGAGCTCACAACCTAAGAAGTCACGTACAAAGGCAGAGGATGGGAGGCAGAGACATCCCATCCACATGCATGTTCATATACTACATATGGTTATTTTTCTTAGCATATGCCTTTATAAAAAAGTTTCAACAGTTGTCAGATGACTCTCAGCCTACCTACTGTATACTGCTGGTTTGTAGCTGCCAGAAGATCAGAGGAGATGAAACTTAAGATCGGTGGGTTCTGTTTCAGGCACAGTAAACTACTCCCTTGGACACTGAGTAAGTAGTAGAGCCTAAACTTCAGAGGTGCAGAGCTTCACACTGCCAAAACTTCAGTGGGATTTCCGATGCACAGCATTGCAAATAATCAGTCTTTGGCATAAATGTCCCTTTCCTCATTTGTAAAATACAAATAGTAACACACACTCCACAGGACTGCTGTGAGATTTAATTAAGAGTTGTAAAGTACCGAGTTCCATGGATGAAAGCTGCTAATACAAGTACCAACCGTTATCAGCGCTGAAATGTATTATACTTCTGCTATAAAAAGTTTTTTCAAAGAAGAACTTAGCTATTTTCTCCCAGTACTTTTACTCAATACACGAGCAAAAGATCTTGCACAGCAGTTCATTAAAAAAAGAATTAACAACCTATCATAATCTCACACAACCAATCTTCCCCCTGCTACTATCTTACTAAAAATGTCCATATTAAAGACAACCTTGGGGCAAGTTTTTTAAAATAAATTATTTCACACAGTCCATAAGAGGAGATGATCTCTAGAAATAGGATAGTTAAATTTATTTAAACACCTATAAATGAAGCTCTAAATGAATTTAATGGTGCATAGTAAATTTAAAAGTTACTTTATGGACAGCAAAATTACCAAAATTTAGTACTATTAATGAAGTTTCTGTAACTAGTGACAAGTCACTCACTGAAAGAACTCAGAACTGCTGAGGAATACAAACAAAGTCCTTTAAAGGAACCTCAGACACATACATACATATCTGCGAAAATGCCATGACTATATATAAATCTTTTATCTTTAATCCTCCCCCTTTTTCTTCTTTCCTGATAATCTAGTTAGAGTTTGGTGGGGTTTTTGCCTCTCAGGACAAAACATTTCCTGCGTTTTTAAGAAAAATAAGCAACAATATTACAGTAAATAAGGCAAGGGAGTCTTATTTCTCACTTCAAAAAACATGGAAGCTCTGGAAATGAAAATAAAATCTACATAGTTTAAGATTAAATAAGAGTCTTTGGAAAGGTCCTCACTGCTGTAGCACTGAGATGCCACAATATGTGTAGAAGATTTTTTCTTGTCCACTGGGAAATCAGTATTTATTAATTCTTTCAGGAAACAAAATTACTTGAAATGATGAACTGATGAATTTTACACTATCCTTCATTAACATTTTCAGACATTTTTGCCTTCCCTTCAGCTACTTTTATTTGCAGCCCTCTGAGCCACACAAAAGGTCATGAATTTTGGCTCTGTATTTCTTACAAAACTAATTAACCCTTCTGTTGTAACGCATCTAACCAAGACAGCCATAAACCATGGAGGGTCTTTACGTTAGAGGAAAGAATTCACATAAATGAGCTTCTTGTTAGTCCATGCTGTGCAACATCTTACTACCGTAATGTTTGTTTCTTAATTCTTTTTCTCCAGTATTTCAGAGATCATACTTGGCTTTCATCCCAGCTGGCAACCTGCTCTGTCTGGAATAAATTCAAGGGTTACAGCTGAGTTCTCACAGTATGTTAAGCTAATCTTAGTGATGCTGCCTCTGACAAGAGGACTCTTCCCTTCTTCCTCCACAGGCAGCATGAAGCTCTTCTCCAGCACCCTTCCCTCCTTGAGCCAATTCTATAGCTGCATGATGAGTTTGATCAAGGAATTGATCTGTCTGAAAATAGTTGGGTTTTTTCTTCCCTAAATTAGTTTTTGGATGGAACCACTCCCTGATCCAGATTACACATGACTGCACTATCAGAGGAATGAGAGCAAGGGGGGAACTAGAAATACATAGGCAGGAGAGGCAAGAGGGGGATGACCACTTTTTGCAGCAGCATGCACTTGGATTAGCTGGAAGTGATCATGAGGCTCCAGCCTTAGTCATTCAAGGGCTAAAAGGCTTCTGTTAAACAAACTACCAATCATTTGGGCTTACCCCATAGTGGATAGACCCAAAAGCACTTGGAGTGAATTTATAAGTTGCCTCTACTCATTTTACTATCCTGGTTTTTATATACCTCTTCACGCTTCTGGCTATCCTGGGAAAAAGAGTAAAGTAAGGTCTCAGTGTCATGCCATTTTCTTCTTGCTCAACAGTTTGATAGGCACAAAGCTCTCAGCCAGGGACACATATCTCGCTTGTGATTCATCTGGAATGAATGGGAGATCCTCAGCCCAAAAGCAACCTCAGAAGAGTTAGGCAACTCATGTTCTGCATATTATTGTCTCAGGGTACAGAGTGATGTAAAGTACCTGGAAAGATCTCCATTAAAGATTCAGATCCCAGGGAGGAATCAGCCCAGGAGACCCATTACAGAGAAGCACGCCGTGGTTTCAGAGACAAGCAGTCTCACAGGTTGCATCATTCACGGATTTCAATTCTTCTAACAAATACGTAGGAATACTCTACTGATAAAAACAGTAGCAGCATGTGCCCAGACACAGTACCTGCTCCTGCTCTGCTATTCAAGTCCCGAATGCTATCAAAACCGGCAGGTGGCTCCAAACCCAGGTATGCCTTTACAAGGAAACTCAGCTCTGTGAATGCCTCATCCAATTCATCTGCAGAAAGGGATATGCATTTCATGGTGGAGAGAAAGGATACATAATGAAAAAAAAAACAAGCTTTCATCAGTACGAAGTTACAAATCACAGAAGTTTGACACAGAAATGCATTCTTAACTCATCCAGCTCATCTCTTTGGGAGAAAAATCTTCATCTTCATAAACAGCACATTCAAGAAAATAATCTGAAATTCATCTCAGTTTCTGCCCTCACCTAAATATTCTCCTTCTGCAATTTGGTTTTACTGTTTTATTTCTTTAATGCTGTATTTAAATTGTAAGCTCCATATGCCCTTGACAGTGAGTACAAATGCAGTATTTCATTCCACGATGATATATTTCACCATCACTGTGGTGAACCACAAAGATCACCTCCACAAAAGAACAGACACAGAACGAACTAGAAAAGGATTCTTCTCTACCACCTGCTATCCTCAGTTCCTAAATATGAAGATGCAAACATTTGTTTTAATGAAATATCTACCACCGTCACATTCCTTGTTTCAGGCTGGAGGACTTGAGCAAGTTACTGAGCAGAAGAGTCCTACAAGGAAAATCTTTGCAGCAGCCTGTTCGTTACAGTGAGACGTTGCCAGACTGCACATCAGCTGTCATTTCAACACTTGATAAAAGCCTATCCTGCTCAGAGATAATTAGGTCTGTTAGATCAAAAGCACCTCTGAACGCTGCCCAGAAACCAACAGAAAATTAGCACAGATCAGTTTAATTTTCTCACAGGAGACAATACTTAACAAGTGTGCTGCTGAGTTCAATAGTTGGTTCGCTTTCTACGTGGGCTTAAAGCACAACTTGGACATAGCAGAGTAATTCAGACCTGACAGATCTCCAGAGCTTTTGGGTTCCTGGGACAAGAATTAACTCAGAAAATTGATTAAGGGATAGTTTAAACTGTTATGCTGAACATCAAACCATTTGTCATCCTTAGTTTAATATCTACCAGTGGCTTTGTTTGCATAGCAGTTTCAGTCCATCTATTGGTGTGACATCAGAAGTCAGATTTATAGTATGAAAGAGATTAACTTACCTGTGTTGACAACTGCATCAAAGTATCCTGGAAAACCCTGACTTATTTTGATGTACATGTCCACTCTGGAGACTGCCTCTTCAATCTCTGGCCTGCTGAATAATCCTTTCCTCCGCAGATGTCCCTCATATTTTTCTTTGTTCATCGGTACTAACAGGATGTATCTGGGCTTAAAGTAGGTGTTTTTCAAGCTACGCACACCCTTTAAAATTAAGCAGAGAAACACAATGTTTTGTTCCTGAAACAGTGCCTACTGAACTTGTAGCTGAATTTAGGACAACTCTGTATTTATCACAAATTACTGTGAAAGCAGTACTGGAAACCTGTTTCCAATCTACAGGTTTTAAGATCTAGCACCCAACTTGACACAATAGACAAGTACAAGGTGAAGTGCCCTAAAGCTACATGTGGAAAGCATTATAAGAGTAGTACAACTTTATTCTAAACAGACTTTTGAAAGAATCCTTTTAGTCAAACTCCACAGTGATTTAAAGCATCATCCTTTTCATGCCCACCAGTTAACAGCTGTTCCTTCTTTTCCATCCTTTCTATTACATCAGGACCTAGTTATTCTAAACGTGCCTATCACTGACTCACACTAGTGTACTGACACACAGCACAACTTCCCTGCATCACCACCTTGGTCCTTAGCTTTCCACTATGAACAAACTGACAATTTTCTCCTCAGCTGGTATATTTTTCTAAATGAAAGCATGCAACTGCATCGAGATACAGGCATATTTATTTTGCTGGAACAGCTTGCAATGTTACCCCCTCCCAAAATCGGGTATAACCACAACCCCCCAGCAGAGATACGATGTGCACATTCTTCATCTGTTACACTTTAGTCAGCCATTTTAACTTGAACCCTTTTTGTCAGCAATAAACTATATTGAATAGGACTTTTAGTATGGCAGACTAGGAAACATTTACAGGTGCCTTGCATCAACTCTGCTGAAAGGACAAGGGCTCCACTTGGCACTAATTGACACCTCAGGACTGCAAACACCTATAATCATTTCAGCTAGATCTGAAAAAGGAGACCTGTCTGCATACTAGGACTTAAAGACATGGTCTTACTAAATGATACAGGTAATGGTACCAATCCTGAATTTGCGATAGCTCTCCTTTGCACCAGCTCATACTTTGAAGAATCTTTTCTCTCTCCCTCTATCTACATATAAAGCAGAATATTGTAACCATGCAGCCCTGCAATATGGTATTGCCATAAGATTTGTACTGAGTTTTCAAGAGTTGAGGACTGAGGCTTGCCCTGCTCGCTCTGAACTTTTCTTGACATGGCTGTAACTTTGTTTTACTTGGTTCAGCTGTGACAGCAATTTCTCTTGTTGACCAGCTGTCTATATCTAATTGGTTTACTTTTGTTTATCTTTGTGTGGGACAACCATCGTTTTATATTGATAGCAGTAACAAGCAGTTGTTCCAGGTAGAATGAGATGTTTATGACTCAACATAGTACCACAGTGTAAATAAATACAGGCCTGGCATGATAGCAAAGACCTTGAGAAGTGGAAACACAGGACACAATGTAGAGGACTACAAGCATGGGATGAACAGAGATGGGGCGCAGTCTTGACACTAGACACCACACAGCTATAAACATCTCAGTAATGATCAGTTAAAAACAAAAGGCCTGGAGCTGGACAAAGCTGGTTTTAGGGGCAACAATTAGAAATGGTACCTAACATACATAAAGGGCAGCATATCTAATGAATTCTTGTGCCAGAGGTGGTGTGGCCAGCGGGAGCAGGGCAGGGATCGTCCCCTGGACTCGGCCCTGGGGAGGCCGCACCTCGAGGGCCGGGTCCAGTTTTGGGCCCCTCTCGACAAGAGAGACCTTGAGGTGCTGGAGCGTGTCCAGAGACGGGCAACGAAGCCGGTGACGGGTCTGGAGCACAAGTCCCGTGAGGAGCGGCTGAGGGAACGGGGGTTGTTTGGCCTGGAGAAAAGGAGGCTGAGGGGAGACCTGATGGCTCTCTGCAACTGCCTGAAAGGGGGTTGGTTGTAGCCAGGTGGGGGTCGGTCTCTTCTGTCAGGTAACAAGCAATAGTAGAGTCAAAATTGCGTCAAGTTGCACCAGGATAACCAAGAAGTATGTTTTAATTGTATTATTATTATTATTGGTGGGAAGTTTTCATATATAAGTACTCAAATGCATTATTCTTCTTCCTTTTTCTGTAACATTTAGACCTAGACTAATGATGGTTCTTAAATTAAGCAGTTAAAATTTACATCATACTCACAATAAATTCTTGGCTTTACTTTATATATAAAAATGATCATTTTGGGTGTTTAATGATCATTGTGAAAAAAAACCCAACAAAAAAAAAAACCAAACCAGGCCAACAACCATTATAGTGTGTGGTGATGAACAAATTATCCAAAGTTAAGTGAGACCATGCACATTATTGCACTGTAGTAAACGTAGGGAAGCTCACTTCATTTTCACTGAGGCATGATACACCTTCTTCACTAAAGTGGGTAGCAACAGAGAGGGAGTAATATGTCAAATCTGAGCACTGCTCATTACTTCATCAGAACTGACCGTAACATCCTTAAAGCTGGGGTTCGCAGAATAATTCTAAAAATAGACAAATACAAGCAAAATCATGCAAAACCTAGTAATAGGCTGAACACTTACTAGAATTGGTTTTTTTTCCTGACTGCAGCATTCTAAGTATGGAAGAGTATTTTCATCCATTCTAAAAATTTCAGGGAGTGATTCTGGGGAAAATCCTATACATTTCTGTGAAAACTAAAGGGAAGAATTTAGGGCACAGAACTTTTTGCATCCAGACCTACTTTCAGCTAGGCCTGTAATTATTCAGAGACTGGAAAACCAGCAGAAAGCAGACCCACATTCCAGCCTAGTAACACCTACTTCATCTGAAGTTGCACCATGCATGAGTTCTCTTCTGATCAAGAAATAATGTAACAAATGATTCATATGTCCCAGAACTGTGTAGGAATAGGAAGGCAGCCCATCGGTAGTTTGGGATGAGCGGGGAGGAGAAGAAAGGAAGAGATACAGAAAGCTTCTGGTATGCCCAATAAATTTGTCGTACAGAGACAACAGGATGAGTAACTGTCTAATATGAAATAAAGAGAGTATAAGGGAAGTGACCTTAAAATAAAGAATGGGAGAATACAGGAGTTGACAGTCTGAAATCAGAGAGAGATCTGCAAAATAAAAAAGGAGTAAAATTTCAGTTTCCTGAATTTGCATATGAGGTCAAGAAAGATTGAAGGACTACCTGAGTTGAAGATGTCCATTCATTTAATAAAGCTAAAGCACCTCAATTTTTTCAGTTAATAGCATGGGGTTATAGAAAAGTTGTGACTTTTATATACATATCTATATATTTTTATATATATATATACACACACACACTATAGAAAAGTATATCCTGCATCCTTTGACTCCCCAGCCTGAATGACTGGATAACCAGCAACAAGTGCAATAGAGAGTGGTCTTTGGAAGGAGACAAGGTGGACTTCTATTTCTGGAGGCATAATGAGACACATAAGCCACTCCGCTACTACACCGTTGGTTGGAATGTGCAGCTCCTTCAATTGCTCTGCAGCTATTGGTGGCTACACAGGAAAAGGGAAAGCACTGCAAATGCACTTACTCCAACACATAACTGTGTGTCAGAATTGCAATAGCTTTACTAACTGGAAGTGTAGACTCAGCAAGATTTAACTTTTAAAATTTGTGTGAGTCTCCTTTATCAGTGAAAGATACACTCTAGATTAAAGGGAATGAACAGCTCTAAATTTTTAGTTTCAGCCCACAGACCATAATTAAAATTTCTTTTAATAGTGCTAAATCACTTTTGTTAGGAGCCTCGCAGAAGATAATGGACTTCGATAGCTTCTATTCAGATACATAACTCACCATTATTGTTTCTCATCTGCTAGCAGAGTCCATAGTGATACAAGACTATGCATAATTACTATGTGATCTTGAAACTTCAGTGACAAAGCTGTTTCTTAGCTGTCTGTCCATGACAGTAGCTTCAGTAATACCCAGTAAAAGTTATGGTCACTGCCTGTGTCACTGGCTTAACCTCCTTATGAATAAACATGACGTTCCATTAAGTTCTTTCTCCTAAATTATTTGATAACACATCTACTTTGTGAAGAATTGACAGCTTTAAAAGGCACCACATTCCATCATATTTAATCTTCTCCTATTTTTCTTCCCCTGTAAATTTAGGGTCTGTCTGGCAAGACAACAAACACACTCAATGCCTATCGCTATCAGTGAAGACTGAGGGTGATTCACAGTTCTGACAAGACTGAGGAAAAAGAGGAAATGGAACTACACAGAGATTAAGTTACTAATTTGCTGTTTAATATCAGTCAAAGAGCAGGCATGTAAGAGCAGGACTGCAGCATTACATTGTTGACCGTTTGAGCAAGGAGCTACTTATTTTTTTAGTGCTGACATGCTGCTATTCTGTTATTTGTACATTTATATGCAAGCCAGTAAATGTCTACATGGACCAAAGGGGACTAAAACTCCTGATGAACACTAAGGTTCCTAACTGAAAACTAGGGGTTTGATCATCAGTTTCACAAACAAAATAATAATTCTAAAATTAATTAAATCTAATATCAATTTTTGATCAGGTGTCCCTAGTCTCTCCCCTAACTCTGGATGCACAACTTAGGATGATCCTATGTTAGCACTGCAGTCTCCTACATTTCTTTTTTTTCTCTATTATTTTTTTCCCTATCCATCATGGAGTGTAGTAGTGTCTGTCAACTTGTAGTAATCCCCCAGAGGTAGAGCTGAGCCCTACAGACACAGTGACACCCAGCAACACTCAGTATCACAGTCGGGGCACTCTGCAGAGTGCCTCATTTCGGAAGCTCATATAGATGGAGCTTATTTTATAGAAAGAATCTGGAAGGAAGTGTAGCATGCCTTTGCTTTTTTGTCACCCCTAGCTAGTAAATATTGATCTAAAATAATGAGAAGTACATAATTAGAAAATGATCTAAAAGGTTATTCTTTGGGGATTTCAATAGACAGGTTTTGACACTTTGCTTGTGACCTAGTTTCCTAACGCAGCATGACTTCTGAGATTCTGCCATCTGTGCACGTGCACCTGACAAACCTCAGAGAGGGGAAAGTAATCCCTCAAAGAGATTGCATCTTTTAATAGTTCTGTCCAAAATATTGCCTCAGGCCTGCACACGTCCACCATTGCTTCATCAGCAAAGGAGAAACATGGCATTCTTTTAGAGGTGATCAGTTGGTGCTCAGCTCTAGACTAGTCGCATATAAGCTGCAGATCAGTGGGAAGCACATGGCTGAAAAGCTGAACACACTGTAATGGAAAGTACTGTGATGTGGTAGGGAGATGAGGCTGCTGAAAAATGAAAAAATAGGCCAGGAAATTTTAAGAAGCCAGCAGAAGGATCTAACTGACTAAATGTGGGTATCTATAAAGGGAGTGGTGTGGTTTACAGATACACAATGGAGAGCTACTTGATACAGGCAGTGGAGTTAAAAATGCCATTCATGTGACCAAACAACTGTCTCTCCAGTGACTGTAGTGCAGCCCACACAACTAGCTCAAATGTATCACCAGCAGCTGTAGGCTGGGCTGAAAACCATAGGATGTCTCTTGTATCATTAGAGTGGCTATGTCTAGGCAGCTGAAACAAACCTTAGTCAAACTGCATGAATTCCTCCCCAGGACAGCTCTCACAGAATGACTCATTCAAAACTGGTTAGGCAATAAGTAATCCTTACCTCTATTTCTAAGTGAACGCAGGTTGCAAGACCCTCTCTGGCAATTGATTCTATAGTGTCTCTTCCAAGTCCGTAGAAATAGCCACTGTATTTATAGGTTGCTATAAACTTGCCCTGAAATTCAAAACACCAAGTATAATGAAAAAGGAAATATTTTAAGGGAAACAACTTCCTTAAAGGAGCATAATCACCCTGGACTTCCTTGCTTTCTCTCCCTGCAAAGTTTCTCCCTGCCTAAATCATCAATGATAATGAAGCCAGTGAGAACACAAAATTTGCAGAGAAGAGCACATAGCCAGTCCTGCAGGGTACAGGCTTGTACATTGTTCATGGATAATAAAACACCAATGTCTTGAAAACAAGCTGCTGACAGGTTACAGCTTTTATTGGTTATTCATTCACGCTGTAACGACAGCAAGATCTAAAGCAAGGGGCATCCTTCTTTTGACATTACATCAAACCATATGGCCATGCCATATAAAATAGAAGATGCCAAAGAAAGGAGAAGACAGAAACAGATCTGCAAGGAGAATGTATAATGGGCCAAGAAATTTCAAAGTTAAAACCTGACAACTGAAACTTTGGTTCCCAGTGGTATGTCTAGATAGATATAAGCAGATTATATTCTTTTAAAATTAAACTCCTTGATTACTCAGAGTTATCATTAAGGACTAGATCAGTTGCTTAAGACTGTGTTGGCTCCCCCACTTGTATATGTACAAATAATGAGCTCTGTTGTGGCTTTTCAAGCCAAAGTTTTATTGCAGGCAGCAAAAGGCATCAGAAACAGTAGCTGGAGGCACACTGCCTTCAGAGAGACACAATGCCTTTAGGGTGAATTTGCTAAACTTTAAAAGACTGTTCCCTGCAGGGTTGCTGGAAGATTTTGGAAAGAAAAAAAAAAAGAAAAGAAAAAAAAGAGGCAGCTATTTCAAGAGTTTTCCTTTCCTGCACACACCCCAGATATTTGCATATGATGATCCTAGGGCTGGAGCACCTCTGTTATGAGGACAGGTTGGGAGAGTTGGGGTTGTTCAGCCTGGAGAAGAGAAGGCTCTGGGGAGACCTGATAGCGGTACCAAAGGGGGCCTACAAGAAAGCTGGAGAGGGACTTTTTACAAGGGCATGTACTGATAGGACAAGGGGTAATGGTTTGAAACTAAAAGAGGGTAGATTCAGACTAGATATAAGGAAGAAATTTTTTACAAGGAGCGTGGTGAAACACTGGCCCAGGTTGCCTGGAGAAGTGGTAGATGCCCCATCCCTGGCAGTGTTCAAGACCAGGTTGGATGGGTTCTTGAGCAACCTGGTCTAGTGGAAGATGTCCCTGCCCGTGGCAGGGGGGTTGGGACTCGATGATCTTTCAGGTCCCTTCCAACCCAAACCATTCTGTGATTCTGTGATATGAAAACAAGTTTATTTCTACATTATACTACCGTTTAAAGATTCCTACTGATCATTATGCCCATTTAATCATTTCTATACATTCATACAGAAGACAGCATAAATATACAATGAATTTGTGGTTTCTATGAACTTAAGCCACATAACTGTAGAGTGAATAAGCATGCACACGCAGACACAAACTTAACATTAAAAAAAAAAAAAAATCAAACCTGGACAAAAGTTTGAGTTCACTCTGCATGTAGGAAATAGGCCTACTAGGATACTAGTCAGGTACTTACTGTGTTCACCATTTTGTCAAATGCTTCTTGAGAAACGAAATAGTAATCAAGTCTGTTTTCTTCACCAAAGTAAGCTGCCCTGGTAGTGTGACAGGGACTGGAAGATATATGGTATAATAAAGAAATAACCTGTTTTCAATCACAGAAGCAGCTATGGTATAGGAGGGGGGGAAGGGAGAATACTACAAATCATTTTATTTTTAAGAAGAGAAGAAATATGAGAAGTATAAAGAGGTGCAAATCATACCACTAATGCCGCATATTTGAAAGATTAACCCATAAATACAAAAAAAAAGTTTAAATGTAACATTACATTTTGGCTATAAATCCCCCCCAACCCAGGATAGCCTGAACTGAAGCTGTCACAGCACCCTGTAATAGAGAAATGATGAAACCATTTTTTTTCCAGTTATGTCAGCTTGTGGATGATATAAAGTAGAATCCTAAATATGGAAAAGGAGACTAGGAATTAGGCTGAACTGTGAGGTTAAGAAAGAGATATAAAGACCAATCTTTAAATAGACCCCTAATAGAAAGGGGAGAAACAATCCTGAAACTAGGGAGATAAGTGGGATACAGGGCAGGAAAAGTAATTGCCTGCCACCACGTAAGGACAATAGGATAAACCTCAGATACATGAGCTTACTATCAGGATAAAACACTTAAAAAAAAACAAACCCAAACCAAATAGAACCAAAGAACTCCAGCTAAGTCAATGCACCTCCAGCCACTTCACCGGCTGGACGACTGCCACTGATGGGCAGGGACTGCCATAACAGTTGCTAAAATAGCAATTTTAGACTAAAGCATGCAGTGGCTCATGTTCTATCTTAGGAAGTTATATTCTGCTACTTGTTTTTGCTTTGGTTTTAATTTTCAGATTGTAGGATAACAGGAACAAAAGCGTAATGTGTGGCTTTGGCATTGATTCACACAGACAACATTTTAACTCTTTGACTTCTGCTGCATTGTCCTGGAAAATACAGCAAAAATTATACCACCTACCAGGCCATTTCTGTTCATTTATTCAAGGTAGCCGAGTTATAAACCATTAAGAAGTTTAGTCTATAAGGCAGACCTTGACAGATCTTAACTATCACGGCATTAGAGGGTGCCACTATTTTTTTATCAGCAAGCTGTGGCAAATGAGAACAGTGTGCTACACGTGGGCTCTGTAAAATTTCACTTCAAAGGCCTGATTTTTTTAAAGATATTATGAACGCATCCAGTTTTAAAGGTCATTCCTGAGCACTAGCCAGATGGTTTGAGGGTCCAATTTCACTTTATTTTTTGAAACACTTTTAAACATTACAACCCTTTTTAATTGCAAGGCCATGTTTACATTCAAACTGCCAGGGTATCTTGCATGAAATACATTTTTAATGAGTGGAATGTTTGAAATTTAAAAGTGTAAGCCATAAAATTGCTTAAATCTCCACTGAATAATTAAAATACAACTTTGCTTTATGGTTGCAATTTTCTGCTCTGTTAAGATTCTGTCTCTTTTTTTTTTTCCCCTCATGCATACAACTTTTAGGAAATAAAATCCACTGTATAAAAACAATGCTCTTAAAAAAAACCAAACCACGTAGTGCTTGGAAAATTTCAGTTGGCATTCAATTAGTTTGTAATTTCCAATCTAGTCTTTCAAAACATAGTAGTTGTTTTAAAGAAAGGCAAAAAGTCATTTTTCCAGTCACATAACCTTCACAGATCTTTTCTTAAAATGTCCTCCCTCAACTTGCCAGTTTAATGATCTAATCCAGAAGTGGCTATAATCTGAGTACGGAGCAGAGAGAAATACATATAGGCTCCTTCACCATGGTATATTATGTTCGAGAAGGCGGCTACTACTAAACATCACATTGACATGCAGAGCATAGTCCTGTGATGCCAAGAACTCTGAGGAATCATTCTCACGTATGCATGTGCCCATGGTCCCTGACTTACAACTCACCACTTGAGTACCTAAGAGTGCACAAACGTAGAACCAGGTCCTATTGTGGCAAATACTATATATGTGAAACTATGGCCAAAGTCTGGTTAAAAATGAATGGGTAAATGCATGTAATAAAAAATCTGAGAAAATAAAGGATAGAGAATATAACAGGAATACAGAGCAGTGCCAAACAGTGTGTGCTATAGGACCTATGAACATTAGGTAGTATAAAGAATGGAATGGGTGGACAAAAGGAACAGCTTGACCCACCTAATTTTAGGCAAAAGATAGTGGTGATCTAACTTAGCCAGACTTCCTATCTACTGTGCACTGAAAATAGGTAGGTACCTCAGGGAAGTGATTCACAAAGGCTCAATCTCCCTTGGAAAGAGATAGTTTCTCTCCACTAAATACCCAGGGAGCCCAGGGCGGTAAGGATCATAATTCAGGCCTTTCAGATAGGGAGAATTAGTCCTCCCAGCAGGTGGTGAAGTCTGAAAGGTGCCATTTGCTTTGATAACACTACTCACAGGATAATAAACTGGTCCAGCAATTGCACTTGCTTCCTTTCCTAGCTTCTGGATGCAGTCAGCACATGCATGCTAATGTGTTTATATGCAGATACATTACAAAAATTAAGAGAAATGCATACATATGTAAACAGATGCTTAGGTTGAGGGGCATTAGTGAGCATAGATAGAACAGATCAATAAAAGGAGCACTAAATGACACATTTTCGTTTGTTTGTTTGCTGTTCACCTTTGAAAAGAACATGGTAATTTAAATAGCTTTTCTTTTAAGGAAGTATTTGATGACTTCAGGCAATCAAGCCCTGGGAAGAGATAAAATGCATAGCAATGAACATTTATTGGTCGTCTTTAGCTTTTAACTTCTTTTAAAAAAAACTCCAAAAACCAAAAAAACCAAGCCAGCAGCAATTCTAGCCTTGGTCACGTGGAGTTCTTTTAAACTTATGGAGCAAACTTACCCATATCTGAAGAAATTGTTGAACTGTCTGCAGATCTTATGAGTAAGCTCTCTCTTACCACAGGCTAGAGGGCCAACTAATACCAGCATGGGGTAGGGAGCATCAAGGCTAGGTAAAGTGCTACAAGAAAAGAAAACAAGGAGCCATTACATTACCTACAAATGAAGTCTTCAGCAACTTTGTAAAAAGCTTCTGCAGAGACTTTATCATCATATCAACTAATCTCATCTGTCTATCACACTATTCACATTGTTCACAGTGTAGACAAAAATCAGGAGAAGCGTGTGCTCAGTTTGATATGCTCTAAACATAAAAATAGCACAAAATACTGCATTAAAGACCCCTGGGTCTCTTTTGCAAAAGGAATAATGTTATGTCTACTATAATCTTTTCTGATTTATAGCCTTATATAAAGCTCCCTCTGCAGTTACAGTGTTGCTGGGATTTGTTTAAGAGTTTTCCAAGTCTATTGCAGAGATGGTAATATTTTAATGGCCAGGATAATAAGCCTAGCATGAACCTGGACTCAATCCTACAAACCTTTATGCACTCCTGCATGTAATCTTGCTGACTGCCATGGCCTTGCCAGATAAAGGTGGCAATTTGCAAAGAACTCTTCAATTCAATACAATGAAAAACACTAAGATCCTTAAACTCCACTGAACACAAATAACACTACAATAAAGGAACCCAAAGTGCGGCAAAAACGCAAAGCCCTCCATTTTCTCCATGCTGAGCAGATGGTTACATCCTCAAATTTCCACTTCCAGCAGTAAATACTAGAATGAATAGCATTTCTGCACTTTTGAGTGTCCAGCAATTTATTTAGACAGCTAAAAATGGAATGCAACTTTGGACTCTCATTTTTAAATCTCAGCTAGATCTTAAAACCATGCCACTTGATAATATGTCAGAAATAGTTGAAATCATTTCAAACCCACTTACTTTTAACTAATAAATAGCTTTAAATTTAAATTTTAAAGTGGAAGAAAACTACCAACGTGTGTTTAGCTTTCATTTAATGTGATTGAAAACAGGTGAAAACAAATACCTGAAAACAGAGCGTATTTCTTTTACCTTTTCTCTTACAAGTAACTAACTCCGTAAGAAGTAATGATAACCATCCAACACAAGCATGGTGGAAAAAGATTTCAAAGTAATGGTTTACTCCTATTTTAGGTTCACCAAACCAGCTCTATTATCTACCAGACTATACATATATAATGGCACTTGATGCTTCAGAAGCACTAAGGTAATAATTCAGTCTCCTAATTCTCCTGTGGAGTACTATCTTCACAGAAGAAATAACAGATACACTTAATAAATTAAGAGACTGGCTCGAGTCTGTACATATGTGCTGCTACTAAATGGTGAAATGAACCCAGATCCTGGTTCAGCATTCCATCCACTAGACTATTTTAAAGCAAGACAGTAGCCAAACCCTTGGGAGATTTAAGGATTTTTCACTTACTGTGCCACTTGGTGACATTTACAAAACATTAGACAACCTCAGCACAATAAGCTTATTAGCACAATACGTTAAAAATACTGAAGAAGGTAAAAATACATTTTAAAAATCCTTATCTGAATCTGTTAGGTTGTGACATTCTGTTCAACTGAAGAAGTATCTTCCTCCTCTCAATTATTTGAGCTGTTCAAGACTGTCTTTCCCTTTTCTGACATTTGTGGTAAGGAAAAAGACCACTTTAAGACAACATGATTCCAGGAGGTGTTAGTAACAGCTGTGGATACTACAAGTGCATTGTTATAAATGAACCATTTCAGAGATGGGAATTCCAGGAAACATGCTTAGTGACTAGAGATTCAAAAATTATCAAGACATAGCAGAAAGGATAATAATTCATGCTGAAGGCCATGCCCTTCACAAATAATGACGTCAAGGCAGGTCTGTGAAGACGGAACCCTTAGCTTCAACGTAGTTTTAATATATTCCTTCTCCATGCACAGAACTTGTTACATGCTTGCAAATTGCAGAATTCCTCTGTAATCTTTTCTTTTACAAGGAAGTGTTATATCCAGTAATGATACTTGACATGATTATGCTTGGAATTCAAATTATCTTAAATAAACTTCCATTGCTCAAATTCCTCACATCCTCAAATTCCTTGGATTTATTATTTCACCAGAAGAACACAGAGAACATTTCCATAATACTACTTTTCATTACATCACCCCTTACTTGTTCTCAAAAGATAAACTAAAAGTTTTGTTTTTCCTACAACATGTAAGCAGTATCTTGTAAAGAGTTCTTGGCTCATTTAATGTGCATCTTTCAATTTGCTTTGTCTTTGGCGAGTAAAGTAACACACTGCTGCGCAAGATTAATAGATTTCAAGGCCAGAAGGGACTACTGTGCTCACCAAGTCAGACTCCCCTCATCACATCGGCTACAGGATTTCCTCGAGTTAGTTGTTTCAAGCCTGATACCTGGGGTTCTGTTAGAGCATATTTTAATTAAAAATGTTCCAGTTGTGGAGAATTCTTGGTCCTCTTGATAAATTGTTCCAATGGTTAATTACTTTCATTGTTAAAAATAATCATGCTCTATTTCTTCTCTGAATGAATTCATCCTCAATAGCCAGATACCAAGTCTCATCATGTACCTACCCAATAGACTGAAGAGCCTAACAGACTAAAGAGCTCCCCATGTAGCAGTTATAACTATGATCAAGCTACCTTTTTAAATATCACATTCATTTCCAGTAGGGGAAAAATACACATAATATTGTTCAGTGGTGTGTTACCATGTAATTAAAGATAGAATCACAAAGCACACAGAGAGAGAGAAGAGCATAAGAAACTTAATGCTAGTGTTTTCTGACTGCAGAGTATGCAACGATGTCACTTCTTGCTTTGCTTTCAGGTTTTATTTTTAATAGAGATATTGCTAAACCAGAATTAATTATAATTTTATCTAAAAAGATAGATGCAAATAAACTACACCAATCTGGTTCCAAAAAGCATTTTATAGTGTAGAAGACTAACACATCATCATTAGGAAGATTTCATTAATGACTGTGTTGTGTGCTTTCCAGCTGAGCATGGGCAAACATTCAAAGCATCATTAACAATTTTGGTCAGTACCATAAATTCTGGTCTGCATGTTTATATGTTTGTGTATGCAATACCTCTGACAGAAGACAGAATTGTTTCTTTCCAGCAATGAAAATACACATACATAATCCAGTAAACAAATATTTAAATAGAGCCTATATCTGCACTGGAAGAAATCCATGCTGTAAAACTATTGTGCTTTTTTTTTTTTTCTTCTTTTTTTTAAGAAATCTCCAACCCTGCAAAAGAGTAAATAAATCTTTGGCTGTTAAGAATTCTCAGAGCTCTCATCACCACTGGGATGGTTCCTGTCTTTCGTTGACAATCCAGAAAACAGAAGACTTACAATAAAGATATTCTAAAAATATAAATTTCTGAGTTACCAAATCATGGATCTTAAATCAGATTACTCATTATGAATTAAGATATCCAAAATGGTGCTAAAACAGGGTGTGGGGAACAAAAACTGATCTCAGTGCCCACTGTAGCAAATATAATAATAAACCATGTATATTTCATAGTATCTTCCATCGAAGTATGTCAAAGCATCTTCCAAGCATTCATCAAGCAAATATCATAACACATCCGCAGAGCAGCAAAGTATGGCTATTTCCATTTTCTAGATGAGAAATGAGACTGGGAGAAGTCACCTGGCATAGCAATGGAAACACTGGGAAAAGAGCATTGATCTGCCTCCCCCTTCTGTGCTTTACGTTGGCAGTCAGCATCATCTCCTCCCAAAGGCAGAAGTAGCTGGACTTCCCTAAGTACAAACTTAAAAATTTCACCTTATGAATATAAAATGTGCCATAAAACCACAAAATAAAGCCATTTTGCTCACAATGGGATGCCAATAGTTTGAAGAGAAGGAGTAAGCACAATAGGAAGAATATAGGTTTTACAGCTCTCTTCTCCCTCTAGAGATTTTTAAATTGCCTTTGGGTATTGGTAGAAATTTTGTGTCTTTCATTTATGGTGCAAATGGCCATCTGTTTCAACAGATTGTTTAAAAGAAATGGAGCTGTGGACAATCTGTCTTAGTCTTCAGAGGTGAATGACTAACTTCATTTCATAATCAATTTCAACCAAATAAGATTTGCCTAATTTCCAGACTGCCAACAGAATACTGTAGAACTTCTCCTCTTCGCTAGATTAATGTAGAGGTGGGAGAGGGACAGAAAAATGTCCCTCTAAATATGACAACATATTCTGCTTTACTTGAGTGCCACCCTCAGGAGCAGATGTGAAGTGGAGGTAAGCTTACCTGTCAAAGATTCTCTGGGGCTGCAGCATGCTATACATAACGTGAGTCATATGATCTCTAGCAGCAACAACTTCTGGAGGAGGATCGTATTTATTCACGGCAGCAACCTGTTTCCACAGTTTAGGGGCAAAATAAAGAAGAGCAGTGATGTAATTGTTTCCAGCTGCAATATGTTTCACAGATCGCTACGAATAATGATGGCTTCATATTTATGAGGGTCAGCCTTTGTATTTGGCTTGTCTGTGAGCACTCCACTACATAAATCTTTTCAGGAGATTTAAGCACAATTTGATAGATGGATGGAAGGCAGCCAGACATAGCTTACCATCTTTAACATATTCAACGTTTTACTGGAAAGGAAACAGGATGCCACGTAAGATACAAAGGAATTTTTCCGTGGTTTTAATTATCTATTAATTTACATCTTCTCAGTGCTGGTGGAAGATGCTGAATTAAAATCCTTCGGGACTGAAGCCATTCATTTATTGGTCAGAAGAGGAACAGAAAGGGCATTAACAAAGTAAGCAAACTGCAGTTTTCTCCTGACAATGCATTTCTGTCTTTCCTGGGAGGAGGAACACTCAAACTCCAAGGATTCCCTCCATCCATTCTCTTTAAAGTTCTATTGAGGGTACTGACTGCTAATGATTTGTATGGGTTTTGGTAGTATTAATGCTACGCACTCAGAAACAGCTTAAGAACTACTGAGTCATTTCACGTAAACCATCAAATTTCAACTAGCCGACCTTGCTGCAAAATACTGCCACAAGCTCCGATGACAGCCATGCCTATATTCACAAGTAGTATAGTGCAATAGGAGTGGATCTTTAAAGCAAAGCACTCAGTACTCAGGACCCAGTGTCCACACTATTTTGGGGGGAGTGGGGGAAGTGAGCTTATTTTACTCTAGCTCTGGTTAGGTCCTTTGGTCTGAATTAGTGGCTAGGAGCACATTAGGTGCACCCTGGAACACATCATCTGGTTAAGGTTAGTCCAAAAGACATCTAGTTCATGTGGTTAAGGTTAGTCCAAATGAGAATGAAGCATGGCAAGTTCAGCAACTAGGAGTTTCACTTCAAAACTACATTCCTGATCCAAACTACAACATTTCTGTATATCCATATTGTGTGTTAGTGAGACAGACGAGCTGGTGCCTCCAAATTCAGTTTGACAAGAGAGTTTATGAGGCTGGAGTAGACATCCTAAAATAACCTGAGGAGATGATTTTCTGAAATAACTTTAATCATCCAAAGGTTAAGTGCTAGTCTAAACCAGTCATCCAGGCTTACTTTTACAGTCCATAGCGAAAGAAAAAGTTCTTTAATATATTCAAAATTTTACTGGAAGTAAAACAGATTGCCACATAAAACAAAGAGTAAGGAAACATCTTGGGTAGGTGGGGTAAATTACACTCTGGTATCGTCCCTCCTCTGTGTTCATGATGGAGCAAGCCTGGCATTAAACAGAAACCCTAATATTTATGCAACTAAAGTTAGGAGCAATGACTTTCCTGTAAGGATCATTTTTAAAGGATAATTCCCTGAAATCCAACCCCGATTGGCAATTGTTAATCCTAACAGTTCTAGCATGGCTTGGGCCCAAAAAGTACATGCAGCAACCAAATTACAGTAAAAGCGGCACAAGAGGGAAAGGTTTCTATTATAATAGAAAGTTACTGTAAGCAGTCTGAGCAGGTTTTCTGGGGGAGAAGATTTTACAGTGAAAGCTGCATAGAGTAGAATGGGAAACAAGCATCATTATAACTTTCAGAGTTCACTTTGCTGTAAATGACACTAAAAAAAACCCCACCAAACCTCAGTATTTTAGAAGTAGCATAGTTGTTATCACTTCAGAGTATTTCATAAATGTAGTTGCCTGTTTAGATTCACTAGCTGAGTAACAATGGCTGCCAAGCAAATTTTTTCACTGAACAAAGCTTTTAGGTAAGCTTTGCATTTTTGCATACCACAACTGTTCCAGAAATTCTGTAGAACTATACCTGGATTTAAAAGCAAAAGTCTCTGAACCTGCAGCCTATCTTGGGGGCCGAAACATGGGAGAGTGTCACACCTAAACAACTACAAAGCTACATTTGCATGCAGTTTTTTATTTCTTTATTTAGAAAAATTCCAGAATTATATGATGTTTACATACCTTTTCTTCCACCGAAATCTTCTTGAGATCCAGTTCTGTTAGTTGGAGCAACACGAAAATCACCGAGAGCCAATAATCTCTTTGTTCCTGAAGGACAAAGTTTCCACTTTGACATAAAGTACTTAACTTCATCAATCTAATATTTAACTTCAATCGGTTGAAGTTAAATTGGCCTTAATACATTGCAACACAAAAAGCTTTTTACTCTGAAGCATGTCAATACACTGTACAAATTCACCCCCCACCATAAGCTTAGCTTCTGCAATAAAAGCTAATAGTTGTTCAAAAGCCTGAAATACATTGTTCAAAAGGTCAGGATGGGAATTTAAAAATCACCACCACGCCCACTAGAACACAAAGAAAGGCTGCTGGAGAACCAAAAGCATTTTCTATACTGGGATTATGTAATAAACTATGGTTAATACTTCTAACCTTTATAGTACTGTAGGAACTTCAAAATATAATTTGCATTTTAAATTTGTCATCATATATGCATTTAAGTCTGAGACAATAAAAAAGAATAATTAAAAATGAAATCAAAATGCTGACACTGACAAGTTCATGAAGCTTCTTAGTTCTAAAACCAGTAAGGTCCTGTTAAAACCATTGAAATTCAGAGAGCTGTCTTCAGATGATTGATGCACGTATAAGTTATTAAAACAATAATTGAAAGGAACAGGATCAGACGTTGCTTAGGGGAAGGACATCCAAACAGAAAAAAGCTTTCAGATTACTGGGGACCAGGGGACAGCCTATTTTGGGTATCTTTCCATGCTAATTTCATTGTGTGCCACAACAGACCATTCTCACAAAAGCCAATGCAAAACTGGCGATTACAGGAAGGAGAAGTTAGACCCTGAACATTTTTCTTCTCTCTGACATTGGAAATCACTGTAGAATTCATACAAAATTTAGAAAACACAAAGTCGGGATAGAATTATCTTTGATCACTCAGGACAAATTACAAGATAGAATTATCTTTGATCACTCAGGACAAATTACAAATGCAGAGTCAAAGTCAGAATTTCTGATATATTATCAATCTCATTTGTGTTTATAAAATGGAATTTTGATTCATTAATTGGGGAATATTATGGGAGCCATAAATGAGAACCAAGTAAATCCTAAAGAAGAAAAGGGACACATGCCCAGAGACACATGATTTTAAAAGGGGTACTATTAAGTTCCTTTGACCTTTTCCTAGGAACAATCAGGTACAGACCTTTAAAACAAACAAAAAGGGAATCTTCTCCCAAACAAAAATCATGGCATACTGTGACTACAAACATATAAATGGATTTACAAATGGAAATAATAAAATTCATGGGTTTACTACATGGATATTAAACAGCAAGATTCATATGCAGCTTTGCTTCAGAAAAAGTTCCCAGATAAATGTGGGTAACCATGCCAGGGAAACCATCATTCATTATTTCTTGTACTTGTTCCCTGAAATGACCTGGCCACTCTCAGAGATAGAAACTGAGGCTAAATGGATTCTGGTGTGATCCAAAACAAGCAGTTCTAGGTTCTTATTTTTGGCTTCCTCTTTAGTTCGTTCTTACCTGTAGAGGATTTTTTAAAAGATTTAAAACTCTGAGGAGAGGCAGATCTTCAATATATTCAAGTTCACGCAGCTCAGCAATCTAATTAGTGACAGAAACAGAGCATAAATCAGCAGCAACAGAATCCATGATAACTATGGGGGGAAAAAAAGTATTTTAATCCTTGCTCTTAAAATCTGGACATAAAAAAAATTCATTATACCCACAAAATGGGTATACATGTTAACTGCATTCAATAAGGCACTTCTAGTGACAAAAGGCAGACAACTTGGATGTTAGCTGGAGAAGCAGTATAATACAGACAGCAATTTCAAACCACCTGCGTTTTTCCAGTTCTTTCAAATGTCAAGCCCTAACGCATTTAGCTTTTATGTGGCTGATGTGCTTAAGTGAGGCAATTCTGCAGTTATATTTGCACTTCAGTTGACTAGCAAAAAAAATTCCTTCTAAAATGAGTTTCTTTTTACTGGAGCTCAAGTTCATCCTACCTAACTTGCAGCACTTGACTGAAAAGCATCAGCATAGTTGTCCTTGGCCATCTGTGTCCAGAGGGTAATGCATCATTCCACTTAAGGTCTCATCTAGAAACCTGGGTTGGCTGCCCTCAGGCACATCAGCTTAGCATTAGAAATTAAGTGGGATTAATCAAAGTTTGTGTGCCCAAAACAAAGTCACACTAGAGGCACTTGTGCTAGACCCTGAGTGAACAGTTGTAAGGCTATCAGTTAGAACAAAACGGGTCAAAAGGAATTCATGTTGCATCATTTTAGCCATCTGTCAAGTTAGCCCAAATCAGTTGCTTAACCTCACATTATAATCAGTGGAGAGAGGCAGGTCCAGAGGTCACTTGATCCATGGTAGGCTGGGATGAACTGCCTTGTAAGGATACCTGGTTTTCCCCCCGCTGCTGAAAGACTGAACCTAGAAGACTTCAGATTCTATCCCTAACATACTCAGCTTATGTAAAGTGTCTAAAAGCATAAACCTCAACCATCGCATACCAAATATTCATTTTGAGATAACAAAAAGCCCAGCACGGAACAGTTTTGACCATGTTAAATGTCATTTGGGTGGATTTCCTAAGTAAATCATAGAATGCCAATTGTCAACATTTGAAAATCACTGAACATCCATATGAGAGACACGGTTTGCAGATAAACCTATCATGCCCATTTTTTAAAAATCAAGTATTTAAGATCCTTCTGGGTGGTAGTGAGCTGAAGTAAGTCAGATCTTTCTGTTTTAATTAATTAAATTTCTCTCTAAATTATTCTTCAGAAGGAAATGTTCAAAAAATGGTGACTCGTTAAACAGTTTCAATAACATCATTAAAAAAGGCAAATTTTGATGAGGTAAAATTAATAGCTTTTGCGTGCCATAAAGAACAGTGGAAACTATATGAGGCAATGAAAGTGGTGTTATTAATGCTAATAGCAACCATACTATTAGTTAGTTTCCTGTCTTGTGCAATTGATGTACCTTTAAATGTCAACCTGAACACAGCGTGAGAAAAAGAATTCATAGTGTCTTGAATTAAATCCTGTAAATGTACCTCACAAGTGGGGAAAAATGAGAGAAAACGTTCAATTCCCGGTTTATATTTTTATTTCTTATTTTCTTAGATTTTTTTCACATGCAGATCTGTCTTTGATGTCAAAATAATTCATGAATTGACAGTCTTTTCCGTTAAGGACCCTGGAAGATCAATATCAAAAGTATTATGTATATATGGATTGGGTTTCAAAATTCAAATACAAATGAGTTGGATTGTATCATTGCACTTCCAGTGAAAATTCTGCTGCACAACAAAAGCCACTTATAACAGAGTACATGCAGTTCTGCCTTACAGGGAGTTTCCAGCTGAGAGCTCAGAAGAATCTGTGGTCATAAAATCAGGCTGAGAGATATTAGCAAACCCTCCTGAGGCCTGGCAGTAGAAAAGCTGTGATGTAAGTAAAGATCCTCAAGGATAATCAAGCTGGAAAAGCTGCATACTCATCCTTATCTTATCCACTCAAGGGAGCACTGTTAGTTCTTCATGTACATGAGCACTAAATACTACAGAAGTGATACCTACATAAAGATAAACCCATCTAGAGATATTAAATAAGGCCTGAGGAGTACACTAGCAATCAACGTGTGAAACAGTACTGGAAAGAAACATCAAAGGAAAAAACGTCATCTTTTCTAATATTCTCTTTTTGTAGTATTGTAAGATTTTTTGATTAAGCCTCAAAGGGATTGAAATTTAGAAAAAAAAAATTTTTGCATTCTTAGAAAGAGCTGAGATCAATATTAAGTATACTACCTGGTTATCCTCTAGGTTGATCATCTCTAATAGATCATGTTTCTCCAAGCCTTCTAGACTAGTTATTTTATTGCTAGATAGGTCCAGCTTCTGTAGAGTTTTCAAGCTGTCCAACCCAGTTATCTTCTCAATCTGATTAGAGCTCTAAGAAGAAATGAAAGCATATAAACTGTTGATAAAGTTCTACTGAGGGAAAACAACATTCCTGAGGAAGACCAGAGTTCACTTTGTTATTGAGAAACCTATTATAAATAGGCCCTTTATGCATTAGCCTCATCTTCATCTTGAGATGACATATTACAGCTTTCCATACTACTCAAGGAAAAAAGAATCAACTATCTTCTGATTAACTTACCTTCAACTCACCTTGAATAACAGCAAGTGACAACAGCAATAAAAAGAGCTCTAGCATTCTTTTAAAGCTGATACTGGCTAAAGGATACTCTTGCCACTATCCAACTTAAAATTTAGAAAATAGATATGCACATATAAGTATAGAATATATATACATAAATACATAGAATGTCCCTCTGTAATCACGGTTATATTTACACTTATGATTACAGAATAAATAATGAAAATATTAAGGTAGAACAATACAGTACTGTCTTCTTTGGACTACAGGCAGTCTATAAAAACATCTCTAAGATACACAAGTTCATCTTAATACATACTAAGTGAAGGCAAACTTTATTTACTGTCAGTGACAGAAATACGTCACTGGGGTGTCCCCAACCCCACCTTACTGGGAGTTCATCTAGATTCTAACACAAGAAATGACCCAAGCTTTTGAGGACTCATAAACAACTATCACTGTTTTACATTCCTTCCAAACAAGGCACAAGACAAAAGACCTACATTTATCACTGGACACCAGATGGCTTCATTTCTCAGAGTCTCACAAATCATATACTTGTTTCTGCTATGAACTCCAAACAGGTATAACATGCTAGGTTCTGTACTCATCTTTGTCCCAGTGGCCACATGTACCCAGATGGCCTCGCAACATGATTCTTTCTGTATAACCTTGCAAGTTATATTTCTCCATCAGCATCACCTTGTGCTGAAAGCTTGGATGCCTCATATTCTATTAATAAATATTTAGGAACTGTTGAAATAAATAAGCCAGCTGACTCTAATGTTAATCCAGTTGTCTGTCCTTGACATTTTTCCTGACTTTTAAATGTTTAATTAGGTTATTAATAGCATGGAGGCTCTCTCTTCTCTTCCTGTTCTTTGTCAGACCTCTGTTAATAGGATACAGCTCAGAGCTCTAGTTGCAAAATGCTGTGCAAGAGGTGCACATAAAATTCTATGAACAAAAGGGATTTGTATAGAGATCCTTTTTTTGCAAAGCATAAAACTCCTAAGAGATCAGTTCATTAGAGCTGCACTTCTTATTTTTTGCAAACATAAGCAGAATAAAGGCTTTTTGGTATAGCTAGGCAATATTTAGAGTTTTTGAAGCCTTTCTTCCAAACTTCAGACCTTACAACTCTTTCAACCTAAAAAGCTCAAGGGAAAATGGAAAAGCAAGCTGAATCAATGGGAAGAGAGGGGATGACTGCTCCCATGAAAAAAGAACTGCATTTTATTCTAATTAGTAAAAGAAAATGCTATGCTAAAATCTGTCTATTTACATAATTTCCACATGACTATCTACTTTGCTAATTAAAAAAGACAAGCAGTTGTATAAATAATCATATCAGTATGTAAGAACCAAAATTGAAGAACATGTTCATATTAATAAGGCTTAGCTGTTAACACAACCTCCAAAACATTTTACAGAGCAGATAACCATTACTAACAGAATTATTATTAGGCCTTTTAACAGATGAGGAAATCAGTGCACACAATGGTTGAGCGACTTATTGTAGTTCTCCCTGAAGAAAGTATTTAGAGAAAAGATCTTCCTGTCAGCTTAGACTCTTATACTCCTATAGTTCATTTCAGAACTTTTAGACATGACTTTGCCAATCTGAGTTAATCTTATCCACTAAAAATGAGACAAAATTCAGTTTTATTGCCACTAAGGGCATAACTGAAAGCTACTAAAGGCACTATATATCTGAAATATATTAAAAATATGTTACTGAACACTATTTGAATATATTATTTAAAACATACTACTGGCCACTTTTAAATGTGAATATGTTTCCCGAATATCAAAGCAGTAATAAGTACAAGGCCCAATGAAGCCTTGATGGGTACAGACCTTAGTTACTCTTTTCTATATCAATTACTACAGAACAGAAGAAAAATCTTTAAAATTTTAAAAGGATTAGAAAAGAATATTTCTATTCCTCATAAGGGATCCATTTGCTTTATGTAAAATATTTATGTAGGTGCTTAAAACTACTGTAGCAAATATGAGCATATTTCTATGTATAGTTTTTTGGTACTCATTTTAAAAATCCCATTAAATAATTTTAAAATTAGTATTACAAAGTAAAACCTATTAAGAAGTAGCCTGTTGTATTTTATAGCAACTGAATTCATTAAAAATAGTTTTTGCTTGTGTATCTGTGCAACATCTATATTGATGGCTCTTATTAAGCATCTCAAACTGATTTAGAAAAATGTGTTGATATTATTAAGGACATTTTACAAACATGGAACTGTGGAACACTGAGATAAATGCCTTCCCCAAGGCCTGTAACAGAGAAAGATGCATGCAAATGAGTGTAGGCATTGACAGATAGAGGTCTATACTGGGGCTAGTTATCCTTGGCTATCTTCCTAACCAACAGAGAGAAGCAGGCACTTCCAAGGACTGATGCCTCTTGTGTTTATGTAGATGTCAGCAGCTGGATCAGAACAATGAAGTATTTTAAGTGTCCATTTCTCACCACTGGCTTTTGAGGCAGCAGAGAACAACTAGCTCAGGTGCAATTGTCTGCAGAAATCTGAAGGCTGATAAGTTAAAACCCACCGAAGCATCTAGAAATATAACCTAGAAATGTTGTATTTAAACAAATATACCCTAGATATCTTGATTCAAAGCTGGCAATACAAAGCTTCCAAACTCATTACAAGATCCTTAAAAAAATTAAACAAAGATCCTTTAATAATATATCAGATTCACATACTAAACTTGACTTGTTTTCTAAAATGAGCGCAGGCTTCTTAGTCCTCACTTTTCCATCTCCTGTCCTAGCTCACTGCTATCATGAACACAACTTTATTAGAAAATGTGCTTTAAAAAAAAAAATAAAAATCACTGCTTGTATTGTGGGACTTGCACAGTGAGTAACTTCTTAAACATCACCTAAGCAACGACAAAACCTACCCAGAGCAAATGCAAAAGATCTTTGGAAAAATTCAAAACCCAGCTGGACAAGGGCCTAAGCAACCTCCACTGAAGATAGCTCTGCTTTGAGCAGGAAGCTAGATCAGATGACCTTCACAGCTCCCTTCTAACTTATATCATTCTATGATCCTGTATTAATAAAAAAATGTGTCCAGTATTACAAATATCTCTGAAAATTTGTTATGTAACTACCTTCCCATTTATTAAGGCATTAATATATTGATAAAGGACAGACAGGAAAACAACTAGAATTACTTATTTCTTACCAGGTTGAGTATTCTGATAGGTAAATTTTCGAGGCCACTGATTGCAATGAGTCTGTTGTGTGCCAAACTAAGATGAGTCAGGCTGTGACACTTCTCCAATCCTCTTATCTCCTCTATGTTATTATCTATACAGATGGTTTGCATTTAAGGAAAATAAATGAACACAAAGCCTTAGCAATAAGTAGTTGTTAAATTAACCAGTGCAGCTGAATGTTATGATACGGGGAACTGGACATCAAATGCTTCATGCTACGCCGTTTTAAACCCCAGCTACTGACACCCACCCTTATTCTAGAACTTACTGCCTCCTTGTTTGACTGATACCACTTTTTGTAGGGCAGCAGGACAGGCGACACCAATCCAGCTAGAAATATCCTCCCTTCTTTTTTGGAGGGGTTTTTAATTCTGATTGTTTCTATGCCCTGGTTTACAGTGCAGCCCTTTCAAGCTGGCATAACCGCGCTGATGGCAAATCAAGGAAGTAGTGAAAATGAGGGAACAGGAGTGTGGGGAAGAAACATCTTCTGCCAGCATCTTGCAAAACTATGCTGTAAATCTCTGGTCTTCTTATTAGATGCACATATGCAGGCTAAAACATGGAGGTATTTATGTCTTTGACTTTAACTGAACACCAGTCATGTTAGGTCAGCTGTAGAATACAGGCACATGGCTGATCCATCAGAGGCGAGTGTGATCTTTTTATGTTTACGGAGTACTTAACTCAACATGGTTTCAAACTGACCTTGACCTCCAAGCATCCTACACAAATTATTCGAGTCGTAACAGACAATAATACTATATGGGGCTATTTCACTCTAAATTATACCTGTTCTATACTGGCCATCTGTCCTGAAAGGGAAAGTGTATTTTAAATTAACATTGAAATCAGAAGCAGCAGTACGAGTAGTTAGGATTCCTCTCAGCAAACTTCAGCAGTAACATAACTACCCAGATTCCTTAAACAAAGCATGTTTCCTTTGACAAGAAGCCACCTCAGATTGCTCTCTTACAATGGGAAGAATAGCAGAGGTACCTAAACCTCTATCTCTGCACTGTACCGAAATCAGATAACTCTGATCTAGGCATCTAACTGTTTGGTGACTGAAGTTCGGCAAGAATTGCACTCGTAAGTGTCCAAGCTAGAACTAGTTACACAAAACCCCAAGAAACGTAACTGAAAAAAAATAGCCAGAACATGCAGGACAGAGAAATGGCTTTAGGCAATCACAGAAGAAAGCATTTTTAATTGATTTGAGAGAATGAACTCTGCCTGCAAAGAGGGGCAAGTGAATTCATGGGCCTAGATGAGGAAGGTGAGGAGAAATGAGCTAGTAAGCACAGATTTATCTTTTCATAGGACCTCACACTAGGTTGTCTCTGTTATTTTAGAAAAGAAACCAAAACCATCCACAGGCACTGACATTTGACAGATATTTATTTGCATTCAAAATGGGACTGCTTCTTTTTCAACGGAGGAGGAAAAGTTTTGGGGAGGAAAAAATATTGTTTAAGCCATAGGCATCAATATGAGGCAGCAAATTGCTCAGCACTAAAACCTAGTACAATCAGTTTTAGTCTTTTAATGACTTGCTATAATGCTTTGTCAGATATTACTGCCCAAGCCGTCTCCCTTTCTGGTTTGGGCAGTTTCCTCCTTGAAAACTCATTTATAAACCTGTCAGGTGTGCTTGTGTGTGCACCTGTCAGAAAAAAGTTACTATGACCTTACCATCTGCATCATTATTCACTTAAATATGGTAAGAAATGCTTAGTTACTGTCAACAAGAAATGCATGCCAAACTGCATAATATTTAATATAGTATTTTCATTTACAATTACAAAGAACAGCTTGTTTTGTCTGCCATGTCTGCAGCAAGGAGTGCTTGACATGGGTTAGGAACAGTGCCACTTTGCTATTCTAAATTCTGCACTTCTAAATTCTGCAATCATTTCCTCTCTTTCAGAGGGTCCTGTTGCAACTGTATGCATGAAACGGTTTTTCTCTCCCATTTTGATGGCGTCTTCATTGACAAATGAAGAAATTGAACACAGCACGCTGCTGCATTGAAACCAAATGAAAAAATACTGATTCAGATCCACAATACAAATCTCTGATCTTTTTTTCTTTTCATTTTGCCGTATGGTTTTTGCTCTACGATGGAAAATTAGAATTGCAAAGGGATGGTGTCTCAATGCCATTTTCTGACAAGAATCATGTCATCTGCACACCTTGTAAAATGTGTGAATAACGTGACCTGGACACCCTGCAAATGCTTTATCTACTTCTACATGAAAAAGGCATTGTATTAATATCACTTGGTAATGGGCTACTTCGAGGACAAGAGACAGAGGAAAAACTGCAACAGCCTGCTGTCTTCTCCTTTTCAGAGAGCAGAAAATCAAGATGCAATTTATGAAGCAAAGAAGAAAGGTTCATGAGCCCTCAGGAAGCAATTGTAAGGAAGGCAGCATGTGAACATGAGACTCCAGAAGACCTTTCAGAAAAGCATAGGAGAATCTTTAGGGAGACTAAGACTACTATGGACAGCCTTGGAAAAGTAAGCAATGATGAAATTTAATCTGCAGGTTCATGTTAATTTGGGGTTTTTTGTCAGAACAGCGTTTCTAATCCCACAAACTGGGTACCAGAGTGAGACTGTGGAAGGTGAGTAGAAGAACACCTTCGCTCTCTGAACTTCTCTCAGCATACACCAGGAAGTTTTCTCTCACTTAGAGATTCTCTTCATTGTTATTAAACGGCCTTGTCCTCCACAGAGCCTCTGCACTCCCTGCATAATTAGCTACATCTAAGATTAAACAACATGCACCTTTTTCATTGAAGGGAGCTTTAGTGTACCAAGCTGACTTCTTATTGACCTTTTCTATATAAAAAATACTGGGGTTATTGATTCCCTCTGCCATGGAAAGACAGTGTGACATGTCACTTTTTCAGTTTTGCATGATGCAAAGTGGAGTTTTTTGTGTTCCTCCAGCAGGCTAATACCTTACATGTATATGCAAACAATTTTAAACCATGCATGCTTAAGTAAGATCAGTTTCACCACCAGAATTACAATGTTTAATCTTGCTTCTAAAGACAAAACTGACATGAAGGAAAAATACAAAGAAAACATGTATCTAAATGAAGCAAACAGCTGTTCAGAGAGCAAACACACAACTTTTCTCCCATTCAAGTGTCTATAAAGGATACAATCCAGCAACAGTATAGTAAGTGACTGGTACGCTGACAAATCTTGCATTTTAGGTATTTGATTGTATGAAAAATCTACTTCCTAAAAAAAAAAGGAGACAAAACGTTAGTTTTATTTCTTCAGCACTTACAGCTGTCTTGTGAAACTAATTGCTGTTACATTAAACTTGCGATCAAGGGTGTGGAAGAAATAAGATCATTAATATTAATATTGGGACATAAATAAAAAGGCTTTTTTTAATGACACACAGAATTCACATTTCAGGAACTTCCAAAACTATAACTTCTTCCAAGAACATTATCATTAATGGTCCTGTAATTATTCATACATATTAAAAAACTAACAGAGAAGACCAAGAAATACATAGAGGTCGTATTTCAAAACAACCTGCTGCTTTTTATAACCCAAAGTGGGCTACAGGAAAACAACAGCAAAGGGAAGACTAGCACACAGTCACACTTTAAGTACACGTTTCACAATAACGATTGGCATCAGTCAATCTGAAAGGCAGTGTTGTGGTTTAACCCCAGCTGGTAACTAACACCACGCAGTCACTCGCTCACTCCCCTCCACCCAAAATGGGATGGGGGAGAGAACTGGAAGGAAAAAAGATAAAATTCATGGGCTCAGATAAGAACAGTTTAACAGGACAGAAAGGGAGAAAATAATAATGATAATAAAAACAATAATAAAATTACAATAATAATAATTATAAAAGGATTGGCATATACAAAACAAGTAATGCACAATGCAATTGCTCACCACTCACCAACTGATACCCAGTTAGTTCCCGAGCAGCGATCCCTCCCCACCCAACTACCCCCAGTTTATATACTGGGCATGAGGTCCCATGGTCTGGAATACCCCTTTGGCCAGTTTGGGTCACTGCTCTGGCTGTGTCCACACCCAGCTCCTTGTGCCCCTCCAGCCTTCTTGCTGGCTGGGCATCAGAAGCTGAAAAATCCTTGACTTCATCTAAGCATTACTTAGCAACAACTGAAAGTATCAGTGTGTTATTCACATTATTCTCATACTGAATCCAAAACACAGCACTATAGCAGCTACTAGGAAGAAAATTAATTATATCCAGGCCAAAACCAGGACAGACAGGAACTGATCCCACTAAAGGTCTGATTAATGCAACAAGCAAGGAAAAAAATCTGGCTATGTTTACTTCTGGCTAGAACAGTTAGCTATACGATACACCTTCCCATGGCATGCAAGTGTTCAGAGTATGAAAGAAAGTAAAAGACTGAAATGTGCAGTGTAAAATACCCAAACATTTAGAAAAGCTCTTAAAATGTCAAATGAGGTAAGAAAGAAGAATAAGGCAGGCATAAAAATTCACTTTTCCACATGTCCAAATACAATGTCTAAATTAGATTTAGGAAACAGTTTTGAGTTTAAACTTATAAAATGCAGTTTTTGCAACTTACCTTGAGATTTTTAGGTGGCTTAAAAACGAAGTATGTAGTCAATTCATTGTTGGAAGCATTCAGTTCTAGTAAGTGAGGCATATGACTGATACAAGAAAGATCTAGTAACAAAACAAAACGTCAAATCCTGTACATGAATGCATACATAAACAGAGATCATCATGTCAAAATTTGATAATTATGTCCAATAGTAATCAAGAATCAATTTGTAGTTACACATTCAGAAAGCATGTTAAAAATGGAGAAATCAGATATATTAGCAACTACTACTAGAAAAAAGATGGTTTCTAAACCATGAAGAATAAATATTCAAGTTCTACATTAAATTTTCATTATGTCAACTAATTTGTCTGTAAGCCAGAATATATAGAAAAACAGAGCGACTACCTCTGTCTGAAGTTATTAATTAGTGGAGAAAAGTATTTAGGCCACTACTGAAGACTAAATGACTAGTTGCTATGGAAAAGTCCCAGGTCTGTTCAGACACAGCCTTCACAGACAAACAGTTAATAAAAATGAGCACAGAGAAGCATCGCCTTACAAAAGTGCTGCTATTATTCGACTCCAGCACCTCAAGTGAAATGAACTTGAAAGAAATAATGCAACAGGTTGCCCACCACAGCTTATTTCTTTCAATGCTAAATTAAAAAATGCATTGGGGAGAACGAGGGAGAGGGAAGGAGTAGAGTAGGGAAGGAGTAGTTTACCCCAGTCACCATTTGTTACCTTTCTAAATCTGGGATATAATTTTTTACATTTTGTCACCAATGGGAAACCTTGACAAAAGAAAGCCAAGGCTGGGAAAAACGTACTAGACATAACTTTAAATATTATGTCATCTGCATATGTAAAATCTCAACCTTAACCTTGTATGACATGCTTGCTTACATTTTATCTTTGGATAATAAACTGGACAATAATCTCCATGTTCCCACTGATAAACATATGCTGGTGCAGCTGTCTGAACGCTCCATACATCATTCTCAAGAAGATCTAGCCATCACCTCATTCTGTAGAGCTGGAGTAGTTACACCATTAAAATGTAGACCAGGCTTTGTGATACTAAAGCTACACGGTACAGTGCATTTCTCATCTTAAATGATTTCACAACCCAAGAATTTACTAGTGTATTTACTACATACCATTAATTTTATTATATGAAAGTTCCAGCTTCTGTAGGTGAACATATCTGGAGAGAATGTTAATGTCACTTAACTCACGACCCTGGAAAAATAAAGCAAAGAGACTTTAATAACTAGCTGTATAACCTCAGCCACTCTTCCAAGAGATACACAGTAGCAGAAGACATTGAAGAGATGCCCCAAGGTCCCTCCAGCTGATGTGTCAGAACAGGGTGACGTACATAGAAAGTGATGTTAGAGCTGCAGATCAGCCATGTATGAAGAAAACGTCCAAAGAAAACTTTAAAACAAAACCAGGAAAGATAGCTGTAGCTAGAAAAATGCCAGAAAAACAAGGCTGCACAGAAAAGGGAGCAGCAGCAAGTAATCTTTGAAAAAACAGCCATTTTCACTTTCTGAAGGGACAATGAACACAGCATTCTCAGATGTTCAGCATGTTCCTCTATTTTTTTCTACATCTGACTGAAGCAGGAAGATACATTTTCACACCCAAAAACTGAGTTAGGAAAAATCTTACTGCTGTTGCTACTAAGTGAAGAAACCAATACCGATATAGCAGTTGTCAGCAGGAGCCATGCTGTGTCTTGTCAAAAGTACCATGTACATGAAATGGCATTGACAGGTAGAGACAAAAATCTGCCTCTTGATATTTTTTTACTAGACCAACTATTTGCTGTTAAAAAGAAGAAATCTTTGAGCACAGAAGCACTTCACAACGATATTCTTTGCTTATACTTACTGAAAGCGACAGATTAAGATAAACGTATTCAATACCACGGGCTGAACGCCCCAGCTTGTGGAGACCCTCAGCCACAGTGTCTTCATCCAACACTCCATCAAACTGACCCTACAAAATACCAGAAAGATGGGCAGGGAGAGGAATGGATTAAGGGGAGATTTATGAATCTAAATTCCACACTTGGTAGAATCTGGCGGCTGCTTGAGATTCAATTGGGACCAGAGTTTAATAAAAGTCCTCAATCAAACGCTGCTTTCAGTGCTCCATCAGCTTACTAAGGCACTACACATTAGGAAAAATGATGAATGCAGCCCTCAAAACAGATAAATAGAAACATGTCGTGTACTAGTTCTATACATTTAAAAAGGTTCCAGTTTTTTGTGGGGATTTTTTTTACCTTCTGGTTTAAATGCACAGCTCTAAACAGGACCTGTTTCTAGAGATGTTGAGCCATGAAACTGACACTGATTATGGATGTTAACATCTTAGCAAATCAGCACTAACATAACACCAGTGTTGCACCCCAATATGCACATTATTGGAAGCCCTTTAAATTTGTTCAGCATGAGCAGCTAGTGCTACTCTTCAGAGAACAATCTTTGCCAAAGAGGGTGCTTGACAGATGGCACTAATGAACCACTGCATAGGTTTAATGAGAAAATAAGCCAATGGCTTGTGAAATTCCTATAAGCTTGGAGAAGTCACACAACAATTGCTAATCTAGGGACCAAGATAAATAATGTTTCAAATGGTAGTCATATAAATTTTAGCACCTATATGTTATAGCAATGGAGACTACAGATGCATTTCCACCAGGTAAAATTATGAGGTGATAATGCTGTGGCAGTGGACGCTTTAGAGCCCAGCAGAGCAGGCAGAACAAATTCACTTGAGTTCAGGGGCTTACTGAATCTCAGGGCTGGGCATATAAACAGGAAATGAGTTTAATTTGGCGATCCATATGCCAGTTTATCCTTAGTCTTCATATAGCAAGGAGGAAGGGGCAATCCAAAACTATCCTGGACACCAGAGGGATGGAAAGGACTTTAAAAAAAGGCAGAAATGAGGGGTGAGGGGAAACACACCAAACCAGGCCTTCGCCTCCTTGGGGAAAGGAGAAATCACCACCTGGTGCCCTCATCGACTCTCCCTTCTTTCCCCCACAACTACACCAAGTGATGAGGGGGGAAAGGGCTTTTCCCTCAAAAGCACACCCCTCCCCAAATAGCCGGGGTTGCACTGAACTGAACCTCTCTGCACTGTGACTCCTCTTGGTCGTCGGCCTCCTGCTTGTCCCCTTGGTGAGGCAGGCTGAGCCGTGGCTGCCGCAGGCTTGAACCGTCCTGGGGCAGCTCCCCGGGGATCCCCTGGGAGAGATGCTGCAGAGGCCCACGAGAAAGGGGAAGCAGCTCACTGAGGCCGCACTCTCCCTGCTTCTCCTCGCTCCCCGCCATGAGCTGTAATAAGAAGCGAGGACGCGGAGGGAGCTGCGCTATCGGTGCTTCGCACCCCAACGCGTCACCCCTCGCGACAGGCCGCCGCCATCTTCTTTGCTCTCCTGTTGCCGTGGAGACGGGAGAAGCACCACACCCCCTGCGGGGAAGGGGATTGGCGCCAGACAGCCAATAGAAAAGCGGCGGGTGAAGCGGTGCAGGATGGGAGTTGTAGTTCTCTGCGCAGGGCCCGCTGACAGAGGCCGACAGGCCGCAGAGCATGTTGGGAGTTGTAGTCCTCCTGCCCGGCGATCTCCTCAGGCGGTACCCTCCCGCCTCACAGAGATGCTTGTATGACTGAAGTACCGCATTCCCGCCCTCACACAGCCCCTTCTCCTATTCTCTTTTCCCCCACCCTTCTACAGCAGGGGGGAAGAGCCTGTTCGCTTCCATTTGTGTGTTCCAGGTCAAGATGCAAAGTCCATACTGTCAGAAAACGATCTCCAGGGCACCGTTACCCAGCCACAAAGCCCCCGGCCAAGATGGCGCTTGTGTAACACGGTGGCTTTGCTCAGTGGCACCGTAGAAAGGTGCTGAAGAAAAGTCTGCAGCCCTGACTTCTAGTCAGCTGTTTTAGTCACAGGCCAGACAGTCCTGATCCTCCTAGTTTTTGTCTGGGAGGACTGGTGACATTGATCATTTATACTGGGAGTCACAGCCATCTGCTGGGGTAAGGGTCTGGGGCAGTTTGAAATGGTGAAGTAATGTGTTTCCTTAAGAAAAAAAAGCACAATTCAGAACTGGTGGAAAAATCTCTATAATTTTGCTGGGAACATTTGGCAAATAATAAGAGATCAGGCTGTCACAGTGGGGGAAAGTAAAATGACAGCTCTTGAATTATCTTTGCTTGTCCTGGTTTTTTATCACCACAGAAGCCTGACTTCTTCCACGGTCAGGCTCATGGGGTGCATGCACCCATCTCAGCACACAGTGCGCCCATGGGTGACAGCTGCTGGAGTGGGTGCTGGTGCTGCAAATTCTCCAGGATGATGGTTTTGTTTAGCCTTGCAAAGCACTGCTGCACTGTGTTAAAATTAGTGATTTGTTAGCATTCCTGTTTGAGGAAACAGAAAGCTCATCACACCATGTGTCAGGGGAAGAAATAAAAATCCTCAGTTATAGCCAACAACAAGCTTTGGGCCACAAAAAATGTCTTACAGATACTAAGCCACTTTTAATATGAATCTTACGTAAAGGTGCTAAAGATATTTGAGTTTTGTGTGAGGAGATTTTGTGATTAGTTGAGTTGTGCACAGTAACCTCTTGGCTCCAGTCATGCCCTGTGGCCGCAAGTTCTACAAGTTCCTTAGTGCAGAGTTAAAAAAGAACAAGTTAGTTGTTTTCTCTCATTTTAGGCTTCTGCAATTCCCAGCCCATCATCTACCTTTCTTCTTACATTGCAGAACAGGGTAAAATGAGAAAGTAAAGCCAGAAAATAAAGGAGGGGAGGAAGAGAAGATGTGCCAGGACACCTCCAAATACAGGTCCCTGCGAGATAAACACTGGAAGAGCACTGCTCCATGTGGTAAAACAATTTAACATTGGGGATGGGGGATTCCTGGTTACTGCAGTGGGTCTCCAGTGTGGGTCATGACAGCCAGGTGAGCCTTGAGAGTCTTGAAATTCTGGGTTTCAACATCACATAATTGCCTTCTCTGTGTTCATAAAAAGACAGCCGTCTTTGCAATGGCTATTGCTTAAAAAAATAAAAAGAGGAAGATATAAAAACTCCTTATGGACATTATCCACTGACTTTTATCTTTGTGCTTCAGGGAAACATTATGATAACTGCAATAAAGCTACCCCAAATTACCTTCCTTCATTATCTCTCTGGCCATAAATGATAAAACCCTTAATGGGATTTACTCCTTTTCCACTAAGCACCCTGTGCCTCCTCCCACAGCCCTCTGGGCACAGAGGCTGCCCTGCAAAGGCTCTTCTCCAGATGGTGCATGTCTAGGACTGTGTTCAGGCATAGGCAGCAAACCAAGGGCTGGAGAGGTCAGGAAACGAAGGAAAATCCTGAAAGGAAAGGAGGGATCCTATCTGGAAATATGTTTTGGGAGGCTTTTGAATTTTCTGTGACCTAGGAGAACAATTTCTGAATCACCAGAGCTACAAAGCCAAGCAGGAGCTGCTTGAGGACAGCAACTGTCTATTGGGCTGCTGTAGCTGTTTCAAGCTTTAATGATATCTAGGTGTTGTGGTTTAACCCCAGTCAGCAATTAAGCACCATGCAGCTGCTTGCCCCC
>JANZLQ010000005.1:2180918-2239006 GCA_026212715.1 Elanus axillaris
CCACCCCACAGTGGGATGGGGGAGAGAATTGGGAAAAAAAAAAGTAAAACTCTTGGGCTGAGATAAGAACAATTTAACAGGACAGAAAGGAAGAAACTAATAATGATAGTAATAACAATAATAAAATTACAATACTAATAAAATTATTTAAATATACAAAACAAGTGATACACAGTGCAATTGCTTACCACTGATGCCCAGTCAGTCCCTGAGCAGGGATCTGCCTCATCCCAGGCTAGCTCCCCCCAGTTTATATACTGGGCGTGACGTCCCATGCTCTGGAATACCCCTCTGGCCAGTTTGGGTCACTGCTCTGGCTGTGTCCCCTCCCAACTCCTTGTGCCCCTCCAGCCTTCTCGCTGACTGGGCATCAGAAGCTGAAAAATCCTTGACTTAGTCTAAACACTACTTAGCAACAACTGAAACCATCAGTGTGTTATCCACATTGTTCTCATACTGAATCCAAAACACAGCACCATACCGGCTACTAGGAAGAAAATTAACTCTATCCCAGCTGAAACCAGGACACTAGGATATTCTTTTTCTCAAAACCATACCCTTTTATAGTCGGCATCTGCAGATTTTGCCTTCTGCAAGCAGAGGAAGTCACTTTGTGATGTGAACCCTGCACTCCCCAACTGCAGGATTATCAGCACCTTCTCCCCTCCTGTGCTGGGACTCCCTGTGACCACAGGACATGGGTGTCAGCCACCACGTGCCCTCCTGGCAGCCCAATGCCATAGTGCATGGGTGAAACAACTGCTGCCTGTCCCCCCCACACACCTGCACCGTCAAGTCACACATTGGGTTGCAAATGGCACCGGAGGGCCGAACCCCACCTGACCAGTCAGTCTGCTCTGCAGCACCAGCTGCTTCATGGAGCCTTACACACTGCACAGACATCTTTGAAACAGCTTCTGCTACATAAAACACTGCTGCAATGAAACAGGACAGTCCTGCTGTCTCTTTCAACTGGCATGGGGGTTTTCTTACTGTGCTTTCCAAGTTCTAAAACAGAGTGCAAATAGGTCACCCCGATAGAAGGTGGGACGCTTTTTACCCAACTGAGTTGTGGAAACATCTATCTTTAGCTGGAGCTTGTTCAAAGGACTGTTAAAGGGCTTCGAGCTACCTGCAAGCTGGGCAAGCTTTGTGCTATGGAAAAGCTATGAGGTTTTAGAGAGCAAAAAACCTGCAGAGAACCTTTTATTCTAGATCACAAATTTGGCTGAGTCTGATATCCTGCAACCACACAAGGAGGAGCACCCTGCCTACAGAGCCAGGTCACTACTGCAGCAACAGAGCCCTACCAGGACCTGGTAAAGCTCACGTGGCTTTCCTGTCACTCAGTTAATGGCTCTTGGAGATTCGGGGCAGAAGGAGATAATTTGGAGCCTCATGATTGCTCTGGAAGCTCTGTCATCTGTGGTGGGGGGCAGTGACAGCCACCAACTGCAGATACTGCCTGGCTGAACTGCCCCCCCCCCAGTTTGAGGGGTGCACAGAGTGTGCGTTAGGACAGAGAATACCACTGCAGCTCGTGCAAAGCACAGTAGTTACATTTGGCTGTGGCTGGGCTTAAATCCCTTTGCATGCATGTACATATATACAGTTTTCTGTCCCGTGCTCTGCCTTTGCAGCTGGAAGCCAGCCAAATACCTCACTATTCCCCAGACTCTGCATAGGCAGGTTAGCATCAAAAGAGTGGTGAGCAGATGGGTGGCATGAAGGCAGCTGAGATGCTCGGATTAGCACGTGGTAGGTTTATGGGAAGATGCTTGCCCAAGCTCCAAGCTCTCCAGGAGGCAAAGGCCACACGTAATCAAATTAATAGCTAGCTGGGCAGCTTGTCCGTGTAAGATGGGGCTGGAGATTTCATGGGAACAGATGATAGAAAAAGGGCAGGTCCAAATACAGTTTACATGGACTGCCATCAAGCTTGGAGCAGAGCCAGCAGGGCTAATGAGTTCTCAGCATGGAAGTGGCCCAGAGTTTATTTCCTACCATCTGGAAAATGCCTGCCCTTCCACTGGGATTTGTGATGATTCAGACAGGAGAAGGGATTATTAAAACCTCAGAAACACACTTGTCCTCCCTCCCTGTCTCCCCCCACCCCATCTGTTTGGCTTGGCAGTGCAGGGACCGGCTGCCTACTCATGAGCTCCGAGGCGAAATGGCTCCTTTAAGACCCCTTTGCACAGGGTGAAATTAGCCTTATGTATTTTGGGCTGGAGATAGATCATTCCTGAATGGGGTCATTAAAATAGCAGCAGACTTGGGGAAAAAAAATGCCTAGGTGGTAATGTTAATTTTTATGGATGCAGAAAATAGTTGGAAAGGTGAGAAATGTCACCCCAAACCTCCTCCTTCCAATGCCACATCCCTGGTCCAGCACAGTACATCCAGCCAGGGGATTACCCAGGCCATGTTCTCCTTCCCTAGCATGAAGGACAAAATTTGAGCTTCTTCCTGCAGAAATCACATAGTGCAAATTACATGCAGAAAGCCAAGCACGGCCATCGCAAAGGGCTGACAGCTGTCTGTCCATCTTCTTCTGGAAGCCATGTTGGTTTTTATGCCTTGTCAATGATTTGTGGCCTTCCCTCTACCTTGTCTTCATCCCTCTGTGTCCCCAGCAGCTGCTGTCACTTTTCGGCTCCGGCTTATCCGTGGTCCTGGGTGGGTACCATTTCCTGGCAGGGTTTGGTGTTCCCACCCCCAAAATGTTACCTTGCCCTCCTGGTTTGCTTCATTATTGTGCTCATCTGGCCAGTCCTGGAAAGCAAGGCTGGCTGGGAACATCGGAGAAGCCATTCACTGGCAGCTGCCTCATACCTCCACAGAGAAGGGTCAAATCTGAGGGGTGGTACACAACGTTGTGGGTTTGGTTTTATGCCAGTGCCTTTGAAGTTGTCAGGTAAACAGGATGGGGGGTTTAGCAGTAATTATGTGTATGTAAATAATCTTCAAACACCGCCCATGGGCTGCTCTAATATTAACACTTCCACAGCATTAGATTCAAGTAGAGACCATGTGCCGTGCAGGCAGCCTTCACCACCATGGGGCAAACACATGCCAGACCACGCTCTTTATCTCATCACGTGTGTGGCATTGAGGGGTGGTGGTGGGTGCTGGAGCACATGGTGGTGTCAGCCTCCAGGGAAAGGGCTGTGCTTGCGTCTTCATGCAGCTTACCTACAAGCTGTCTGATTCCTTTGGTACCTGTCCTGTTTGGAGATCTTTGTACCAGCCTACCTTGCTCCTCTGCATCTGCTTGCAACCAGCTATCCAGGCTCACTGCATCACTTTTAGTCAAAATTCAGGGAGGCAAATTCACAGCACAGCTGCACAAGGAACCATTCTGTTGGGATGAGCAGGCACAGATGGCTTGGGGGAGGAAGGTGACAGAAAAGACAGAGCACTGTGGTTTCACGGACTCCCAATGGCCACCCCTGAACATGCAGGTCTGCAGGGTGTGGGGCTTCACGTTGTAACACAGCAACTTTTGGACTAGCAGCAGGAGCCCTTACTCACCTGAGCAGTCACTCCGGCCACAGTGGGACATTGTACCAACTGCCTTGTTGCGGCTGCTGGGTCTATGGAGAGGAGGGAGCATCTGCTCATGCTGCTGCAGAAGGTCTGTCAGGTCCCATGTCACCATCTGTCTCCATATTTGACCAACCATCTGTAAGGTGTCCCCTCTGGTCCCATGTTGTCATCTCTGTGCCCAGACCACTCTTACTCAACCTTTCCCTCCTCCACATCCTCCACATGGCAGGGGTGACCCCGCTGTGGGAGTCAGTGGCTGCGTGCCCATGGATGTCGTGGCATCCTCCCATCCAAAATCTCTGCATTCGGTAATGTGGACTCTCTTGATCCACTAAAGGGAGGGGGGAGGATGGCACAAGGGGTTGTCTCTGGTTGCCCAGAGCTTTTGGGGTAATCTACTCACGTTTAAGGAATCATTAAAAACACAGGAGCTGTTCAAAGAGTGTCCTTCTTCTGTAATCAGCTGGGAAAGAACTAATCATGCAGATGAGGGACTTTTACAGTTCCCCTAAACGCCTGGGCTTCTCTTCTGAGTGATTAATGAGCAACAGCTCAGTATGCTGGCTCAGTTATTCACAGCCTCATCTGACACATTCCTGCTCTTCATGTGAGAAGGGGGATTTCTGGATGCACTGAGGAGAGATGAATCTTCCAGGCCAATGTTCGATCAGGGGAAGGAGAATTGCTCTCTGGTAGCCAGGAGGGTAAGAGAAAGGGTAACCCACATCACAGCCAGCCTGGCCCAGTGGAGATCAGTGGTTTGAAATAGATTCAGCCCCCAAAATGTGTCTCAAAGAGCCCTCACTGCACTCCCCTTCTCCAGCTGAAAGCTTGAAGAAGGGGATGGAGTAGTTCAGGCAGGCGCAAAGTGACTCCAGCTGTGCTAGTGAAAGAAAACTTGTTAATTGGCTGTTCCCTCATTGCTGAAGAGTCTGATGTGGCACAGAGGGTGAGAGATGTTTCCCCAGACATTCAATTTCATGTTGCATTTTGAATGGTGCTTGGCTGTGGTGAGAAATGTTCCCCAAATTCTCCTAGCTCTGGAACAGCAAACACCGAACTGAGCATTAAAAAAACCCCCAGGACTGAAGCTCTCAATCAGCAGTTATTATCCTAATAAAACCTTCCCACTATTGACAGAGGGAGCATTTCATACTCAGAAGTGTTAATGGCAAACGCTGGCCTTAAATACATTGATTTACTATTCAATTATAAAAACAATCAGCTCCCAAATACATGCCACATGCAAAGCAGATTTATAGGCAGACCTAGCACTCTGATAGGTCTTTGCACTTGCAAAAGCCCCATGCAAATTCAGTTGGTGATTCACCAAGAAGCACCAAGCAATAAAAGGACCCAGCTGGATATAGAGAAGAAGGGAAAACCAGAAATGCTGCCTTGGTGCCTCTGAGTACAAAGAGAAGCAAGGTGTAATACAGGCAGCTTGCATGCTGCTCAAATCATCCTTAATGCAGCTTTGCAGGTCCTAGTTTTCATGGTGATGGGGTACAGATGTGAGTCTATTTGACACCTTCCCTTCAGCTTATTCCTATGGCTGTGTTACTGGTATTGAGCCTGCTGGGAGCACAGCCAAACTCCTTAAATCACTTCCCTGCAGCCAGTGGCTTGGGTTTACTCATTTCCCCTTGATCCTCTTGTGTTTCTCGATGCAGCTCCCTGAGATTTTCCACTGGGGAGTTGCATGGGGTTGTGTGTATGTCGCATCAGAGCCAGCTGCCTTGAATTTGGAGAAGTCCCCATGTGGGGACAGCTGCCAGCATAACTGCATGAGCAAAACAATAGCCTTAAAAGTCTTGGATGAGGGGTCAGAGGGGCTCGGGGAAGCTCAGGTCTCTCTCATTAGCTCCCTGTCTTTCTGACAGCCTGAGCCCACTGGGGACGATACCCATGAGGGCAAGGTGACAGCAGACCCCCCCCCCTCCCAACATCTACCCCAACCAGCAGATGAGATCTCCCTTACCTCAGTCCCAACACCCTGTCTGCACCCAACCCCTCATATCTCAGAAACTCTGCTCTCCTCTGGTCCCTTGCTGGTGCTGGTGGGACGCACCACCAGCCAGGGGACCAAAAAAGGCACCGTGGGGGATCAGAGACGCCGTGAAGACGGTCCCTTAGCATGGGGGGACGAAGACTGTGACAGGCAACTCTGCTGGAGAAGCACTGTAGATATACCACAAGAGAGCTGATGTCTGGTTATTGCAGAGCTGATGGAGTTGGCTATATTCAGAATCACGAAGCCGCTGCAATGTCGTGTGTCGCTGCGTGTCGTTGCAAGGTGTTTGTAATAAGGCAGGGGGCCAGCAGACAGTACAGCTACCGTGGGAAGGAGAGACCTGTGGAGGGGTCCTTCATCTCCAAGCCAGTTCCTCTTGCATCTTCCCCTTGACGACCAGGAAAACGCAATTTGCATAATACAAATGTCACCAGTTGTCCATCAATCTCTTTCTTGTGGACAGCCTGGATTTTAGTCCCTCAGCTCAGGCCTGGCCTGCTTGTGCTTGTCAGAGTCCAGCGACGGAGGAGGGACTTTGCCAGGAGCGAGAGCAGTAGCTTTGCCTCAGCTGGGTGGCAGAGGCATGAAAAATAACCATGATCTTCATGCAAGTCACCACAGGCCTTTGGAAGTGCTCAGCACCAGGGTCAGGATTCAGGCTGCTTTCTATTTCTCTTTTCTTTTCCCCAGACCTGCTTTCACGACTCCAATTGTCAGAGCCACAATAACGGCTGGGCACCGCTGGATGAGCACACTGAGCTGTAGCAGCGGAGGGAGCGATTTGTCTGTGCCAAATATATTTTATGCTGCAACTTGGTAGCGGAAATTACAAACACTGAAGTCCAAGGCCCTAACAGTCCAATTTTCTCCACTGATTGCCACTGTCCCTAAGCCTAACAGAGTAAATAATGAACACCGATGCAATGAACTTCCCAATAAATCGCTGCTGATGAATTTCACACAGGTCATCCAAAAACAAATTTAATGATTGTATGCTGGCTGCAGCTACCTTTTTTCTTTTTTTTTTTCCTGGCTCAGTTGTTAGATCCAATCAGCAAAGGAAGGAATGGAAAATAAAATGAAATGCCTCATTTCTGAGCATGCTCCCTATTCGATGCAAAAAGCTAAAATGTGAACTGCAGGGCAGAGGCAGCTCCAGCTTGGATTGACAAGAGAGCTTTGCCCAGTAATGAGAGAACAGGGCTAGTACACCAGGGACCATGGCCTGGAGAGCAACATTTGACTTCCCTGCATCTACGCTTCCTTTTGAGTTTATCATCCGTCACGCCTGTTTGGAGTGCAACTCTTTAGGGCAGAACATCCCCTGCTATGCACACACACAGTGGTGGACAGCCAGCCTTGCCCAAGGCTCAAGTTGCTACTGTGATATAATTGATGTGGGTCACTGGGTATTCAAAGTGCGGCAGGATGAATCCTTGGGTAATAAATTCCTGAAATTAGAGCACTGTCAGCTTTGTGGCCAAGGTCTGCAGTGACGGACAGAGCTTGGGTATCACAGTGTGTTCCACTATGGGAATTAATCCCCAGGACTAATAATTAGCGCGAAAATGGCAATTTGTGTGAATTCTCCATGTCTCAGCTCATTAAAATGACTCTCTTCCCCCCCCCCCCAAAAAAAAAAGCTCCCCACTTGTCTAAAAGCAATAGAATCAACATTACTGCAATGCTAATTTCCTCTTGGCAGCTCTCCCCTGCTCCCTGTCTGAGTGCCCTCCCCTTTATTGCTATCTACCACATTCAAAAAGAAATTTGCAATTATGACTCATGCTAATAAAATAAAAACGCAGCCAATAAAATGCAAAAAGAGAGTCTCAATGGAATGACTCCTCAGCAAACCCTTCCAGCCGGCGCTGTCTCTGAACGGCCAACCTCATCACATGTATGCCAGATTATGAGGTTGGGGGGACCCACACCACAATATCCCTGGGGGTCTTATCTATCTATGCAAGTGTGTGTACATACATCTATTTGTATGTATATCTGGCAGACAGGCAGGTTTATATTATCCCTAATCAAGAGGATGTCAAGAGGGGAGGCACTTGGGAGAGGATGAGCTGGTGACTGATATGCAACTATGAAAAGAAGCAGAGCAATTTGCTTTACCTTCCAATTCTGCTATTGTGTCTGGCGCAGGCTTCAAAATAGTGTGATAATTAAAACCCAGTAAAGATTATGAGGCTCTAAAGAGGAAATTGTGAAACCCTCATGAACTTTTACAGTCCCCATGAAAATATTTCGTTTTGCGATCTGGAGAAGTATTTCCTTGTCTCTTTAAGCACCAAAGGGGCACATCCATATAATGATTACCCTCTTAGCGCTGGCAGAGCTGACAGCATTTCAAGTTGCATTACAAAACAAAATCTCTGGGCCTTGTCCATAAACCATTGTGGCCTGCAGGGTCATATCAGGACTGCAAAACCGCATATAGGCACGAACTGGTGTGGCGAACAGAACCGGAGATGGCGTCTGTGGTTTTGTAAGAAGGTACCAGACTGAGGGCTGGGTCCCTCCTTCAGGGCAGAAGTGGGGTAAGTTGTGCTGCGCAGAGCTCAGATCTAGGATGAAGGAGGGTCCTGGGTCTTCGCACAGTTTGCAACACCCTCATGGGGTTTGTTCCCTTTGGGAAACCATCTTCTACTGTGAACGTGTTACAAATGCCCCATCTGTGTGGCCAGGTTCCACAGGCTGGGATGGAGAAATAGTTACCAGACAACAACATGCTGAAGAAAGGACAAATAAATGCTGGCAAGGCAGTATCAGAAAGTTTCCCAGGGACCAGTACTCTTGGGAGACTTGTGCTTCTGTTTGATCTATAAGAACGGATAAATTCAGGACAGCCAGAGCCTGCCAAATCTGCACAAGACCATGACCACATACGAGAATCAATAAGGGGCTGCGTGACTTGGACCATGCCCAAAAGGACGGTGGCTGCTATATGGAGACAACCAGTACGGGATTACAGGTGCCTGGGCAAGACAATGTGCTCTCAAGGGACTTTTTCCCAACACCTACTTAGAAACCACTGGTGTTGTCAGTACCACCCTCTCCTTCCAACCACCTTTGGGGTTGGTCTCCCAACTGTGGCTCCAGATGGATGCTTACGAGTGTGTGTGTGGACACTGTGAGTGGATAAGCCAGCGTGTTGTCTGAATAGTTATTTACTATTAAATGTAACAGCTTGACTCTACCCGCAATAACAGCTTAAGGAACAAAAAGTGTTCCCAAAACATCTCTCCCCCACCCACTCAATCCCCTATTAGCGAGAGAGGATTTGCAACAAACACCAACACACAAGCCAGACCCCTTGCAAGGGGACTCTCTTTTTTTTCAGGCAGGCTTGGTGCCAAAATAGCCCCCTCATTGCTCATATTGTCCAGGTGCTTTGTAGCAAATGGGTTGCTGCCATGCCATCAGTGCTACATGGAAACACACATGCAGTGGGAAACTTACTGGGAGATGGTTTAGCAAAACCAAACTGCGGAGGGCCTGCTGATTATTTAGCACTCTCTTTTGGAAAGCAGCAGGGAGAGTGGGTGATGTAAAACCGACACCAAATCTAGGTGCATTGCCTAAACATGAGCTATCTGGAGACTTCTATGCTTCAAAATCATCATCTTCGCTGTGTATGTTATACTTCTGAAACACCTGTTGGCAAGAAAACACGGTGCACTCAAAAGCTACCTTTCTAGGGAAAAATAATCAGTGAGGATTTGTTAAGGCTGATGAGGATTCTTTCTGGTAGCATCTTCTCGTGATGCAGCAAGATAGCTTCTGCAGCATATGTCAATGGGTGGCTGAAATAAGGTGCTCAGGGTCTGGACTCCTACATGCCACATGCTGCTCATGCCTTTCTCTGTGCCCTTTGCCAACCCTCACTCCCTTTGTGCCCTTGGTGGGACCACTCTAATACACGGAGAGAATATTTACTTCCCTTGTGAAGGTCTGGAGAGGACGGCGAGTCTAACAATTGAGGAGAGAGAGATGCAAGCTAATTATATACTCTATTTACCTCAATTGCAAACCCTTTTCTTTCCTCTACAGCAGGGTCTAGGTGAGTCCCTGTATGTCACTGCCTTTCTTCTCTCCACGGTCGTGCCGTGGTGTTCTTGCGCCATGCAATCCAGCAAGTGCCTTCTCACATCTCAGGCCGCTGCACAGACAGGAGCTAGGGCTTTGTATTTACATCTTGTGGTGGTGTGATGGACAATTTGAGGTACAGTTCAAAGAAGAGTCTTTTAATAATTTGCTTTAGAAGCAAACATACTCCCAAATATGAAATTGTCTTGATTTCATGCAATCTGTCATGGCACCCACCAGCACAGCTGCTTGGTGGGTGGATAATGTGGACTGCAAAGCTCAAGATCAGCCATGTGAAGACGAGGCAGAGCCTCAGATTATTAAGCAATTAAAGACGAAAGGAATCAAAAATAGTCTGACATTAGGCCACAGCAGCCCAGTCTGAATTTACAACTCCTCACCCGTCACTTCTGTACCTCAGAGAGTCTGAAATCTGTCTTGTATGTACCAAGCAGCTTCTTTACCTTCCTCCAAAGTCTGGATATGGAAAAGCCTGCCTTCCTGTCTCTACACTGCAGCACATCTCAGTGTCTGAGCAGGTGAATACAGATCTCATGTGTTCCCCCAGAAAGACCCCCGCATCATCATAACATACTACCGTAATGGTGTTCTCCGCCCTCACTCATGCCAATTCATCAACGAAAGGAAAGAACTCTTGTAGTTAATGGCCAATATCGGCATAAGAAAAACTGAGCTCATGAATAAAATGAGAATAGAAACCAGAAGAAGACTCTTAAGAACTAGAACTACCGGTTCTGCTTTTAACATGGAGGTTGAGAAGCTTCTTGTCCAGTTGGCCCATGGTAGCTGGGGATTAGACTGAATGATTCAGAAGACCACTTCCACACTGATGTAACCTTGGAGGACACCATATGAATTCAGACCTGGAAGGGAATCTTTCAAATACCACAAAAATAAGAGCTCTTAAAAGACAAAGCACTAGAGCCTTTGAGGAGTCTTTAAGCATCCTTTAATTTTGCCGTTTCAGGACTGATACACAAGCAGTTACACAGCTCAGGGAGAACCTATCTCAGCATGTGAAACCCAGCTGGGTTGACAGTTTGACAAATGCAAGTGCAGTGTATTCTGGGTTTGGAGGGATGGTATAAACTCCTCAGCCGCAGTGAATAAGGAACCTTTTAGCAGGTGGCTTTGTATGGTCAAGGCAGGGCAGAAACGGTGACCTGAGCGCGCCTCAGACTGCAGAGCTGGCATCTGCCCTCCTCCTGCCCTTGCGGATCATGAGTGCTGAGGTACGTAAGCCTGTGTGTCCTTCCAGTACATCAAATGACAATCACAAAATATCTTTTGAGCTGTGGAGACTCAAAAGATACAGTCAGAAAAAGAGAATTAAGTTTTGCTATTACCTTATATTGGCAATTTTCTCCTACTTCTACCATCATCCAGTGCCGTATGCGCTGTAGAAACTGATGCCATATGGCTCTGTGATAATGAAAAAGTAGAAGTGGAAACAAATGGTCCCATGTTACCTCCCACTATGAGAACTGGCTTATCACTATCTGAAGGAATAAAGCAACTACATCTCTTTGCAGTGGAAACAGCAGAAAACTTAATGCATCTTCAAGTGTCATGGAGAATAGTACTGGCAGAGCTGAAACAGGCTCCATGCAGCAATGCTGTTGGAATGGCTTCAAAACCATCAAGATCCCACATGTGACCGACAGGTCTGTGCTTGACTGCCATGGTGCTGTTTGTTTACTTTCGTGTGGTTAATTTTAGGTGTGAACTTCCACTGAAGACTCTGACCTAACCCAGTGTGAAATGTCTTTTCCCACCCCACCAGAGATAGCAGCTTGCCTTATGTCTCGAGGCAAAGCAGCAGCAACAGAGCAAAGCCAAATATCCCACCCAAATCTCCACCAGGATCCCTGTTCCTGCTGTGCAGTCGCTCTTGGGAGAACATGTTAAGGAAGCATTACGTGATTGCACATCAAAACCCCCAAAACAACCCCAAACCCAAATCTCAAATGGCATTTCCCCTCTCACTAGTACAATGCCACCCAGAAGATAATGCGCTTTTGCCTTTGATTATAACAGGAACGCAGAGGCTTGGACCTGCAACCAGACAGCCCCTGCTGCTCAGTTAATATGAGTGACAGAGCAGATTACACGGTGGTGATTTTCTTGTCCTTGGTGGCCTGTTTGATAGCAGCCTGTTCACAAATGATCTCCTTCAACCGCTGCAACCTCATGTTCTGGGTGGTTTGGTCTCCCACACCCGTCTGGCTCCGGTGCAGCAAGTTCAGGGCATAGATGTATTCCAGCTCTGTGTACTTCACCCCTTGATCCACCACGAGGTTTAAGAGCTCATCTGCTGTGTTGTAGAGCATCTCATAATACTGCCTGAAAAGCAAGCAAACAAACAGAAACACCGCTCTGGTGAATAGTGATACTTGGTGCTCCAGACCTTTAATTCTGTACAATACCATCAACTGTTACTTTTATTCAGCAGCACCCCACGCAGAGAAGGCTGCGTCAGGTGCTATACAAAGAGAGCGCAAACATATTCCTATTGAACATCAAGAGATGCCAAGTGCGCACGTACATGCACAGGGAAAGAAACCTCACAAATCTGCTCCCCACATTCTTCCATACTCAGCTAAAACACGTACTACGGGGAGCTGAGGGCTCCTCTTTCCTAGTAGTTACCGTCAGCCAAGATGTCACTGTTTGGTATTCAGCACGTAGGAAGCAGTATACAGATACAGATGCATATAGAGATATATACATGGTGATGTACAGGTGTCTATCTAGTCACTCAGCCTGCAAGAACAGGAGCCTTCTGGAAAGGAAAAGAATCACAGGGGTAGAGAAAGTGGAGTTTTTTGTCCGTAATGAAGCCCCGTTGCAGAGAGATGCTAACGTGGAGCATGGGAAGAGCTCCAAGCCCAAAACTGCAGAGACCTCCAATGCTACTGAGACACAGAGTTTGAGAGAAAAAATATTAAATAATGCAAAATAAAATTTGAGCCAGGAGCCGAGGTGCCTCTTTTAATAAGTAAAAGATCATCTGAAGAGAAGGCATAATATAGAGGCTGCAGTGCAGGCTGGTTTAAATTAATGTAACGTGGCATTAGTGAAAGAATGGATTTCCAAGGAAGGGAATTTAAGCAAGTACTTTCTGGAAGGGGCAATGTGTCATGGGCCAGGTAAGCAGCGGGGCAATTCTGACAGCTGCCAATCCAACCACAGCAGAACAAATCGGCTGGGACTGGACGTGGGACTGGATTATTTGCCCTGACTCCGCGAGCCAGCTGGAAGAGGTAAAACTAGTGAGAGCTGTGGGGGCCCTTTGAGACTTTTTCTTTCCTTCATAGCACAAACTGATTAAGGTTTGAAACCAGGAGAAGAGTGTGACTCTTGGAAAGCACTGCCTAGAGGTCATGCAGCAGAAGGGGAGTCAGGACTCTGGTGCCCTTTATATAGCAGTTCTGTGAATTCCCGGCACGGCCTTTCCAATTCACAGAGCTGTGCTCTGTGCCTCAGTTTCCCCATCTGTAGCAAGGGGTAAGATCTGGTGTCAGGGGTCTGTGGTCTAGATATCACCAAGACAAAGCATCCTGTCTAGAGGGAGCTGGGAAAATATAAGGCTTTACAAAGCTCCTGTAGGCAAAGGGGTTCCCAATCGTGGGCAGACCCTTCAAGGTCAAGGATAAGGGGCAGGTTCTCACATATGCCTCCACTGCAGCAAGCTCCAGCAAGTGGTGAGGCTTAGCTATGGGTTTCAGGTCTGTTTGGGGGTACCAAAACCAAAAAAAGTGGTGCATGCATGGAAGGTAATCCCTTTCCCAGAGGAACTGATGAACTTTATAGCTTCATTACAGATGGTATATACCCTTGTTAAGAACCAAGGATCTGAAAAGCTCAGGGAAGAAGTGAAGAGATCCCTGTCTGCCTGCACGGCAGCAAGGATTTGTTTCAGCCAGATACCCAGCACTTCTTTGGCTGAAGAGCAAAGCAAGGCAGAAACAGGCCGGAGCAGCTGAAGAAGAGGTCCCTGCATGACTCCTCCACGCTTCTGCAGAAGGACAAGGGCAGGCTGTAGTCTAATCCTTAAGCCTTGGTGGAATAAATTATTTAAAACCCAAGAGCAGGGGCTCCAGGAAAAGTTATCACCTCCCTCTCTTTCTCTCCTCTTTGAATGCATTAAAATAGCAATCAGGGCAAACATGGCAAAGCTATATATTAAGTTTCTCTTGTTCCTTTACTTTGCAGGCTCTCAGGTCTGGCTTAGCTGTGCCTTTGCGGACAGCATCCAGCATGCTGCCAGACTGCAGATCACTGCAGCAATGACTGTACGAAGCTGTAGCAAAACAACATGTTTGGAGTGTCTCAGGCCTCACCTGCTAGCGTGGCCAGGCTACTGGGATTCAGAGCTCTGCATTTTTGCCTCCTCTGTCTCCTTCAGGACATCGTTTAATGCTGTGACCTGAGAATTTGCTCCTGCGGTTCTAAGTCTGCGCCAACACAACTGCTGTCAGGGGCCAGCTGAGATCAGGTGGGAGGAAGGGCTCCAAAATCATCGATCCAGAGAAAAGGACCTACAGGATTTGGGTTGTGTGGTCAAACGAAGGGAGTATGTGTGAGCGGGAGAGGATACATGTAGAAGGCAGAAGACCCAAATAAAGAATAGCTTCTGGGGATGAATAAGCTGAAAAAACAATCAAGTTGTTAGGCTCCACAAATGTGAGATACAGGCTATGAAACTCCTGGAGCTGACGGAGGACCAGTTCACCAGCATCACAGACTGCTTGAGGGGACTCTGAGGTGGGCTCTGCTGCCAGGACACACTGTGCCCTTAGAAGCAGGGGGTAAATGGGACAGACAACTGTCTCAGTGAGAATATTTCCCTTAGAAAAGAAAGGGAAAGCACGCAAGCCACTTGAGAACAGTCTTGGCAGCGGAACCCCAAATCCCCCTGACTTACTACGTGATAGAAGAGGATGTTTGTGCAGCTCAAAAGGCGCGTGGATAGGTAAGGATGGGGAAGACCTTGCACATCCCTGTATCGCCTGCTATTTGCGGAAGGCATTTGGGTAACCTCTATAAGCTACAAACTTACCAGGTTTGGATAACGCCGAGTCACCCTGCATCAACTACTAATTTCAGTTCCCGTGTCTATGACGGGAACCCAGTGGCACAGTTGGTGGTCCCCCAGAAGCTACTGTGCCACCATGTGACATGATACGATTTAATGCTATACTCCCCTCAACGTGTACTTCTTCGCTCAGACTGTCATGCCGATAGTGCTGAATGAGGCCACTGTTTGACACAGGAATTGAAAATGCCTACGTGGCTCAGACAAGCAGCAATTTGCAAGGCTGATCTGGTCCCCTGCAGAGCCACAGCATTGGATCTTAGCTTTTGATAAAACATCAATAGCAGAAGCCATAAAATCTTGGGAGCATATTTGTCAGTACTGGATTCAGGGAGAGGAAGACTAAACCAAAGCTCATCTCCAATCATGGGAATAGATTTAGCAGTTTAATTGCTAACGATGCTAACACGGTAATCCCAGCAGACTGACCAAGCCCCAGCACTCTCGAGACACACACGGAGAACTCCCTGAGAACGTCTCCGTACGGAAAAACAAGGCTTGGCTCAGGAGCACATCACAGTGAGGCCTGTGTGTCCAATCCACCTCCTGCTGTGCTGATATATATTCTTTAAAACTTGGCTCCTCTTGCAGGTAGCCATGTAAGAAACAAAAAATAGCAGATCTCATGCAGTTCCAGAAGCAGCAATGCAGTGGCAGGCGACAGAGGCACAGCAGAGGCACAGGCTCATCCTCCTTGATAACACTGGCACTACTGTAAACTCTCTCCCAGCCAGAAAAGCACAGCTCATTCTTCTGCTAAAGCAGTTACAGGGACATCTGGTTACAGGCAGGGATGGATAAAGCCCTGTGGGTCAGAGGTCTAAGGATGAGTTTTAATTTCAGCTCCCCTCTTTAGCTATAATTACTCCTGTAATGTTTATGCTTGAACCTGGCATAATTAAACAGTTGTATCTGGGACCTTGCAGAGACTAAGATCCCAAGTTTGAATGGCAGCTGCCTACCAGTTGGCCCTGCAGCTTCCTTCTGGCACTTTGATGCATGGCTTAGTCACCAAGTGCCCAGAAACTGCTGTTAGCCTCAATGTTTTATAAGATTTGAGTATTCATTAAGATGCTTCAATATACACTCAGAAATCTAATACAAGGTTAACTTCGAGGGTACTGGCAATATCTCAAATACAGCTACACACACAATGTGTAGAAAAACCAGTAAGACTGCCAAGGTAAACACTCAGATTTAGGAAACATTGATCACCATTATTTATGCTGAGCAGATGTGAAATGAGATTTTTACCTTTGCCAGCTCTGGCTGGGTTTTCAACAAAATGACAGAGATGGTATCTTGGATGGGGCGATCTCTCTGAGAGATGGCAAGTCTTTGCTCCAAAGCATAGGACTCATGGCCCTCCCAAGGTGACAGAGCACCTTAAAAGAAGAAAGAGCAAGAACTAAAGCTGCTCTGTCTGCGGTCAGACCGATCACTGGACGAGCTCAGGACTACAAGCCCATCTTTATCCCGTGTCCTTACAGCTGTCTTCCTTTTTAGCCTGTCCCAAATCCTGGATCGCTGAAGAATTCCGCACCTAATAAACACAGGACTCATCTGTCACTCTTTTCAGGATCAGATTATTTTTTAATTAAAAATTTCCTACAAAATAAAAAAGAGAGCAAGCGAGACAGTACGAGTGAGCGAAAGGTATGCATTTTTAATTGGGCGCAATTAAAAAACTGCTGCTTTGGCATGGCATTGCCTTCGGCCAAACCCTATTTGCATGAGTAATTATTCACTCCATTATGAAGTCTGCTCAACTTTGCCTCCCTTGTCTTTGAAAGTATTAATAAATATTGATCAGACACACTCCTGTTTGCCTTTGCCCAAGCAGCTCTGATGGACTCATCTTCTGATGTTATCAAATAATGAAATATGAAAGAGTTAGTAGGATGAGGCTCTTGTTCTGTGATTTTTTATTTAGGCTCTTCATTTTACTTTCAGAAGTGTATTTGTCCCTGCTATTATAAATGCTCTTTTGATTATCAAGAGGAGGTTGAGAAAAGCAAGTTAGTAAGGGATGGGGGAAATAAATGGACGACAGGTGAGGGAAATCTCTATTCAGTGAAATGCTAGCAAACTGCTTTGTTTTTTTAAAGTTGAGATTTAAAACCAGAGAGAAGAATTAATATTTATCAAAAGCTGATTCTATCTTCTGACAAATAGGTTAATAAATAATAATAGCAGATTAGTGTATCTAACCCGAAAGCAAATTTAGCTTCCCAAGCCAAGTCAGCTTCTATGTGAGGACAGCTAAACCCACGTAAGCTGATTTACCCAACACCTGGGTTGTTGAGTAAATCATCAGCCTGGGCAGTAAGAGCCTCCCAGTGCTCAGCAGTGAGATATCTGGGGTAAGAAGAGAACAGACCAAAGCTGAACTCATGAATCTTTACTCTCCTGAGTATGAACTCAGGAAGGTGGCTGATGGGAACAAAGTGACCTGGGTGACTCACCTCATCAGGGAAATCTTTTTGTTCGTATGCTTACTAGCACAGTTGTTATTTACTTGTATTACACTGAAAAGCACAGATGAGACTTGTTGAGTTGATCTGATGCAACAGGTTTTATACATATGAACTTGGTACAGGTTCTTACAGAGCATCTCTCCTGATTTGCCATGGAAATATTAACAACTGCTGTTTTACAAGGGGAAGGAAACATTATTCTGGCTCCAAGCCTTTAGCTTTTTAGGATGGTAAATAACCTGGCCAAACTCTCCACTTATGTTCAGCTTCAGTGTTGATGGCCATATTTTGGGGGAGCAAGGAGTGAAGGACTGTCTAAGGTGTCCCAAGTCCTTACTATCTGGCTTATACAGGATGATGAACTAGTTTTGATGGCTCGTATGACAAAGATTTGTTCTGTTTTAGAAAATAAAATCCATGCTTACAAAGCTCCTTCATGTGATTATTTCACATCCCAGCACGTCGACCAGCCTAGACATCTGTGACCTGTTCCTCTGACTATTAGCAATGGGATTGCGTTCAAAGTTTCTGGACTAACCCTTGAATTCTTTGGGCATTCTTTTGGGACAAACACATACCTTAGAGCAAGTGATGCCTAATCCAAAGCCCAAATACACCTGTACTCTTTCTGCTCACTTTAGCAGGCTGGAATTGGCCCAGAAAGATCTACCATCATCTGAAGAATGCCTTTGTACTCAAAGCAGACAGGGAAGGTTAAATATCACTAGTGGAAATGGTTCCCAGGAGCAAGAAAAAACATCCCACGGGCAAACCAAAACTGAAGAAGCCAACTGAGACACAAACCAGTTTGTTTTGTTGTTTTTTAGATAGCAGTTTTAAAACAAAACATCAAGTTGCCAACAGTGAACCCATTTTTGCAAGGATGCATTTTGAGTGTGCATCCTTTTATATCCTTATATATCCTTTTATACATCTTATATATATAAAAAGATGGTCTCTTGAACTCTATTCTTGGATCTATTCTTGGAGAAAGAGAAAAAAAATTAAGAGGCTTTCTCATTTAGAAAAAATCTCTGGAAAGGCAATCAGGATGAGACAAGCTCCTCTGAGGGCTATTAATAACGTTCTCCATTTAAATGCTAATGTTAACCTATAACCCAAGGCCTGCACACAAAAAAGTTTTTTCAAAAGATGGCCAGGTGAATTTAAAATTAAATTCTGATATTCCTGAGAATGACTTGATCTCTCCTTAAGAGAAGGACTTTCAGACAAACACTGTGATGTTTCAGAATAAAGGACCTTACTTTAATTATTCCTTCATTATATAGCTGGGTGCCTACTCTGTAGGAGTACAGAAAGAAATGGATTCAGAAGGCAAGAACTCAGATCTGGGTGCTGACTTACCCGAAGGGAACAACAACAAAAAATTCTGTACCTTATCTCCCTCCTTTTTGGGGATTAGGAAGTCACTTTTATAGCACCCAAAATATCTTATGTACTCTAATAGGAAAGTCAAAAAGTTAAGTATGAAGGACTTACAGACTAAATCTAGACAAAGACTAAAAGAGGGTAGATTCAGATTAGACATAAGGAAGAAATGTTTTACAATGAGGATGGCGAGACACTGGCCCAGGTTGCCCAGAGAGGTGGTCGATGACCCATCCCTGGAAACATCCAAGCTCAGGTCGGACGGGGCTCTGAGCAACCTGGTCTAGTTGAAGACGTCCCTGCCCGTGGCCGAGGGGTTGGACTAGGTGACCTTTAAAGGTCCCTTCCAACCCAAACCGTTCCGTGATTCTACGATAAACTGCAAGACAGAACAATGAGCATGGAAGTGAAGGGGAAAAAAGACCAAAGCTGCAGTTATAAAGTCACTTCATTTTGATACATGCAGATCTTGGTGGAACCATGGCATTTAAATATATGGGGGAGGTGGGTGAGTGCAAAAAGGGAAAATACAGCAAGAAATGGGGTAACTTCAGTTCACGTAATGCAGAAGAAATGGGTTTTCAGGACTGGCTTGAGCGAGGAGAGAAGCCCAAAGGGCTTTTCTGTCTATGGAACATGAGACATTTGAGGTGGGAAATGGAAAGAGGGAAGGACGGAACTGGTGGTTACAGGGCACTGGAGATGGGACAGAAGAGAGGAGCTCTAGCATGCAGGATTTTGCAAAGCAAGCTCTGAAAACTCAAAATACCAGCAATTACTGTAATTTCTACACCTCATGAAGACTGCAATGATGTTTGCATACATGCATCAGTGATCAGCATTTTAAAGCAAGAGTCTGCAAGTGCGGATGCTGGTTATTCTTCCGTCTTGGGAGCTTATGATAACAAAACAGAAACTAGCGATGGAAGGTATCTGCTACATCATATATCCACTCTCCAACCGCTGCTCATCTTAAACTGCATCCTTCAAGTCCTCTGTGCAGTTACAGCTCTAAGACATACAAGAGAATATAATGAACCTCAGGGCACTATTCCACAGGGGAATAAATATCCCAATCATCATTTCTTAAAGAATTCTTTCTTGATTTTTAATTAACCTGGAACAGTTCTGGGGACAACAATAGTAATGCCCATTCTCTGCCTCCAGAAGAACCCAAAGTGCTTTAGGGCAATTCACACAGCTTTAGGTGTCCACATCAGAGATGTTTTTGCTGTCCTAGTCAACCTCAGCTCCTCTTACAAACCCTGCCAAGAAACGGACACCTCTCACGTCTGCCTGGGGTGAGATGAACTGTGGCACCTATTTGTCTCCATGGACTGTAGAGGGAACCTAAAATTAGGCCAAAAATATCTGCGTGCAGCTATGATCTACCTCTTCTCTAGGTTCACCAGAGCCTGTCTCATTCACAGTGTCTCGGAAACCCAAAGGCAGACGCCCCATCACCACACACTGCAACACACGGCACAGTCTGGGGCAGAAGGCACAGATGACTCCACGCTGTGTTACTACAGCAGGAGTGTGTCAAGAACGTAAAAAGCGCTTAAAAAGATAAAATGTGCAAACAGCCGAGATGTGAAATGCTTTGCAAAAGAAAACAAAACATGAGAGGAAGAAATAAAAGTGAATTTATAATATAAAAATGGTCCTGCACGCTCCTGTGGTACCTCTGCAAATCACAGCCCTTAATAAATAATCAGGGCTGTGACGTAAGGTCACAGTATTAGCCTTTTTTTTTTTTTTTTTTTTTTTTTTTTTTTTACAGCTGGAAGAACTGAGATAAAAATTAAGTATTTTATCCAAGGTAGGAAACAGTATCAGAGATGGGAAGCCCTCGCACCTTGCTCGGTACCGTACCCGCTTTTGGGACTGTACCGCACAGAACTCTGATCAAGGTACAGAGCCAGGCAAGAAAAGCAGGTCTATTAATTCAAAAGGGTGTAAGTACAATCTTCTAATTAAAGGCAACCAAATTACAAAATCCAATTACTTCCCCTTTTAAAACTTAAAACACACAGACGGCATATGAAACAGTAAATACAAATCAGCTCACCTATGCCCTGCCTTCTATACAGATTAAACAGCTTTGTTTTCATGGCTAATTTTGGAAAAAAAACCCCAACCAGCCACCACCTTTGGGTGCTACGTGTGGCTCTGTGTCACTGAAGCACTGGGTTTTCTTGCTGCTGCAAACCTTTCTGTAAAACACAGACGATAAATCACCTATAAAGTGTGAGCTAATTAGCAAAGGAAAAGGTGAGATATGTGCAGAACAAAACTACTCTCCAAAAGATGTCTCCTTTTCACTCTCCTCCTTCTCATCCTGACACCCACTAAGCTCTACTTTATCTACCACTTTCTTATTAATATTTCCTTCTTATTTCCTCTTCCCTGCCTCCCTTGGTTTGCCACTCGTGACTCGGACAACGCTGCCCTGCTGGGAACACGTGGTGCGTGGGGATCTCTGTGCATCAGGCAGCGTCATCACGGAGGGGAACACGCGGACGTAGCATTTAAAAACCATTCCCCGAACAACTCCAACCACCCTCGCGCTGTGCAATGATACACAGTAATTACATGGCTTTTCGAAGTCGGAATAAATCCATTAAACCCCATTAAATAATTTTTCAAAAACAATGCCTGAGACACTCCTTGCAGCTCCATACTGGCTGATATAATGAAAGAGGGAAATTCTTGCTCTCCAAATGTAACTTTATAGGGTATTAAATAAGCACCCTCAGCACTTATCTAAATCTTTAATTAGTTCTATAATATACTGATGATATCAAGGCTAATTAAATTTATACAGATAAAGAGCAATGAAATTCTAACCAAGTGAGCTGGAAAGTACATATTAAATAGTAAATTTAATGGTTCAAGCAGATAAATGCGATTTTATACAAAAAAATTAAATTCAATTTACATGTTGTATTAAAATTGATTTTGAGTGTGCAAATGATTGGAAAAAATCTTTTTAATAGATCAGTAAAAGTGCTAATCTGGCCTGTTTAAATATCAGTTATTAATGCCAGCATTTGCAAATAAGCCACACACATTTGCATTTTTACTGCATATAGTAAAAAGAAAAAATTATCTATACCATATGCCGGTTTATAAAGAATATTAAGCAATTTTTCCCCTTGCCTCATGCATAAATGAGAGGAAACGTGGAAATGAATGTAGCCCAAAAGAAGACAGAGTCAGCAGTTCGATGGAAAGTACTGCAAAGATTGCTCCAGTCAGCAAAAAATAATACAATTTTAGCTACCCTTTGGGAACAACAATTACTGTGGTAAACCCCCCCAGCCTTATTTAGGATCAAGTGGCTTGGAACTGGATACAAAAACCCCAACGCTGTAATCGGGGAGATGCTCAGTGGTGCAAGTTTGCTGATTTTTAATAAAACCAGGAGTGTTTGGTAGCTACCGATGGGTGAAGGGCACATCTGATGGGATCGGCTTGCTAGCGGGCAGAGCAGGCTGCAACACGTGAACTGCGGAAGGAAATTACAAGGTCCATCAAGTCAAAGTCCGCCTGCAGTAGGTTGTGGTCAGGCCTCGGTGCTTCAAAGGAGGTTTGAACCACTTGCTGGAGTCAGCCAGCCAGCCCCAAATCCTTGAAAACTCCAGCTGATGTTTTCTTCTGGCCACCTTTGTTCATTCGGTTTGAATGCTGCAGTGGCTTCAGAAATTAGGGAACCGAGATTTTCCGTGGACATGCTGGTACGAAATTTGGTTTGTTACCATTTTTTTGTTGAACATGCTGTTGTTTCTCATGGAGGAGGCCTTTATTGGATTCACTTGCCCCATGGCACTACTGTTTCTTCTCCTGGTAGCACCGTCCAGCATCATCACCTTGCTCCAGCGCAGAAACTACGGAGATTGGGGAAGTGGCCTACAGACCCCCTGCTTGCTCAACACTGCGCACAGACCTATCCAAACCAGGAGGAAAACAAAACGGTGCAGCAGCCTCAAACCCTACCCACTGGCTCATCATCACCAGTTACCACCACCACCAAGACCTCAAGGGGAGTGACTGCCATGATCTCCTGCCTGTGAATGGAGAAGCAATGGGGCAAAGTCAATAAATCCTGCGCTAAACCAGATAGTTATATTGGGTTGAAGTGCCCTGTGGAGGTTGTTTATTATAAATAAACCAGGCAGTCAGGATGGATTCAATGCCAAATTTTTAGATGGAGAAAGTAGGGGACATCAACATGGAACTCTGGGTCTCCTGGGTGAAGGAGTTAATACTTAAGAGCTTTAACACTCTTCTCCGTGCATTCTGTGTTGGCCACTGGCCAGACGAACATTTCATCACGCCTAATATGCCAGTTCTCAGTACTTCTCCTGATGCTTAGAAACCTTCAGATGTGCAGACTAGAGGTATTTATGGCCAGCTGCTACTCATCTACGACAATTTTTTTGGCTGAAATTGCTTTTCCCTCTCTACCGTACTTAGGGCAAAAGACATATTTACAGAGGGAAGCCATTGCCTCTCTAAGGTACTTTTGTAGCAGGCAAAGCAAGAAGACCACGTTTAATTGCTCCTTTTGAAAAATACCACTCTTGAAAGAGCATTCTGCACCAACGCTGCTGTGTGCAGTACAACTGTGGCCTCTTCTGGCCATTCTTGGTGAAATTTCAGCTCCAACGATCTCAACTTTCCGAGCCAACGGATCTGCTCTATGATACTTTTTTGCCAGACAGCATAAACTCTTCGCATTTAAAATGAAAACTTTATCAAGGCAACATCAGTGCAGGGTAAGACCCACAACTATAGATGTGGTTTCCATCTCCATTCTCCACTGCGTGGAAAAACCAGGTCTGCTTGTCTTACTGATGGAGTATCTCGGAGATGCATCCCTTTGCTCACCACTCCTTACGTACAGGCTGCAAACCCCAGACAGACTCCACTGCGGTGTGACAGTGTCTCCTTGGAAACAAAGCTGGTCCCCCTAGAGCGAGAAGAGAATCCCAGCGCTGCTTCTAAACTGATGGAGTACTCCAAAGCCATCAAAAGCAGAGAAATTGCTCTGAACTGCTATTTTTATCTCCTTCCAGAAATGCATCTTCTAACTGTACAAAACCTCCAGACTATCAAAAGAACTCTGCTGTGAGAACTGAACCTGTAGTTTTTTGTATTAATTTCTTAACCTCTCTTTCAATTCCCATTTGTACATCTTAAAGCGCTTCAGAGACACCAGGTATGGAACTTCTCTGTTTTCTCAAAAGGCTGCTTTGCGGTTGAGAAAATGAAGGTCTGTAGAGATGAAGGGCTCAGAGTGAAGTCCTTTGTGTGTGCAACGGGATGGCTACAACCCAGCGCCAGCCATCCCACGCTGATGCTCACGGAGTAACCTCCCAGGACCAGCTTCCCTGCTGGTGTCCATCCTCGAACCTCCTCCAGTGACAAAACGCGCGTTTTCCTGATGATTCTCAGAATCTGCACATTTGCATGCTACAAGTGAAGGAAGAATGAATCTCACACAGCGCACCAAACAGTTAACAGATGGCAAAAAATTACAATCATTTACCAAGTTGCGTTGGGCTTAGGAAAACAACCTGGAATACGAAGGCACTGAATCTTATTAAAAAAGACATATTTTACATATTGCTTCTTCATAATACAAGCTGTTCTTCATGAAAGCATAAAACTTGCTATTATTTGCACCTCTTTTCTTCTTCTCTTTGTTTTTGCACACATGACTGTGGAATACATATCTGATATGTGATTTCTGTGTGCAGTTGAGAGACTGACTTCAGCTTTAGATGTTAATGCACCTAGGCGATGTGAGATGTCATCTGAATTTTGTATCTTTTCTATATTATTTGATCTCAAATCTGGAATACAATTCATAAAATACAAGGCAAGCTTTACAGTCTTCAGTAAAATCTGAGTAAGAGATTACACATTGCAGACCATTTCCTGAAAGCAATACGTATCCGTGTATGTTGACATCATATGTATATATTAAAATGCAGTGGTCTGGATGTAATTATTTTAGTATCTTCATAAATACAAGAATCGAGGTGTTTGGTCTTTACCTGAGCATATGGATTTCTCTTGGCTACGAAGGCCAGGTTCATTACGGGACAGATTTAATTGCTACATCAGAGTTTGTGTGTTGATATTCTACATCTGATGTGCGAAAGTTCAGGGACGCCAATCAGGCACGGTGCAGATGCCACTCTGCAAAATGTTCTCAGACAGTCTCCATCTGTCAGATATGGTAATACTTGCGCTCCATCAATAATTCACCTCCTTAACTCCATGTTTCCTACATCTGAGTGAGAATTCTTAATGTCAGCCTCACCAGAGGATCTACCTTGGATAGACAGGAATTGCCTGATCTGCATTCCCCATTCAGACTGTGTGCTTTTGTGCCCTCGAGCCAGTCGCCTTCTGCAGTTGAAGAATCACCTCTCAGTTTACTCATTTTTTTACTGATTCAGCTGCAAAAATCAGAGCTTCCCTTTTGGGGCAGCATTTTCATCTCATTCTAGGATGGAAGTCAGAGGGTAATTATTACAATTACACCTTAGTATCCAAAATCCAACTCAGATGGACCATGAATTTTCTGGGAAAGCTCATAGTGAAAAACACGGGGGTGGCTGAATATCCAAAATATGATGTTACTGCACGAGCTTGAAGACAGAAGAAAGGGCGGGGGGAGAAGGTGACGTGGATCTGTTCCTCCATGCGTCAGAAACTGCTGAACGGCAACTTGTCCCCATGAGATGCAACTGGCTCCATGGAGCCTGCAAGAATCTGGTTAGATCCCAGAGCCGGGAGATGGGCTCATCGGTGGTCTCCTCTCTGTGTGGGGCTGTGGCTCCTTTGGGCACCGATCAGTGGTCACTTGCTCTAGAGGAAGGCAGTGTGGAAATCCATAGGAAATCAGCTGGAGGTGAGAATATTCCCTAGTACAAGGGCAAATTACTGCCCTAATCATCAATGCTTCAGCATCAGTGAGAAAGGAAGGTTCCCAGGTGCACCAGTTAGCAAAGACCTTTGCATAAGCCCCAGCTTTCATCATCTGAAACGCGGAACAACAATCTTTGAACTTTCTTTGGCCAACTCAGATACAGCATGTAACACAGGAAAAGATATCCTGATGATACCATGTGATAGCTGTGAGTTTTACAGATCCAATCGGCCAAGAATGATCCATCACCTGGAATGACCTGCACGTCCTCAGCCACCAATCTTCGCTGGGTAGAACGAAACTACTGGTTGCACAATGCAGCTGGTGGAAATCTTTCTTCAGGGATACTGATAAGGACATGTGGCTTGGCAACAGGACTCGCTACTAGCCTTAAGTTGGCCCAAAACTCCAAACCAGACCAAAAGTGAATGAATTAAGGATCTTGCTTGTGGGAGAGTAATTAACTGTAGAGAGAAATGGAGGAATGTATCTCAATTTGCTTAAACACAGGCATCTAGTGCAACCATTTCAGATGGGGTTTGGGTCTCCTGTAACCCCTGTGTCACACCTGCCATCCCTGTTCACATACCTACACTATCCAAGGGTCTTTCAAACAGCACTATATTTAGGAAAGCGAATTTCATCCTTACCAAGTCCCTGGTAAATCTGGAAACAGAGCCTGCTCCAGGTAGGGGCAGACAGCTACTCAAGCCAGCTTTGAAGTAGCAGAAGCAGTTCAGCCGCTCTAGTGTGCCCGTCTGCTTCTCAAGAGATGGACTAACCCTGAGCAAAGGCCATGCTGAGCTGGCACCATGGCAGGTACAGCCAGCCTAAGGTCCCTGAGTTGTGTTCAGTCCCGAAGCAGTTGAGCACAACTGCCAAGCCCGGAGCACGTGGCATGGTGAGCACGTGTGCTTGAGTGTGTGATGAGTGTGTATTTCGGAAGGTGTTGGCACAGGGCTGCTGGCCGCAGATATCCTGGGGTCTGCTCCTCCCTGCAGTAGAAGACAAGCACCCAGGGAGCTGCCACGCAACACAAGAATGGTTGTACCAGGCCACACCACGGTCCACCAAAAGTCCATGTCCTGGTGTCCCACTGTGCTGACTGTGGCCAACAGCACCTGTCCAGAGAGGAGCAGGTCAGTGCCGTTTCTCCAGATCACCCTCCCAGCTACTGGACACCCGCTGAGCCACAGCGATGCCTCTGAGACACCCTGAGAAGTGCTCTGACCTCCGCAGGTACATGCTACACATCTCGGGGCTCCTGGTTGTGGAGAGATTTCCATACCTGACTTCAAGGAGCTGGAAAATTGGCCGGCTCTGCTGTACGGTTCCTGGGCTATACCTGCCCTGGACCCTACTGTCAAGATACCTTGCTCTGCCCTAACGCTGTCATGCCTTGACCTTGTCGGTCCTCTCAGTTGTGCTATTTCTGTCTTTTGCTCATTCTCCCTCTTCCCTCCTATAGTCTAGCAGAAACTGGCCCGAGGCCATTGCTACCCATTGCTCCTTTCTCCCCTCTCCTGTCCTCAACCGTGACCTTGAAAGCACTGTTCCCAGACCTGGCCACATCCTCGCCGGTCCCCGTTGTGTCCTAGCCCCGATATTTTACACCCTACCAGCCGTGCCCTGCCTGCTCATACACCTTCCAAGTGAAACATTTCCGATTCCCGGATGGCATTGCATCAGCAGGTTGAAATGCTCTGCTCCCTGGCTCAATCTAATTAAGAGAGAGACCTCTGCGAAAGGTACGACTTTAGTGCATAGAAAAGTGATGAGCCGTGACTCTTAAAAATGTATCGCACAGCACCAATATCTGTTATTTCCTAGCAGATTACGGGGTATGAAGCATTGCAGTTTCTAATGAGATCTGACTGACAGGGTAAACCAATCTGCTACTTAAGGACTTGCATGTGTCTTTCTATCTGTGGGGCTTGTGCTAGAAAGATGCAGCCTACTGTGAAAAAGGCAGGACATTTTTCTAATTGCTTCCATTTGCAGGCTGGAGCTAGGCAATAGAGATGCATTTCAAGCTGACAATCCAATATTTACCTTTATTTCAGCTGCAGACAAATGCCTGGGATGGGTGTTATTCACACACTGATGGTTCCCCCTTCCTTTGCAATTTTTTTTTTTTTTTGTGTTACGCCAACTTCCCTTCTTAAAAAATCTGTCCTTCCTCTAACAGCTCTGTTTGCTGTGCATTTAAGCAGAAGCTCCCAGCAGGCTACCACACCTTCAGCACACAAACTCAGCACAGGCAGAGCCCACCTTTTAAGCACGGGAGCAGAAAGCAATTTCTAGATCAAATAGTAGCTCCAAGCAGGTTATGTGAGAGCTCAGACGTGGAGTTCACGTTCAAATACGCTCATGGGGGTATCTGTTCCTGTGGGATGACACTGGATGCTTGCTCAGGCCCAATCTGGAGTCTGGAGCTAAATTTTGACCTTGTTTGAACAGTGTCAATCAAGGCAGTCCAAGGCTAGATGACAGAGACACCTCAAACCAGAACTATCCCCATGATGTTATTTGACCCTTTAGGAACTATGAGACGTAATTGGAGATTTGCTTGTTACATCTCCAGCTAGTTGGCAAATTGAACAGCGTTTAAATGACCATCCTTCACCTATCCCTTCCAGCTCCCCTTGGCAAATTCCCCGTAACAACAGCCAGCTCTTATGGCTTGCAGGTGAGCACGGAGGACCTTGCTGCAAAGAAAGCAGAGACGATCCACTGAAGCCCATTCCTTCCACTGGTAGGTGCTACTCTTTGCTACTGTAGAGGAAAAAAACGCCCTTCAACTAAAAGCAAAACCAGCTTCTTCTTCCTCGCTTTTCTCTGGACAGTGATCACGTGCAAAACAGTAATGATCACAAAAAAATAATTAAAGATTGAATTGGAATTTAAATACATAAAGAAATCCCGCTAGCGATGTTATTGCACATCCATGGGTACAACAACATGCTCGTGGCCTCCCACGAGGGCAGAAAGAACCTCAAACACTCCGCTCCACGAGCTCTGCACGGTACATAGGTTCTAGGGTTAAAGGTCCCTCTCCATCCCTCCTCCGGGCTCTTTCTACCACAGCAATCTCTGCCACCAACTCTCCTGATCTTTGCTGTCCCACTGAATTCCTGGAGGGAGAGCCGCAAGCAACGCTTTACATGCCTACCCCTCCTTTTTGGCCATCTGCTTGTTTTTTGAATTAGAAACCAGCATGCGTTTGCTCTGCAGGAGAGCTGAGCTGCTCCACCGGCTGCGTGCACAGAGGTGACAGCCGCACCGACTGAAAAACAGCCATTCGCCACGAGGAGCGTCAGGACACAGTGAATTTCACCCGGAGATACCAGCGAGATGTGCCGCAGCGCTGTGGGAACGGAGAAGGCTGTGACCCTTAACAGAGGATGAGGACACTTCTTTCCATTTTGGCACTTTTCTGCCTGTTCAAAATCAACTTTTGTCCCTTGGAATCACAAAGCACAGGATGGTCTTCCCTTTTCTGGATCTCTCTCAGGTTCCTTAGGAGACCTGGTGTCTGTCCTGACATTTAGGATCCATTTCAGGGTTGTAACCTTTTAGTAAGATTGTTACTTCCAACCATTCATCTTCCACGCTTGCATGGCCTGCCTGCCTTCGCATCCCCGCTGCTGTGTCTCCAACCAGCGCCACGTAGGTCTTTCAGATTTCAACCCGCCGTGCCCCGCGATGCCCGATAAAATAAATACAATGCCCGTTTTAGGAGGGATGCTGTAAAAGGCATATTTTCACCCCACCTTTAATGAGTTTGCTCAGATCACCGTTTCCATCCCTGCACGTTGCTGCCTCAGTGTCTCCAGTGCAGTCACGGTTGCAGCCCAACAGCTTGTCTGATGCTTGATGTGATTTCCATAGCCTGAAGCTGTGGAAGTGCAGGGGACTAAGAGAAGACAGGAAGAGAAGGCCCTTGGACCCAACTAAGAGGATTGCTAAAATGTTCCTATGGTATTTTTAAAATGAGCAAACGAATAAAGCCGCTCTCCATGCACACAAGAACCTGCCTAGCCCCTTCACGGCTAAAGCCAGTGGTGTATCACATGTATTTTATGCTTTACGTGGACCTCGAAATGAGCTTTCACATTCGTCTTTGTATTTCTACGGTATGAGAAAGCCTGTATTAACCTAGGCAGTTTCTGGACACTGTGGCGGGGCTGCGGTTTTGGTCTCCTGATCCAGACTCAGACCTGCTCTGCAGACTGTGCAGCCTGGGGAGCCGGTGGGAAAGCCCTGTGGCCTCTTTCCAGCCCACATATTTCATGTTTCATGCAAAAAACTGAAGCGCAGGGAGCGACGGAAGGCCCCCTGGGTGGCATGGACACCCAAGGCTGGAAACCTGGCAGAAGTCCTTGGCCCACCCATTAAGCCATAGGCAACATGTCCCACACTGGCTTACCAGGGAGCCACGAGCACGTGGTGAGCGCACACCACACCATTGCCAACAGCGTACAACTTGGTTTTGCTCCACGTTTTTGCTACGATCACCCACATACCGAGTTCTGTGTAGTCAAATAAAGCAAATATTGATGACTACTCTGTGATTTACAAGAACCACCACCAAGATGACAGTGAATACCAGGACTCACACCCACAGGACATGCTTTCAAAACCTGGTCTGCAAAGAAAACAAATACCCACCCCACGTGCCACAGACCTGGATAAACACAACGATCCAATTCCAGCTGGACAGCCAGAGTTTTCTGAACTTAGACCTTATACTAAAGGAACTGCAGTTCTCTAAGTAACTGGTCAGTGGCTAAGTATCGTCACGGAGGCGAAAGTCACTAAAGGCAGAAATTAAGAAGAAAAACTTCTAACACGAAAAATCCCTTCACTTTAATTACCATTAGCAATGCAGCATGACAGAGAGAGATAAACACACATGCACCTACACAAATAAGAAGCTTGGGAACACAAAGTAATTACTTTGATTTTTTTTTTTCCCCACCGACATTCAAAACTTATTAGTCTCAAGAAAGCACATATCAGCAAAAGGCTGTCACCTCAGGGATAAATGAGGAATTTGTTTGTAATTCATTTCCAGGAGAATATATCCTGATGTTGCTAATGCAGAGTAGGAATGTGCTCTGGCCAAGTCTAACAGCCAAAACCACTTCTTAAAAATGTTTATTCACATCTTCCTGAGCTTGTGTCCCTGGAAATGCGAACGCCAGTTTCTGCTGGCTGAGAAGTTCACGTCCATTGATTGTTGCACTAATACACCAAGAACCAAGCAAAGAAAGTCAATGAAGCCTCTCAGTTTTTCAGTCCATTTCCAGTTTAGGAAAATTGAATTAATCTCTTTACTCAGAGCAACTCAGACATCCACATTCAGGCAATGAAAATCATTACTGAGGCCACTAAAACCTATATCTTTAAAGGTTACAGTGCGAAAATTAAAAGCACCTCCGGGAAAAACTGAAATGGCTGATCAAAATAAAACTGTTGAGTCAACAGTGGAAAGCCTGGGCAGGACCGGTGCCTTCCAGTACTGAGTGGTATTTTAAGATGCTTCCTCTGCCATATGGAGCGATACTGAAGAGTGGATGCTATGTGATTTCACACATCGCAGAGCGTTCGGACATTAGGGATGTAGGAGCTGCCAAATGAATTCAGCCCCCTAATCCAGTTAATACAGGGCCCCTATTGGGTGTAAAAACCCATCGAGGGTGCTTACAGACTGATCTGCCCACCTGCAAAGTCACCTCCAGACCCCAGGCAGCCGAAAAGGGCTCACCTTGCCTAGTGACCGACGTCTGTCGTGGATAATTCCACCTGAGCAGGTCACCTCTGCTCCCTGATCCTTGTGAGAAAGGAACAGGCACTCCTAGAAGGCCCTTCATCTCATTTCAAAGATAATTTTAAACCAATTCAGAAAATTGCACTCTAATCATGCTCACTTCTTGCTACTTGCTGTGAAGGGAACTGAGGGCAACCAGCTCCGATGGAGACGTGACTGTGGCAGATCTCTAGCTATAGAGCAAGTATTCATCAGTTCAATGGCTCAATGCATATATCTGAAAGTTAAACTCAGGCTTAAATACTTTGTTGGACTTGAGTGCGTGTTCTTTGAGCTGCCATGGTCCACATATCTGCAAAATGTCTGGTGTGTGTTTTAATTACAAAGCCAGCAAAATCCCCTCCTTGAGGAATATATAATCCATGCAGTTACCAAAGGAAAGGGAGTGACGTGCTGTCACTACCCGGTGGTTCAGCCACTTTCTTTCCACCTTCACGTGCTCAAGTGCTCTCATTACGTGAAAATTACTTAAGGACAAACACGAGAAATGTCATCCCCCAAGAGTCAGGCTCTTTGCTTCCGAACATCTGGTATATCACCATTAGGGCATTTTGGAGTTTTTTCCTAATGCGGAGAATCAGCAGCAGGCAAGGCATTTCCCAGACACATGCAATGAATAAGAAATCGGCTACTCAGCACACCTGAGAACGAGAGGTGTCCATTCTTAGGCTGGAGTCAGGCCAAATGGCCCAAAGGTGGTGTGGGAAGAGCGGTCACTTCTGCACGAGGACGTGTTCGCTCCTCCTGCCTCCCCTCTGCTCCTACCTTGAGCAATTCCCTTCTTCCCCCCTGATGTCTTATCCTAATTTAAGATAAAGTTCCATTTTCAGGAACATTATCATTTCAGAGCCTTACAGCTCATTTCCTTGTTTGTTCCCTCTCCTTCAGTTGCGCCAGCACAGCTGTTTGCAAGGCCCGCTGTGAACCAGACTGGGGAGCTGATCCTGCCAAAAAAGAGAAAAAGCTGATGCAAAAAACAAAACATAGCCCTTCCCCCCAAGCTGGATCATTTCCCGGCTCTAATTTACTGTGTCGCATCAGGGCCCGCTGTGCAAAGGACAAGAAGGGGAAGGTGATACTTGCCGAGGTGTCGGCATTGCGGGGTATATGCAAGCGCAGTCGCAAATTCTCACCGAGCCTTCAGAGCTGGATGCTGCTTTCCTCCTAGATGGTGGTGTGCTGTAAAGAGCTGCAGATCTTTTGTTGCGTACTGGCTATGCATTTTGCATAGCAAATAAGATACAGTATGTTTTGGAGGTTGTTTTCCAAGTGAGGCAGATAAAGCACCAAGTGCTGTTTTAGGGAGTATTTCAGACCTGCACAAACCAGGGGCATTTGGATCTACTCACATCCAATGTCCATCAGGATTCCCAAATCTGGGAGAAACTAAGCCCTTCCAGCAGCTGATTTAACTGAACCACTTTGGGTGTATTGACCCTGCAGAAGGGGATAGGCCTGAAAGGACCCAGGTGACAGAAGACTGGCCAGAGCACAGCTCTCATACAAATTATCCAGGGAATAAACTGACCACCTGCAGCCATTGACAGTGACTTAAAAGGAGTTTTAAGCCTTCAGACTTTAGGAGAGAGACTTCAGCTGGAGACAGCATTAAGATCCCATCTCCAGGTCACATCAGGCTCCACAAAGAAGTCTGGTTTTGTGGCAAAGAACTACCTGGAGGGGATGGTCATGGCTCAGCAAGAAGAGTGCAATTCCTGGCCTTGGGAAGGCTTCCCTTCCCCAAATGACAAACCTGGGACAGCAAGAGATGGCTTCCGAGTCCTGGGGGAACATGGGCCCTCCTCGCTCTGGCAAGATGACCTGAGAACCATTTCCAGGCTTCAGGTGTTGCCCTTCCTGTAGATCTCCGCACCAAAGGCCAGTGATTCAAAGACAAAGACAAAGACTGGCCAAACTCCTCTCTCAAACACTCACGGACGTAAAGCTTAGGTCTGAACTTCACCAACACCTTATCCTGGAGAACTGAGGAAGGGACAAGGAAGACCTTTTGCTTCCCAATGCTGCAAGAAGATGGAGTACATGCACGAAGCTGAAAACAGCCGTGGTCAGCTGGGACCCATGTGAGATCTCCAGTCTTGGGCATCAAAGTGAACTATCTGGGAATACTGCATTTTTCAGTGTGTCTCCATAAATATCCATAAAACTTCTGAGCTGGTCAGAGGAACTGAGACCTTTTCCAACACACGAGTGGTTGGTCGGCCTCGGTGTGGGGTATGCTGATCTCTAACAAGTGTTGACTGGGTATCTTGACAGGAGATCTGATTCTCAGCAAGGCTCTTGCTCCACCAGCTCAATGACCTCTTTGGTTTCTTTCTGCTCGCTTGTAATCAACCAAATGAACTGCGTGGCCAGCTATGTGGTATTCCCCTGTGCACCTCCACTGAGGAGAGCAGACCAGTGATGTGGGTTTCCTCAGGTCAGAATCACCTCTTCCAAAAGCCCCCCTTGTTTCTGTGCCAAGGAGCTGGCACAGCAAAGGACATGGCCATGCCACGGCTTCCAGAAGCTCATGCAGGACTGCAGAAGCTGAAAGTTTGGGAAGTCTCGAGCAGGCACCATGCTGTAAATGTACTGTATTGCAGAAAGCAGTCAGAAACCTCAAGAAGCGCTCTATGAAATGTTGTGAAGGCATAAATTGGTGTCCTACTAAAACTCAAGGCAGCTGCCGATTTAACTAGAAATTAAACTACATGGATGGGTGATTTGTTCCAGCGTAGTTTTAATGAGTCTGTAACAGGGCGGCTGTTTGGGATGCACGGGGCATCAGCCAGCAGCACCCGTCTGGCGAAGGACCGTACAGGGACAGTCTCTGATCCCCCAGAGCACATGGGAGAAGCAAAAGGAGGAAGGGAAGGAGGGGGCATCAAGCTGAGCAGTATTTTTTAATCCTCTGTGGTTGGGATTTTTGGTTAATGCAGTGAAACCACTAATTACAGCTAATTAAACCTGCACTGAGATCAAAGCTCAGTGGAAACTACAGGGGGGAGAAAACAAGAGAGAAAAGGAAGGAAAAGAAAATACAGATTTTGTTGTAACCAAGTCCTTAATTGAAAACTAAAGCAGCTTTGTTAATTAAAAGCAGCGAAAACAAAATGAGGGCATGCTCCACAGATACACAACATGAGTCCAGCATCGTGATGGAGATAACATGTCTTTCCCACGCTGTCAGCAAAGACCCTGTTCTGCTTCTGGCTCCTCTACAGGCAATGGCCTTCCTAGGATCCATACTGCAAAACACTGGTGACTTTTTCCTTCCACAGCACTTGAGGACCTGGGGCATAAAGTGGGGGGAGAGGAATTCCTCCAGACAAACACATTTACAGTTTTTTAAGAACAAGTAAGTTTTTCCCACGGAGTCAAGAGGGTATGGGTCAGTGACCAGCATGGCTACACCAGGGTACCAAAAATACTCCTTGGTAGCTTGCAATATCCTTTCTCGCGGGCTGCTCCATTTGCTTTTGAATCTCCTAAGTGCTGTGGTGGATACCTGAGTTACCGTGCCTGGTACCCAAGGTGTCTACTCAACTAACGTGGGTTTTACTCAAACTGAATGATCTTAAACACCCCAAACTTTCGCGTGGCTTGAGTGCAGCCCCAGATTTTCTCCCGGCTTGAACGCAGCCCCAAGGGAGAACATCTGAGATGCCTTTCTCACCCAGTTCTGAACCACAAGTGAGGACAGGCAGCAAAGGAGCATCACAGGAGCACTGCAGAGGCACCTGAGAGCGGAACAGCAGTCTGCCACTGAATGAAGGGGATTCACGTCAGGATCTGTTGGACATGGCGTTCAACGCACCCAAGTCAAGCATCAAGAATGGCTCTCAAAGGAGGCTTCCCTCGACCAGCTACACCCTCAGGCAACCTGGGCACCCAGGCAGCAAACACAGCCTCCTGTTTCTGTATTTATCAAGAGTAAAATCAGAAAGAGAAATAATATTTGGCAACGACAAAGACTTCTTTCAGAGCACTGGGACACCTAAGGGATCTCTAATGCACACTGGCTTCCCCTTCCCTCTGCAGCACCCAGTAGATGGCAGCAAGTTATCGCTTATTCCTCCTGCCTGGGACAGCCTTGCGCATTAGGCAACAGGCACAAATCTCTCCTGCCCCTGTATAATCAAACAAAAAAAATCCCCTGCCTGCCAGTCATAGCAGGAGAGGAGCCCTGAATGCCAAGCATCCGAGCCACAACTGCGCTCGGAAATAAAGCACCCTCTGAAATGTTGCTGCTGCACTTCAGAGACTGTTCCCGGTGGTATTTTCCAATTGTCCCCATACATGAATCAGAGCAATGGATGGGACAACCCTGCCACCTCCATGGGTGTTTGTGCTGAAAGCAACAGGCCTGTCTGCACTGGAAAATTGTAGCACGAGGGCATCTCTGCCTCTTGCCACCGAGGGAGCTAGTCCTGAACCCAGAGGGTCTACCTCCACTCTGCTGCTGTGATTCACTCAAACTTACCAGCAAAACCAGAGTGTTTATTAGGTGCCAGAGCAGAGCTGAGGCTGATCCACTGCTTCCCAAACCCACACGAGTCTCTTCCCATCACACCCTGTGGCCCCATGCAGACATCTCAGCCCCCTGACCTTGGTATCCAGTGTAACCAGTGACGCAGCCGTTTGACACAGGTTTGAAAGAAAGCTCAAGCTTCAGCTGCACCCTTCTTCATCTTTACTCTCTTACCTTCCCCACCTAAAGATGGGTTTTGAGTAAAGGGTGTGTTTCCAGGAGCCATTTAGGGTAACTGGTGTTAATGGTAACTGCTTCCTACAAATGCCTTGGCAGTTCTCCCTTACTTTGAAACCAGCGTGAGGACTGGTGCCGTTCTCTCCTGAATCCCTGCAGCTGGCTGTATGGGTGAAGGGAAGGTGTTTGCCTGGAGAACATAAGAATGCAAGCAAGTACATGTACACAGTTGTCCTGGTTTTGGCTGGGATAGTTAAATTTTCTTCCTAGTAGCTGGTACAGTGCTGTGTTTTGGATTTAGGATAATAATATTGGTAACACACTGGTGTTTATGTTCCTGCTGAGCAGTGCTCTCCCAGAGCCAAGGGCTGTTCTGCTTCTCCCCCCACCCCACCAGCGAGGAGGCTGGGGGGGCACAAGGAGTTGGAGGGGACACAGCCGGGACAGCCGACCCCCACCGACCCAAGGGATGTCCCAGAGCACAGGACATCACTGCCCAGTATATAAACTGGGGGAAAAGCTGGCTGAGGGCTGCTGCTCGGGAACCAGCTGTGCATCAGGTGGTGAGCAACTGCATGGTGTGTCACTTGTTTTGTATATTCTGATTTTGTTATAATTATTATTATTTTCCCTTCCTTTCCTGTCCTATTAAACTGTTTTTATCTCAACCCACAAATTTTACTTTTCCCCCCCCAATTCTCTCCCCCATCCCACTGGAGGAAGGGGGAGTGAGCGTGGTGTTTAGCTGCCTGCCGGGTTAAACCATGACAATCGTAGCCTCATGGGTGTCACCAGGAGAGCACAGACGCAGAACAAGGTCAGAGTAGCAGCTGCAGCTGCATTTTGCCAGGGAGCAGAAGCAAAGGTCATTCTCTTTTGTGAACAATAAAAATTCAAGCAGCCCTTGTATACTGATAGACACATTTGATTACAGGCATCTGAACTACATTTCAAGGGCTTATTCATGGCTGACCTGTGAATAACCGTCTGGCATGCCGATGGCTCCTTCTCCCCATGCCCATGGCTTCTTCTCCCCATGCTTTCTCACTGGGGACTTTCTGCAGCGTGGTTGGGACCTGCCGGCTGTGACAATGTAGGTGCCACATCTACTATAAAGATGTGGTCAGAGCCAAGGGCCCTAGTAACGTCTTTAGCAGCAGGAAAAGATTCCTGGTCCCCGTGGGATAGATGGGGTAGCAGCTGTGTCGTGGTTTAACCCCAGCCAGCAACTGAGCACCACGCAGCCACTCATCCAGTGGGATGGGGGAGAGAATCGGGAAAAGATGCAAAACTCGTGGGTTGAGATAAGAAGGGTTTAATAGAAGAGAAAAGAAGAAAGTAATAATGGTAACACTAATAAAATGACAACAGTAATAATAAAAGGATTGGAATGTACAAAGGATGCACAGTGCAATTGCTCACCACCTGCCGATCGATACCCAGTTAGTGTCTGAGCGGTGATCCCCCACTCTCCCCAGTTTATATACTGGACGTGACGTCCCATGGTCTGGAATACCCCTTTGGCCAGTTTGGGTCACTGCCCTGGCTGTGTCCCCTCCCAACTCCTTGTGCCCCTCCAGCCTTCTCGCTGGCTGGGCATCAGAAGCTGAAAAGTCCTTGACTTTTAGACTAAACACTACTTGGCAACAACTGAAACCATCAGAGTGTTATCAACATTCTTCTCATACCGAACTCAAAACACAGCACCATACCGGCTACTAGGAAGACACTTAACTCTATCCCAGCTGAAACCAGGACAAACTGCTAACCTGAATGGCAGCAGCAGGGAAACCTCCGATCTAACTCTTAGGTGTAGAGACACCTCTGGTTCGCTATGCTGCAGACCACTGAAGGAATGAAGGACACTTTCAGATCCAGTAACGACGAGTAGCACCACTCAAAAACCTTTATCTCGGAGGTCAAAATGACACTCTGTTGTGTGAAATGTTCACATATCATCACTGGTCTCTCCCTTCCCCTTGCAACCACCTCAATTAACTTTCAAGAATAGGGCAATTTTATCACTGCTGTATGTCTGAGAAAGTTTTTTTTGTTCAATGAAAAATGAACCACTAGGAGTTGAGCGATATTTTATTTAAGGATAAGTCTGAAGAAGAAACCTAGCCCTTTTTGACTATCTCTGATGAAATCTCTGCATAAATGTGCAAGTGTAATTTTTGGTGAGGATAGAGAGAGAGCAGGAAAGAAGGCACAAGGGAAAAAGACCTGAACTGGAATCCAAATTTGAAGCTGAATTTTATTCCTTTAATGCCATAAATCTAATTCTGGGTCTGAGACTTCCAAAATTTGGAGGTATTTGAAACTCACGCTCAATCCCAGACTTTGCAGTATGTGCTTAGGTATTATACACAGGAATAAAATACTGCTTTTGCTTTAATACAGTAGTGGATGCCCTAACAATTGACTGCATTTCTGCTGGCCTAGATACTGAACTTGCATATAAGGGAAAAACCTATTAATATTTGCAGGAAATTTAGCAAATGCTGCAAATCCTTTTGCGACAGCTCAGCAGTCAGAACCAGCCTATTTTACCCTTTCTCCTGTTGGTGGAGAAACTCCTTGCTAGAGCTCGTAGAACTTGGCAATTTATTTTTTTCACTGGAAACATGCTCTGGCTCTTCTTCATGATGCTCTGCAGAGAGCTTCCCTACCCTGCTCTACCTTGAATTGAGAGTCTCAAAGCAAAACTCATTTGAAACAAATTTTCCACCTGCCATTGTACTACTCCCAAAGCAGCATAACCTGCTGTTGTCACCTGCAGGTTACAGATCTTTTGAAACATGTGGTTTAAACAGCAAGAGTCTCACCAGAACCAGCGAGCGTTACATGGGTTAAGATTTTGCTGCAAATCCTCTACGTGATTTTGGCTTCAGAGGAGAACGATCTTTCCCCTGCGGCCTCCCTGGTTGGGGTTTCTACTGACTAAGTCACCGAGACAGAAAAGAAAGGGGATGCCCAGTGCTCTTTGAGGCCCATAGAAAGCCTTGAAGAATAAATCAAAAGTAGAAAAATAACAGCAAAACCAACCCCCAAATCAAAAGCACGACACCCAGGAAAATCTTGAAAGTCTTTTGTCCCTTTCTCAAATGGTCTGGTCTTTCCTATAAACTCGAGCACATCAGACTTTGAATGCATTCACTTTCACAAAAGGACCACACAGGACCTGCTCCAGAATTAAAACTGAACATAGAAAGAGTGATCGTATGAAGAGTGATGTATTGATCGTTAGTTGTGGCTGATTGCTTCTTGAACCCCGAGTGTCACACTCTCATGGATAAATAAATATCAAGAAGGCAAGGGAGCAACGGGGGCAGCGAACCCACTGTCCGGGGGAAGCAGAAGTCAGTTGGCTTCAGATGAGGCTTAGATCCAACCCAGAGGGCAAAGAGCTCCATAACTGCCTGAGAAAATCTATTATTCTGCGTGTGTGAAAAAAAAAAGACTAAAAAACCTATTATGTCCTTCTGTGATCAAAGGAACCCACGACTTCTGATCAAGTTCTTTAAAGAAATCGGAGTAAATGTTGAATTATTTTGCACACAGGCAAATGCAAAGACCAGAGATGGGGCACTGAGTCCCAAGCTGGGTTAGACCCACTTCAGAAATCTCTCCCATTCAGTAATGATCACCCGGTTCCCTGGAGGAGTGAAGCAGGGAAGGAATTTACCCCAGTTACCCAGAGGTGCAGGGGGGAAGGAAGAGCAGGCGAGTCAGTATTTCTCCATCAGCTCTGCCACGAAATAACCACTTGTTCTCTGTTTCTCATCTTTAAAAAGGCAAAAGTGATAGTTAGCTCCTGTGCAAAGCATTTACAGATTCCTCTATGAGCAATATCACAGAAGTACAAATCACTTTTATCCTACATTGATGTTCTTTTATGCTTTCTGGGGGTGAACTGTTATGTTTATTTTATAGTTTGAATAGACCTCAGTAACTGGAGTCCCCAGGGTAACATGAGAACTTGTTCAGGTAATTGTAAATTCAGGTGAGCAGGGCAGGGTTTGGATGCACGAGATGCCTTGTTTATGTAAAAGGGGAATCTGGATAATAAGCATTCAGGAGTCATCTGAAGAACAAAAGAATAAAACATACTCTCCAGATCACAGAAATCTGCCCCAAAAGAAAGAGGGAAGCAATGCAGTCATGAAAGCTAAAAAGAATTGTTGTTGAATTTATATTATGGGAAGAAATCTGCATCACAGGTACCACAAAGCAGCTGATGCTGCTGTGCAGAAAGCTCAGGTGTCTCTTCTGAGCTCCACAGTTCTTGATGATGGTACCCAGCAGCTCCAATGATTCAGGAGAAAATCTATTTGCCACGTAACTCATCTATAAAGAGGGCTGGTAGGCGTTTGATGTTGTGAAAACTGCTGGACTGGTATATCACCCATCCAGCAAGATTGGGAGCGGGGAAACACGTTACCTCCTCACCCTTCCCTTCAAACTCCACGTCAAATTGTGCAGCAATACGAGTCAGAGCCCCACAGCTCTTCAGCCCTTCCTGCAAAGACCTCTCCAGAAAACGGCCAGCTGCGCCGTGCCAGCCTCCAGCAGCGCTTGGTCAGCATTTCATTATTTGGGTGCCAGTTGCTGTCAGCACATGCTCAAGCTCTGTTCTGCCTGCCAAAAAACTGGGCTAATTTATTTAGCAATTCAACAGATCAGGGGAAAAAATAATTTAAAAAAGGAAAGATTGAATTTGGGAACTTAATTCCTTGGAGAGTTAGTAATGGATCTTTCTCCCTCCTCCTCCTCCAGGTCTCAGCATTCATAACTTCCCCATGTCAATGTTATTATGAAGAAACTAATTCAATAATGAGATCATTCCCCATATGAGAGCCCACGTAAATGAGGCACTCAGTCATACCTACTCTCCCTCATCGGAGGGAGTCGTGCTTCTCTCGTAATTCAGTCTCCAAGAGCAATGGCCAAATGACGACACCAACTATTTCCAGTGTTTGTGGTGGGTCATATGCGAGTGTCATGAAAATCTCTGTCATTTGATCTATGTGCCTTAATTTGCAAGTTCCAGACTATTCCTTTGGCTATTTCTTGGGCTCAGCTGCCCGTTACTGAACCAGCTGCTGCCACAGAGGATCAGCTACTTGTAACCAGCACCCTAGGTCCACGTGCAAAGCACACATCATTTAGTGTTTGCTTTTACCCATTTGCTTATTCCTCAGACAGTTCCCCTTTTGTGAATAAAGCAGCAAGGTGGGTAAGAAACTTGCAGGGGATCTATCATGTCCCGTTTTGTTTTTATTTTGCTATTACTACTATTTTAAGGGCAACAACACTTGAAGGGGAGACAGCACCTGGCATCCCTGAGGCTCACCCACACTGTGAGTTGCTAAAAATTTACGCCTTCAACAAACCAAAATATGACTTATCTGGGCATGAATCCAGGCCTCAGATTCCTCCAGTTTAAGTTCCACCCAAGACCTATACCTAGAAGCTTTTCCTTGCCTGGGTTTTGGTCTTAGGAGAACCAGACCAAGAGGAAGCCCCAAGCACAGCACTTTGGTGGGACCTCTGCTTTGAGCTCATGTGGAGCTCAACTGATCCGTGTTGCTCTGAATGTTGCTCAACAACGGGGAAAGTGAATATTACGAGTAACACTTCTGCAGGTTTAACTTGATATCCATCCAGTTGCACGCACGAGCGGTGAAGCTTCTGGAAGGAGCTACCTCTGGACATCAACAGTAACAAACACAACGTGGGGCTCTCTGCTCACCTTGCAAAGTCCAGGTCAGCCTCACGTGACATGGTGATGTTTGTCAGGTTTTGCTGGAGAATGAAGATGTTCCTACACATTTTCTTGATCCCAGATTCACTGATGCGCTTGAAGTAGTGGGCACCGTTGATAAGAATGCAGGAAATAAGGTGGCCCAAACCTGCAAGGGTGAGGGGGGGAACAAACAATAAAATCACAGGAGGAAGACATTTAGTGATAGTAATTCATCATAAAACCCATGAATGAGCACTGTTAAGTGGTACATGTGAACTGGAACAGGAGACATACTGGACTGTACCTGGAAACAGCCCTTAGTATCTTCCCTGTGCATTTTAGGAGGACTTTCTTCAAGATTTCCTTCCTTAGTAAAAATACAAAACTGCCCCCGAACACTATGAAAACTCAAAGCTGCATTATCGTTGCCATTGATATTTCCAGGGCACTTCCAGATTTGTAATCAGGCTTTGCATAACATCCCTTTCAGTCTCTCTCTCTGCCTGGGCAGAGCAATGGACCACTACTGCTCCTACAAAATGATAGTATTTTAATCTGTTATCAAGGGTAGTATTTTTCCCTGGTAAACTCACAATCTGCAAGAGCAGAAATGAGCTGCATTTCAATGCACTTGATGTGCAGCCTCTCTGATCAGTCTCAAATAGTTTCTTGTGTCTGAATGATGTCTCCATCTTTCCCCTGCTGCTGAAGGACGTAGTTGGCTGCTGTAAGTCACAGCCACTCCCAAAATGAGGTATCCATTCATGTCGCATTACAAATATCAAAAACCCCAGCCTGATTCACTCAGTACACAGGTCTGTACAAGACTAGATGTCAATTAAATGTCTGAATTAAGAAAATATGTTCATGTATAGGCAACCAGCATGGGGTATGTGTAAATCCCCAAACAAGGCTTAAGAGGTGCCTACATTTCACAAAGAGCGTGTGTATGAATTTCAACCTCATGGCTTAGCGAGATGTGAATGGTCCCCATGGCTCTGTGTGGAGCCATTTCACTCTCCTCGAAGAGACACGGTAGACCTGAGCTGTAAGAGGAGCTCTACAATATGCTGGTGATCACTCAGTTTGCCACAGATTCACACAGCTCAGAAAACATCTGATTAAAAAATGCTCCATCAGTAGCTACATGGGTACAGGAGGGAAGTACACAGATACTAAAAGCCTTCTCCAGTAAGGACCAGTAAAGCAGTGGCCAAAATAAGGCTAGCCAGGCTTGCAAAGCCTTCATCCCTGCTGACATATTATGTTGGGCAATGGGTACATTTCCAGTCCCCACCTTCTCCTGACTTTGAACAACTGCCACATAAAAGGACACATATCCTGGCGCGCAGGCAAGAGAACTGTGCGTCAGCGCCACAAATAAATACAGGGGAGATGAACCAAGACATGATTTATATTCTACAAGGTAATCACGACAGATGAGACATCAGAAGAGCTAATGTTCTCTAAATTTAATTTTAGAAATGGAATGGCTACACTTCAGATAAGAACTGAGCCATAATAGAGCTGTGCTTGTAATATATACATATGCCCTACGGCTTCCCGAGGAAGAACTGTCCTGCATGAACATCAACTTACTGCCTTCCTACTCCGCACGGGCCTGTTTCTCCTATTCAGCCAAATACGCTCAGAAATGGTATGGAGGCAACAGGGTTTTTCAGTGCCCTGTGTTTGCATCTGCTGTAGGTGGCAACAGTACCACAGTCTGCCTTACCCTCAGAAGGAATACTGTTGAGCTTTGGGATGAGAATGAAAAATCATTTTGTTGAACCAAACTCTGATGGTAAATGCCTGACCTTCGAAAATGTACTGGAACTTGTGCTGCTGGAGGCTGGCGCTCATGGCTTCCTCAATAGCACTGATGTCCTTGTTGAGCCGGACAACGAGAGGGTCATAGTCCATACTCTCCACGTTGGCGACGATGGCGTAGTTCCCTTGTTTAGCCAGCGGGATCAGGTAGTGGAAGCAATGAACTCTGTGAGACGGAAGAGGGAGATGTTACAATGCCACAACCCCACCGTTAAACGACCGGTGGGTATGCAGAGTGTTGCCTTCTTATTTTCCTTCCAGTGTTTAAGGAAGTAAAAAATAACAATAATTTATGAAATGGGTGGTTATGTCTGCATTAAACACATCCTCCTCTCGACGTGTCACTGTCCCATCTTGAAAGGTGAATACAAAGGACCCTTCAGTTACAGATCTGACCTACATCATCCCAGGAAAATGCCAAGTGTCTTTTCACAACGTTCTCCAACTTCACACGTGCTGGTTCAGCAGCACTTCCATACTGATGCTCAAATAAGAGCTCCTTCCATGTACCGCAAAGACCTAATAACAGTTATAACTGGCAGAAATGACCCAGGGGACATGAAACGATAATTAGCAGGCCAAGGTTGTGCTTATTCCCAAGCATTTAAGACTATTGCAACTTTTTTCATTTCCGTTCACCTCCGTGGTAGAGCTGCAGGCAACGTGCCCAACCACCATCCCTCCACTGAAGGAGAAATTCTGTTGCATTCAAATCGCCTGTTACGGTTCTGCAAAAAACTGTAATTAACTAATTTCTCTCAGACCTATAGAGGAAAGTGCAATGTCCACCACAGTCGATAGCAAAACTCCTCCTACTTTTGCAATTCTTGGGTTTCACCCACATCACTCAATGGGAACAGGAGGTTGGTTGGGTTCTTCTGAATTTCATCTGTCAGGGAAACATGACCAAATCACAGCCTGGGTGAAATATCCTTTGCATAACTCAGGATCAGCACACTGAGACAGAAAGTTCACACCAGACTGGCCCAAACAAACAGCAGGGACTTGTGTTGGGGTGGGAGAAGCTCTGTGATGGGTATGTCCTGGCTTTCATATCCCCCGTTCTCCTGGAAAACATACTCGAGGTGGCCATCACAGGCAAGTTCAATTTAGGGCAGTTTCAAGAATAAAACCAACTGGTTATTCTCTTTAGTGCCTGCTTCTATATAATCCTATATAGGGGCTTTTTATAGGAAAATACTGTAACAGACATTAAGTAATCTAAAACTCCACAGTTATTTGTAACAAAAGAAACGGTTGATGATGTGAATGTGGCAACAGATTTCCTTAAAGGAAGCAGATCTAAATCCAAGGAGCAGGATCTCAGTGACCACTGTCCTCAGGTCATGCCCACACGGTACTGGAGGAGGAGAAGCCAACGCCAGGCTGGTGCCAACCTGCATCTGGCAAAGCTCTGAACGAACGGGGGGCCCTAAGGGAGGAGAAAGACGAGGGGATAATTGCATCGTCTCAAATCCGCTTTGCTGTTTGCTGGTGTTTTCTGAGACTGCACCTGCAACAGCAAGAGGCCGGATAAATTCCCAGGCTCTTCACAAATGTGCTCCGAGTGCCTGCTTACAGCCCAGGGTTTCTGTGAATGAATACACATCGTACTATGCACCTTGGAAATGGCACGGATCTGGGGAGCTGGCATAGGAGTCTCAGGGAAACCTGCTAGAAACAGCCTTCAGAGGGACTGGGATTTTCCTCTGTTGCTGCAGGTGGTTGCAAACGCAGTGATGAATATGGGGATGCTCCCACCCCGCTGGGGATTTTCCTGGTTGTTAGCATCTCTTTTTCTCAATCCTTTCTACCCGTTGCACAGAGTAACATGCTTTGGTGTATTTACAGCATTAAACTGGGGCTCCTGTTAGAAGCACTAGGGGAGGTGGGCAGTGGTCTGCTCTAAAATGACAGCAAATTTTTTTCCTGAATTACATTTGCACTTATTTCTGCTCAACCCAAGTGTGATGGAAAGCCACAGAGGACTGAGGCCAGAAACCCATTCAGGCTGGTGCCCATACCACGAGTCTGGGTTAGCTCGGGCATCACATTGTAATTACATCGCAGCTGGAAAGCTGCTCGGTTTCCGTACCTTAACAATCTTTTCCTCGAATCCTTCAAACCCCAGCTCATCCGTGATGCCTGCAATCAAGTGGCCAGCAGATGATGGATAGCAGGTTGAGGGACTGCTGACAATAACTAATGTGTGTTTTTTTTTTAAAGCTACACGCTGACTTCACCAGAGCTCTGCCTACGTACACAAGGACACAATATGGCTCAGGATATGTCACGGCAGAACAAACTGATGGTCCATCAAGTCTCATTGCCCGTCTCTGACATCCACTTCTACTTGATGCTTCAGAGAAACGAGAAGCAATGAAAATACACCTGGCTGATACAGTGCGTGAGGGAAAAATGTCTTCCCAGCCCCATAGTGGACAGCTGGCAGCATGAAGAAAGGGATCTGCAGCCTTTGATCTTTGCATGTGAATTCAGAGACATCATAAAATTATCCATCCCTTGAAAAAATATCCAGCTGGTTTCCCAGTTTCTGTTACTATTTGAAAAAGTAGTAAGAAAAGCTCCTATTTGCAATCTAAAGTGCAGTGGCTAATAAATGTGCAGACGCCTGTTAGAGTATTAAAACATCATTGTGCAACTGTCTAAGGACAAAGCCCCCCCCCAGACCCACATTTTTCCTAGTCTCTGACACATAAGACACAGGTGTCCCTAGGAAATTCCACTTTCGGAATTCTGCCTGCATCCCACATTTGGCCATCCATGGTGATGGGATCTGGCATTCCTGGACTGACCTTTGGAGCTACAGCAGGCAAATATGTATCTGTCTCAGATGCCATAATATGTACTCTGGACACAGTCTTAACCTATAGCCTCATGAGCTCACCCGCGATACCTGAATTCGGAGCTTTTACCTGACTTCCAAATGCAGAACCAACAGGCAGCGGTCAGCCATCTCTTGAAAAGACCTGGCCAGCTCACTCAGGGTTTGCAGGATCTGTTCGGATGCAGGGAGGTGTTCCATACTGGCATGGCTGTCCTGGCCAGGAGACACGGCTAGCAAGAGAAGATAGTATAAATTTGTGACATACTTCATTAATACTGCCCAGCTTTAGCAACCGCAGCATCTTGTCTGCTTCCATCCTAACCATGTGCGTTCTCTCTTATCTTTGGCTGAGCAAGAACGTCTATAATTTGGGAGTGTATGAAGCAACAAACTGCTTCTGCAATTGATTAAACTCCGAAGTGAATCTGAGGGGTTTAATCAAGCACCAGAATACATTTGCTTGGGAAGATATTGCTCTGTGATGAGTATTTCTGTAGCTGCAGAATCCAGGAACATTTATCTTGCTCTGCTCGGAGCGAGAAAAGAGCTGCTTGGGAGCCAAAGCACGGCACTGACAGGAAAGATGGTCCTTTTTGGTCACTGCAGACTTCCCTATGTAATCGCAAATGAGTCTTTGCCTGCCCCCAGCCCTTCAGAGGGATCTGGGAGGCTTTCTTCATTCTTGTTAATAAAACACAGCTCTTAGGCAGTTAAGCAATTAAAAAGCAGGTGATACGTAGGAATTGGTCACGGACCAACTGTCTCCCTCCCACTGAGACCTCTTTAAAAAGCCACCTTGAGTTTATCCCAACCACGAGAGCATCGTTTCTCTTGGAGAGGTGTCAGCGCAGCTATAATCCTGCAGCCTTCATCCCTTTTATCACAGTGCCTGAACCCTGAACCTTTTCCCCTGCAACAAGTCGCTGCCACTCGAGCTAAAGAAGTAGCTTCACTAACAAGAGTAACGTGCTGTTATCATGTATTCCACCCTAATTAGAGGAAGCGTATCCCAAATATCCGAGTTCAAGTCCTCATTCAAGCAGCACTTTACAAATGACTTCCTCCATAGGGTGATTAGCAATGTTTGAAATCAGCAGCCCCGCTTAGACAACTTCCACTTGAATTAAATAATGGGATTGCAAAGGATCTCCTGGATCATCAAGTCCAGTCCTGCCAAGCCCTGTGTCCCATGGCCTTGAGTATAAACTTGTGTGCCACAGCCAGGTTGGTCAGATTTCTGCCCTTGCTCGCTCCTTCAAAACATCGCTTCTCTAACAGTGAAGTTAAAGTCAGGGATCTCACTTCCAGCCTAAACTTATTCACTGATGTTTTACATTTGGTTCTTCATATGCCAACATTATTCTTTGTCTTACGGGGTTCTCCATCCCTGGCACCGCTTTCTGTAGAAGCATAGAATCACTGAGGTTGGAAAAGACCCTTAAGATTATCGAGTCCACCTGTAAACCTAACACTGCCAAGCCCACCACTAACCCACGTCCCTACGCGCCATGTCTACACGTCTTGTACATACCTCCAGGGACGGTGACTCAACCCCTTCCCTGGGCAGCCTGTTCCAGTGCTTGACAAAAGTAACCCTGTCCACCCCTTCTGGTTTCAATTAATTTGTCTTGAACACAGTTAACCAGAGCTGTCTGCTGTATTTGACTGTAAGTGATGCCACAAAGGGATGAGAGCTTCCCCTTCTCCCCTGGGAATACTCTTTGCTCTGCTGTGTCTGCTTTTTTTCATGGTTGCTTCACATTTTCAGCTCATAGTTGTTCTGTGATCAACCTCAATAATGGAGGTATGCTATCTGCTGGCTTGAAGAAACATCTCCTTCTCTCTTTTCTTCCACTAGCGTTCCTTACACGATAAACACTTAGCCAGACACCAACGCAACTCTGCACAGAAAGGATTTGTACATCACCAAGGAACTATTGACAATAAACTTTCATTTTGATGGAGACTGATTAAGTAAATGTCACTTGCCACTGTTTGTACAACCAAAGACCTGCTTTGAAAGAGGAACCTACGCTGCGCTTTGGATTCACTCCTAAAATTAAATACACCTTCAGATCTAGTCTGTAAAGAAAAAAAACCACAAACCCAAAATGAGAAGATTAAAAGCCCCAATCTGTTTTGTGCAAAACAAATTGAAACAGAGGAAAACATACAAGACAGAACTGTAGAAGTAAAGGAGCGTGACAAAGCGAAAGGAAAAGACCGCACACAGCAAAGTGCCTAACTGTGCATCTAAATGTACTGTGAATCACAACAGAGAAAAGCGTGCAGGGATGCAGCCATGTAAAACATGGCTCCTGGAAGTAGCCTCCTTCAGCAACTCCTGCAATCACAGCAATGTTTATGAAGTTTTTTTTAAAACCAAGGTACATGGTAGAAAAATTCATAGTCTGGCAAATACTGCTGAAAATTAACTGGCCTGGAGTGTAAAAGAGAAATAAAGAATGAAATGAGAGAAACATCTAGCCAGGGTGAATGGGAGTAACAAGGATGCCCCCTCCTTTGCACACCCTGACACTTCTCCAAGCCTCTCTCTGCTCACTGAGGTCTCTCCCACAAAGAAAATGACATTATCAGCGAGGGGGTGATGGGCTTATTTACACAGCCTCTAATTTCCAGATAACGGTGTTAAGGATCTCGGAAGGCTCTCTGGAAGAGCTGTTTGTCCAGCTGCCACCCACCTCTCAGCTGTGAGACCTCCCAGTGACATTTGCTTCCCTGGAGGGTGGCAGGACTTTTGGGTCACGCAGGATGAGGTCTAGGGGTACTTACTGGCCACAGTAGAAACCAAGAAACCTCACCTTCATTATGGGGGCAAACCCCTTCTATTTCTGCTCAAAAATCCTACATTTTGAGAAGTTTCTATCAGTCTCGCTCCTGGAGATGGATTTGCTGCAAGAAATCATCTCTTTTTAGCAGTGCCGGAGCTGCAGCCTCGGGTTCGATTGTGCCAGCTCGCTCCAGCGATGCCTCCCTGCAAGCGGTGGAGATGGATGGACCCATCACCCAAAATGCAAGAGTCAGCTGATTCCTGCAGTGGAGAGACACGCGCAATTTTTCTACTCTCCAGAATTCATTTACAGTAATTTAAGTGAAGCTGTAATTATATTTGTCAGTGGAGATTAGAGGAGGAGGGAGATGAGGACAATCTGCTCCTTATTTAAAGCCGGAGCACTGAAGCCCTTCTGGGTGTTCCGAGCTCCCCCCGGCGGGGCAGAGGGTCGGGTGCTGGCTTGGGGGATGCACACCAATTTCTCCCATGCACGATCAGGACACCGAAGTGTACTTTTGCTTTTTGTGATCCAAGGAAGACTTTCAGAGCCCATCAATTTTCCCTTCTCCTTCCTTGGACAGCTAGAAAGCACCATTTCACAGCCAACGAGGAAACCTCATTTCTTTAAGTCTCACTCAAGACAGTTTTACTCCATCATCCTTGGCAACACGAACCCACAGAAGGAGCTGTAGCAGCAAAAATAATGAGAGCCTAAATTATTAAGGAGCCCTGAATAAAAACTGTAATAGGGAGCTGGATTTGGAGTTGGCCAGTCCTTTGGGCAAATGGTGACCACCAAAAGGGTGTCCACCTGAAGGTGGACGTTCAACCCACCAGAGCGCACTCCAAGCTCTCTGCTTAAAGAGGGAGATACCTCCAACCGAAATGCTGGAAAAACAAAAGAGGAGATCAGCAGCCATCCACTTCGTCTTCCCCTTGTCCTCCTTCATGACCCATTTACACAGAGTTAAACATCAGCCCTCTTGGCCAACAAAATACGTGATGGTTGGGTAAGCAGTGGCCAACGCCTTGCTCCATTGGCCCTTATCATCTTGCAGCCTTAACGGATGAATTTCATTTGTCTTAAGTGAGCTTCCCATGCTGCTGGGTAACAGTTACGGTTTTGTTTGGGATTTCTTGTAGCTTACTGTAAGCACAGCCAAGATATCTCACTTCAACGAGAAGGAACGTTTCATTCCAGCAAACCTGAGAAAAATAAACTTAACACACTCGTTGTCACCAATGATTTCAATCATTTTGCAATTCAATGCGATGCTGGTGCCTCCTGACAGATTGTGCCTTGTAAATCAATGGATGTAAATTACCAGACCTCTGGAATATTAAACAAAACCTGCCACGCTGCCCATAAACAAACCTCTGTAAGCAATCAAGGTCTACAATAGCGCATCCTGCCCGCTCCCTGCTTGGGCAGAGTGACTGCTAACAGATTTGAATGATTTAATAGCGCAAGGAGAAAAATCAATCTGAGGTAACAGACTCTGCCTCGGCTCTGGTGCAACCTGAACCTGAGAAATAAACCTCCAACATGCTCAGGCTTTACATAGCACTACACACGTTTGCTTTACAGGGGAAAGGCTCATTAAGAAATTTTACAACCCTGTTGGGGAAAAAACTCCTGTTATTTGGAAAAGTGATGCACTATGAAACACTTGCTGTGCCCCACAGGTAACACTAGGGACCAATTCACAGCTTTTAAAATTTTAATTTCTTACTCCCTTCCTCTCCAAAAGAGGAAACTCCAAAAGAATTGCAAACACATGCATGCAAAAAGAAATTTGTTACGGGTTATGTGCTGGACTATGCCTTTAGAGACTCAGAGTTAACTTTTCTCTCTGCTGGAGACTTTTCTGGGGATCTTGTGCACCGCTTTCTCTTTCTGTGCTTTAGTTCCCAGTGCGTAAAACCTGGATATCGTGGTTTTATCCATCACTGCCCTTCGAGCTGACTCTAAAATCTCCACATCTCCTGTTCCTGCAGCTTTTAGCATCACAAGGTGATGATGCCGCTGGGAGACAAAATTGCTACTCTAACACCCAACAAGAAAGAAGAATATCTGGTTATTTAAATGAAAAAACATTGGGTGAAGTTGGGAGGAATTAGGTATGTGATTATATGGGTTTTTTTTAAGTATCTAAGAGTATGGCAGTAGAGTGTGCACATTAGATGCAACATCAAGGACCTATTTCGGTGAGATTTCCGAAGGAAGACATATGCTAGGAGACCTCTGTCTTCTGAAGCCAAACAGCAGGAGGAAATGAATTTTTTATTAAATATGTCACCATTAAAAAAAATCACCTCTGTTTCTATTAAGCCATGGTCTGTCTATCTGGGCCAGAGCCGGGTAAAGGAAAGCCGGAGCCGTGGTGATGCTGGTGAGCAAGGGCTTTGCTGGGCAACAAGAACATCGCTGAGATGCCCAGAGCACCGCTGAGAGGTGACACGAGTGGCATGGGGCTTCGCCTCCACATAGCTGTACAGAGATGGCTGCGTTCGGCCACCGGAGCTAGGAGATACATTAGGACTTGCTGGAGATTAAAAAGCCTAAATAACCAAAAAGAACCAGACAAAGCAAATCAACTCAAATGATTTTCTCTTTATGGGAATAAATACCAGGACTCTGCTCTCAAGCTGCTTTTCTTTTCACGGTTAAACATCTTTCCTCCCACTTTGATCTCTCATTGCTCTCGAGATGCCATCTTGATCTAATTTAGAGAGCAAACTCTCTAAGGAGCAAGGGCCTTCTCTTTTTATCCTCTTGCAAAGTGCTCTGCACACCTGTGGTGCTCGAGAAATAATGAACAACAACTATATGCAACCCATATGGCCACTTGGACTGGTTTCTGGCTGCAGGAGTATTATTTGAAGCTCTAAGGCATAGATCACTCACTGCCTACCTCTAAATTGGTTTGTTTGGGGATCTCAGAGCTGCAGCTTTATCGAAAAGGACTGGAATGAGCCATAAAACCTGGAACTGGATTTTGATTCTCCCAAAGTTCACAAGTGTCATTTCAGAGCTACAGGAACGCAGGAACCAAAGCTAGGTTTCGGGTTTGACATCCTTCCCCTTCTGTTTCAGAAGTGTGAACCTTTGGGCCTCTTAGATACAGCAGAATACTTAAAATATTTATGCAGATATTGCTGCATTGCTGCTTTCAACCTCAATTGTTCTCTTTATAGGTTTTAAATATGGAGAAAAAAATCAGTAAGAACAATGACATCTCCCACAACTTCCAAGATCATAGAATGGTTTGGGTTGGAAGGGACCTTTCAAGGTCATCTAGTCCAACCTCCAACGTAGCTGGCATCTAACACTTTGATTTTTGATGTCAGCCGTCTTCTTCACATAGGCTCCAACCCAAAAGGCGGTTCCTTAAGCCATGCAGGTGGCAAGGACGGTAGCTCTGCACGTCAGTGCTCTGACCCTCACTTCCACAGCGATGGGCAAGATTAACTCTTGACTCCAAGACGAGTTTGCCTGTACAGACACTTGTCTCTACAGACAAGCGTGGGAGCTGATGACCAGAGGTGACCAGCACCTAACTAAGCCAAGCAGTGAGTCTCCCATGCAACGGCCACAACCCTCCTCCTTGACCCTGAACCCCGCAAAGCTCTGAGATATGGAGAACATTTACCACGCACATGGGGGCTGAGCACACAGCTGACCATATTGACTGGTAGACAAACGTATGGGAGAACAGGGATTCTTCTTAAAACAAAACAAATACCAAGAAAGGACATACTTTAAGAGGTCGGGACCTTTCAAACAAGAGATGGAAGGATGGAATTATCTAAACACTCAGCACAGCTCCGGCTCACCTTTTACTGCGATCAATGACAAACCCACTCACTGGTGCTGAAGGGGCAAAGTTATGCCAACACTTAAAGGACAAACAGAAATAAGGAGAAAGCAAGCTCAGGGAGAGCTTCTCATTAATGTTACTGATAGCCAATTCCTATTAATGAATCCTGTTCTCTAGTAGATGCAACCAGGACCGTATGGGAAGGTCCTTAAGGAAGGGATTTTCCCTTGCAAATCTGCTTGAGGTTCTGACGAGGGTGAAGAAGGAAGGAGAACTTGTGCCCAAACCCTGTGAAAACCAAAACAAAACTGAAGGCTGGCATCGAGAGCTTCCTTCCATGCCTCTCTGCCCTTCAGTCCATGTTAAAATTCAAGTGCGGGAGAGGGGACAAGGCAGCGTGCTGGAAAAAACCATCGTGACCTCATTTGTGATGGGTGGTGATAAGCAGGCTGGGCTGCAGTCCCCATCAGTTCAGTAAACACTAATGATGAGGAGAGCACAGACTGTCACCAGTGATAAAGAACAGGCTAAACACTCTATTAGTTTTTCATTTTGTGAATTAATGTTTTTTATGGCGTGTGTACACTCGCTAGTTAATGAATTGTCTCGTTAGAGCTGCCTGTGGAGCTCCTCGTCTGCCTCTGCTGGCAGGCATAAATTTCACAAGGAAATTAGCACTTTTAAAAAGGCAATAACTCCTCTAAAAGTGGTTTGTTTTCCATTACTTTCTACAAATATGCAGCCTCAGGAAAGGGATTATCAGAGGGAAAAGAAAGGTGTCTCCCAGCTAGTGGGGCAGGGCTAAGAGTGTGGCCGGAGGTTCTAGGTCCATCCTACGATAACCCGCTGGAAGGTTTGGTTGCTCAATGCTTTTCTTTAAGCACTTTGTATTCAAGTCTGGAAAAGGCTTGAAAAGACCCCAAAACCTCTTGGTTCATTTACAAAACTCTGAAGAGCAGTTTTTTTTCACTGAAGGAAGCAAAATTGTGTGGGTGCAGCTGCAGAGCAGGAGAGCTATCACAGCTGAAGGTTTTGGATACGGAGGGATCTCTCTGAAAAGGTCAGGGTTTGCTGTTACAGTGCTCCCCAACTACAAAACTTCCTCTGTGTTAAATTTTCTTGTTTTCAGTAATTTATAATGTAACTTTCCCCTTCCTCACCCCTCTCAGAAATATTATTTCTTGTGCTGAATTCTATTAGCTCAGAAGCAACTTGATTTAGAAAGCTTAGTAAAAACCCATTCATCTGCTTCTGAGTTAGGGAAAGTTTTTGGGTTTTTTTTTTTTGCCTGTTTAGTGTTTCCCACCCTTTTCTGTGCTTGGTTAGCCAAAACCAGCCATGCGCTTCACCTTATTTTCATTAAAGACAGGGCAAAATCACAGCTCCAGTGAAGTCAACAGAGACACTTCCATTAATTACACAGAGCCAAAAATTCAACCCCAGATTAATTTCTGTACTTGTTTGTCACTGGTTTCAATAGGCAGAGAAGACCTCTTAAAAATTGTCAATATTTGTGAATGAATGAGCAAAAATGAGTGGACGGAAAACAGAAAACCTCAAGGCCAGCTGCTTTTCTGAAGGCACTGTGTCCTTAGAGCCAATGGAGATGACTTTAGCTCAACTGTTAATCAAGAATGCTTCAAAGCATTCAGAATAAACATAATGTACGTATCATCCAATTAATGACATTTCTATGGTATCTGACTCAAAGCATGCTGGCTCTGACATTAACTCACTGGCAAGCACTGGGCAGGAACACTGGGCATTTGTAAAAATGACAGAAAAATTCACACTGATGTGTGAATCGAGGCAGAGGGGCACAACAGTCATTTATGCACCGACTTCATGGAAGATTCTCCACACCGCTGTTAGGATGTGTCCTACATGAATTGAAATCATTAATTTTTTGGCAGCTAAAAGAATAAGGAAGATGAGCTTTGGCCATGCACTTGGATTAATATAAAAAAAAAAGCCCAAACCTATAAGGAGCTGTCAACCTGCACATAAGGCTTCCTCAAAACTAGAAAAGCAAAATCGGTGACTGGTATTAGGAGACTTACAAAGCAACATGACTGAGCCTTGAACTAAAAACTAAGGGATCAAGATGTTTTGTTAAGGGACTGGTCAACTGTGCCAGGAAAGGAGCTGGTGCTCCAAACCATCTGAGATTCCACATAACTCCCCTTGCAAATGCAAGCATAAATTTCACTTTTTGCTTTCTTTCCTCAGTCCTCCATGATATCGAGCTGCACCTCGCCAATAAATGCCCTCAAAACTTCTTTGCAAAACTTCTCTGGGTAGAAGAGGTCCTGAGAGGGAGGTATTTCTAAAAGGACCTTAAACCTCCCAGTCTATTGAACTCACTGGAACAGCAAGGAACAGAAGTCCTTAAGTCAATCGGTGTCCTGATGCCCAAAAGCAAAACTTGCAAGAGGCAGGGACAAGGTGAAGAAAGTCTAATGAAAATAAATACAGTTAAGTAAGTACCTTAAGGATCCTTGTTTTGACTGTTGACAATTATAGATAGAAGTGTTTTGGGGGCTGCTTGTTTTTAATAGATTGGTTCGCGAAGCAAGAGGAGGAGCAGCAGGGAGGTCTGTGCTGGAAGACAAACAAGAATGAAGGAGTCTTGTCCAGAAGGATGCAGAGGAAGGTGTGAATACGAATATGCATGGGAACTGCAAAGGGTTTTCAAACGTAGGCTGAAGAATGGGAAACACACAGAATCCACTCACAGGAAAAGAGATGAGCACAAAGATGACCCTAATGTCAGCAGGAACATTAATGTTTTGCATCAGCTGCATCAGACTTAGAGTCTGACTTCTCCACAATTCCTGCTTATTTAAGAGCCACTTCCCCCAAGTCCCCTACAAATATAAATGCTGGTTAGATCAGAATGATCCTATGGTCCACGCACCACGGCAAAGTGACTCACTGGTGACGTCAATGATTGACCATACTTTTGAGTCCACTCACCTAGTTTTGAAAATGATTTTGCCCCTTCCACAGTATGGTAAGCTGTCACCTCTAACAAACCAAGGAGAAGCAGGTGAAATTATTGCCATTAACTTTTAACACTAGTGAGTCATTTTCTTCAGAAGAGATAAACAGATCCTAACGCATTGAACCAACTGGAGTGGACAGCAGGCTCTTTGGAGTTATTTCCACAAAAACCTTGATTTGCCCGTATTACTCATGAGGGATCCTCATTGTAAAATGGTTTGAAAGCACTGCTAATTAGGTCACTTATTTACATGACAATCCCCTGCGTTTAAGGCTGGTGGGTGGGAGGAAAGAAAGATGGAACAAGAGTAATTAGTGTAATCATGACGGTAAGCTGAGCGCTGACCCCACCGTACAGGATCAATACTGGGACTGCGTCATGGCGGTGTGCCTATTGTGTGAGACAAAGAAACATAAATGCTGAACATCAGGTCAGAAAAACAACTTCTCATTTTCTAACCATTAAATATTTGATGTAAACCATTGAGGCTAGGGAAAGCTGCACCCGCTAATCCATAAGAACAGCTTCACTGCAGGCATTCAAGGGAAAAAAGGGCACTGAAAGGCACTAGGAGATCACTTGGACAAGAAAACAAGAACTTCTAGTTGGCTGCTGACTGTGTGGTTTCATTCCCCGAGTTCCAGCAACGCAGACCCATATTTAAGCTATGAAATTTCACCGCCAAAGTTATGGAACACATCCATAGCATTGCTGATGGTTCTTGGAGTCATTGATAAAAGGCTCATAAATGCTCTAAGTCAGGATACCAATGGATATTTCCTCTCCAAATGTCTTCTGAAAGGCCTCAGCGCTCTGACACTTGTTCCCCCATTAGGCTTTTACCTTTCAGTGTGGAGTAAGTCCTGGTGACATGACATATCTGCTGAGTGCATGGTCTAAATACTAGCTAGGAGTCTCCAACCTGTTTGTAGCAGCTTTATATAAGTTTATTTGTAGCTTCTATTAAAACTACAAATGTCGATTAATTAGCAGGTGAGCACTCGATGGTTTGGTTTGGACTTGACAGATCCACATTTTAATGTGTCTGAGGATGGCAAAGCCCCCCTGTCCTTGCTCAAGGGGAGTCTCACCTGGGCAAACCCATGACTCAAGACAGGTATCTCGTTCCTTGATTAAATACCAGCCCCAAGCATGCTGTGGACAACGGTGGGGTTTGTAGCAGTAAGGAGATAACACTGGTCATCCCTGCAGCATCCCAGAGACGTCAGCACTGGAACAGGCTGAACTGCGGGACTGACAAGAGGCGGCTGCATCGATATGAGCCACAGCGATGCAGATAAGATGCCCAAGAAAATCTTCTCCTTTTGGCTTCCTCTGGATCTCCTCTGAACCAATGAGATCTGAATGAAGATGTCCAACACCATTTTCAACCAGCTGTTCCCAGGCCAAATTAATATGCTCTACCCAGGTGCAGGGCTTGACATCTTGAGCTTATTGCAGGACTACCCACATTTACGTCACTTGTGGTCAGCTCAGGGCACGGACAAGGTGAACTTGCGTTCATCTGTCAACCACCACGTAGACACCAACTGAGTTAACATGACCCTGATCAAACAGCCTGCAAGGCAGAGGTGGAAAGGGTCCACCCCAGGTCACCGGACCTCCGTTCAGACAATGTGTGCCCATCCATGAGATGGAAAAGGAAAGAAGACCAAGCGGATGAGATCCTCTATAGACAGATAGGAGCTGCCTCATGTTCACAAGGCCTGGTCCTCATGGGGGACTTCAGCCACCCTGATATCTGTTGGAGGCACAACACAGCAGGGCATAAGAGATCCAGGAGGTTCCTGGAACGCGTTGATGACAAATTCCTTCTCCAAGTGATAGAGGAGCCAGTGAGGAGAGGTGATATGCTGGACCTTGTTCTCACCAACAAGGAGGGGCTGAT
>JANZLQ010000005.1:2243797-2299123 GCA_026212715.1 Elanus axillaris
GCCTGGAGCATCTCCTCCTCCTTCTGCACTGACCTGGGGGGCTGCAGGGCTGTTGCTCTCACATGTTCTCACTCCTCTCTCCGGCTGAAGTTTTTGTGCCCTTTATGACTTTTCCCCCCTTCTTAAATACATTATCCCAGAAGCGCTACCACCATCGCTGACAGGCTTGGGCTTGGCTAGAGGCGGGTCCGTCTTGGAGCCAGTTGGCCTTGGCTCTGTTGGACATGGGGGAAATTTCTAGCAGCTTCTCACAGAAGCCGCCCCTGTAATCCCCCCGCTACCAAAACCTTGCCATGCAGACCCAATGCATGGTCAAAGACTGGGACGTGTGTTCTCATCATGCATTGGCCCAACATGCGGTAAGCATGGAAGATAAAGCCCCACCACTACCAGTTAATGAGATTACTGCTCTTGTTCAAGCATAGACACTTCAATGTAGCATCTAGTCCAAGGAGAAAAACAAAGAAGAAGACAGAATTGCTCAAAGGAATATAACAGCTGCCATCTGCCCAAAGTCAGCTACTGAAAAAGTGAGCTGGGTGACTAATGGCCCGTTGACTTGCATATGATGAACCATGGATTCCACTCACATTGAACTGGAATGCTTGGGTTTCATGTGGGCACGTCTTAAAGTCAAAGTTACCGATGCTAAAATGACAAAGGTGGCCGCACTTCTGGCGATCTGAATCTGACTGTGGTGAGCTTCAGTGCGTGGCAGAACCCCCTTGTATTTAGCTTTACTTTCGGTCAGTTATTTCCCTTCTTCCCTCCCTCCCTCTGATGCTCATTAACTTGCTCTGGCTTCCAGCAATGAGATGCTCAGAAATTCAGCTGATCAAACCACGACAGAAAAGAACAGAGTAACTCGTGTGACAGTTGAGCGTTATGGCATTAACATTGTATGAATCTTTGAAACAATAGGCGCTTTTAATTTTTCCTCCTCCCAGCTCCGTCCAAGCACATTTGCATTGCTCTTCTCCTCCTGCCCGGGTGGGATGGAAAGAGACATCTCATCTCATTTTTCCTCTGTTCTTTATTCTTCATATTCTTCCCCAAAAGAATTGCACTCCCTTGTATATCACCATAGCTTGCTCGATTTGTAAATACATCTGACTTACACCACCACCTCTGCCCCACGGCATCACTTTTTACTTCTCCCATATAGATTGCAGTCAGCTCTATTGATGTTCCATTTATGAGATATACTGCACCAGGTTTCATTTATAACCATGAGGTCAACAGCCTCTATCATTTTCTAACACTGCTTGTTCTTCCTCTTGTTTCAGATACTCCTGGCATTTGTGTACAGACATTTTAGTGCACTGGTATAAAGTTATTACAAAGGAAGATGAATTTTTATTGTCAGGAGGACGCTGCCAAGTGAAATATTACACTTCGTACTTTTATGTTTATTCACTGCTGCATGTAACGTCCTCTCAGAAGCCTGAAAGTCACGCTCATGCCCTTTTATGTTTGGAAAATATTGATTTATTAAAAAAATTTGAGTTTCAACTAGAACTGAAATTATAAATGATGTTTTTATTTTTAACAACTTTGACTGTCAGAGCAAAACTCCTCAGCCCCAAGAACTCTCCCAGTAACTAAAGTTTTGTAAATAACTATTTGGCTACTGAACTTTGATAGCATTTTCCATTGGGTTTTGTTTTCTTTTTTTTTTTTTTATAATCTTTAACGTACACCCTGTAAGACACAGCAGTTCTTGTCACTCAGGTATGGAGAACTCAGAGGATGAGATACAGGCATATTAAAGCCACCTTTAGTATTTAGTTGTATTTTAATTGTTAGCTGATTGTATAATCTTAATTATCCTTCTGGATCCCATCAAACTGATCGCGGACAGCTGGAGTAAAGAGTTTAAAGGTCCTGCTCTAGAGCAGAATTATAAGCCATAGGAAGGAATGTCAGTCAGCCAGAGATGCTCTGCTGTCGAGGGACAATTATTTTAATGGAGATATAACACCGCGACTTTATTTAGCACCAGCAAATTTCCCCTATCGCTTCCCAGCAAATAAGGCTGACGTGATTTTCAATGCCAAATTCCCACAAGATCTGGCTGCCCGCCCACAGTCCTGCTCCTCTGTGGGTACCTTCCCCCAGGACTCATGCTCCATATTTGCACGCCAAACTGCAGAAACTCCGTGTATCCTCACTACATCCCCACGAGTCCTGGGATCTCACCAAGCTGTGCCGATTTTTTTATGCAACGCTCTTCTTCTCTGCTCCTCATCTACAGCACAGTGTGGGTGCCTCCTTCCCTACCCCAGGCAGCTGCATTTATCACAACCCCTAGACAACAGGGGATGTTCAATATTTGTACATTTAACATAACCCCTAGACAACAGGGGATGTTCAATATTTGTAAAACACACAATATTTTATTACAGGGATCTAGGGCAATACGAAGGGCTCTAACAAATGCACAGCTACCTCCCCAGGGTCAACCTGTGACACAGGACAGCTACTGGGAATGTATCGGTAGGCAGGTGAGAGCCAAACCCCAGGTTCTAGGAAAAGCTTAACCCCGCATCAGCTGAGCTATAGGTGACTCCTTGCGAGCCACTAACAGCGGAAAGCAGTAGAGCTGAGGTGTCTTTATGCCGAGCTCTACTTCTGGGGCACAGCCACAACCCTCCTCTGAACGTGACCCCGTGCAGACAACGCCAGTGACAGTGATAAGAAGAGAAGGAATGCCAACCACAGCTCTAGCACATTCCAGACAGAAAAAACATCACTATTCCCTGAGAGAAGGAGCGAAAGCTGAAGCGCAGAGAAGTGCAATGATCTCACAAAGGTAGTGCGGGCAATCCTTGACAGCCAGGAGCAGAGGCGATGTCTCCAGGCTCCACTGTCTCTCCCTCCTGGCACCTTGGTTCACCAAAGGTTGCTTCTGCCTTTGCAGGCTGAGCATCGGTGCCCCAGTGACATGCACGTTAGGGCATTCCTCATTAAAGCTGTTCAGTTTCTCTATTGAATTTATAATGCACATATATTTTTAAATATTCAGCAATCTAGCGATGCTTTAAAAAAAAATGAAAGCTGTATCAGCATTGCTACCTGCTCTTGTGCGATGTCGTTAGCAGGGTCTGCTGAAAAGCTCAAACCTTCAGAGCTTACGCTCGAAAGGATGCTCTTGGCACCCTCACGTGGTGCCCACCGCAGTCTGAGCAGATGTCACACCACAGCATTCACTAGGAAGAAAGAGATTGATCTGCTTTGCTTTCTACTTCCCTCTGACATAAACCCGCTTTGAAATCAGGAACAGAAGATGCCCACTCCTGCGAAAATCACATCATTATGCTGGTTTTCCATTTCTAAGACAAAGGTTCTCCTATGGGAGCTACTTACTCTGGGTGGTTGAGAGGCTGGAGAAGGCTGCCTTGGTGCGACCTGCCAACCACTCCAGGCTCTCGTGCATGTTGGCCAAGGCCTTCAGGTCGCTGACGTCCCGCAGGATCTCCTGCTGAGGAATGAGTTTGTCTCCCAGGTTGCCAATCAGAACTTCTGACTCTTTGCCGAAAGCGGCCCTGAAATGCAAATCAAAGCCACTCTCAGAAATACAGCACAGGACAGCAAGGGGGAGACACCAGGAACACCATGGAGAAGGTCAAACCTGTCGGTGCGTAACTCTTCCAGCGTGGGGTCTCAAGAACGTTGTCTGCGGGAGTTTCTGAAGTCTTGTTACAGTGGATAAAATATTCTGCAGCTCATGACACCTCTGTTTCAGGGAGATTTTTTTCTATCCTTCTCCCTGCATTTATAATCTCCTGAATTTCACCTCATTCCTCAGAGTTACAAACTTCACCCCAAGCAACTCCCACAACTCTTTTCCCCACCCCCCACCCAGCATTTACACCTTGCTGAGACATGCAGGTGCTTTCTGTGCCTCCCTGGGATATGCATAAATAACAGGCAGTAGTTTTAATCTTGCCTTGTAAATCAGCTCTTCCAATCCCTGGTTCACTTTTTTCTCCACACATCTATCAAAAGAAATCTCCTGTGAAACCTGATGGCTTATCATGACAAAGTGACAAACAAACGATTTTGAGTATCAGTCCGCGCATTATTTTACTTGCACAGAGATAGCACCTGGTGAAAAATGATGACCGAGACAAATGTGTTTACCCCCCAAAAAGCTGACAAATTTTCTTTCAAGGTGTGTAACTGCTCACGCCACTGTCATGTTCCATCTTTTGCATTCAGATTTAGCTTTCCCAACACTTGTCTCCATGAAGAGCATGTTTGGTTATGTCCCAGAAGTATCTGCATGGCAAATGCTCTCATCGCTTTTGCACGTAGAGAGACTCTGGCATGACTTTTTGTGTACCATTAGGATGGAGAAAATCATGACATGGTTCCTACATCTAATGACAGTAGCTCCTGGCTGAAACCAAATGCATTTCACTGAAAGACTCTAAGTGACGGCACATTTGCCATGGTCCTCAGTACACTCTTCCCATCATTAGTTGCTCTTTTTGTTATGAATTTGCATTCCACTTTCATTCAACTTTGCAAATCTCTACTTCCTGTCATTAGCTCTTTTATGAACTTACAATGAGGAATCATGCTGCTGAGCATAATAGCTGCAACGAGCTGCAGCAAAGTAATCCCATCAGTGGCATTTTATATACTATCTAAGCACTTTTATTGCCAGCATCTCCCTAGATTTGTGGGACTTCACTGTCACTTGAGAAAAAAAAAAAAAAAAGAACAACTCTGAAATGGTTTTAAATTGCTCAATTGAATTCATTAAAGGCAAAAAATAAAAATAGCCTTCATTAAAAAAATCTCTTCAAGGATTTTCTTCTGCTTGACAATAAAAAATATGTTGCCTTAGGCTGTATCCCGCATACTACGGTTGGGGAGGAATCCTTATCTGTTGGCTGTGTCTGACGACTGAGACGCAGGAACATCTCCAACTCCAGCGGACTATGGCAGCGGTAATTCAGCTGTTCTTCCCCTCTGTAAGATTGGGCTAATTTTGATTCATTCTAGCTATTAGAAATATGTTAAATCCTTTCCGAACTTCACGAAAGCCCTTAACAAGCTTCCCTGACCGGGCATTTCTTAGATAGCCATAAGAGGCTAGAAAGCTTTGGGGAGTGAGGACAGATGAGGAACTCATCCCAAGTCCAAACAGGCGTTCAAAGGTGAACACAAGGTTGAACCGCGTGGACAAGTTCACAGCTAGGCTAGACCTTTTTTTTTCTTTTTTTTTTTTTTGGTAAAGCATGATTTTTCTTTAAAGTAAAACATGTTATTGACTTCTACAGCAAACATGAAACACCTCACTTGGCTCTACCCACCTACAAACACTCAGATATCCTCGTCTGTTCCCGTGGAGCAGAAGACAGTTCCTAGATATGCTTTTTCCCCTCCAACCAAACCACTCCTGTTGACTTTGACTGTCAAATCCCACTGGCAACGGCATCAATCACTCAGAAAAGTAAGAAATGAAACATTTGGTGAATTTCTACCTTCACTAACATGGCTTTCCAGCACAAAATGTCGTAGAAAAAGCACTTTTTTGGGAACCACGATTTGAGAGCTGTTGAATGAGGAGTCACTACCACGCCGCTGCCCACAACCGCGATTACAAATTTGGTTTTATCACGGGGACAACTCTTCTGCCTTCCCACATGCAGAAAGAAATGGTTTTGGCACCCCTTTGGATAGATAGCCTGTGCATGAATAATACAGTGCTTTCAGTCAGGCTGGGAAAAATCTATACAATACAAAGCATGCTGTATTTCCTATTTTTGCTCCTGGAAGGAATACAAATAAGGTCTTCTATGGGAAGCTATACTCTAAAATGTTGTTGGGATCAACGAGATTCTGCTACTCGCTCTAGAACAACATAAGTTTGTATCAGAAAGGCAGTAAATATATTTAATTGTTTTCTTTAATACCTGTCCTTGACTGCAGAAACCCCAATTCACTCTTTCGCACAAAATGAAACCTATAATAGAGACAACCTTCAGCAAGTAACTCCCTTTTAGAAGATAACTTTAAAGAGTTCTGGTGGAGTCCTGTGATTTCAATTTAAACCTGCTGTTAGCAAACGTCTCCCTGAAGCAAATTTTTGCTAGTGTTCTGGATGCCTGCTTGAGAGAATATTCACTACCTGCCTTTCTTTGTCTTTATTAAATTTGCAAGGCTAAACATTTAACGGGAAGGATATAACAAAGCAAATCAACTGAATATCCAACCTTAGCTCTGTTTTTTTGAATACCTGCGTTAAAATAGCATCTTCAGACCTTTGATTCCCATACAGCTTCTCAGCCAATACTTGTCACATTTGTATCTGGAAGTGTGTATCTAAGACAGAGCCAGCACATAGAAAGAGATCTGCAGCCACCTTCTGCATTTAATTTATGAGTTTTTGATGGTTCAGCAGGTACCCTTGGTTTGAATTACCACGATTCTGAAAATTCAAATCCCATCCTACCTTACCCATGAAGTTTGCTTTGGACCTTGCCAAAGCTTCTGAGAACAATAAAAGATCCTACAGCTTTTGGTCAGCACCCAAAGACGGCAATTTCCAGCCGCAGAGATGATAGGTTTTAGAAAGTGAGAAAACCTCATAACCAAGTGGTTCATAACAGAGTGTTTTACAAAACTGTAAGAAAAGGCAACGCTCCACTCTCCGGCGATTAATTCAGCTGTGCATACACCCACGCCCAAAGCGGAGGTTAATACCGCCTATCAACTACACCGCGAATAAAGCAAATCCAAGTGCCTTTCTTCCCTGTCCAGCTGTTTCTTTGTGGGAGCTCACTCTTCCTTATACCAATACCTGATGCCCCAGCGGTGCCCCAGCGCTTCACTGCCCTTTAGTCTCGATTCCCATGGGATTTGTGTGCCCTGCATCAGGGTTCCCTCTTAAATCTCTGCTTTGGCAGAGCAGGCCGGCTGTGCTAGCTTAATCCTTGGATTAGCCAAGCACCTCGTTTTGCTTCCCTTTGTTAAACCATCTTCATTTCTCTCTTTCTTTTTTTACTTCCCAAACACAGCAACCAGCAATGTCTCAGCTTTAGATCCACGCTGGTCTCGTGGATACTGTATAGGATGCACAGTGCATCCTTGGCACGGCACCGACGGGGAGAGGCCGCTCTCCTGGTTCCCAAAGAAGTCTTCTGCAGGCAGACCGGCTTCCTCCTCCTCCAGCAGCCAAGAGCAATGGTGATGCTTTTAAGGGATGAGCTGGTAATAAAATTAAACAACCTACTGAGCTAAACTGACTGGAAACAGAAGGACTGATGACAATATACAAGGCTTCCCCTCATCCATATTTCAGCATATACATGAGAGGATGGGAAACTCGGATGTGAGGCATGAAAGGCCAGGGAAGAGCATGTGTGATAAATCAAGATGACCTGTTCCACGTTTAAGGCACTCTGACCGTGCCGGAGCAGGGCTGAAAAGCAGCCAAGTGTCCACATCAATGCCGCAGAACGAGGAAGGAGGTCTCTGATGTACCCTTGGCAGCAGCTTTCCGTTCACTTACTGCTCCTCTCCCTTTTCTCTGCCAAGAAATTAGTGTCAGTTATCCCTTTGGCAAATAACGCCGAGGAAACGGCTGGCTGGGAGGGCGCGTGGAGCTGCGGGAGGATGGGGGGGCATCAAGCAAGGACCTTGGGAGCCCCCCCAGGCACAGAGTGACCCAACGAGGACCTCCTGTCCTATCTCACACCCTCTCACCTGCAGACCTCAGAGGGATGCTTTCCATTGAGCATCGGATGCTTGTAGAGGAGAAGCAACAAAATTAATTTAAACAGCAGATAAGAGCTGCGGCCGTAGAGGAAAAACCCTAAAAGTATCTATTAAAGTGTGAACAGGCCAAAGATGCAAATGCTCTAGGAAGAGCTGGCACAACAAGGATTACTGCTTTGTCACGGTGTTGTACCAAAACCACATTAAACTGAACACCCATGAAAATGTTAGTGAAGGCAATTACTGGGTATAAAGCTTGCCATATAACAACTCAATATGCTACCTAATATAAAGCACTTAAAATACATATAGTATATTATATATTCAGTCTCAAAACATGATACACATTATAATGGAAAGATTATAATGACAGTATTTGCATCAGTTTCATTGCACCTTTGCAGCTTCTTTTGGATCAGCAGATTTTTCTATGGATTTATGTCACAGAAATTTCTACAACCCGTTTGTTTTCTCTTCCTGCACTGGAGCCACAGAGTCAGCCTGGAGACTGTGCTTAAAAACTGTATATAGAAACTACCCAGTCAGACAGATTTCCCCTTGATTAATTCAGAGAATTTCCCATTATGTTCTTATTTATAAAGAAAGAGCGAAAAGGTGGTTTGTTGCCTCATCTTGCACCAGAATTTGTTCAACTATCGTAAAGAAATCATGCAAACACCAAAACAAATAACCCACGTGGACTTTTTTCTACAAAGGGAAGCCCTCTGAAATGATTTGCTGCTGCAAGAACAATAAAACCCAGCCCAGCCATCTTCCTGCAGAAGACGCCGTTTCACTTGTTTCAAAAATTCAGCACCTGAAGGTATTTTAAAAATTCAGCACATGAGAAGATTTTTCGCAGCACATCCAAACAGCACTGTAGTCCTGATAAAAAGCTGCTGCAAAGGATTCTCAGTGGATATAAATTCACCCCGCCAACCTAAGGTATTCGGCTTTAAAGGACTGCAGTTCTAACCCATCCTAAAAGTGACCCAGATTTGAGGTTCACTGGGATTTGCAAAGCCTCGACAACAATTTGTGCATCTCTATTAAGGACCGGCGCGATCGGCGCCGGCACTCCCTGGCAGCTCCAAATCTCTGCTGAGAGGTTGCAACACTGTCAAAAAGCAGACATCACTAATTGACAATTTTAAGCTGTAACATCACCCGCCATCTTCTCGCTTAAATTTATTTGAATATTCTGGTCTTGTTAAGTTTATATTATACAATTTATCACAGCAGACAAGGAAGTGTCTTGGAGTATATTGTGTAGCTCTAATGAAGTGATTTAGCGACATACAATCTTGTTAAAACAGGAGCTGTTATTAAATCTTTGTGGAGAAGCTGAATCTCCACGTTTCTGCTCCGCCTTCCCCTCTATCCCTGCTATGTAGTTTAGGGGCACGGACATTATCCCAAAAAGTATGTTGGAAGAGCTGGGCATTGCTGTACTCAGTTCAACAGACAACGCAATTTGTAGGATTAATGAATCTGAAGCTGGGAGATTCTTCCTGGATTCAGGTCCAGAATACATGTAATCCTCAAAAAAACCCAAATCCAGCCCAAATCCTCCAAAACTTCTTTGTTTTCACAAGAGAAGCAAAGGCAGAAGGAAACTCTCAGATACGGAGGTGTCCTGTGAAGATCCAGGTGTTGACTCAACTCTACACCTCTCAGATGAGGCTCCCAGTAGCAACAGGATTTAGTATCTTTTGCGCTCGTGATCAGGAACATTTTCCCAGAGGATCCAAAAAAGAGGTCTAGAAACCCATGTCATATGAAGTAGCAGACCGTCATGAAATGGAAATGACTCACAGCTATGGTACGCTCAGCTTCATAGTCCCAGTAGAGGGAAAAAAGGTCTACAGTCTGCTGTCAATCTTACAAATTAATCCTTTCACCCTTTAAAAGTATTGCGAATATAACAAATACAGCCTGAGAAATTGGAGAGGGAGACCTTTTGTTCTTGAGAGAGAAAGAAACGAGGAAAGAGAGGCAGAAAAGCTACAATTGAGAATGGGAGGGAGAGCAAAGAGGTAAAGAAAGGGAAAAGCCTTCCATAAAACATTAAGGCTACAGAAAGGACCATGCAGCAGGAGAAACACTAAGACAGCAAAAGAGAATAAAAATAATGGAAAGCTCCAAACCCAACACTACAAAAACCACCCACCAGACAGCAGATGGAACAACCTGAGATTTAGCTTTTGATGAAAACTTTGGCCAGTGCCTTCTGGCTGCCCAGAGAGGCGGAACACGAGAAGACCACCCTACCCCAAGGTAGGACCTGAACTCCATGCTTCTGCCATCACAGCTCGCCCTTTGCACCAAAGGAAGGACTCGATGGTTCAATGCGAATTGTCCCAGCTGATTCCCAATTCTGTTTTCTGGGCTTGCACAAACTGTTTATTTACGCAATGGGAAGTCTACAGCACGTTGATTCTTTTGGAAACAGCTGAAGTAATTCAAGCTGGGACCAGTCCTAGGAGCTCTGGACCAGCCTCCTGAGTTTACTGCCCTACGCTCTGGGGAAGAGCTCAAGAGAGCTTTTCTAATCCCCTGCGGTGTAAAATCGTGCCTCGGACCACTAGCTCCTTGAACTCTGCATCTTGCTCCCAGGGCTAAGCGAAGCTTTGCGTTTGCAGTAGAGACGTGCTCAATCCGCCCACCATCAGCTGCGCGCGCTCTGCCCCATGAAGCGGAAAGGAGAGGAGATTTCATTCTCTGGAGGGTACCCCGGTGTCTTTGGTGCTGTTGGATGGATGATGTGCTGTCCCCGCGCACAGGCGAGATGTGCCGCATGCCCCACGGGAGCTGAGGCGAGAGAGTGGTTCCCAAGACACAGTCCCAATATATATCCAAAACGGGAGAGTTACCTTTGTTGCTCCCATGCTGCCTTCTGGAGGCACAGCCTTTAGCCCATCCCTGCTCTCTTCCTTTAGCCTGACATTTTTGTCTTGTCCAACAGCGGCACTTTTCCAAAGCAGACCCACATCTGCACACAGGCTCGAGTTTTACGTTGGGAATACAGTCAGAGGATCAGCATTAACTAAACCGGGGGAGAGAAGAGATCCTAGTAAGTAGCAGGGATAGTATAACTGTTCTGACAAATGCCATTTGGATGATTTGGTGAAGGATCTGCTGTTGCCGAAGGACCCTTCCATGTTGGATAAATATACGTACCCCCTCCTTTTGGCGTAGAGCAAGGAGGGATGAGCATTCTCAACTGAACAGGGGAAGCAGGGGAGGAAGCAGCAGGCAGCTGGAGCACCCTGCAGTCAGGTTATCCTCATTAAAAAAAACAAAAGCAGAGAAAGGCTAAGTCATGTGGCACATGGAGACGCTGAGAAGTGGTTTTTTGATTGTTCCATTAACTTTAACCCAAGAATCTGATCCCAAGCTCAGTGTTCAGGAGCTTGGTGGAATCAAAAGGTGAGAAGAAAATCACCATCCCCCTCCTAACACAGGTTTGGTATCTGACATGTACAACCAGAATCATGTGTGTTGTGGGAATCTTGAGACCAATGTGGGGTTTCCAGGCAAATCTGTTGCCCCGTGAATTGCCAGCACGCCTTCCTCAGCGCCCCAAAGCTGTGGTTTCCCTCAGGCACACGGCACCTTGCCCCTTCCCCTCCTTGTGCTGCAGGGCTGCACCGAAACCCAAGAATTTCTGCTGTAACTCGAGCGTGACCAGATCTGAAGTTCTTTTTACATTGCTTTCCCTCGTCAAAGGCAAACCTGGAAATGATACATCTTTGGGTTTTATCACCAACATATCTGATTCAGTAATGAACTGAAGGCTAACCTTTATAAAGCGATAAGGGCAGCATATTTCACACTCGCCCCAGTGCCAAATAGCCTTCAGAGCTTTAAAAACTAATTATACGAATAGAGGCATGACTTTTCTTTCCTTTCTCCCCTTGCCAAGTTCTGAGCTACTATAATATGCTCAATCAGGTCCCTTTGTCTGGCCAACCACACCAGAATATTAATGGGGAGATTCTGCTAGTATCTTACCCTGCCTTTTGACATCTATTCGCAAAAGAGATAGTGGTGGGTTAAGACAACAAAATCAATCACTGTCAACACAGATATGCATGAGGATTTTTTTTTTTTTTCAAAGACATTGCGTTTGGATTCTTTTTAATTAAAAAAATGAGTTACAGGAAACCTGGGGAGGGGGAGGGAAAGAAGACTGTGCACTCATATCTCTTCCTGCCACAGTATAAAAACTGGTGGTAAACTTTCAGGACGCATTTAATTTAGCAACATTCATAAAGGGATGCTGCTGAGTAGTTCAAGCACTGCTGTCAGCCTTGGTTTATGTCTGAAAGGAACATGCTCCCATGTTTCATCAAGCTTGCACCTTCCTTTCCAGGAAAGGATGTTTAGTCCTGTCCCTGCTAGCTGAGGAGTAGGGTCTGTGAAAACAGGTGGGTATCTGTATATCAAGGTTTTAAATATCTTGGGTGTTTAAAATGAGAAAGAAGTGAGCTCTCCCAGGCTCTCCCGCCACAGCCATGACCCTAATAACCGAGGTATCCACAGGACCCATTTCCCTTTGGCTCCACTGCTGTGCTCAGGCAGTGATGGCTACAGCAGAATTATTCCCAATTCATCAGCCGTGCCAAGAGGAAAGGAAAGAAGCAACAGCAGTGAAGAAATCATGTTCCTTTGTATCAGGAGAAAGCCTGCAAAAAGTCTGCTTAAATGGAAAGATGACAAAAAATTGGACAAGCAATTAATTTTATTTTGAAGCTTTCAGGAGAGATCTATTCAACCATGCACAGATTCTTGAGGAAGTTTATAAGCCATGTCGCTTACCATCAATGGCTAAAACTGGCCCAGACCAATTATTATCATTTAAATTAATGCTACAGGAGCATTCACACAGCACTCTGAGGAGCTGAAGCTTAAGACATGATGCTCTGTGCAAACAGATACCGAGAAAAGATCTTTGTCCTAATGTCCAGGCTAAAAAAAAAGACACAGTACAGGAGGTTTTCCCAGTGAATTCCATGTTGATGACCTAATAGGCTTTCCATTCGAACACCTCCGATACAATTTCACAAAATACTTGAATTAATGAATAGTAAAATGGCAATATTGGAATAAAATGTTGGCACTGCTAGCATCAGACTGAGCTTGGCCATCAGATTTAGCCTGGCCAGGAATTTACATTAGCAGGTTACGCTCAGCCAGTAGTCCCCAGCACTGCACGCACGGGAGCTCTGGTGTCCCACGCTGGCAGCTCACAAATCACAGTAAGAGCCAGGAGGGCATCCCAACACCTTTCTGTGCCAAGAACAAAGCATAAATGCAAAGGCAGAAATGGAGACTAGGACTGAATCGATGAATTGCAAAAAACTCAGGGATTGCACAAAGACCTCACGGGCTCTGCACTCTTCCCGTATCACTGAAGATTTTTTAGAACACTGGCAAAGCTGAATATCCCCCCTGCAGTATGAGCAAACGTTTCTGTGACTAGACATATTTTATACTCTTTGTCGTTCCTCTCTTTAGACTGCATCATCTTTATGTTATTGTGCTTGCAGTCAGTGAATAAGTAAAATGACAATCTGGGCAAATTAGACTTGTAATTTTCAACAGCTTCACTTATTCCTACAGTTTTATAGCCAAATGCCAATCAAGGAAGTGATGAATAGTGATGGGAATGTGCAGACAAGCTTTTCGACTCGCTGGAATGACAAAGAGGACCTGTTTCTTCAGGAAGCATCAACAATTCGGAGACTAAGCCATTTACAGTGTGCAGGGAAAGGCAATCTGCCTCCTTCCAGGCTTCCACTTGCCTGAAAAGGTAGAAACAACCGGTTTGGGCGCAGCAAGTTGCCTCTGAAAGGCTCCCCTTTGGAGGGACCAATATTTTTCATTTGACTCTCCTTACCTAGCTCCTGGGGGTGGGACAGGGGAGAACCACCACCAGGTCACGGCTCAAATGGAGGACAGCTGTGGTGACAATGCCAGTTTTGGGAATTCCTGCCCGGTACAAGCAGCTGGCCTCTCTGTTAGGTCACAGACTGCTGCTCTCTTCATTGCGTGGGTGATAAGAGTAGCACCATCAACCAGGACAAGGATCTGGCTGAATTAAAAGTAACCCTGTCTTTCCCTCCCCAGTCCCAGCCACTTTCCTGACTGGGTTCACAAGCATGATTCTTCAAATAGCCTTGTTTGAACAACACAGCGAGCAGAAATAAGCAATAAGGGCAGGGAAGGAGCAAGCTTGGCACTGCCACTGAAGCTCCTTACTGAACTACGGTCTCCCTCTCGTCTGGCCTTGTTGCCTATGAGAAGCTCTGCTTTCTCCGTTCTCTTGAAGGACCAAGAGCTTCAGGATGGTTTATTTACCAATCTGCCATATGACTGATCAGCAAAGCCCAGAAACACCCCCCCCAAAAGGTAATTTCCTTAATAATTTCTTGATACCATCAACAGAAGCAAATCCAGGCAACACACAGGAAGTTCTCAGTTCAGCAAAGCTGGTGCCTGGCTTTAAAATCACGCAGCGTAAGGGCATGTGGACTCAAGTTTCATTACTCTGCTTGAGGAAATATCACACCTCAACCTCTTCTCACACCTGGGGACACAACAGCTATGCAAACACCATAATTATTTTGCTTCCAGCAAGTTTTACTGTTGCTGCTACTCTCCTTAAACCCCTTTTACAACTTCAGAAAATATTTTACCTTATAAAGTCTTCCTCCTCCTCTCTCTTAGGTCTCAGTTGCTTGGGCTGAGCCATGTTGCTCCAGTTGGGCAGAGATTTCAGGAGCCTGCTAATGTCGTCATCTTTAGCCCAGGATGCACTGATCACCAGCTTTTCATCCGACTGCACGATGCTCCTGCGGGGAAAGCAGCAACAATCACATTAGCGCGAAGCAAATTGTACTTTTCATGCAATTCGGCAGATACTCGTTCAAATCCCTTTCACATACAAATGTGCGTTAAGCAAGGGGTCTAAAGAGGAATTCAACAAGGCGCTCGTGTGGAAGGCACGGCAACACGGGTGGATGGAATACAAAATTCTCCTAAACTCACAACTCTTGTACTTTGATAGAGTCCTTTAAGGGAAAAAGGGCCATATTCTCCCCACCCTTGAAATCATTCAACCTGCAATCATTTACGCAACTGGAGGAGGTCTTTCCGTACTAGGAGAGAGAGAAGGTAGTTTCTCCATGGCTCATTTGTTCTCTGCAATCTCAATCGAGCCTGCCAGCCGCTGCTGATTGTGTTGTGACTGCAACGTGGAAACCTGCCCAGGAAGACCTGGGTGGAAGCCACCAGCTCACCGCACACCAGCTGGCCCAGCTTGGGGACCAGGTCTGAAGCAACGAAAGGAAACGAAGGGTCCAGGATCTTTTCTCCAGTCATCCAAAACATCTGATAATAGAGATTTCAGCTAAATCGTATGTATGTGTGAAATTGAATCAAAGATCACAGCATATTCCAATTATGAAGACTTTACCTGTTTAGTATTTCTGGCAGTGTAACTAATCTGAATTCCTCACTGGCAACTGCGGGAGACAAACGGGATGCTGTATTTGGAAAAGTCAATTAGGTGCCTATTTTTTGCGTTGGGATTCCTCGTGGATAACCATCAGCATAGTCCTCGTCAACGTTTGCTACTTCACTGGCACGCTGTGACTAGAGAGAGGAACGTCGTCTGCCATTCTTGGGTTGGTCAGGAGACAGCAAGGATCTGGGAGGTCTTTTTCTATCTCTTGGAAAAGGCAAGTGGGAATCAGGGTTGCTGGTGTTTCAGTCTAGATCCCATCACTGATTTCCTTCTCCGGTGAGCACCTGGAAGGCTCTTCTTCTAGGAGGTCCTTGCACAGTGACCAGTTGGACTGCTTCTCCAGCCCAAGAAGAAACATGTGCGACCTGTCACATCACTCAAAGCAAAAGCATGGTGGTGACCTCTCCAATGGGCAGCAGCAGGATTTTTCCCTCCCCTCTGTAACGGGAACGTGGCAAACCCACCAAACAACCAGCATAGTGTGACTTGAGAAAGGAAGCATCTGAAAAGACAAGGTCTTAGAGGTCCTGTTCCTATCGAGGGGTTTAGCTGCAGGTTAACACCAGAATCAAGATCTCCCTTGCGCACCAAGAGATGGTGCAAAAATACGGAAAAGGTTCTGGGACCTGTGTTTCCCCTCAAACACCTACTACCCCTTGCTCAGAAGGCTACAAGCCACCGAGAAATAATGCAGGTTTGCCGTCTCCTACAATGCAAGGGGTTGAACTGTAAATGCCAGGTAGATCTTTTTCTGTTACTGTCCCCCAGAAAAAATGGTTTCTCTAACATGGATAGAAACTTTGTGCATCAAAAAGATGCAGAGATTCAATACTGGATCTGTCAGCCAAGAACTGGAGTTGCTGCTGTTGCAGTATGGACTTATCTGTGCTGGCTCAGCCCGTGTCAGCTCAGTGTGGACCTTGCAGAGCCATTTACTCGGTTGCACACTTCTGGATCCAAGCTAGGACGTTGCATGGGGCAAAGAGATGCTTAGAGCTGTCACTAGCATTCAGGTGGTGATTTTGGGAAGGGTCACGCAAGATCACAATAGAGACCCTGTACATTTCTAAGGGGTTTATGTGGATTAACCAGCCTCATTTTAGACTTCCTGAAAGGTATATTTTGGTCAATAAATAGAAATAAAAGTAACAACACACTGACTATCTGTGTTTTGAAAAGGAAAACAGTGAAAAAGTCATTGAAATAGGAGCCAAGGCTGCTCCATCTTGAAACAGAGCAGATTACTTCTTTTCCCACCAGCATGGAGCAACTTATCACTCCTTTCACTTACCACCAAGAAAACAACCTCTGCTCCCTAAGTACACACCATTTGTGAAAATGAATTTGTCACATGCACTTACATATATATTTTCCTCCTCTTTAAATTTCATGTTCAATCTGCCACAGACAAAAGAATGAATTTTGTTTCCAGCCACAGAAGACCTCGGCGTCAAAATTTCAATTTGGCCTTCTGCTGCTGTTAGGAACTTGGTGTTTTTCCACTTAAGAAAAAAGGGCTCTTTTTTCCAACCTGGTGAAATCCAAGGGAAAAAAAAAACAAACCTCCACCAGAATCTCTGACATCCGAGATGGAAAAACTGAATTTGATGATATCTGGCCATTTCTCTGCCAAGGCAAGACAACTGTTCCTTTGAATATATTAGCCAGTGCTTTGTCCTCTCCAGATTTAAATGACTAAAGTAATAGTCTCCTTCCTTTGGGAGTCTATTTCACAGTTGAACAAATCTAAATCTTGGATAAAAAAAAAAAAATAATCCCGATACTGGGCTCGTGTTTTATTTTACTCAATTTCATCCCATTACTCCCTGTTATTTCCCCTTACAGCAGCCTCGGCTCTCACCACTTTCACTATTTACTCTCTCCAGTTATTTACAGCCTTATCTTAGCCCTTGTGATGTCTACGAATGCAAGTCATCTTTGGGAGTCTTCTGATGGAGTTACACAGAGGGCAGAGCTACTCCTCTGTTTTATGATCCTTATTATCTGCTGTCCTCAAATCCTATTGCTTTTTGGAGTGGGTGTTGGGAGGAGGACAGACGGGAAGATGTTTGGCTGCTATAGCATGTTGCAAACTGAGCTCAGGTGCCCTTGCTTTTCCAGGGTCAGTTTTTTTCCAAAAGCCTAACCCACATGATTCCTGCTTTTCTTGCCTTTCAGCGATGTGGTACTCATGGGTCCACTGGAGCCCTAAGCCAAATTCTCCACTGAAATCAATAGGGAGCTTCAAATTAATCGACGCTGAGACACTGCCACGGCTATGTGGGTCCCTTGGAATTCTGTCCCCATTCTTTCCCATGATTGCAACACCTTCTAATTTTTATTGACAGGTTGGTTTTACTCCAACCACCCCCTCATTAAGGAAGATGTTAAATAGGGCGGTACATACTCCGGTCTCTGTGAGATGCCCAGCTTTTCCCATCAGTTACAGACTCCTTTTCCCCCACCTTTTCTTTCTAGTATCTCAGCCAGTTTTCAACCTCCGTAACTTCTATCAATGTCAATCTAATTCAGGTCCTCAAGTAAATTATCACAAGACAGGATGACATGTTTTAGTACAGCTCAAAACGCTTCCTTTCAAATCCCCCCCCCTTCTCCCAAACTCCTGTGTAATTTTTCCTGCTTCTGTAATAGGGTTACTTGCTACCACCAGTGCCATAATCAACTAATTAATTCACAGCTCACTGGGCCAAGGAAAATGCCATCTGTTTGTACCCAGCTCCCGGGAGCGGATAGGGAATAGGTGTAACACTTCCACAGGTGATGGCACACGAGTGAGGAGGGTTCACCCTCCACAGCTTGGTGGGTTTTATCCACAAAACATCTGCTGGTGGAAACGGCCCCAGGTTTGCCCCGCTGCCGCTCCGAGCTGGGAACAGAGTGATGGGGTACGTCCCTGCACACAGCTGGGGGGCCATGGTTTTTCATTAAGAAAACATCTGGGGGCCATAGGGGGTTATAATAATATAATCTGGGGTTAATCGGACTCTGTTGCCTTGTGCCGAAGGTATTTGGAAATTGGATTTTTTCTCTTCTGAGGGCCAAGGTGATGTTTCCATGCTGAGCCCTGCTCGCACTGCTGAAGAGTTTAAAAGCACGCTCAGCATGTGCCAGGTACCTAACGGCCTGTGGGAGACAGAACCCTGCCCAAAAAGACTCAAAAAGACAACTGGAAAACCAAAAAGTTAACGCAAGAAGGGGAAGAGGCCAGTAAGAAGTAGTAAACTGAGTGGCAAGAGCATTTCCTAGGGACTTGAGAAATCCCATTTGACCGCAGACCCCACACCTTGGGTGAATTCATCTGCTCCTCATTTCCTTATCAATAAAAAGGGGCTTAGTTTTATTTTGCCTGGCTGGAAAGCAGGAACCATCTTTTTTTTTTTTTTTTTTTTTTTTTCTCCGTAACATTTGGAGAGTTTTGGGCCCAGTTTTATCCCACCTAATTTTACAAATTCAGCTGAGCCAGTTCAGCCAGGAGGCTGCTCACCATAAGCTGCCCTTCACGTGCCAGGGAAGAGAACTGGGCACCTCCAGAGAGTTTAGGCACATTTTAATTAAGGCGAATCGCTCTTTGGAAATGTCCATCTTTTTTACAGACTAAAGAGAGTTATTTGGGTGAGTGGTGCCTTTACTCAGACTCTTCACATAGGTTGAAAAAGGCACAAGAGGACGGCTGGTCAAGGGAGAGAGGTTGAAGATTGACAAGAAGGAGGTAGACACACAGGACAGAGCTTAAACTTGGAAACAAAATAAGAATGTGCAAATTCAACGTGAACATAACTAAGCACGGGGCCAACTTCCATAGAAAGACATGGAAAGAGATTGGTTTTAGTGCTCAAGACAGCAAATCTTATCCGAGAAGGGTGTTGGCATGGGATTAAAAAGAAAGACTTGTGTTAAGGGTAGCTACCTTGAACTGGTCATCTTTTTGCCTGTCCCTGTGATTCTTTCTATGGCCTTGCAGTATTTCCCAAAGCCTCATAAACATGGTTTAACTATACAGGCTTAATTCGGGAGTACAGCTGCTTTCACAGAAATTTGCTGAAGAAGCTGCCAGATGTGGGCTGGACAAGACTTCAGAAAAGTACTGTCAACACAGCAGGAGGTTTTGTGGCTCTATCCCCCATTTCTGTTTTCACTTTAATACCCAACCCCTCATAAACTAGTCAGAAAACATAACTCACATTTGTAAACACTTTGCGTCAAACTGAAATTGCACTTCTCACAAACATGCAATTTGCAGAAGACATCTCACCTACATCATATTAAATACGCTTCCGAAATTCGTCATCAATTAAAACAAAAAAATCCATAGTTGCTTCTTACATAAATGTCCAATCCATTCATATCCAGCCCTGTCAGGTTTTTTTTTGCATTCACTAGAAAATCAGAGCCAAATGGAAATCAAACATGAAAAATCTCAGCTGTGCATTTCTTAGCACTGACGTCCTGACAGAGCTATCAGTTCTGCAAAGGACTCCGAATAAAACAGTCTTGCTTTGAGGAGCCTGTATTTGAATACATTTCATCCACGTTTGCTCATATTCCCCTTCAAGAAACACATGCACATGGGGAACGAACGAATGCCATGTGCAAATCTTGCATAAACCACCTCTTTGGCCTCCCGAATTCTCACTATCTTGACATCTCAAGAACAGACACACACTCCCTTGCTCCGATAGCTTCGCCTGATCGTATTAGGACACAGCTCTAGGGAGTTTTTTCCGATTTTAAGCAGCTATAAATGATCCTTCCTCCACTAACTTTATCAACATGAGGATTTTACCCGTCTCAAACCCCCAGGGAAAACCCTGGTGCAAAGGGCAAGGCTGCGCAGAGCCGTACCGACGTGAGATCCCTGCAGAGGGCATAACGTCCCCGCGGATCGAGCCGCTCGCCCTGGGAAAGGCGGGTAGCTGCTATATTCCTCTGCATCATTTGAAATGTATATAGATTTCTATTTCAGTCAGTCATTTGCTAGCAGCAAAACTGGAACATTTCCTGTTTTTCCTCCTGCTGTAATCAGGATATTGCCAAATTAGGGCTGTCCTAATTACTCCTCAGCAGGTGCCAAATCCAGGAATGGTATCAGCAAAGGAAGGAAGGAAGGACCTTTAAGTTCAAGCCAAAGAAATTACATCTATTGTCTGGCTCCAGACAGTGAAGTTTCTTATAAAATATGAGTATTTTGGACAAGGGCACATGAGCGGCTACCAATTTACGCGAGCGCTCAGACAAAGTTTAGCCCACATATGTTCTCACTGCTATTGTTGGCATTATTAATAATAATAATAATGAGCCTGTATGCAGCCGCTTGCCAGATGAAGCTTCTCCTGAATGAAATCAGGCAATAGGAAATAATTTCTTAATGCTCTTGGTCAGAGAACACAAGGGGCTTTTTCAGCTTCCCCTGCTATCGCCAGCCTCAATTAGCTATTAAAGGACATTATGTATAGCAGCTATTATAGCCCACGTTGCCGCAGCATCTTTAGTGTCTTTCAATGCAAGTATTTATCCCTGTGGAGCAGGGCACTGGCCTCCCTCTCCAGGAAGGGCCATTTTACAGATGGGCAACTGGGATGTACAGAGAATAAGTTACTTATCAACAGTTACCCAGGAACTCTCTGATAAAGCAAGTACCCGAAGGACTTACACCAAACGACCCGGCATGATAACTCTGTGCCCGGTGGGACTACGCTGTGTCCAGCTTCCAGGCCGTGGCTGGGGAAGCAGTTAAAGGTGGATCACCTGAAAATGCTAATGAACAAAGACAGCCCGGGAGAGAGCATTTGATGACCCCCTGAAAGAATAAGTTTACAGACAGAGTTTGGGAAAGTTTCACAAAACCCAGTGTGTGTGTATTTATGTGGTGTGTCGTGGTTACTAATTCCTACATTGCCACAAGATCTGAATACCCAAACCTCAATATAATTCATTTAAATCTAGCTGAATCTCTTGGGAACATTCAAATGGAAGGATCTGACTTCTTTTACAAGAAAGCAATAGCTACACACAGCTATTTGTGTTAAAGATGATGCCTTATACTCTCCATCTCCAACCTGAGGTCACCTTTTGCCTGATGAAGAGAAAACCCATGTGTTTTCTAAGCTCTACTACCCCTGTCACCCATGTTTAAAAAGCCTAAAGCGCAGTGTGATGTGGATAAAGTCACGGGGAAGCCAAGACTCTTTATACGCCTATGATCATTACTTCAGATTTTTTCCCCACCTAGCAAGACATATCCTTGACCATCCCAGCAAAGATGATGTCTAGAAGTAACTCCTGCCTACTCATCGTAAAACTGCAAAAGCCCGAGAGCAGCATCTCCAGCATACGCTGGTTTCCAAGCCTGCCTGTACCTGTAGGCAAGGGTGCAGGTGTCCTTGTACTCCTGGAGTTTCACACACACCATGTTGAGGAACTGATCCGAATAGGCGCTCAAGTCGTGCATCAGGTTCATTAGGTCTTGAACAGTCTTCTCCACAATTACCGTGCTCTGGAAAAGAAAGAAAAGCACAAGTATGAATAGCAGTTCAAGCGTTTATCTTAATTTCAGCCTTCCCATGTTTTGCTAATCAGAGTCACAAATACAACTGTACAGCTGATGCTCCCCAACGCTGAGCAGATGCTGAGCAGTCCATGCCACTGAGTGACATGAAGCCGAACAAGAAGAAAAAGAAGAAACCGTGCAAGAGATGAAGAGGGGTGGCTTAGAGGTTTGAATATCAGGTCTGAAAGTTTGGATTTCTGAGGTAGTTGCTGAGGACCAGCAGAGTTCACCAGGTCTTTCCTTCACTAGATAAAACCTGAAAACCCCAAAGTGTGATTTTTAGAGGAACCAGGTACACACAGCTTCCCTGAGCTCTGCTTGGACTTGCAAACCCCGAGCATTTCAGCCTGACAAATAACTCTGGCCTCAGAGATTGCAGGCTACCCTAAAGGTAGGATGGATTTCACCCACCACTCCCATTCATACAAGATGCACGTGTAGAGCACGAGCTTTGTGCTGGCCACTGAGGTTTAAGTAGCACCTTGCAATCCTTTGGTTACCCCAAGCAGTGTATTACAATCATAGGAACAAGAGGGCAAATCTGCAAACCAAAAATGCTGGTCCACATCCCATAGATGAGCAAGTTCAGACAGCCTGCAGAAGGAGATACCATAGATCTGATAATGTCCGAGATTTAAACAGCTCTGTATGAATTTTGGGATGTCTGAGCCACCCCAAAGTGACTCGGCACAGTTTGTATTTGTAACACCACCTGCTGTATTTAATCTGGTTGCTACAAACAAGACAGAAGGAAGGTTATCAAAGTCCCAGGTTGATATAAATTGAATTAATATTAGGCTCGGTAGAGTGGAGGCTTATTTCTGAGCTACGTGCAAAGGCAAAGAGGGAGACTGAAGCATTTAGGGCACCTTGGTTCGTTTAAGAAATTCTGGACTCAAATTACATGGGGGGACCCCAGGGACATCGAGAGAGCTGCATCAAGGCTGAACGTAGCCCTTTTTCTGTGTTAATCAGGACATGAAGTGGAGTTAGTGACTCGGTTGCTTGCAGAGCAAAATCTCATCAAACCCCAAATCATCATCTCTGCCACATCTCCACAAGCCCAACTTCCATCTCTCTATTGATTTCCAGATTAAAGTGCGGCAGCATAGCCCTGATCCATAATCCTGCTCCTCCAGAGCAACCCCTGAGTGACAGGAATTGATTCTTCTCCTCTACCTGTCCCTGATTTGGTAAAAAAGCATCTGCAAACCTCATCCTGATTCAGAGCACACATGACTCCTTAGCATGTGGGGCTTTCAGTGAAGGCTTAGTCACCGCCTGTGCTGTTCCTGATGCATCCTTGGCTCACAAATGCGCTTGGAAGGAAAGAAAAAAAACTTCTCTTTAGTTGCTCTTGTATCTTAGTATGCTTTCTCTTAAGCAAATCACAGGAATTAACCAATCTTTCATAGCGTAATTAGCAACAATTTGGGATTATTTTGTCCAAACAAAAATGTAGTCTGGTGTAGCTGCCTCTCAGATGCTCTTGTTTACACTGCTTCTCCTGTTATTACAAGTATCTGTATTTTAATAAATATTCAATCCCACCCTGGGCTTGACGTGCACAGAGGAGAACAACCAGCCCTACAGGACTTGCAACCCGGAGTCATCGCAAGCAAATGAAGCAAACAACTGCGTAGAGAAGCTGCAGCAGCCAGGGATGCTCTTTTCATACCGATGGGCTCCGAGCTGTGAGCACAGCTCATCAGCTGCAGGATTCAAACGTCGCCCAGGCTGTTTGCTATCCCTGCTTGCTGTGCCAGGCTGACCGCAGCAAGGGCAAAAGCAGCGTCTTAAGAATCTACCCAAATCCTACTAAAATGCGAGACCGATCTGGCATCTCTCCCTTGAGAGTGAACTCAAGCCCATGTATGTTAGGCTGATAAATGCGGTGTGAAAATTACCTAGTAATTTGGGGAAATTAGATCCGTTAGATCCACTGGTCTAGAGGTAGGGCATAGTCACGCCTTCATTGCATTTGGGCTGGTTAAGGAGCTGCTGTCCTTCAACCTTCAAGCACCAACGAGCACCATCAGTGCAAGGGGGTTCAGCAGAGCTGCTTCACTTTGCACCTAGATGGCTTAAAGGTGCTCCCATGGCCAGCATTTGTCTGTCAGCAGAGGAAACACAACTCTCCGATCTGCTGACATGAGCCATGAGAACATCTCTGACTGCACAAATGGAAAATACAGAAGTTGCTGAGCAGCTTCAATCCAAATCCAAGTCTCCTTCTGGGGGCTGATCCTGATCCTTAGGGGTGAGGCATTAAAGTTAACATTTATGCATAGGGAATTAAAAAAAAAAAAAAAGAAAACCCTTGCTAATTCATAGACTAGAAGCATAGACTCATGGAATGGTTTGGGTTGGACAGGACCTTAAAGGTCATCTAGTTCCAACCCCCCTGCCATGGGCAGGGACACCTTCCACCAGACCAGGTTGCTCCAAGCCCCATCCAGCCTGGCCTGGAACACATGTAGCAACCTGGGAGACAAAAGCAGTTTCTCTCCTTTTTGCATCAATAACCATACTTTTCCTTTTCCACTGGTATTTCACTGGTGAGAGGTGGGTGAGATTTTCAGCAGAATCATGCTATCAACTGATCACTCTTAGCTTACCAGGGGAAGGATCTGTCCTCCCAGGCATCCTCGTGTGATAGGAAACTTCACGAGTTGGATGTGCAACCACACAAAGAGGAATCAAACCTGGTCTCAATCCACCCCATTTTTATTTCTTTACATAACTCAACATTTGAGCAAACAACTTAAAACCCCAAAGACTGTACATTAAAAGAGAAGGTAACGCTGGTTTCTACGTAATTTCTTCCACTTACTTTCTCCTTTCTACAACAACATTAAAATCACAGCTAAGCTCCTGCCAATATCTTGATTTTAGAATAAGATCTTTTGATTTAAAGGAAATACAAAGCTACTTGCATGATTTAAAAAAATAGAAGAAAGAAAAAAGGAGATTACCATATGAAAGAAGACGGTACCAGATATGTAATGGCCATTTTTCTGTAGTATTTTAACCTTTTCCAAAGCAATACTGACACATCTGCATATGTCTCTGGAGACATTATGTTTTAGGATGCATTGGGCCAGGTTAAGACCGCTGGATTCATTAGCCGGGCCAGCACAGGATCTTCTGAAACTCAGCGCGTGAAAATGAAAGGCAGCGCACGTATTATCAGAGAGTTACAATCCAGTTGCTTCTAACCCATCTGGATTCATTAACAGCAAATGGATATGATCAAAGCATAATTTTATGGCAAGACACTTCAATGAAGCCTTTTAAAAAAACCCACACTAACAAGGAAACTCATCCACAGAACAATATTCATCTCCTCACACCTGAAAATGCTGTGTGGTGTTGAATCCTAACATCACGCCGAGGGTATGATTCATTACTCCCACAGCACATCGGGGTGAAGGCTTTAAAAGAGTCTTAAGGCTACTAAAAATAAAAAGAAATTCCTTCTTGCCACCTCCTGTCCATTGGCTACCGTCAAGGTAAGAGGATAAAACAGACCACCACTGCTCATTATTGACACCGTGGGTTTTACCTTTAATATATTTTGCAAACATTTATCATTCTTCCTTGATATGGTCCTTATTCTCAGTTGTGCTGAAGCTTCAGATAATGTAAAGCAGCTCCAGGGCAGCTATAGTTTACACCCTGACCGTGGGGCTTTCACCAGCCCAGAGTGACGGAGAATAAGCAGACCCAGAAGTATTATTTCAACACTACCCTTGGGATTATTGTCTTGAGCAACCCCACCTAAGTTTTTAAAAGGACTGAATTCCTCTACAGCAAGAGGGTACTCGATGTAAAACGATGCAGCTGGAGGAATGTTTTTAAGGGTCCCTTAAAACACAGTTTCAGTACAATAAAGCTGGTTCCCCAACAATTCCCCGACACACAGAAGTTCAAAACAACAGGTCAAGCCCACACAAACCTTCAGGTTTTCAATCTGTCCTTTTGTTTTCTCTTAACTTCTGGGCAAGGAGCACTTAGATTAGAGGAACAATCTCCACCCTAAATATTTTTTTCTGCAGAAATCACAGCTTCTCCCGTGCCTGTTCGCTTGCTTCATTTTCCTGGGGCAAGATGGCAAGGATGGGAATGTACCTGTGCAGGGATGTCTTCACCACGTGACGGGCTCTTGAAAACACAGCAGATGGAGGAAGAGACCTTGGCACTGGAAAGGTTGTCGATTATTAGTATATTATTGCCCATCACTTAAAAATCTCCTGGAGATGCCTTGGCAGAGAAAGGCACCAGATGAGTGCAGGATGTGGCTGCTATAAAGGGAAAAAAAAAAAAAAGCCTAATCTAATTTTTAAGCTGGAGTTTAGCTGACATCCCACAATTTTAAAAGTACTATGCAGAGCACAGCTGTAATTAAAGGCAGGACAGGAGAGATGAAAGGTTTTCAAACCTCTTAGAGCTCAGTGCTGACCCACAGCTCTGGGTTTGGGACCCTTTCCAAAGGACACCGGTGGTTCCATCTCACACTGACACCCTGACATGCAACGTTTATTCGTGCATTTTCTTGTTGTATTTTTTTTTTTTTTAATTACAGTTTCTTGGCTGCCCCCAAAAATGTGAAATTCACAGCATCTCCCTTTCCAAAGCATCGTTCGTCCTCCTTTCCCAGCACTGAGAAGGTGTATTCAGCAGAGGGCTCCAGTGACCCATGCTGGGGCACTACTCTTCGGGCAAGAGCTGTGAATATATAAATCATCGTGAAGCCTTCGCCTGCCCCAGCAGAAACGCATCATCCATACAGATTTGTTCCGCTCGATGCAGCCTCACCCGTCTTGGGTGCCGTGTGCTGTTGCATCATCCATTACGGTGACAAACTTCCCCAAGAACTGCTCCGGGTCCTCCGGTGGAGGTGGGGTGCGGAGTTGGGGGCTGCACCTGGAAACCGGGTGGTTGTGGTTTAGGAGACTGTGGAGCATCTCTTTTCCCGCTGGGAAGGCTGGCTTTGCTTTCTTGGAGTACCTGTGGGTGTTAGGCTGATTCCTCACTCTGAGATGAGCTGCAGAAATGAGCTTGCGGCGATTTCTGGACAGGTTGGGATGGATGCAATGAGGCTGATGCACACGCAGTGAGAGCGGCTTTGGATCTGTCTGAACACCAGCAAAGCATGGGGTGATCTCCCGGCGTCTCACCGTTGGGCTCAAGCATCTGACAAAGCCGTAACCCCAGGTCCGGAGGGATGGTCTGGCTCAGGAGCCCCGGTGCAGCCGCGGTGCCATCCCTGCCCCACAGCGTGCACCGAGGGAAGCCACACGCTGGGAAAGTTCCCCTCTTTAACCAAGGCCCCAAGGAAACAGCACCCAGCAAAGACCCATTTCAGCTCCTTTTGTCATATCAAAACTTCACTCTTCCTCTCTGGGCCCGCTGTCTCTATCGTAGCATTGGCCATTCCCACCCCACTTCTCCAAATCTCTTTGCAGGCAGCTGCCAAACTGCTGCCCGCACCGTGCCCAAGGCGAGCGTTCAAACAGCAGAAGACATTTCGGCAAAATGCTCCCACCAGTCCCAGGGCACCTGGGATGCTGTTTGACTTTTTTCTCCCGTCTTTCTGCTCCACAGCTCCATCTCATCTGCTTCCAGGCTGGAATCTGCTGGGCCTGAAACGGGGCCAGTGGCTGCCCAGCGTGTCCCTCGGCACAGCAACGCCCGCGGGAGTGCAAAGGGGATGGAAACTTTTGAAACCCAGCTCACCAGCGCCGTGCTTGGGTATCACACCGGCCTAATGCCACTGGATGCAATGAGATGTAGTGGGCTGTGAATACAGGGCTGAGCTCGATATCCTCTCAGGTATTGGCCTGGCATGCAGAATTCTGCATGAAAATGTGCAATTCTCCAAATACTATATATGCTATATATGTACTATACTTATAGGCTATGTCATCTAGGATCGAGGATAATTTCATTATGACGTTATCCAGTACTTAAAGGGCAGCTGCAAAGAGGACGGAGGGTCTGTCTTCACAAGGAGCCACGTGGAGAAGACAAGGGGCAGTGGGTATGAGTTGCCCCAGTAGAAGTTTCACCTTGACGTAACAAAGACATTTTTTACAGTGAGAACAATCATTCACTGGAACAACCTCCCCAGGGACGTGGTAGAGTCCCCATCGCTGGAGGGTTTCAAGATGCGACTGGAGATGGGGCTGGGGAACCTCATCTCGACACCCTTTCCCATGACAGGTTGGACCACACGATCTCTCGAGGTCCCTTCCAACCTGGGCTGTTCTGTTCTATGACTCATTAATATTATGATTAATTTTATTAGGACGTTTTGTAAAGACTAGCGGGCTTTCGGCAGCTGCGGGAGCTTTGCCAAAGTCACACCCAAGGCAATCAGCTCTAAAATAGGAAGCCCACCCTGCCCGAGCTCCCTCCTCATCCCATGCCCCCACCCGCCGTCTCGCCTCCCCCTGCGCTCTGACCCGCGACGCTCCGCAGCATTAGGCTGCCAGTTGCAATTTGGTTATTCTGCTGTCAATTAATAACGGTTTGTTACTCGGCAGGCGGGTGAAACGGAGCTCTGCAGCGATCTCCCAGCATGTGCTTTGCTTTACCGGTGCCTTGCTTTAGTAGTTGAGCTGCTTAAATACCTGGACAGGCTCTTGTGAGCTGATAAATATCAAGTGCTTTCAGCGCCTTGAAGGGCAATGGGAGACGGAGATAAAAACCACAACTGCATTTACTCCTTTTGCCCAAATTCCAGCAATTTAACAAATATCTTGCGAGGCCACTGAAATAACTACTCTCTCATCTCATTAGATGACATTACATGTTGGGGGAACAGAGTTGAAGATGAAAATCATTCAAAACTGAAAAACAGGAGCTGGGGACCCAGTTTTCCCTGAAATTGCTATAAGCTGGCTGCTTAATCCTACCTGATGTCCAAAAACCAGGCAACATAAGCCCTGTGGCCGGGGGAGCGGGCGCGGGCCGGGCAGGAGAACTGGGTGCTGCCCCAGCTCCGACATTGCCGTGGGGAGCCAACCCGCACCCCTATTTCAGTGTATCAGTGCTGGGGTTACCCCCACTAAAATAGAAGGAGAAAACCAACCCCGAACCAACTATAATATTTTTTTTTTTAGCTAGCAGAGGAATGATGATAGTCTAAATTGTCTGGTTTACTGATTAGTAGTTATTTCACACTGAGTGATAAGGGGGCTTTTCAATTTGTTTTCTTCTGTGGCACATCCAGGGTTTACAAAGGGCTGGAGTTTTTAGTATGTATCAATTCAAATACGTGTTTAAATGCAAAAATTCTTTTTACGGTCTCAAAATCTGATAGCCTGCTTTTCTCATACAGCATTTTCTTCAGCAAAATTCATTATTCCAGTATCAGTTCTGCAGAATCCTGCCTGTTACTATGGTTATACTACATCCTACTACAACTTTGCTTCTCAAATGCTCCTGACTCCAAGGGATATATATATTTTTTAAACTATAACTCTGCCTGTTTCACTGCAGGTGATATTTTTCTTTTTATGGGCTTTATTCTGAAAGGTCCTGAGTGCCTTCATCCCCACGGATGTGAATGGGAGCCCAGGATACGTTGTGGTTCTCTCTCACCTTTAAATATGATGCTGCAGCAGTGCACAAACAAGGTCTTGGATAGATCTTATTTACCTGGCACTGTGTGATCCAGAAAACATTTGCTCCAGTGAACCAGAATATTGATGAAGAGCAAAATGTACATTTATTTTTAAAAAATGGAGAACATGTACCGTAAAATCTGCTTATTACTGTATTACCTTTGACCATGCAGAAGAACTGTTTTCTTCCTCTAAACACTATATTCATTATTTAGGATTTCAGAGTCCATCATTTGAACACACGAGCCGCTATTATACACAAAGTTAACATTAACTGCGGCCAACCCTGCTGAAGTCCCGTAAGTGCACAATCAGTCACAACTATTTAAAGCACAGAAAGAGGACTCTGCCATGAGTATTTTCCAACTATGCTCTGCAACAATTTAAAAAAAAAGGTAAGCGATACTCATCGGCTCTGCAATTTGAACAAAAGCCCACACGGTCTAAAAGCACATGTGCCTTTTCTGCAATACGTGAGGCCAAATCCCAAAGCCAGGGAAGACTGGAGAGGAGGCAGAAGGACCACAGGTATGGCTGGATGGGATCTTTCACCATATTCTTTGTCCAAATTTGAGACAGGCTTGTGCTCCAGATTGCGCTTCACGGCAAGGACAAGTTTTCTTAGAAAGATTTCCCCAATTTCTAATTAAATTGAGTCCTTTCTTACAGCATCATAGGTCAGAATTGGCCACCATCTACCTTCGTGCTTTCTCACGTCGTGTAGGACACGGACTTAACATCTGAGTTGCAGGTCACTATCCTTAGTGACCACTGTAGACTGATGCTCACTCACGCCCGAGACTACAGCTCCTTTGTCCCACCAGAAACCAATTTTTTCACCACCAAGACAGAACAATGTGACTAGATAACCACACATGAAATGCTTTTTCCAATGAGAAGTGCTCCGCTCAATTGCCTGCTCTCTGTAGCCTGGATGAGCTGGTCTTGACAGTTATCGTGACACCTCTCCTGTTCAGACATTTGCATAGAAAAAGGAGAAAACTCTTTTCTTCTTGACCTTCTGAATGCCTACAACATTACAATATTTTTAAGGCTCCTTATTTATTTTATTTAAGGCTTCTAAGCCAGCCATAACGAGACCCAGCAGATGGGAGCTGAAGCTGGATCATACCAGAGCAGAAATGAGCTACATGTTTTTTAACAGTGAAGGTAATTAACCACATGAACAGCTTGCGTGTGCTGGATTCTCCATCTCTGCAAGGCTCTAAATCAAGCACAGGTGCTTTTCTGAAAGACAAGCTACATTCAAACCAGAGTTGCGGACTTGATGAAGAAATTACTGCATGAACTTCTATGGCTGATCATATACTGGAGATCAGATGCATTTATTCTGATTTTGAACCTGAAATACATTTAATGACAAAAGATGCCCGGTCTGCTTAAAAACAACTAGCCAAACAAAACCACCTTGCCATCCCAGAAGCTCTGACACAGAAATATCTAGAAGCAGTGGCATTTCTTCTCCAGAATAAGCACTGCAAATCTATCCCCCCAAAAGACACCGTAACTATTCAGATCTCCTAAATTCCCAACAAAACAGCAATTCTCAGTACATCAACACTTAGCCAGTGCCCAGGAGCTTCCCAGCATGCCAAAAAAAAAGGACTGGATTCAGTAGGTCCATCCTGCTGGAGATGGACCGTCAGCAGAAGCCACTGAGCATCCCCTGCCAAGGTGGTTCTCACCTCTGAAAACGGCGCCGTAAATCACAGCCACAGGACTAGAAGTATCTGCTTGAGGAGATGTCTTCCGCTAGTCTTCAAACAAACAAACATGCATCCCTGATACCAAGCAGGCTGTTAACTCAGCATTGTTACAAGCTTAAAAAGCAGGAAATATAGAAGGTAACACTTGGATAGAATTTTTGTCCATTTATTCCCATTGGACATCCATGCGTGCAGCGCAGGAGACTAGCAGGGAAGGAAAAATTAGGTTGCACACAGGGGCAAGTTTGTGACAGTGGAACCTTCCAGCCTTTGGATTACTCTCCCATCAGAGGTACTGGCACTCGAGACATTTAAGTCTTCACTGAATGATACAGCAGTAACTGCGTAATAAGGAATACTGCAGCTTTGGCAGGGAGATGGACTGGATAACTTAATAGGTCTTTTGTATCTCTCACTCCTCTGATCCTGCTGAGTTCTGTAGCTATTATTAAAGGCATTTTTTAAGGTATTTTAATTTACTTCTCTAAATGGATTTCCATCCATTCACTCCCACCAAGTGAATGTTGTCAGGGACATTAGCAGTATGATAAAATAGCTGTAGCTTCATGCTGGTTTTAATGTGTTACATACACAAAAAAAGTCATTAGCTCTTACCCTTTAATATACCCTCTTTACTGCTGCATAACTGTTTATCACTCAAAAGTGCCAGGCACAGGCCACACTCTTCCTTTATTAATCTATATACATTTGCACAAGGCTGCAATGAAAAGGAATAATAACCAGTTATTTCAAGCACGGTTTGTACTGCAGGAGCTGAAAAGCTCGTCCCTGATGTTTTCAGCCCCCCCCAAATATTCCCAGAAGTGGTCTTAGGATTTTACACAACTCTCCCAATTACAGGTAAACTCATGGCAAGGTGACGATTTATTTCTCATGTACTGAGTGGTAGGTTTTTTCCTCCTTTGTAATATCCGCTCTAGAACATCATTAGCAGTTGCGACACGATACAAATTGAACACAGACCATGAAATTAATGATGCTCAGAAGCGGGTCATCAATTCTGGAAGCAGAGTGAACCTATTTTTTAATAAATGTTTTCATATGGCTAGCCCAGTTTGGAGAATGAGACCCATCTGTATTATTTTTATGAATACTCTATGTGCTCCAAGGTCTATTTCCTTCAGTCTCAGAGCCCCAGCATTTAAAGCATACTTACCTATTAAAAATTTCTTGCTAGAGAGAGGGCATACACATGCCCCATGTGGAGGAGAGATGCTCCTGGAAAGACACAGCGACCACAACAAGGGCAGCTGGCTGATGAAAAAACAAAAGTAGGCGGAAAAAATAGATGGAGAACGGCTTAGCAGGACTGAGCCCCCAAAAGAAGATGATATCGTGCCCCTGGATTTATGCTATGTGGACACCAATGCAAAGACTGTAACTATGATCTAAATTCAACAAGAATTAATGAAAATGCAAATGATCACTAGAAACAAAGTGGCCAAATAAATACATGAACGACATGTAAAGGCTTAACAGTTAAGCCAGGCTGAGCTCTGAGAGCTAACCCAGGGTGAGCTTCTGGCATCAGAGAGAGGTAATTTCACTGAAATTACAAGACTATTTGTCAGATTTTGGAACTAGTGTCTAAACATCCGTTTGTAGGGCTAAATGACAACGTAGAGTGACAAGACCAACGCCACTAGTGGGTTTCTAGAAGGTAACACCCAATATAGGGGGGATCCCAAAAGACACAGGTCACTCAAACCTCACCTTAGAGCACTGCGATTCACGTTTCTGTCTCACTCTTCATTAACCCAACTATAATTAATGTGATTAAGAAGTCTGCATTTTCCAAAGCAATCCTTGGGGAACATGGGGATGGAGCAGCGGCCCTCCAAGAGGGCCCAGCTAATTACATGCAATGGATTCAATTCCTACTGAGACATCCAAAAGCATATTAAAATTGGCAGTTAAATTTATTGTATTGTTTTTTTGTGGCTTGACTTTATAAGCCAGCACAGATGAAAATGCAGTTAAACCACAGGAATGGCGTATGTTTCCTTTTTCCAGAGGCAGTTGTAAAAAACAGTACACCAACTCAGCCTTGTTTAAGCATTTCAACTAGTTAGAAAAGCCTTTCTTCCCTAAACGATAGTTTGGGGTTCATCTGTAGATTATTCTTGTCTAAATGTAGGAATCAGAGAGTAAAGAAAAGAAATTTCCAATATTCCACAATGCTTTTAAAGGTCACCTATCAGCAACTAATTTGAGATGGATTTCTGCAACTCAGCGGCTGTATTTTTGCTAAAACCCTTACGACGCTGGTTTTGTTGAGAACTTGTTGCCACATGTAATGTAGCCCTGTGCACCCAGGGCTGGACATTATGATTGACAGCTATGATTGATGGGCCACATCAACAGCCACCAGCTCCCCGAGAGCTGCCCTCAAGTTGGAGCTATTGGATTCTGCAGGGCTAAGGTTGATCTTCATTCTATAAGGTGAAGCTACACCCCAATGCACACAAAGACTGCCAGAGATGGCCGGAACATGACAATTTGGTTTCACAGCAACTTCTGATGCTTCTAACTTAGGTCCCCTCCAATAGACTGGGCAAAATCAAGACCCTTTCCACATTTCCACTAGAACAGGCCCATGCTGAAATGCATCTTTATAGACAAAACTGATCTTTGCCTGTCTCAGTGGTTAGGAAACCAATAGGAAGGAGTAAAATTTTTCTCCTGGACTGTTCAATCAGCAGGACTCAGACTTGGATGCCCTACTGCACCGGCCAATGCTCTAACCACTACTCTCCAGGACACGAGCGACGTTGGACTCCCCAACCCCTCCTTCATTTGCTTCCAAAGGATTTCAGCCAAATACATTACTGTTGTGGAGAAATCACAATCAAAGTCAGCAAGAAAATGCCTTCCAACCACCTCCAGACATAACTTTAGTAGAGCTGAGGTCTCCTCAGAACACCTTTCCCTGCTCCTCCTTCCAGGTACAAATTAGTAAGAAAAAAGCAAAGCCACTAGGAAATGAGAGGCAATGTACTCAAGGTAAAAATTAACACACACAAAAAAGAACCCAAATGTCCTCAGTCTTGTGAAATTTTAATTTTATGAAGCCCTTGGCATTATGTAGAGCTTCCTAAGTTGGGAACTACAAAAGCATCAGTTGTCTCTTCTCCTGCAAAACGAAGCAGAGGAATTACAAGCCCTATAGTGTCATTTATTCTCTTGGTTTACTTTTCTGTATTTACTCTTGGGGCATGAGTAGGGTTTGAGTGGACCAATTTAAGGGCAACTGAGGGTGCCCTCGCACAGCACTGGAGTCCAGCACCAGCCCAGCAGGGAAGATGTAGTGTTAAGTGCTCTGCCCAAAAAGCACAGAGAGGAGAAAACTCGCATGTTGCACGTGATGGTATCACTTGTGATTTATTCAATAAATTAAGCTTTGTGTTCTAAGACATCAAAGACTAAGGAGATCACAGTTCTGTCCCTGGATGTCCCCAAAGGATTATTTTGAAATTCCTCATGCATGGAGATTGTGAGCAGCTCGCTCCAAGTATCCGACAGCTTGTATTAACATTGCATTAATCAAAACTGAGTGACCACTTAAAACCCCTGGAGATTCAGGTCTGACAAACTCTTCTGCTTAGGAGATGGGAGAACAGACGACGCCAGCCTTTGATTCTTGCAAAGAGAAGTGGCAATTACAATGAGAGTCGTGGGCCGGGTGCAAAATTGAAACACTATTAACCCACTATTTTCTCCTGCTTGAACAAAGCTACTTGCCCCTTCTTGACTTCGACCCACCTGATGACAGGTCCAACTGCAGGACCATTTCTGAAGCAGGATGCTTCCAAGCATCAGCCACGGTGTGAGGACTGAAACGGAGAAAGCCGTATACACATGCCGCACTTTCTGGGAAGCAGCGAGGAATTTGGAAAATGCTATTAGCCTGCAGGGCACTTTCCATTTCCGATTACCCATCTCCAGTAGGAAAGGCTGGCCACACCACCTTAAAGCAGTGTGCGAATGGGATCACTCGGACGTTTGCAGAGAACCTCATAGATGGGGCGCAGCTACTGCCAAAGCAGCTTTCACCATCCTATTCACACAGAGAGGGATGGAAAAAGAAAACCTCTCATAGAGCTCCATCTAACACCTTTCAGCATAAACCAAGGTCTGGATGGGGGCCAAGCTCTGTGATAAATATTTGCATTAGGAGCCAGTTGCACTGTTTGCCCGGCACTGTAAAATCAGATATCGTGTTGAGGAACACTCCCATAGACAAGCCCTGAATTACACGTCAGGGGAAACCTTACGTCATCCAACTCTGTCCTCTCTCCCTTTCACAACCACAATACCCAGGCTGACAAGACCCCAACTATGCTGCTACGGTATTTTATCAGGATCTGCCCAAAGACCTGTACATTAATACAAAAAACCAAACCAAACTCAAAGTATTCAGTCGCACTTCAGTTTCCCACACTACGTGATGAATGTTTCCAGTCTTTTGAGCTTCCTGCAAGGAGCAAAAAAGAACTAAATGAACTACTCAGCAGTTTAGCAACCATCTGCTCATAACTCAGGATTTCTGTTGTAGCAAAGAAACGCAAAATCCTGCTTCCAAAATACAGCAAAAGGGCAGCGTGAAAAAAAAAAGTTATCTTTTCCCCCAAATCACATTCTAGGAGGAAAAAAAAAAGAAAAGATCGAATTGGGAAATGGAAGACCCACTGGGTCAGCTCATTACGAGAGATGTCTAATAACAGTGGAGATGCTATTGTTCAATTCCCAGCCAGAGCAGGCAGAGCTCCGTGTAATGAGCAGTCCTGCTCAGCAAATGGTCTGGATGATACTATAGATCTTTCCTTCCCATCTCTAACTTGTGTATCATTTCCTGACAGTCCCATCTCCCCTTCCGAGCAGATGGCTCCCTACAGTACATCTTTAAGAGACCTCCCAGGCAGTTATGGATGGCAGAGAATGAGCATTTTGTTTTATTGCTTGCTCATACATTATTTTCCCCATGCTAATGACAGTCAAGTTATTGTCCTGTGAATAAATCCATTTAGGCCTCACAATGTTGGCTGCAAGTGAGAAGGCGAGGGAGCAGAGGAAGCCAAACTTGGCACCAGCAGAGCACAGATACAGTCATCCACAAAACATTCATCTATTAACCAAACAGCAGCATTTCCAAACCCAGCAGGGTCACAGCGGAGCCCTGCTGGGAAACAGAAATTAACTCCGAATGGAGATAATTTGTCTCTTGAATGTTGTCGTATTTGCAAGATCTCTCTGGCAATGCCGTGCTGCTAAGAGGAGCGATACTGCCGACAAGTGAACCAGATGAAATGCAAGCTTTATCGGGAAGCCAGGTGGCACTCAAGATCACTCCTGCCATCTTTCTGCCTCTGGGAGTAGCGCTTTGAATGCAAAGAGAGCGGAGAAGAAATTTGTCTCCAACGTCAAGATGCTGTTGCAATTAATGGCAGCAGAGTTGATTCAGTTCCACGTAGAAGGAGCAAACTAAAGTAGCTCAGTTACTACCAGGCTACTACTCAGATACTGCTTGCTTGGGGTTTTTTTGTTTCATTCCTACATAGGAAAAACATCTTTCTTCTTATCCAGAAAAAGCTGTGGCCAGCTGTGATGGGGAACATGCATCGGACGTCCTGAGGCAGTGAAAGAGTTGAAGAAATGGGACAGTCATCCCCCGCTTGGAGTTTGTTCAGGGAAGGAAGCCTTAGACATTCTGGGACTTCCACCAAGCAATAAATATGGGAATTTTTGGAGAGCAGAGAGTGGTTTTAAATATTAAATGCTTAAAAGGGGAGATGTATTACTGCAACATGGGGTCCATCCATATTTATGCATCTTCCACTCAAGCAGCATGAAGCCAGCTGATGAATGTGCTATATATTCTCTTCGAAAGGAATTTCCTTAACTCCCCCCAGGGGAAGAGCCAACTAAATACCCTTGAGAATTCTTTTTTTTTGGCCAAACTGTATTCACAAGCTTTCTTCTCTCAGCAGGATCACCTCCGGTTGCTACAGAACACCCTGTCTGAAAAATGGAGGAAATTTTCCTGAAATGTCCAAGCATAAGAGCAGTCAGGACAAGCTCTGTTTTTCAAGAAACAAACCCCGTTGGCAAATTTTGCAACTTCTGTGTCATGAGAAGCCCCAAACTGGAAGATTAGATCTGGACGGCACCAGGCATGAAACTTTTTTCTAGTGCAGGACTTCGGCTCCTACAGCCACCAGTATGGCCCTCATGGGCTGCAAAGACATTCTCATGATTGACTTTCTGCAGTGAAGGACACTCAGTGGACCACACAGTAACATACAGGTAAAAAATTATTCCATTGCCACTTTTCTGACAGCCTGAGAACGCCTACGCCCTGTGTTAATTCGGCATCTTGATGGACAGCCACGAACTGAATCAAGCAGCGCTAGTGATACAGCAAAGACTTCTGTCTGCCCATACAGTCTTATTGTCCATGATGAGGGGGTGTCCTGTCTAATCTAAACGTCCCTTCTCACCGTCTCTTATTTGTCTCCAAGCTGTGAACAGGGCGAGCAGAGAGCTGGTTCAGTGCAGACCGCAAAGCCTATGAAGTGCTGCACAACCTCACCTGGCACTGAAGGCAGCAGGAGAACGTGCACAGCACATCCATCACCCCACGTCAAATAAATCTCTTCCTCACTCCTGTGTCCCGTTCACCCATGAGTCATCTCACTCACCGACTCGCCTTCAGCTTGAGGAATTCAAAGTCGAAAAATGTTTTCTGCTAGACCTCAGGGAACAAAAGTAGTTGAGGTCAAGTGCTGAAGTAGTTCTGAGTAGTTCAGTTATCACAAAAATAAAGCATTCCTTACTACTGGATCTGGAAGTCCTTCCAAACTACGGTTGCTAAGACCACACTTCGTGACCAAGAAGTTGGAAATGGCTTAAAATAAGCCTGAGTGCTTTGAAAAACAGCACAACTTTCTGCTAAATAAATACAGGCCTCTGAAAAGGTTTTGTTGGTCCGCTCCTTAAGAAGAAATTACTAATGTCCCAAAGCAAGACGCAAAGTTTTGGATCAAAAACTGGGCAAGAGAAAGCCAAAAGTACTGCCACTGAAAATGTCCTATTTGCAATTGAAGAAGGATTGTCTTAAGCCTCTGTATCAAATCTTGTGTTGTTTAATTTACTCATTCCTGAGCTGCAGAAAGGCTCAGTAGCTCTGAGCAGATGCATTTGCAGATGACTCCAAGTTACCTACACTGCTGCAGCCCCAAGGGAGAGATGGACCCAACTCAGCAGCCTGCATGAGCGGGCACTGATAAACAGCCTTGAGTATTATTATTGCTTGGAAATAGAGGAATAGTAAAGCACTAAAGCAATGTAACTCTACATACCCTTCAACAGGAGCTATGGGGAATGAAAGCCTGGCTGCTTTGAAGACAGACATAATGTGTTTATGAAAAATAGATTATATGATACTGTGCATCTGATGGCAGGGACCGGGACTTCATGACCCAAGAGATCGCTCGGCACTGTACTTCTAAATCCAGCCTAGAGGGAAAATATCAGACCTATTTTCACACCTTGCTGGACTCTAAATTAATTACTGGCAATTCAAAATCAAAACAAGCAAATAGTTTTTATCTGACACATAATGGGAGCTTAGAATTCACTTACACGGGAGCGCGTGATTAGATTCGGCGACGGGAGGTATCAGGGAGGCACAGGTTTCGTCGGCATTCACAATGGGGCTGACCATTCACACATCTATCAAGGCAATCCAGAGCTGTCAGACTTAATGTGATTTGGAAAGGATATCGCACGCAGCATTTAGGGATGGAGCTGAACTATCAGAGACCATGATGAAGCCTAATGAATAGGGAAGATTTGCTGCAGTCTCTTTTATTTATTTATTTTTTTACAGCAGGTTCCAACAGCACTTCTTGCTGACCATTCCTAAAATGGAAAGGAAGATTGGGCAAATCTTACGCTAGTTCTTACATTCCCCAAATTTCTACTTCTAGAGAAGAGTCAAAGCATAGACAGCATCTTTACAGCACCACGTTGGCCACACAAATACGCCTGCTGTCCAAGCCATGGGGCCAGATTAAAAAAATCATCTCTTCAAAGTTCAGGGGCTGAAGAGGAGTGAGCAGGAGGACACAAATCTGACACCCTTCAACATGGGATGTATGACAGGTCTGCTTTTCCGAGGAGCCAGGTGTGCTGCTCCCACTGCCGGCATGTAGGAGCGCAGATCTCAAAATCTTCGGGGGCTCTGAGAGATGAGCTGATGGATTAAAATCAGATGGCCAAGCCATCTCCTCCACTCCACTCAATAGCACGATATAAGGATACCTCACCTTCCTGTGAATCTGCTCCCAAACCTTCACAGCACTCTGCATCATATTTTAAGGTAAAGCAAGATCAGGGTATGTCTGCATGAAAATACAATGAAAATTAGAGGTTTTCAGCATCTGATTCACAAGTGGATCAGATATCCTCACCTTTCCAGCCAGAACCATCGAAGGGACAGGGCAGATGGCTGGGGGCAGCAACTCCTTCAGCCATGTAATTTTTATTTGCTGCCACATGGTTATTAGAGCTTTCAGAAGATACTGGCCCAATCTGCACTGTCATAAGTCGCACTGAAATTTAAAATTCAGAGCAAGTAATATAGGACGTTATAAAGCACTTCTTTTTTTCTGACTAACGTACAACAGTATGATAGAAAATGCAGAAAAGACCCCAAGTAAGCTCTGCTGCATTGAGATTATATTGGGTAGACATCACTGCTGTGGGAAAGACCCCTGGTCAAGTAGGCTTTCTAAAAGATGAAGAAAGAAAGGAGAAAAAAGCTCATAAGCATCAATAAGACAGAATTAGAGCTTGCCAGATTTTTTAAAATCTTTCTCATTACCCCATGTCAGTGGGGGCACGGGGCCAGGCAGGCAGGTCGGGGATTTCATTACCAGGGCAGAGTCCTGCACTGGTCAGGCTCTCAGCCAGCTTCTCAGCGATGCCTAATCTGCTCCAAGAAGCCAGAAGATGTTTTTGTGTCCCCCAAAGTCCTCCTGAAAACACTTAATTCAGCTCTGGAGACTCCTTGGGCGATATTGGGTCCCCCTTGGGGATGAGAAGTTATCCTACCCCCAGTGAGAATTCCTGATGGCTCCTTCTGTTACATTATTTAAACCACACAGCAGAGCAACAAACACTCTTGGGAAATGCAAACAGAACCCACATCAGATGCCTTTAAAAAGTAGTTTGTTTCTAATAAAATCAGAAGAATTGAAACAAAACATCAACTCGTCTCACACAAACTCAACATCAACGGTTTCATAAGTAAGTGTTTTCTAACCGCTGCACCTAAATTCCATCGACATGTTATTAAACATATTAAATAATAATCACTCTGAATGACAGATTTCTGAAAACCCACCTTTGCAATTCTGTGGTTACCCAAAATGTAGATTAACTACAATGTATTCAATCTTCTTTTGCTGACATGTTTGACGTAAATGTGAAGGATGTATAGAAGACATAGAAATCTCATTATCCCTGCATCAAATGAATGTGGATGCAAGTGCTCATGAAAATATTACTTATAGATGTGCTTTGCACAAACTTTTGCTTGGCATGCACTACCAGACTCATTCGCCTTTGTCTGCCGACACACCTGAGTCCTGGGCTACAGATTTTCCATCATTTGAGCCTTAAGCTGTGCCAATATACATCAATTTGGAGTTGAAGCACCGCATCTTCCCTAGGAGGGTACCAGCCCCCAGCCCCAAGTGCCCCCAGCACACCCCCCAATGGGTTTTTAGAACTGCAGCTTAATCACCCCCTAAAAGTAGATGACACTTACAGCAGTAGAAGATTTATTTTTGCTTAAAAACTCTTTTTTTTTTTTTTTGGGGGGGGGGGGAACCTTCAACATGAAGGTTTTTGAGCCATCCCTGAAATTTCCTTATTGTAGGGAAGACTCAAATGGCAACATCGTGAACTGGGCTGCAATCAGGCACTTACACAAATATATGGTCCCTTCTCCTCTCTCCCCTAACCCGAAACCATGATCTTGAAGTCTCTCATCTCCGTTCTAGGAACTGCGTAGCCCTGCGGCCACCTCCGACACACGCGTCCCTTCCCATTTCCTGCTGCTGGTGAGACACAAACCTGCTTGTGAATGCTAGAAAGGGGACAAATCTTGACGTTTGCCTTCGCAGACCTCCTTAACTAAGGAAAATTCAGTGAGCGATTGTGGAGTAAACTCTGAATAAACAAAGTGAGGGTTTCAGCCCGTGTTGTGACCCCGCATCTCTCGCCCAGAACCAATTTATAAAAGTCACCCAAGAAAAATGGTGTTAATCCATTTACAGCAAAATACACAAAAGGTCCCAAAAGGGTCAGCAGAAACCATGCTTTTATTGACCAATTTCCACCAGCCTTACCTAAATAATCCCACCATCCGTTTAATAATTTGCTGCACCAAGGGTATCTACGTTAGAAGACAACTGAAAAGAGATTTGAGCATTTTCCTGCAATAAATTGGAAACATAAACATATTTTTAAATCCTATTGCATTTTGTTCCTACAGCAGGAGTCTAAAATTGATTGAAAAAGCAATTACAGTATTCAAGTTTTTCTGTTCCTTCTATTTTCATTTTCCTTTCCTAAGACTGTGATACACAAAAATAAACCAGGAAGGATGCTGGAGACGTCATGTGATCCTAAACCAACGGGAAAATTAAGAGAGAACAAATATGGACAGTTATCTGATTGAAAAGAACAGATCACAAAAGTGAAAAATACTTTAAATTGCGACTTGACTGCTATTTCCCATGATAAAGGTGCTTGAAAATGGACCGCTCCTGCTTTATTATGCAATTAAATGAAAAAATAATTTGGGATCATAAACTAACTCTCATATTAAATGACCTTTAAGTTTAATTATTGCAAGAATAGCGGTCCAGCAAGCAGTTGTGGAGTTACCATTTTCTGACGTGTTCAGCGAAGTGGGAGATGAGGCAGGGAAGGGGCCTTGGACAGCTAACGGCACCTTCTGGAGAGGATGTTCTCACTGACAGTCCACCCACAGAAGGCTGTCAGCTCCCAAATACTGCCCTTCTCCAATCCTGCCTCTGGAAATTTTCCTCTATTCCTCCCCATTGCCTCTGCATGTCAATCTCCAAAAGCGAAGACCGAAGGACAGATCCACAAACTTCTGCCACAACTTTTCTTCTTTCTGCATTAGACCTTGTCTACACTGACCTGCTCCATGAAACCAGTCAGAATATCAACCAAAATAAAAATAACCCCTTTTTGCTAGCAACATATGCAACCCAAAGTCGGCACCTCGAATCTGATGTAAAAAAAACAAGCCCAGACAAGCTGATTTTGACCTGAGCTTGTACAATAAACTCAGCTGTCAAGCTGCTCTGTAAATACCTGCTCCGTGCCTGAGCTGCCATGAACTTTCCGACTGGCTGTTTCCCAAGTTCCCTTCTGTTCCTCCAGAGTCCAGCACAAAAAGAGAAAGGGTTATCTCACAACCTGGACCCGGAGCTGAGTTTCTGCAGCCTCTTAAAAAATGGAATGCACAAAATAAATCAATGGTAGGGATGGGAACTTGACAGCTTTGTCAGCCAGACATGCTCTGCTCCCTCCCAGCCACCACACTGCTGCCTGCTTTTGTGTTGTGTCCTCCTCTGGTATCAACACTAATCTTGAACATGTCATTTATCTCTCTCCAGTACAATTACTGCAGGATTTTTATGATTTCTTATACATGGAGAACCCTCCACTGGCCAGTCAGGTCATCCCCACCTTCATTCAAATCTTTCTTGAAGCCTTGTGCTACCACCATACCTACAAGAAATGATGCAACTAAAGGCGGCAAGTCAGGAATAATCTATAAATAACCGTAAATTGTCATGGCTACAAGTTATAACCAGTCACTGGGGGTTTACAGAAGGAAAAGGGGAAGGGAAGAGGTAATGATGTGTACCAGCTCCTGCAAAAGCAAGCGGTCAAGTACAGGTCTGGTACTGGTAGCTGAGGTTGGTGTAGGTGGTACCGGCTGGTGGAGACAGACTGGACTTAAAGAGTATTTCCTTGAGGCCACCCTATACCTGCAAGAGCTGTTTGATTCTTAAGAGCAAAGCCAAAGAGCGAGTGTAAGGAAATAAACCTAGAAGAAAAACCTGAAGCCTGCCAAGAAGCATGTTTTTCAGCACCGCAGTAAACACACAGGGAGATGCTCCCCTGTCATTATTTCAGCACACCAATTTCAACACTTGCTAACCTATTAGAAGAAAAATATATAAAAGAGTTTTCTTCATCAGAGGGAAAACAACCTGTCCCATTACCTAAATATCGATCAGTGCCAAATGATACAGGGTGGAAACGCATTAAAAAGAAAAAAAAGCCAGGCTGATACGCATGTAAAAATACCAAAAGAGGAGTTTGAGGGAACAGCCTGGGGGAAAGGCACATTGCACTGAAGTGAGGGTGGCTCAAACCAGCCCATTACCGAATATTTGGAGAAGATGATCTCCGGGTGGTTCAAACCTTCACTTCTAGTCCAGTGACAACCTGCTGATACCGTCAGCACACATTTCCCCTCTTCCTTCCTCCCCCGTTCACAGCTCAGTGCCTTGGGGCTCAAGCTACCATAAATAAATAGCTAAAATATATAGATATATGTATTTCAGACCATTTTTGGAAGGCTTCATGCTGCCACAGAACTGGCATCATTGGCTGAGGCCTTCCCAAAACTTTTCCTTTCTGATTCATGTATAAAGGAGTTGGAGCCCTAACTTTGCTGCAGGTTATCAAGGAATTCTGCTTTCTTGGCTCCATTAGGGTAATTTCTTTCTTTTTTCTTTTAAAGGTTATAAAAACCTGTCAGGCTAAGACCAATCAATGCTCAGCAAAACAAAAGTGAAGGTGCTGTTAAATGCCGCCTTCTCTTCAAGGCTGGTTTGATTAATGTTCAAGAGCTCTTATTCACATTATATAAAAAATGGAGTTTATTTGTGACGTTCACATCTCTCCAGACATCCAAACATACCTGCCTGAGCATACAACTCCTGGGTTGAACTCTTTGCATGAGCTCACTTTCAAATCAACATTTTGATTTGACAAGTCTTTCTCTCCTATTCAAAACTTCAACCAGCTCTTTGTATCTCCAGTTCTATGGTCCTGGTGAATTATAAATGTAAAAATTAGCAGGAGGACTTGTTCTCCCTCACTTGAAACCTGACTTGATGGAAAGCAGCTTTTCTGGCTGCTCTTCAGCCCAGCTGTGAAACGCAACGCCGAATGCAATTAAGAGATGCTCAGCCTGTATTACCAGTTTGAGGCCGCAATACAGAAACTTCAATATCCATTTATATACACACAGGCAATTCGTTTCAATTAAACGAGATTTTGTTCGCTTGACAAACCATGCAAGTGTTGCCAAATTATTTTTAAGAATCTAAAAGACCAAGTAAGCCCTGACACCCTCCAGCTATTTGTTGGTTTACACTCAACGGCAGTAGATCCTGCTTGCCCGAGTCCATTTGTCATGGATATTCCTGATCTAACAGCAGGTTCTTATCTTCAGAGCATCAGCTGCTTAATCTTAAACTCTTTGCTCTTTTCCTCTCCTTTTTTTTTTTTTTTTTTTGGGTTTTTTTTGGATAGTTCAGACTACAATCTCTGCTTTGTGGCATGGCGACTGCTCTAAGTCCCATTCCTTGTCCCTTCCGGTGGTCATTGGCAGATGGCTCATAGGAAGGGCTAAAAAGCGTCATCATGGCCAGAAGCATTTGATGTTACTCTGAGCAGGGACATTTCTTAAACGTAGCACAGTCCACTGATTTGAACAGGCAATGATAATTAGGAAGGCATGGGCTGTCGGTCACTCTTTGATAGCCCTTTCGTTAACTCTGTGAGGAGCCCACGCAACACCCACACCTCTGTTGCAGTATAACCTCTTCTATTTGCAACATCAAGAAAATTTGCCTATCTTTCTAAAGCATGTGGCTACTCCCAAAGCCCTACCAATGTAAGAAATAATAATCATAATAATGATAATAACAACAGCAACTATAACAGCAAAAATACTAATTCTAATAATAATAACTATTATTATTATTACTACTACTACTATTTGCTTTGCCACTCTTCCTGGAGTTCAGACTGAGCGCTAGAGAAGAAACCTGGCTCATGTTCTGGCTGCTCCTATGCAAGCTCCTGCAGGTTGTGATTGGCTTTACAAACCAGAAAGCAAGCACATCTTGTATACAAATTCATCAGGAAGAACTAGGAATCAAATCAAAATCCCCCCTCAAACCAAGCAATATTAAAAGGAATGAATCTGAAAGTCAAAACATTGCTTTTAACCCAGCAGGAGTCCAAGGCACAACATAAATGGTCAATGTTGGCTACTACCTTTAACCCGGGAATGAGAAAAAAGGCTTTAAATGGAGAAGGACGCAAGAGCAGAAGAGCCACCTTTCAGATGCAGCTTTGTTTCGAAAGGGTCTCTACAACAAGATCGCGTGTGCCAATCTGGGAATGGATTTCTCCAAACATTTCCTCCAAACCTACCTCCCTACAAGGCTGCAAGTGCAGCCTTTACGCCACCGCACCATTTTCCTACATCACCCACTGGGACCCGACACCATTCCCTGATAGTTTGTAGACCACGCTCTATTGTATCAGCAGCAAGGCAAATAGCGAAGCCAAAGTGTTTCTACTTAGAGGATAGGAAACAGTTCTTCAAGTAACTCTTGGAAGAACCAAAACACATCCAGTTTTATTTTCAGATCACTGATTAGACCAGCACCTGGACGAGAGCTTTAACGCACCAGCTTGTGTACATTTTTGCAGTTAATAATTCTAGGCAAATGGGTCATCTTCATTAATTTGAAGTCTCTAACTAGAAGAAGAGCAATTAATAATATTTTTCATTTTGTGGCCGATAGGGTGCCGTGGAAAAACAACAGAGCAGGAAATAAAAATGAAATGCCATGTTAATACCAAAGAGGGGTGTTCAACCCGTCACCAACCTGCCCCTAATATAGTTTCTGACACCATCCTTAAATGAGAAAAAATATAGTTAAGCAGAGAAATCTCAGCACCTTCTGCTAGAATTGCTTTGGAGCTCCCTTAGAGGGTTGAATTTTTGGTTTGCTTAATTTTCAAGCTTGTTCTTCTTTTAATTGTATGAAACTCAAGAGGTTATTGAGGCTGATGCTATTTATGCAAGCAGGAGTCAGGTGCAGCTGAATGACCAGGTCTTTTTGTGTCCTTTAATGTTTATAATGACCGACTACAGGCATTATTTAGAGCTAATGGGATAGATCCCATCTCACTCACACTGGAAGAAATCTGGTGTAACTCCACAGACTTCAAGGTCAGCCGAGATCGGAATCTAGGATACCACCTTCACAAATTCAATGCTTTTCAGTTCTCTCTTGTCTTTACCTTTTCCAGCAGCTATAATCAGCACCTAATTAATTAAAATAGAACACAGCCTGGGGCAGGGCTCTCCTGTAAAGTTGTACCATTTTAGTCTATTTTTGCTCTACGTATCAGTTTACTTTGCAGACACACACAAGGTCCCCGAATATTTTAATTAAAGAGTCCATCCCAACGGTTTAAATTCCCTAGCGAGTCCTGGGTCAGGCCCATAATGACCAGAACTGGGGCTGCAGAACCTGGTACCCCCCCGAGCTTTACGGTGCTGTCGCATGGGTGATGCAAGGGAAAAGCTTTTACCCTCTGTACGGTGAAGTTCACAGGTAAAAATCACAGCACAAACACAGATCATTTGCAAAAAAATTATCATTCTGACAGCTTTGTGTGCGTGAGCGCAAGTATTATTTTATTTTATTTTATTGAAATGGAAAGGGTCTATTTACAGATTAGTACCAAAAGGGGAAACTCTTAATTTACTGCCTTCTCTAAATTCTTTCAGATGTAAATTAGAGTGCTATTAACCTTTAAACTGCTAGCAAAGTTTATACACTCTAGCAAGAACCTTTCTCTCTGCCAGCAGAGGGTAGGAGGGAAAACCCACCGTGCAAGAAGGAATATTCTGATTGTAGCATCTCTGCAGCTGTTTTTCATTTTTTAAACCTCCTGTTGACAATTCCCTTCCTTCAAAATCACAGCTACTTCTCTGCAATCCTCCCACTGAATGCTGCCTGTCAGGGAGGGACAGCCCCTGACGAAAAAAAAATAGAGCTTCTTTACCTTTCCTTTTAACAATAGATTAATCTCTCCTTTGTTCTCTGTGAGAACTAGGTGTCATATTTCAAAATGCACTTTTAAAACAGGTATAATTAAACCTCTGCAAAAGGAGGGAGGCAGTGAAATTAGCAGCAAAACTAGTAATAAAGGCATTTTAGAGCCTGTGTGAGCTGGAAGGTACTTCATCCCTCCCCCTCGCCGCACAGCTACAATTACATTCCGCAGTGGAAAAAAAAAAAGTAATTATAAAAATGAACTTTTCTTCAAAAAATGAGCACGTTGTAAAAAGATTACTCCTTTGAACATCCAAGCACTTCAAAAGAAGGATGAATTAGTGCTGACAACTCAATAAAGTAGCCATCAATTATTTAAAATGCGATGGCTCTTCTCATACAGCACTTCTGATTAGGAAAACATTTCAAAAACTAGAAATTAGAGTTATTCTTCCTAAATGAAATGGGCCCAGGCTTGAAATGCAAGGCAAAAAAAAAAAAAAAAAAAAAAAAGAATGTTAAATTCAATGAGCCTGGCAAGAAACCAGGAAAGTTTCTTCTCTTGAAGCCATCTAGAAAGTGCGTTGCATGAGGTTGTGTCACTGGCTGGATTTGGGATTCATGAAGCAAACCAAGCAGAGGAAAGGGAAAAACTATCTGCGCTGTTGTGATAGAAAGATACAACCTTCAGCTAATGGGTGTAGAGAGGGAAAAAAAAGCCAAACCAAGACTCCAAACTCTACCACTGCTGTGTTTCGAAAATGCAAGTAATTAAACTTTCCTAGTGAAAAGACAGTTATGAAAGAAACTCCTGGAGGGCTGCTGGTGATGGAGCGATACGGATCTCCTTTAAATGAAGTTCATCAGACTTTGCCTTTGTAGGTACTCACAAGTGGATGCTAAGAGCCTCCTGGACACTGCAGCTCTGGTCATCCATCACAGCAACAACATTAGCGAAGTCAAAACACTGGTTTAAAACTGAAAAAACACCTAGGAAAAAAGGCAGCCAGAGGGAAAGAGGAAAGCTGGGTGAAGCATCGCTTCTCTGGTAGCTGTATCTGAGACTTCAGACTTACTTTTCGGAAGCACCCCTGGGTTAACGAGAAGGCCAGCTCTGCCTCCGCATCCCAGAGACGTGCTCTCCTGCACGGATGCTGTACACTTAATGAGGTTGCAAATGAGAAATGTGCAGCTTAAGCTTTAAACAAACAGGAGGGTGGCCAAGCTAAATGGCTTCTCCTCTGGACAGAAAGATAAGAGGGGCTGTTTCTGACACCAGCCATGTGGGCTCAGCCATGTGAGGCAAAATGAGGATTTATGAGCGCAATACTACTGCTGAAAGAGCCTGTCTGGGCTGTTTTGGTAATTAAAATGATCAATCAAGGCCTGTGACTGAGGCTGGGGCAGATCATGTGGTTTACTCCCAACTTTTGAAAAAACCACGTCTGCAAGAAGAAAAAAATAAAAATAAAAAAAATTACAAAGAAGTTTTAGTGGTTTTGCTGGTCTAGCAATTACTCAAACTGCCACTGAAAAACAACTGCAAAGTCCAGGGTGAGGATGAACACGGTAAATGCCATGACAGCAAAGGTCCCTTAAAAGGGTTAATCCTGCAAGATACGGACGCTCCTCCGCATCTCACCATGTCAGCAGGAGCTGATGCGCTCAGCGTCCCGGAGGGTGCATCTCCCACAGCCTCCCTACATGAACTGTTGCACACTCCTGTTGACTTCTGGCCAAGCCAGAAATCGTTGCATGCATGATGATTGCAGGATTTTAAAATAAAATCCTATCAAAAAGAATGGGAAAGAATGAAGCAGACTATGCACGTAGTTTCTCCCATCACCGTAAAACCCCGTATTAATTCAGGAGCAGAAGAAAGGGGATAAAAGACCTACCAGCTCAAGACATACTGCATCCATGCAGAGAGGATTAATCCAGGAGCTGTACAGGGAATTGCAATGACACAGACAGGACCTGTTAGTGAGATGTCAATCTGCAAGGCCAAGAAGACAGCGACAGCTATTTTTTATTTCTCTCTTTTTTCTAAATTTTTTTTTTTTCCTTGCCAGGCCAGCTCCAGCTGCAAGAATTGGAGTTCGTTTCTCTTTCCACTTTGGCTTGAGTCCCACTTACCAGACTAATGACCAGAAAAAACAGAGAGACAAAAAATTCACAGAGGCAAAGTCAACGTCCCCCCGCACCCGTTCCAGCTCCCAGGGTGACCTCGGGGGTTTAATGCCCCTTCTGCTCCCCGAGAGCAGCCGATCCCTGCGGATTTGCGTCGGCCATGCAGCTATCCGCCTCTCCCTCGCCAGCCTGCTGCTTTTCCCATGGGGGCCAAAAACAGAGGGTGCCTTTGATAGCCCGTAAAGTCAAAGAGGTCTCAAAAAAGGCACCTCTTCGAAGATGGGATTGACAGAGTGCTAATGCAGTGCAGTCCCTGTCAGCAGATGTGTCAGAAACCATTACTTCTCTCCTGCTTGTCCACCAAAAAATCCTGCTGCAGAAAGATCAAAAGAGACAGCAGTCAGTCTGCACCCTCCAACCCGCCCTGAAAACACAGTGTTTGACCCCATTCCGGCCAGGTTTCTGAGCACCAGCAGCTCCGGAGGTTGTGCTTTTCCAACCTGAAGCTGCTGGTTCCCAAGGACGTTCAGAGCAATGGTCATCATTTTTTCTCAAACCTAGAACTTAAGGTTGGAAACGGAGCTCTCCTGGCTCAGGTCATCTAAAACAACCCAGCAGGCACAACCCTGAGCAAAGTTAATGATGTGAAATCACCCTAAAGTATTAGCTCTTGGACCCTAGGAATGATGTGGGCTGATGCACTGCAAAGACACAGATTGAGAGATAAACCTGTGTTAGAAAGGCAGTCTTCCAATAGCAAATTTTAACGATTAAATTCTTGAAAAAAAAATTTAAGATTCATTAACCAAAAGCACGATGTAATTGCTAAGACATACAAGACCGGGTGATCTCTTTTTATTAACTCGTCTGTTTTGCCCATAACATCTTTTGATTAGACTCATTGATACAAACCCTCCATACGCACTTGGATCTCTAGTACTGGCAAGACCATATGGCTAGACTGACCCTAGGGAGGTATATTTTAATAACACCAGACTAATTTAAAACAGAGATCAGCCTTAACAAGATGCAACCACAGGTAGAAGTGTGAAGGCCATAGTGTGGTCACTGGATTAGTTATTCTGCTTCACCCCTAAGGTGCCTCACGCAGATGGAAGAGCTGCACTGTGTGTAGGCTTCACATTTCCAGAAATAAAAATCATATATGATTAAATGAAGACTCCTGGTCTGTTCCATATCTCATACACGTGACACAATAAGGAACAGCAGCCAAAACCTGTGGCTATGAAAAGGCTTTCCAGCAGGAGAGCGGTGCAGAACCATTGCCCGGAGGATCTCCATCTCCACTGGGACAAAGCCATGACTGACCTGATCTGGTGTTGGCCAGACTTTGGTTCTGGGCCAGAGCTTCAGGCAGATGAGACCAACTTCCAGAGGTCCCTCCAACTAACATAATTATGATACTATGATACTGGGTATGTAAATATTCAAAAAATGGTTATTAAAGACCTGGACATAACAGGAACCCATCATTTACGAAGTTCAAATCCAATCTGCATTGGCATGGGCCAAAAATTGTGGTCAGATGACAGATAATTGTTGAGGTGAACAAAACAACTTGATGGTCTCAGGTAGGACCACATCAAAGACATTTTGCACCCAACTCTCACTTCTTTCAATCAAGACCTAGGCTTTTACTTTCCTCTGTGCTGCTAATTTCTAACACAGCATGTTCCAGGTAGAGCAGCTGCCATTTTTCCAGCTCGCAAAAGGTTTCCTTAAATAGGAGACCAGTTCTCACATGTTCTAGATAGAAACCACATGGCCAAACCCAGCTTCGTGTTGAGCCTCAGGTCCTGAGAGACAGGGAATATTAACTCGGATTCAGCGCTGACCAAGCGAGGGTTATACAGACTCTGGCCAACTCCAGCGCAGGATTGCACCCACCTATGGAAGAGATCCCCAGCAACTGCAGGGATTCATAGGCTACAGAGACCTCAAACATGCAACTGTTTCCTTCAAGTCAAACATGAGTCACATCTATGGGATGGTTTGTGCAACCTGATTTTGCTTTTCCAGATCTGGAGAGGAAGAAAATAATTCTGCCTGCAAGGTGTGCTCCTTCAGTATGTCCATATGCAACATAAAACTGTCTCCTACCTAGGTTTTACTGAATGTGCAAGTTAAACTTGATTTTTAAAATAAATTGAAGCACTGCCATAACAGTTTGCCTAAAGCTAGCAATTGCTTTTATGTATCTTAGAGCTCCGCGATCAGCCTCAGTGGAGAACTTGCAGATGACTTACACAGGAGCCTTGTAAAAGTTTCCACAAAAGGCAGTAACCACAGTAAATGTTCCCCCCAGAGGAAAAATTATCTAAAGAAATATTGGAAGCAATAGGGAGATTCAGACTCCCACGGCGAGATAATTTTGTCTCTCATTTCAAACTGAAAAAGAAGAGTCAGCTAGAAATTCTGCCATGGACTAAGTCACTGAGTCTTAACCTCTTGACGTATCGGCTCTACAATGGGAACAGATACACCACACGAGAGATGAAAACGTCTGCAAAGCACTTCATACGGTTTTAGACATCGTGTCATCGCAAAAAAAAAAAAAAAAAAAAAAAAAAAAAAAATATGAGGACCAGAGCCACAGGTGCTGCCTTAAAAGTCACACTTGTCCTTGAATGGGAAAAACTCCGTCGATCAGCCATGCATGCTCCTTAATAGATTTTCATTGTTGGAAGCCAGCCTGAAAAGACGACTAATTTGTTTACACTAATAATTAATAACATCCACTCGCTATCAAAGTATGTACCCATCACTACTGGTGAACCGTTTAAACGCCACTCACTGTGACCATTCTTCTTCTTAATAACCGGTAATTTGATGGGAAGAAAACATGCCAAAGCTACCAGTGACGTCTCCTTGGAAAGTCACAAGCAAGTGACTTAGTGCGTGGGATAAGCGGTGTGGGCAATGGGATAATTAGCTCCAGCAAGTCATTATCCTGCAAACAGCTGCACACTCTGACTTTTGAAGGAGTTTTCACTGGATTTTCAGCCAGAAAACTATCATGCCCATCATCTGCACAATCCTGCTGTAAGAAACAATGGTTGCACTGACGCTTTGAAAGAAAAATCCCATGCTGCTGCTGCTATAGAGTGGGAAGATCGAAGCAATATGCACTTTTTTGTTGGATGGAGACAGGGCAACACATTTTTAAGGCCAGTATTAGTAGTGACCACCTAGCCAGAAAGATTTATCACCTCGACATGAACCGTACAAGAACAGGCTATAAGAAGCTGTCGAGCGTCTTGTAGCCTAATTTAGTATTGATTTAAACAATTACAGCCTGAAGTTTAATGCAGAATAATTTTGAGACAAATTAGTTTCATGGTTATTCTGTCACTCTTAAAAGGAAAAGGATTTACAATATTTTACGTTTAAGGATGGAAGAATGGAAAACAAGACCATCCCCCCAGTCAAATGTAATATTTACAAAGGGCAGCTACAATTTTTTTAAAAAAGCATAATCTTTACAGAAATGGATGATTCATCTGTGAGGACATGATGGCATAGGATGCTAGAAAACCTCTTATCTATTAGCTAATTCAGTTCAAACATGTGCTGATAGTTATCAAAAAGCAGCTATTATCAGCCTATGCAGCGGGAACTGATAAATTCTTGAGTCGTGTTCAAATCACAGCACCGGCTCTGGCTGGAGAAGCTTCAGAAAGATCTTCAGGATAGAAAGGAGTGGGATGGGTGAACCATGAACCCCTCCATGAATGACATAAGGCAGGAAAAAGTAACACAGCGCTGGGAGAGAGGCGTGAGGCTCATTCACGCTACACATTGCATTTTCATCGTACCCATGAGGTGATGAGGGCAAAGATTTCAGGCTCCAGCACTGTCAATGCAGAAATAGCCTTTTTTTTCTTTTAATGTAAAATCAATAAAATTATTTTAGGGAGCTATTTGGATGACTTGGTTCAAAGAGGCAGCAATTTTTCTTCGCTTTCACAAAATTACCCTTCTATAATGTCGGGAACAGGCAGACCTTCTGACCATGTACGTTTTGACCAAGAATAATTCCAGTTCAAAATGATTTCCATCCATCATGAGAAACAAATTATAGGAACTGGATGAGAAAATTCCAAGCCATTCTGACTCTTCAACCTCAAATGAACTTTAAGAAAATATATTGATATTATAGAACACATTTTCATAGCTACAAATGAAGCCACAATCCACAGAAATACATTATCGCATTAAGAATCCCAAACAAATCTGTAAGGTTAACAACCTCCATGGTCCTGCTCCAAAGCTTGCATGATAATGTTACCATAAAGCATTTTCAGCTGTCAATAAGGTCAGAGGCCTGTGCAGGCTGGGTTTGGGTTTTCACTCAGTTTAATTCTCATAAGAGAAAACAAAAGAAAGGCAAACAACACAAAACACAACGCAGAATATATCTACTTATTTGCAGATCTCTCAAAAGGAACTTCAAATAACATTTTCAACGGACTCCTCAGACAATGAATAAGTAGAATTTGGCTTTCTATTGTAACTCATCTTTTCCATCCTCAGACACTTTTCCTGTTGTGAAAGTCAAAACTGCCCTAAAATTTGTTTTCTTCATCCCTTTTCTGAAAATCGAGTCTTGGAAGACTTCTATGTGTGTCATGGATGTGGCATATTTCTTTTTTCCTAGGCGCTCGCAATGGTGAGGAATTACTGGCATCGCAGTAACTGCAAAAGGAGGGTGTACTAGTTATGACTATTATTATATATCTTTATAATATACAGATGTTTTACAGTTATAAACTAAGATAGAAAGTGGCCACATAAACCTTGGGAGATGCGTGCTACTTCCTAAGAACTTTGCCAATATTATTCATCCCTGAAGAGACGATTTTATAGATAAGAGGGAATAATTTAAAAGGATTTAAAGAACTTGACCCAAATCACAGCAAGAGTCAGAGCTGAGTGTCAGTTCATAACTTTCAGTCCCATGCAACACGCCTAATTCAGAATTTTTGAGTCGGCTTCCATACTGTCCTGTTACCCATCCAGTTGGGACGAGAACTGTGCTTGTTGCTATTATCACTATGCCACATCAGCGCTCAAAAAAGCTGTTTCAGAAGAGACTTCTCATATAAATACTCCAACTTCAAAGCCAAATCTCTCAAATCTCTCTTATCTTGCTGAGGAAGCAATACAGCTGTCTCGCTGCAACAGCATCACATCAATCACAAACACGCTGCATTTGGGAGGCAGCAGACCTCATCTTTGCTCCTCCTGGTAGTTCGGCATGTGTATTTAGTCCGATCGCATGGCTCTATCATTTGCAAGTGCCTCAGAACTTCTGAGAGAGGCACACACTATTGAAAATCTTGAAAATAAATGTCTATGGTAGTGGTTTAAGAAAGTCGGTAACAATTTGTCATGATGGCTACAAGGTGCTTTAAACATGGCATGTGCCAGGCAAGATGCAAAGACGCCATTAAATTGACATATGTGGCAAGAGAGACATACCTTCTTGCACAAGCAAAACGTAAGAGCCCATGTGTACCCACATACCTGCATACAGAAATCAGAGGAGGAAAGACTATACTAGCAGTGACACTGGAATAGATTGTAGTTACAGACTCAATGTTGAGACAAATTTTGTGGGTCATAGCACCCTAGAAACACAGAATGGTTTGGGTTGGAAGGGGCCTGAAAGATCATCGAGTTCCAACCCCCCTGCCATGGGCAGGGACACCTTCCACCAGACCAGGTTGCTCCAAGCCCCATCCAGCCTGGACTTCAACACTGC
>JANZLQ010000005.1:2299336-2320444 GCA_026212715.1 Elanus axillaris
CTCTGCTCCAGGCTGAACAACCCCAACTCTCCCAGCCTGTCCTCACAGCAGAGGTGCTCCAGCCCTCGGATCATCTTTGTGGCCTCCTCTGGACCCACTTGAGCAAGTCCATGTCTCTCCTCATTGGATACATAGCCAGGTCACGGCTAGACATGGACAGTAAGGGATGTGTTGGCAGTTCACGCAGCTCCTACCTGCAGAAGAGGCCGCTGCACACCTAGGATCTTCATGGTATCTGCATTAGCCAATATTTTCAGGGGATCAGATGCCTTTGTGACACCTTCGATCTCTTTATTGATCTCAGCCAGGACCTGATTGAGGAAGATGTTCTTGATGTACATGGTGAGGAATTCGCGGAGCGGACACTGCTTGGTTGGGCCAAGCTCCATGGCGTGCTCTATCTCCTGGATAAATCTGGAAAACAGAATGGGAAGAATGCAATGTAGTTCAACCATGTAGTTACTGTGAATATGTTAGCATTGCCTTTGCCATTCTTACATCTCAGAGCCAAGCACCAGCAGTGGGGGAATGACTATAGGCTGCAATGAATGACATGAGGCGTGACCAGTAGAAAAGGTCTACAAAGTAGCCTTCAAAAAAAATACATTAAAGGCCAACAGCTGGAGAGACGAAGACTCAACGGCTGGAGAGGAACAGACAAAAAGGGGAATCGGTGAAAATCCACAATGCAGGCACGATTTGTGTTTATCTGTCCAAAAATCACTGACTGCTCTATTTGAGACATACTGGAAAGACGTCTTTTTAAAATTAAAACCCCATAAAAAATTTAGGATGCCAGAAATCCCTCTGAAAAGGCAAACTTCCTTCTGGGGTTGGTCACTCGATTCCCAGGTTTCCCTGGGTTTCCCATCTCTAAACTGAACAGCAGTATATTCCAGCTCAAAGTCTAGAGATATCACTGAAAAAAGCAACGCATATGTATTATGCTGATGTCATACTGCATTATGTATGTCTGTATTATGCTGTATTTTTATTATGTGCTATTGTCTCATCCTAGGATCCCATTCCTGCGTATGCAGAACGACACGCCGATTCTAGGAATATTTTAACACAAAATGTTTGCCATTCCTCCTGCAAAATATCTTTATCTCAGTGATGCCATCTGTTTAACACATAGGAGTTTCTTCTAGAAATTACCTCATCATTTCTTTAAGTTACATCTGAGGCAATGAAATTAGTCTTCCTTTCAAAACTGTATGTAACAAAATAATTCGGAATTGAGTATCTGGAGCCATAATGGATTGAGACATGCTGTCCAGAAGGAAGAAACACGTATGGTGTTCACACAGCCCTCTTCATCGATGCACGCAAGCGCCTCACATTCATTTATGTTTTAATCCCGCTCCTGGACAGGCTGGGATTGTTTTTACGTTTGTTTGACACAGCAGCAGCAAGTGTTTGACCTTGGATCTCCCAATATACACAGCAACACCCTGTGCACCCCGAAAGCCATCTCTCCTTCTCTAGGAAATACTTTTTTTGCACGAGACATCTCTAACAGTTCCAGCGCTGTTCGCATTTATTAGAGATGTCTCACCACTAACCATTTTCCTGAACACTTCCGCGAGGTCTGCTTAATCGTCTGTAATTTTCTGCCTCTACGTTCAGCACTCCAGAACAGGCAGCTTCCCTTCAGAGGACTGACTGAGGAGTTCCTGTCAATTTTAGTAGCATGATTTCTTTCAAATCTGAACAATTTGCTCCCTAAAGCCTCTGCGGTGTTGGCTCCATCAGTCTGGAGTGACACATTTGGGCCGATGCAGCTATTGCTTCCGCAGGGGGACCCATTCACAGTTAAGTTTGGAGATTGCCTTCCAAAGAGAGATGCTACATGGAGAGATGTGCAAAGGATGGCAGTTTTATTCCCTGGTTTTCACAGATCGATAATGTGAATCGGCTTTATCAAAAGGGGAAACAGCGGAGTCATCTGGGAAGAGAGCAGAGAGACCACCACCAAGCTTATCTCTGAAATAACAGACCTGATGTCACCAGCTTCGAGTGACAACCGCTGATGTCCTTAAGGGAATGTTGTCAAGGTTGATGGGACCATATTAAACTAACTTACCGTATCTTTTCATGTCTGCCAATAAATTTGCCACTCTTTCTTTATAAGCTTATTTACACAGCACTTTTGATGCACAGAATTCACAAAAAAAAGTGAATTAACTCTTACAATACCTGCACTGTGCAGCCAAATACCATTATACCTCTTTCAGATGGGAAAGGAGAGGTAGAACAGCCTGAATTTGAAACAAGCAACCTTCAGTGAAGGGAACAACTTTTAAACATTTTAAAATCCAGCACATGCTTAAAAATGGCTAAACCAACATAAATGGAAGAAAACTTTTAGAGGGAGAATGGCCACGTACAAACTAGCAGCAAACTATTAGAGATGTGCTGACCTACAGCAACTCCTCATCCCACAATAGCCTGATGGTGTTTCTAAGTGTTTCCTATACCAGAGACTAAATTGCTTGCGCGAGGCTGTAGGAAAGGTCAGTGCCAGCAAAAGGTGTAATCAAGAATTTTTGTTTGCCAGCACCTAGCATTAATCACTATTTCAGATCTTTCCTAAAGACCTGTGCCTTAATCTCCAGCAAACTTTACCTTGATTAGAGAACCGAGTTCTGGTGGTTGACGTGTTCTAATAAGCTTTAATTTCTTGGCATAGACAACACAACAATGGTTCACTTACTACTGTTAAGAATCAAAAATATATCCCTCTTTTACTTGATACGAACCATAAAGTAATCACAGATTACGAGAAAGCTGCTAGATAGCAATGTCTCTGTGAGAGGGGATTTTATGAGTGCTCAGCAACGCTTGTGATAAAGAACAAATGGTCAAGAGCTTAGGAAAGCAGATTTAAACTTGATATCAGGAAAAAGTTATTAAGACTGAAACTGCATGGAGGACTAGAGGATATAGACGAGAGACCTTAAGTTTGAATGCTCAAGGATAGCTTGATTAAATGATAATGGTAATGAAAAATGGATGATTTCTGAAGTCTTCATTTAATCAAAAGATCTCTACCAAAGGAAATGGAAGTAGAGAAAAGGTAAAGAAAAATGTAGTATTGATGTCAGAGCATGTCTTACAGTAGGGAACTGCCCTCAGAGTTCATAAATTTGATACTCCAATGCTACATTACCACTTAGTACAGCCTAAAAGAAGGACAACTGGGATCTAATTTGCTATAATTTGCTGTGGTTCAAAGATGACCTCCCAATGTTTTCATCAGCCAGGATGAGTCCCACATCTGCTCTGCAAATGGAGCACTCGAGGCAGCCACTGTGCAGCTCCAACCTTCATCCCGCCAAGAGGAAAACCCCACTCGCGGAGCACGACCCGCGCACCCAAGCAAGCACCGCAAGGCTCCAGATAGAGATGTACGGCGGATTTGCACCAAGAATCCTTCTAGCACATTACATTGCAACAGTGACGCACCCTACGTGTTAAGTATTGGGAGGATTATTCAGAATGCCATCAAGAACAGATTAATCTAATGGTAAATATTAATTTTGTGTATTTCTTAAGAGAATGAAGGATGCAAAGTCAAATACTGACAAGTTTGGAAAAGCAAAGATCGAAGTCGCTTGTGTCACCTTAGTTCGGCCTGCTGTGCATGACATCATGGTATGATTTTTAATTACACTACGGCACAGTATTGCTCTTATCAGCAGATCCTTGTCTTGTCCTTGTCAAAGGATGGTCGGTGTTCGGACAACGAACGTCACAGCGTTGGGGCTTTGCAACTCTGCTGCGTGACCGGAGTAACACACACCGGCAGCCAACTGTCACCTGTGTCAATCACTGCGACACCAAGTGAGACACTTCTGCCACTAAGTCCCGCGGGGCTGTCTGCACCTCTTCCAAACTGCATTCCTCCTGCCTTCTCTTTTCTTCATATGACTCCTCTTTGTGGGAATTTGGCCACCAGTTCTCTTCTTTTCCTTGGTTCCCAATACCACTCATTCATCCTGCGGTTCTCCTCTCTTCTTGGCACTTACCTCAGGAAGCATCCTTCTCCAGGCAGCTGGAGCGCGACAGTTATGGGAGCACAAAAACCCTGCGAGAGGAGGCAATCCTCGGCTCAGGAACCAGCACCCTTGCGAGGTCCTTGCCCTTGGCTTGGTCCTGGTTAGCCGTGGGCAGAATCGTGCCCATCAGGAACTCCAGGTGCTACGAACTGGAAGCCTCTTAGGAGTGTGTGAGCACTGCAGTTCTTCAAAGGTGTGTAACTAAGCCAAATTTTGGTGTATTTGCAGAGGAATGGCAAAAGGCGCACCCTTTACAGTACAGATCTTGCTGAGAAATGTGAAGATGCAAATTCCCAGCCAAAGAAAAGGTCACCAGAATTTGCCAACATGTATGATGTACTTCTCATTCTGAGAAAGAACAAGTATTTTAGACACATTTTTCTAAAAAACGATCTAGCCCCAGTTGGCAATTAAAGACTAGCCAAATTACAAGAAACTGAAAATGTATTTTTTGAAATGGGAAGTATTGGGTGGCATTAAAGACCTAACAGATATTGTCTATTTTCTGCTTGGCAGATACACATACATATATTCACAGTCACACACTGTGCTATTTATTTATTTAAATTTCAAATGCTGCTGGTTAACTTATTCAAACATAATTCAGTCTTTATAAAGGAAAAAATGTTTAAGAGCATCTAAAAAACCCAGTTCTAAGAGTACTTTCAAAAAATGTTCCTGTGTTACTCATCCAAGCTATCCTCCATGTAACTGTTAAGATGCCAGAAAAGCAATTTGACCCATGGCTATCGCAGAGATCAACGTTTATGTCTGCATGTGAACCAGCGTACATGGAAAGAAATGACATTTTGGTCAATGACACGCTTATATAAAGTGCATAAAAACCAAAGTGGAGAAAACTTTTTGGCATTTGAATAAAGCGGAGAACCAGGGAACTGGGTCTGGACATGATTCCTCAAATTGGTTTTGGACATACCTGCATGTGCATAAACCCAAATGACTAAAGAAACCTCAATCAAAAAACACTGTGCTGGTGAAAGGCTGTGTCACTGAGCCCTTTTATACCCTACTATTTTCTTTTTACTCTCCAAAGAGGGAAATTTGAGATAGAGCTCACTGTAAAAAGGGGCTATAAAGAAGGCCTTGGAGGAACAGCTCTGATTCACTTTCCATTTGCTTTGATTATTCTACTCGAAAAAGAACCATTCAGCTGTAATTTAGTAGCGTTTCTGAAACAGTATCAACAACCACATTTAAAATCCTCTCTCACCGGCACACAAAAACTGAAGAAAAACCTATAAAGGTTAACATGCCGTGGGGTGTATTCTCTAAATGCAAGAGAATGAGCCACGTGGCACATTCAGGATCGAAAATTCCCCTATCGCTGAGCAATTACACCTATTTAACATAACTACCATGTATGTCAGACCTGCAAAATGCAAAAATGCTTTCTCTGAATAAAAATGAAGAGCGAAGTGTGTCACCAGATTTTGGATAATGGTCACTGTAGATAGCTCTGGGAATTGCCTGAAATCCTAAAAAGGCTCATAGGGATGTCACTGCTCTGAAGGACACTTTTATGAGATGTCTGGCCAGGATGGAGTTCTTCAAGAGAGCAGCCGGGATACAAAATAGAAATCTGCATCTTATCCTGAATTCAGAACCTGCATTTTCAAAATGCTGCACAATTTTTAACTTGCTTTATCCTCCTATGAAAGCATCTGAGGTGATTTGTGGCTGCAATTAAGCATTCCCCTTAGACAGAAAAGCACTTCCAGTAAAATGAAGTATCTTTTTGTAAATGACAGTCATTTGGATTAAAAAAGAAAAAAAGGCAAACCATTTCAGAACATTTAATTCATTCTAACTCACAACTTAATTGGCCATGAGGACCGTCTTACCTAGGCTGAAAGTGTGTAATAAAAAAACGTAACACCTAAAAAAGCTGGATATGGATTGATTTAGAAGCTCACAAGTCTCACCTTCCCAAGGCTTTCTTCTGTCTTCTTGTTATCAGATGTCTTCTAAAACATCATTAAAAGAAACTAAAGACATGACCCTGAAAGTACGTAACGTCAACTACTCTTTTTCCTAATGATGATGATAGTATTATCTGAAATTCCCTCCTCAAACAAATGAATGACAGCAGAAAAAATAAAATATTCCAAAACCTTATTAAGAAAATTTTTACAGACATTCAGCCCAAATTTACACTTCACCTTGTTTCATTTCTGTATGATCTTAAACTGTTCTCTTCCCTCTATCTTAGTCATAAAACCTCCAAGTACGTGGAATGAACCTTTTGGTGAGCTTACACAAAGCAAGGAAATATTAAGGAAACATCAGAAATCCTTTGAACTGTATACTGGTTACCGACAGAACGGCAAGTCCCAAACTGGTTGTTCAGACTCAAGGAAATGAAGAGATAAAATATCCAAGACTATAGGTTCGTGAAGGTTTGAAGACACCATCAAACCAAGAGAGACACCTGAAGACCCCAGATTGTCCACTACCCATTCAGAAAGCCCACCTCAGCAGTGGGTGTTTTGGGAGAGGGTCAACAGAAGGGACAGCCAAAGACGATGTTCTCCCGCCAAGCTCTTTGATAACCAACAAGGTATAGCTCTGATTCCTAATTTATCACCCTTGTGATAAGAAGGCCAAGCAAACAGGCTATTTCAACAGCTATGTGCAAGCAAACTGGCAAGTATTCCGGTATATTCAGTTCGCATAATGATCTAGTTGGAATCAAACCTACTTCTCATCCATCCTGCAGTCTGGTCCATCCTCTGGCTCCTCTCTTCTCTGCCAAAGTAAGACCTAGCGATGGTCCCGTACCACAAAGTACTGACCACTACACACGTGGAGAATACAATAAATACAATTAAATTTTAAAAAGTCACTGCAGCACATAGACTAGAGATTGTTTGTTACTGAAGACCAGGCAAATAGGTACTAAGGTAACAGAAAGCACATTATTTTGCATAAAAACTTGACTACAGACAATTATTTTGGTTACATTATCAGCTATACTAGGACTGATATTTCACTGAGGAGCACGTTGCTGATAAATATTGTGGCTATACGCGAGATAACAGAGATGCTTCTGTATGAAGTCAGTCCAAAGGGAGCTGTATGCAGGGGACAACAGGAGGAATAAAGGTTTAAGCTCTTCTCTAGGTGACCCCAAATGTGATTAAAGTTATAATTATCATAAAAAAGTGTAAACAGCTCTGGGACACTCAATGGAGATTTAGCTATGCTACATGCATTCAAAATCTTAGCAAAACCAGACAAAACCCCAGCAAATACCAGACAAAAAGCATTAATTTGCTGCTATTTTGAAATACTATATAGCTTAGAAAACATCCAGGAAGGTAACAACTATGGAAAATGACTACTGTTAACAGAAAACACCAAATTTGAGCATTTTTCACTACAATATTAAGGTTTCAGCTTAACACAAGTAACTGGCAGTACCAGCCAGACTGGTGTCTGCAACACCAAGCTGAGCTTGATGGGCTGTTTTGGGCAAATGGCCAGATTCTACTGTCAGTCCCCATCCCTTCAGTCCCTCCGCCATACAAAGAGAAAGCCTCAGTCAAAAAAATCTCGACTACGTGATATAGCTCCTCTGGTCAGTGTAAAGGCTTCTGAGTATGTCCCCATAGAGCTGACAGCTTTAGCGCTGAAAGATGAAAGAGTCCAGATCTACTTCTTTTTAACAGTAGCTAAAAAATATGAGCTTTAAAGAATTGATTTCTGTGTTGTAGTTGCTCATCCATGAGATTGAGGTAAGAAATACCTCCTTCCCATGCAAGCGTAATATAAAAATAAGTATTTCGTTGCCCTTGAGGTACTACAAACACCACACACACTCAGAAAAAAATTTAAATTGTAATTTAGCTATCATCTTGTGCTAAAAATATTGCTTATTTAATGCTCACCCGTCACCTGAAGAAGACAACTTTCTGACTTAATGCAACTATCTCAGGACAGAGCAAGTGCAATTTCTTCTGATGTCTCCAGAGGGGAATATTGGACAGTATTTGGACCACAAGATGTAGAACCAGAACTAATTAGATGATCTAGAGCTTCATAATGTATAGAAATGCATATTTCATATCCTACAGCTCAGATGCCTCTCACCGAGCCAGAACCACAAGCAGCAGCAGCAGAACCACAGTGGAATTTTGTTGGGGAGGTTGAACCTTGGAGGCAAATTTTGACGTGCTAATTACAACCTTTTCAACTGCATAATTTGAACAGCACCCCACATTTCCATTCCCCTCCTCACGGCCTCAAAAGTGCTTTCATTTGCTTTTGGGGTTGCTGCTGTAGCTGAAGATCTTCATTAACACCCACCAGCAAGGGCATGAATGAAAACATCCTTCTGCTCCGATCCAGCTGAGTAGAAGTGATGTGGGTGCGCTGCCGCAACGCCGCTTCCTCGCTTTTCATTTTCATCTTGTCAGAGGTAAATCTCATCTATAGGAGTAATGATTTCCTTGATGAAGACGGCACAAGGTAATTCACGCTTCGCAAATATTAGCAAGACCCTACCCAATGGAAGGTTTCTGCTGTTTGGACTGTTGCTCACATCTCACAGTCTCCATCTCTCATCTCTTGCGAGGGCATGAGCGAGCTTCAGGAATCAGCTGCATTTCCATCCACTGCCAAACCTCAGCTAATAGCCAGGCATGATTGATATTTCCAAAAGTGGTACGTCTGAGTGAGGAACAACCTGGAGTTTTGTGACCCTCTGGGAGAAATTGAGTTTTAAAAGGAACAAACCGGCGTAACTCGGAGTCATTACTGTGAAATGATGGCTATGAAAAGTGTATCAACATCACAGTCCTGGGCAAAACATGGGAAAATATACTGTACAGACCACTGGAACAGGGCTGTGTTACTTAAGAAATAGAAACTGGGCAGATTTTGAGCCTAGTTGTAAATCTGTAAAGGCATTAATCTGCAGAGTTAAAAACCAATCCACTGACCTGTGAATTTACAGCAGTGAAAATCTAACTTGCTTCCTCTCCTATCTCTAGACACTGTTCTTGCTAAGATGTTATTTCCCTTTCTACAGATGAAACAGAGCAATTACCAGCACCAAAAATCTGCATATTGCATTTATACGTCTGGAAGACCCACAAGCAGCTCCCTCTGTGAGCAGATGTGGTACAGCTGCTTCTCTTTGAAGGCAGGCGAAAAAAGAGTAACTCAAGCGTGAATCACATCAGCTCGTTCTGTTAATGAGGATGCACCCCAAATACTAATCGCAAGTGCTACAGGGACAGCAACACAAGCTAGAGCTGCGGCAGCAGTCACTGGTGGAGGTTTTGGGGGCTTACCCCCCTCCCAAGGAGCTTTGCACATGATGCAACTGGTCGGCTCTAGACCAAGGTGGCATCTCTACGTGGTATGGCGAGATGATCTCCAAGGTTGAGTTATGGATTAACAGCCAAGCTGTCGGAAATGCTCAGACGTGTCCTAATCCCTGTTGTGACCTGGAAGTAAAGCGTGACCCATGGCTTACTTGGCACTGAGAATGGGCCAGGAACATGGCAGATGGTACGCACTAAGTCATCGTTGCTTGGTTGTTGCAAATGTATACCCAGATACGGGATTCACTGTCAGTCCTCTCCTCGCCCAGTCCTGATGCTGACAATCCTTGATCCGCTTTCCAGTTTTTCCACCCATGCTGCTTCTCTGCGATGAGGCTTAAAAAGCAATCAGTAGCATTGCTCTAGTTTGCTTCGCATCATTTTTTATTACTGAGGCAGAATGACTGCTTGACGTTTCAGTTATTTGCAACAAAAAGCAAGCAAGAATCCTAACCGTGGGTGAAAACATGGCTGGGACATGGCTGAACTCTGATGTGACTCTCATCACCAACCTAAAACGCATCCCAAAAAGCGTATTTTAAGCATTAGAAGCACTTAACAAGCACGAGAAGGCAATGCTTACTATGAAGAGAAGACTTGCCTGTCTTTCACAACCAAAATGCAGCTGCTGTTCGGCCTCTTCATTTCCTTCTGAACTCCCAGCCCATAAAAATACCAGAGGGATCTGGGCCTCTGGAGCGATTTTTTTATCCTACAAGGTGTACATCTCATTGGAGAAATCTATAAACTTACACCTTTCTTCCTGAGAGCACCTCGATGTAAAGCGGAGGATCGCGGCTTCAGTACGTATAGCACAGTATGGGATGTTAAAGCAATGTACTGTCTGCAGCTCCTTGCAAGAGCCATCCCTTGGTGTTGGACCTTTCATCCCCCTACGGCAGACTAATTCAGTTTGCTCCACATCTTTGCAGAGGTCTTTTAGATCAAACCTGAAAAACCAGAGCTTTGTTCAGATCCTAAAGACCCTCCACAGCATACTTGTTAAGAGATGGGTTTTCACCCCGCAGCACCGAGACAAAAACCTCTTCAGAAGTCACCGGTGAGCAGCCGGTTGTGTTTGCTCCCCTCCACGAGGCTGCATTTCGGCGGAGCTGCGTGCGTGTCTGTGCGTGCACAGCTACACACACCAGCGGGTAACGCAGACTCATATCAGCCCAACCCACACGGGTGCTTTTGAGAGCCGACTTCTACTTTTGTTCTGCTCACCCCCTACAGACTCGTAACTATGCTATGAGGCCTCTGAGTTCATTTTGAGAACAAATATAAAGTAGCTTTATTCCCTATATGCCATGAACTTCCTTTTAATCCTTTCGAGCAGGTACAGGTTCTTTACAATGTGAACCTGGAAGCAGGAAACTTGTGGTCAAATGGTTTTGTCTCTTCCTCATTTATGGAGGAACTTTTGGGGGTTGTTTGGGTATGAAGAGCCCCAGTTTCCCCATTACTGCAAGAAGCAATAAATGTTTGCAAAGCAAGAGATCCTCAAAGCTGCAGAAAGGTACCGTATCGTTAAGATGCCAACAAACCCCAACTGTGCACGTCCAGGTAAGAGGAAAATGTAAAATGCTGCCCCTCCAGTGAATGGGGACAGCAGAGCTGTGAACATGCTTCACCTTCGGCCTGAAACACAGCTTTGATGAGCTCCTACTTTACCATTCATCGCTGTAAAAAACCCTAATAAATTTTATGTGTTTTGAATTTATACAGAACGGAGCAAACGCAGCTCCTATAACCAGCCACCCCTTTGCTCTCCTGAAACTGCACCACCAAATCTCTCTGCTCCAGTCCCTGAAACTGTAAGCTTCTTGCCCAAAACTTGACTGACGTTAAGCAAAGCCTGCCAGTTCCCTCAAAGTTACAAGATTGCTTCATGATGGAGATGATAATCCAAAATGACCACTGAACTAAATTACCCACCGTCGATCCATTTGTAATTTAAATCCAATCCTGCAGAAGCCAGAAGACAGATGTACTAACCATGGTCAATCAATCTCTCTCTCTCTAGAAGTTGTGCGATGTATTTATTTTACGTGAACCCAGGGCATGTGTACGCTTAGAGGCACTTTCTGCCCATGAGACGAAGTCAAACATGTAGGATCCCACCACTTCTTCTGTTTCGAAATTACTATAAAAGTAATGGCAATGCTTTACTTCCCATGACACTACAACAGGTAACACAATTTCACTACTACTGATGTGTTCGGTACCGTGCAAGGTAGAAAATACATTCAGCCTTGCTTAAAAAGCAATGTCATTTTAAACAATCTTGACAGTCCATTCTAAATGAATTCCTGCCTATTGCATAGAAATATTGTGGGGTTTCATTAAATGCATATAAAACACTTTAGCATCATGCATCAGTAAAGATGTTAACAGAACCACCGTACGATGTTCTCTTATTACACGAAGTGACCTGAAATATGAAGTTCGCTAACTTTAGCTTTTTGTATTATTAAATTCTGTTTCCTTTAATGACATAATACATTTAGTTTGTTGACCACCACTGAAATATAGTGATAACCCCCCCTAACTTCACATTCTCTCTTGAGCACAACAGCTTTGTAACAATTAACTTATTATTCATATTATTTTTAAATCTGATCTGGTGGCACATTCTTTGTGCTCAAACCCCACAGCCCTCAATCTGGCCCCTGTAAAAAGTAACATATGCTGACTATAAATCTTTAAAATGGCTCTATTAATAGAGTAGCTGTGGTGACAGCTTTATAAATGGGCACCATCTTTATGCAAACTGTTTTTTATTAGATTGCATTATAATGATTTGTAATACGAATGCAAGGATAGCTCTGGAGCGGATGGCGGCGAGAACAACTCCAACCAGCCAGCGGTTTTAAAGCCCGTGAATTTGGTGTGGCAGATTGCGTGCGCTTACAACAACAGACACTATCAGATTAGCTTTGCTACACCTCTCTGCTCCTCTGCTTTTCCCAGTCAGATAGCGAACAGCCTAATAACTGGCTCTGTGTCTGTCAATCCAATTACTTCCTATTCTCTATGTGCTGACACTCCATTAAATAAGCAGACAGATGGCGCGATCTTTCATTATCATCCAACTGATTACTCTCCGGTGTGCGGACAGGGGTATGGTCCATCAGTTAAATCAGGGGTTACTCCAAAAAACACATTGGGGCAAATGAAAAGCCCAAACCAAGAGATCAGAACTCCAGGGCCCACCTGGGGACGTCCTGGAGAATCAGGGCTTGATGGAGCTACTGTCTCCAGGCGCACGTATGGCCAAGTGTAGATTTCCCGCTATAGACACCTAACATAGGAATCACGACACTGTGGCATCTACAGCAAAGGGCTGATGAGTGGTTCTGGCTGTTGTCTCTGCAGCAGTTGGCTTTCCTTTTAGCCAACGTGGAGAAATAGCCAGAGGGCCCAGTTCAACCACCAGTTGTAGGACGGTAACGTCCTCCAGCCCTGTGTCCTTCCAAGTATTTGCGAAACTCAGTTCCATGGACAGCCCTGCTCTCTCCACGTGCCCAGACCACTTCCATTTTCCAATAGGAAATAAGATACCATCACCCCAGAAATCAGTGGCAGAACATTAAGTCCCTCTATCCCAGCCAATGTCAAGTTCATCCCTTAACCTTCCTTTCCACATTTTAATCCTGCACCTAAAGTTGGCACAGATACGGCCCTGAAACATACCAGATGGAGCAGAAGAACATAGATCCTAGATCCTTTCCATATGCCTTATTGCCTGACCAGAGAATCTGGATGGGGCAGTATTTGGTTAATCAAGGAAGCTGCTCTGTGTTTCACTAAGAGCCAAATTCACCAGTGGTGAAAGTCTACTCGCACACCATGGAACATTAGCGTAAGTAAAGGAGGCAAATTTTGTAAGTAAGGAAACTGAGGCAAAGAGTAGCCATTGCCGAACACCCAGGACCAGCACGTATGTGTGCAACAGGCCTAGAAACGGGAACATAAAATCCTTCCTAAGGTCACAGTGTCTCTGTAGCCAAGTCATGGGCAGACCCCAGAGACACGCAGACTGCCCAACGATCAGATCTATTAATGAGGGAATCGGCCAGACCCATGCTGCAACGACTGGGGTTCCTCTTCTGCCTTCCTCATCACCGAGGATGATGACTTAGTTTGGTAGGTTCTTGAGACTCCTTGCCATCCTGGTAGGAACAGCAATGCCCAGAGGGTACCGGGACCCATGAACGCATGGTTGGAGCAATCAGGGGGGTGACTGCACTAGAAGGAGGGAAGCGTTAATGTGCTGAGGCACTTGAAGCATGCAACTTTAGAGCTTTTTAATGAGGATAACAATTTTATGGTCTTGGTTTGAGGAAAAAAACATGGTCATTAAGTACATCATCATCTTTTCTAAATTATTCTGTTCCTTACTGATTAGGGAGTAACTACATTTTGCAGTAAGCCCATCTCTGCCTATTCTTTCCCTCTTCTAAGGACAAACACAATAAGCCTAGGGCAGCATCAAAATTAGGAGCAATGAGTACATAAATATGAAGCCTCCTTTGAAGATTCTTGTTCCTTATCAGCCTGCTGTAATGAATACCTGTTGCTCTGCAAAAGGAACTGAGAAGTGGCGAAAAGATGTTGGTTTGAGACCCCCAGGGAGAGAATTAATACATAGAAAGATGCACTAGCACCTCTGGTACTCCTCCATCTGACCCAGAGGGACCTCCGAGGAGATGTCAGTTACTATAGCTAATTCAGCTCCTGACATTTGTCAGTTAGGGATCAAATAATGCAAAACAACGGTATTTTTTCTCCATGTATGCAAGTAACTTACTGGCAACAGAATGGGATCTCTGCTGATTTTCAGGTAGAGCACAGAGTTGACCTAAGATGCTACTGAGCTGGGTTGGGTTTTAACCATACTCAATCACACGGAAATTGTGAGACAAGAGCGTGCACAATACAAATCACTCTAAGACACCCAGGTAAGCAAGCACACGCATATTAAAGAGTGCAATCTGAGCACAATTACTTTCTCACTATCCTTGGCCACGCAACACCACAGACGAAAGCTTGGTGGCTTTCATGCCGTGGATCTGGCACCCAGTGTGGCTGTGTCTGTGCTGCTGAGTTACAGCTATTTGCACAGGGATGCAAAGATCCTGTATATAAATAGCTGCCAGTGAAAAGATACTGCACTTTTGAGACCGAGATTACAAATCAAGCCAGGCGACGTTAAGCTACGTGCAGTTTCAATCTAATCACATTCATTAGTAAGTTGGCAGAAAAACTTAACTCAATTGGGGCATGCTAATATTGCTATTTAGGAAGGCAAGGAAAAGTGATCGAAGAACAGCATTGCTTCAGGCTGTAGTCATTAGTAAGTGCACACCTTGTCTACAGAGCCAGGGCTGCAGAAAAAGAAATGATGGGAAGTTTACCATATGGTCTTGAAGGTATTTACGGAAGGGAAATTACACCACAATTTCAGTGGCCACAACTATTTCTCTGAAAGTTTGAGATGAGGCTCAGTGGGCTCATTTTACAAGGAGAGATGCTTGTAGAACGTGTTTGGGGAAAACAGAAACAGCTTCCAGAGTAAATACAGATGAAAAGCAGGTATCTGAATTGCCTCTGATCATCTACGTCATTTGGCATCCAAGGTCTGGTCCAAACTAATGAGGAAAATGAATCTGCATCATAACGGACCTGAGCAACAATGCTGTGCTTCTGGAGGCAGCAAATTTGGACAAATTTGTACCTCCATTAAGGATTTCATTCCTCTTCTTGAAAGAGTGAGGGTATTTGCTTCAGTGTCCAAAACAATTTCTGACACTAGGGGTTACACTCTACCAGATTAAACTAATTTAACTAGTTAAACCGATTCCCTGTGTAGCGCCATTGTGCATGGCGTTTTTTTCAACTCCTGATCTTAAAAGCTGCAGTGAGGAACTACTGACAGATGATGTCTTCTGCCCAGACAGTTGGTTTCTGTCCACAGAGTGACCCTTATAAAACACACATAATTCATTAACCTAAAAAAGTGAGTGAAGTCGCTGTAAAACACAGCATAAACATATAAGGGCTGTATTGCCACCGGGAAAACTATTTTCTGATCCTGGTACATGTCATTTTATGTTCATGTGTGTGTCAGTTTTATTATCCTATAATTACTTTACACAGATGATATGCAGTACATTGGGAGCAGCATTCGGTTCTGTAAACTTGTAATTGTATAAAATAGGGCTGTAAGAACAGTCTAAGGCACACTACGACTCTTGATTACAGACTATCAGACCGAAGGACCCACGTTTTAGAGTAAGGCAAAATTATCGTTAGGCACAGGCGCAGAACAGAACTGAATGCAGCCTGTTGACGAGAAACACTCCTTACCAAGCTCACAAATCAGGCTGGAAGAGGCCAGTCAGATGCTACTGAGGTCGTAGAGCCTTTCCATCTCACAACGTGGGACACAGACTGTGCGAACGGTGACTCTGCCGATGGCTTCATCCTCCCACTACTGTAAATTAGTGCTTGCAAACGCACAGGTTAAATAATTTTTGATGACCTAAGATGGTGTGAACTGTGCCTCCCTGCATCCAGGAGGTCTCCTGCCATGTTACGCACTGAAAGAGGAAATCTCTGGAACATGCATAGAGTTGCAGCAAGGATGGGGAAACTCCCATTTATGACTGCATGGGAATTACACTAATTAAGGATATGTAACAGATGGGCTGATATAACAGGCTTTCATCCATGGTGATCCCACCCTGCCCTGCCAGCCAGCACCACTCCAGTTGAAATGGGATGGCAGCTTTCTGGTATCTCATCTTCCCAGCTAGAAAGCGCACTGTGATGGGCTGTGGTGTGACACTCAATCTTATTATTTGCAAAAGGGACACGCCACATGCACAGAGCCGGGAAGCTGTTAGCCTAATTAACTCTTAACTATCTATCAAAATACAGCAAAGAGTTCTTATTAGGCCAGTTACCATAACACTAACACAGGGTCAGCGCAAAGCTTGAAGCCTTCTGCTAGGGACAGCAAACCCCACATGTTTTTTGGGCTATGAGGATGTTTCGTACAGGAACAGGGGCAGGCGTTCTCCCAGTCTGAATTCAAAAGTCACCCTGTAAATAAAGCCTCATGTTTGTGTTTATATTGCTCCAAGGCATGACAAACCTCAGAGCAAGTCCTATGAGCTTGGGAAGATGAAATAGGTGCAAGTAAATACTGAGAACCACAAAGATATCATTCAGCAGCAATCTTACAAAATATGACTGTCTTTGTCCGATACAAAATCCTTCCTTTGTGGCTACCTGCATTGTAAATTGTGCTCAGTTTCTTCCTTCACATTCTCTTCTTACAACTCTCAATTTTTTTCAATTACAAATATAGGAAAAAATATATGACCAACTGCGGGAAATGTAGCAATGCAGATTCTGCAACTTCATGGATAGGATGGATGTTGGAGCAGTTTTATTTTGGATATTTTCCATGAATTATTTCTGAACCGTAAAAACCGCACCAGGAATCAGGACCCTAATACTTGTCCAAACTCAGCCAGACTGTGTGAATCATTTTAGTCCTCTGCATTTCATCTTTTTCCTCTAATAGTGTGATTAGTGCTTGGATGCCGTGAATAATTTACTATTACGGCAAATTTATTATTATGCCAAATTTACTCTTGTAAAGAAATACTTTTTCAGAATATGTCAATTTTAGGTGTCACGTACAAGACAACTTAAAGGAGCCCTACCTTCAGAAGGAGAATGAAGCTTTCTGAGCAAAACATCATCAACTAAAATGCCCCAAATCATCATTTGCATCTGAAAATATATATGTTAAAGCACTGGTGAAATCCTGACATGGAAAGCTGTATTTGAAAATACGGCATTTGCACCTCATCCTCTGCAGCTGCAAGGCTTACCATACTGCAGAAATACCTAGGAATTTATTCTTGTACCCCAAAGAACCAGATTATCAGCACTGATAATTAGGCTCCTCTTTATGCCAGTACAGCTGGAAAGACGAGAAACTTGCCCTACTTCCCGGTGCCAGCACACATCACCCGTGACCTGAAGTGGACACCTTTTGGGTGAACATGTATTTCAATCTCCAGGAATATTTTGTTCATGGCCCTACCTGCTAAAACTCTCAGCTGGGGCCAGCTGTAGTCTCAAAGATGCCTTAACCCAAGCCTTTCCTTCGTGCTTCTCCGATGCTGCCTTGATTGCATTTCTTATATCCGCACTGGAAGATGTATTTCTTCCACCTGGTAGTCTTGCTTTCCACTCCTGCAGTAATAACTAGGCACACCTGGCTGAAGTTGCTTGATTTAGCACAATGCAGTAGCCAAGGTGGGATTATCGCTCTCACTGCTGCAGAGCAGTATGAGATTTAAGAGCTGTGTTAGCAAAACATTCGTTATTTAGCCAGCTGGCCAAAATGCCTGGTAACGTGCAAAATCTGGTAATGGTGGTTCTTCAGCAAGTGGAGAGACAGTAAAGAAGGAGGGAATGGAGTAGAGGGACAGGATCTTGTGTTAGCAGCTGTATGCTACACTGAAGCATTAAAACCACTTCAACAATCACGTAAACACAGAAAAAGAGATCACAGAATGGTTCAGGTTGGAAGGGACCTTTAAAGATCATCTACTTCCAACCCCACTGCTGTGGGCAGGGACATCGGGTGAGTGCTGTCCCTCTGCTAGTGATACTCCAGATCTCTCAGAAGGTCAAGGTGGCACCAAGATCTTCTCCTGGCACATGGCCGGGGACCACAGCCCCATCGCTGCCTCCTGTCCTCCCACCCCTTGCTAAAGCCAGAGCTTCAAACCACAGCTCCCTTAACTGCAACTTGCTTCCGAGTCATCTTGGACCTCGGATGGCAGTGATTGAAAATGCTGATTGCAGAGAGGCTTTTGATTTTCCAGGATTCTGTTCCTTATGAATAGAATTTTATGCAGGGAAAAGCTCAAAGATGCTTTTTTTCCCACCCCACTGACATGAATTAATCCAGGCCAAGGTGTGTGGAGGGGTCAGTTCTTGGGATGCTTTTTCTCACCGTTTCATTTCAGCTTAGTGGAAACACTTCAGTTCTGGGAAGGGGATGTGTCTGTGCACTAAATTAATTTTTTTTCCTTTTAAAAACCGGAATGACCAAACTAAGCAACTGGATGATGTTTGGTCTGTGCGAAGTAGCACAGACCCAAAAAAGACAGGTAGGTCTTGGCCCAAATTGAAGTCCACCAGTAGAGAACCACTACAATGGCAGCATCATCTATAACATAATCTACTATTACCAAACCTACTATTTTCATAGGCGAAACAAACAAAACAAAGTGGGAGAATACACTTCTGCAGTCTGCCACATCTTCCAGAGGCTCTCCCTTGGACATTCAAAGCCGATGACCAGAGCAGAAGTCACACCAAAAATACATTCTCTCCAGCTATTAAAGGAAGAGATATTTTTTTTTAGATCATGCATGGCTAATAAGGAAAAAAAAAAAAAAAAAGGTCTGTAGTATCATGATTTGTTTCTTTAATATTTATCCTAAAATAAATGTTGCTATTAGGTTTATGTACACAGCACCATAGCTACACTTGACAACTCTGCAGACATACAATACGGCCTCTCATAAACATGAAAGAATGAGTCAGACTCAAACAAAATCAATCTAAAATTTGTAAGAATTAAAAAATAGGCTGCTTTCTTTTTCATTTGCTTTCCTATTTATGAGCCTTTAGGGTTCATCTCAGTTATGGTTTCAAGCTGACTTCCACGGGCATAAAGACTAGGAAAAAATAAAGAAGGCACAAACCATCCCTCTCCTTCCCAAATTCCTTGAGGATGAGCTGGTGGGGTTAATGCAAACCCGCACCACAATGCCCGTGAGCAGAAGACGTTTCCTGGCTCGTGTTGCTGAAGAAGGCAAAGAGATGCCTTACGCCTTGCAGGTCCATGCCAACACAAGCACACCCCAGCAGGTTCCACCTCGTCCGGAAGGGCACGGTATTGCTGACCCGCAAGCAGACCAACTCTCAGCGTGCACAACCGCCGCTTTGTACCTTTCATTTGCTGCTTTTGAATTACACCCTGTTGTGGTTTTTTTCATCGTTATTTCCAATTTGGCAAGATTTTTCTTATTCAAAGCCTGTGCTTCAACATACACACAGTCCTTTCTGGGTTGGCACTGCCTGATTCAAAGAACCTAAGCTCTGAATGACAGTCAGCCTGCTGAATTTCTCCAAAGTTTTCACAGACCATGTATTTTTAAATGAGTGAGTTTCTGCCACAAGCGTGCATGATGCCTGGACAGCCAGAATACAAGAGAGCCCCTACCCACACTTAATAAGCTGACTACTCCTTTCTGCTGAAAATAAGGACAAGCAGCTCCTGGGGTTTCTTAGCTTTTGGATTGTGCTTCTTTTTTTTTTTTTTAATTTTTTCCTTTTTAAAAATTAGAGTCATAAGGAATAATTTCCCCAATGAAACCACACAGAGCATCTCATTTATTTGGGGGCATAAAATAGATGCAGTACATACTACAGCTTAACTTAAATCTTTACTTAACACTGTACAAAGCAGATCAAGGTGTCTTCTGATTTGCAGTCTCCTTTCCCACAACTGCAGGTCACCACTGCTTATCTGCACATGAACTGCAGTCATCTTGCCTAAAGTCACCCTTCCTGCAGCTGGACAGCGTGGTACATCCTATCATCACAACATGCATGTGGAGGGAAGGGTGAGCTCACAAAATCTTGGACCGTGGGAGTCTCCAATGAATCAAGGAGAAGAAGAATAACAGTTTAGTAAGAGAAGCACCTTGGGAAGTGAGTAACTGGAGAGAAAGAGTGTATGAGTAAATACTTTGGAATAGTATAGCTGTGTACCTGGCTATTCAACATATTTTTGATGTCCTTATCATCTATTTCCTTTAGTGGTGTGTCTCTCAGACCCCAGGTAAAATAGACATTGAAGAAAATGGGGATAAAAATGCCAACTCAGGGTAAAGTAAAGCCTTGAGTGCTTCAAGCTTGAAGGGCAGTTACAGCCAGAAATCCTTCTGCTTGACAAAGCAGCCCCCTCCTACGCATCTTTATCTTACAAGTCCATAAACCTGCTCAATCTCTGAAAAGAAACTTTCACCTCAATCTGCCCCGGTCCAAGATGGCTAGAAAATGTGGTAGGAATCTTCCACTTAGAGTAGCTTAGAAGTTACAACTGTAGAATCAATATTCCTAATAGTTAAAAAGTTAGAAAGAGAGAAAAAAAAGAATAAAAACTTCATTCCCAGGTGTATTGGGTACTTCTGAAGCACTAGAAGTTAAAAAACCCCCAACTTTTCACATGAAAATTGTGGTACTTAGATAGGGGATCCTTCCATTGGGATGACTGAATTTGATAGTCCTTGTTGGGGACAGGGGAGGGTTGCATATTGTTCTTTCATTTTTCTGTCTAGGATGCAGTGTCAGAATGAAAGCAGTCAACTTTTAAAATACATTTCCTTAGTTATGCTTCTGACGTCAAGAAAAATTACTCAAGAGAAGAAAGAGAAAGAGAGAAAATACCTAATGACTTGTCACCACTTCATAGTCCTTATTTCTGCTTCTCAGGCATTGTAAAGAAAAGACATCTACCCCGGGCTGCATCCAAAGCAGCGTGGCCAGCAGGTCGAGGGAGGGGATTCTGCCCCTCTGCTCCGCTCTGGTGAGAC
>JANZLQ010000005.1:2322764-2353399 GCA_026212715.1 Elanus axillaris
AACTTTTGCTTGGGGGATTTACTCAACTTTTGCTTGGGGGATTTACTCAACTTTTGCTTGGGGGATTTACTCAACTTTTGCTTGGGGGATTTACTCAACTTCTGCTTGGGGGATTTACTCAACTTCTGCTTGGGGGATTTAGTCAACTCTGAGGACTACATCTAGCACAAGGTGGTATGAATGCCTTGTGCAAGCTTCAAGCAGCTTTCTTCTCATCGTTGCATTAAAGTCAGGTTCTTGTGCTGGCTATGAAAATGGGAATATTCTTTCTGGAGACCGTGTCTGAAACGTAGCTGAAATGCTGGGAGCCTCTCAGCATAAGGGTTGGTGACCCCAATCCCACGTGGTAGCAGCAAGGCCAAGTAGAACTGGTCTTGGACCACGGGTCTGATGCCATTTAATCCCTTCTGCCTCTGCTTCCTTCTCAGTCAGTTGGAGATAACTCTTATAGCCCAAAGCAGTTCGGTAGTTTGCCATCTGTAGATGAATAGCACTGTCAGACAAGTGATGGTGGGTGGTTCGTGGTGTGGGATTTCACGGACAGTGAAGTGCTTCTGCACTCGGGGACAGGGCATGGAAAGGAGAGTAAGAAGCTGCATTTCTACTGAGGTGGACTCCAGTGAATCACAGCTTGTCTAAGTGTTAGGGATGTTTATTTGAGTGTATGGACACCAGTAAGTAGTTTTGTTCCTGGAGAAAATCCAGGTGGTGACGTATTACCCGGAATTTAATTATTTAAATGGACCTTTAGATGCAATTGCTGTTCCGTAATTGTGGCAACTTGAGATTTTAGGAGCCCAGCAGAACCAGTTAAGGCCATCGCGTTAGCTCTGTCTGTACCTTCAGATCAGTTGGTTTATGGTGGGTTTTTTTCTGTGGAATAATAAAACAAATGTTACAAAATAGCAGAAGCTAGGCATGTCTTTTTTTTCGGTCTTTATTGTGACTTAAGAACCAGTCCTTGCAATAATACTTAAAACTAATGGAGTGGTGATACTAGGGATGCTAAATGATGTGATAATGCCTCTGAACACAAAAGCACTTCTTTTATTTAGGTTTTATTTTGGCTGCCCTGACTGATTTATCATGGGGATGAAAAGACTACAGAGAAGGCAGTGTACTGGCAGTGCTGTGTATACTGTAAAATGTAATGATGATCAGGTTCTGACTGAAGCTCTTGGTGACTTTAATAATATTTGGTGACTCTTTTCAGTAAACTCATTATCTCTGCAGTAACGGAGTGTGAGTGTTTTCAAAGTTAAAAAAAATACTAAAAATGTTTACACTCCCTAAGGTCAAAGAACATAGCGAAATAAGTGCAGATCCCTCAAAAATTGTCTGCTCCTTGGTTTTGGGATATCCAAGTTGGTAAGTTTTAGTCCTGAGCCAGGTAGCTAGTTCAGTGGACACAAGATATAATTGTTCTGCAAAAATTGGAGACCTTCTAGATATAACACTAAATACAACAAGAAGAGAGAAGTATTGGACAGTGTCAGATTTGGTTCTTTTCTAATAGGTGTCCAGAGCTCTCAGAGGAAAGTCACCATTCTGCTGCTTTTGGAGGAGGATGAGTGAGAGCCGCGGTCTGGTGGATGGCCAGACAATGGAGAGTTCACAGCAGAGCAAATCAAAACTGCTAGACGGAGTAGGAAAATTTAAATGCTCTGAAGTTTTTTAATACTGCAGGGAGGAAAGAAAAACTGTCCTCTTCTGCGACACCTTTATAAAAGGTGGAGACAATTTTTCAGTCTAGAATTATTCTTCATTTTATTTTACAGGGCTATGCAGTTTATCACTACAATCTATTCCTCATTGTGAAAGTCATCTCTCTTGATACATACCGTATAATTGCTTTTAATGAAAATGGGTCTTGCAATTCACTCTGAAAATCAGACTGGGTCTGCACCACATGTAAATCGTTAATCTGAACTGAAAGCAAATTGTTGTTAAATAATAAAAGTTAATTAATTGCAAGGAATCTCTAGATTGCTAGTTCCTGTCTTTTCTTAACATTGGTGTTTTGCTCTCTCTCCTTTGCCTGGCTCCTAAGTTATTGTTTCATCTCTTTCCCAGGCAGCATTATTCCTAGTTCTTCATGACACTTTGAGTATTTGGGAGTGTCTTCTGCTTCCCATTCATCTGGGTCAATCTTTCTTCTATGTAAGAGGTGCCAAACTTGTCACCTATATGATCTGCTGATGAAAAAGCTCATCCAACCTCTGCTCAGCTGCCTTTTTCCCCAAAGTCCCCACTGCTGGCATGTGTCCGGTCACACAAGAGGTGCATCTGTTCCAGCCGCATGAAATGCACATTTTCCGTTGTCTGATGGGAGGACATCTGCCATGTGCATCCCTCAAGAGCCTCCTAAAGAAAATGTTTGGCACCTCTTCCATATTAAAAAAGCAAACAGAAGTCAAGGACGGAGAACTATTGTTTGAGTAAGCAGAACGGGTATTTATTATCAGTTTTAGATACACCCAGGCCAATAGTTAAGTGTTTTTTTCTGGTTAGGTTGATGAAAGGCAATAATGGGTTTAATTGCTGGTTGTCATTTGTAATGTAGTATGTGCAGTATTAGAGTTATTCTGATAATGTGTTGTAATTACCTACCATCAAGCGCTTTACATTGTTAAAAATATGGTCTTTGAAGTAATGTAGCTAAGTTCTTTGAATTGAAGGCAATAGCTATTGAGAGTACAATATCATTTTAAAATGTCAATCTTGTCAGTTAGGTAAACAAAATGAAGGTGGTGGGTTTTTTTCCTTAAGTTCTTCCTGTGCCCTTAAACCTCCCCAAAAGCTTGGCAGAATAAGCATCATGCCTGGAGGGCTGATAAATAAAAGCTATTTCAGAGTTCCCTGCACACAGGCCTGGTTTGAAAAGTATTGTGCATCTTGCATAAAGCGCTATCCAGAAAGCCTCTTTGTGTTCAAACCCAAAGGAATTACTATTCATTTTGGCTTTGCTACAGTAGGAGAGAAAAACTCTTTTAGGTAGCATTGCCCCTAATTCTGTGTGAGAAATGATCATGCTAAATGGTAGATGGGGCAAAGTTTTTTAAAAAGGCAGAGGTTTCAATTTGCATTGACCTTATCTATGTGCACAAATGAATCAACAGATGCAAATGAAGCAGGGGAGGCTGAACTACCAAATTTGTATGCTTAGTTGCTTTGGCCGTGTGCCTAATCTGGCAAAGAAAGGAGGAGGGAGAGGAAAAAAATCTGAAGTCTAATGAATAGAAGTGTGGCTCCAGATGACCTTTACCTACTGTTATAATTTTGATGTAGAACTACCAAATTCCTGAAGATGTTTAATCAGTAAAGTTGAATTTTGATGAAACCATGTGCCACAGTCCCATTACCGCTGCAGAAATTAATTACAATTCATAGCAATATTCTCGATTCAAAAGGATTAACACCAATGAACTGTCACCTTTTCACATTCTTTCCATCCTTGGTGTTGCAAAGCCTAATGTAACCTAGAAGCAATGTGCGCTCGCAGCCCAGAAAGCCAACCGTATCCCGGGCTGCATCCAAAGCAGCGTGGCCAGCAGGTCGAGGGAGGGGATTCTGCCCCTCTGCTCCGCTCTGGTGAGACCCCCCTGCAGTTCTGTGTCCGGCTCTGGGGTCCTCGACATCAGAAGGCCTTGGAGCTGTTGGAGCGAGTCCAGAGGAGGCCACGAAGATGATCCGAGGGCTGGAGCACCTCTGCTGTGAGGACAGGCTGGGAGAGTTGGGTTTGTTCAGCCTGGAGCAAGGGAGACCTTCCAGCAGACTTTCAATATATAAAAGGGGCTTATAGGAAAGATGGGGACAGACTTTTCAGTAGGGGCTGTTGCGATAAGACAAGGGGTAATGCTTTAAACTAAAAGAGGGTAGATTCAGACTAGATATATGGAAGAATTTTTTTACAATAAGAGTAGCGAAACACTGGCCCAGGTTGCCCAGAGAGGTGGTCGATGCCCCATCCCTGGAAACATCCAAGCTCAGGTCGGACGGGGCTCTGAGCAACCTGGTCTAGTGGAAGGTGTCCCTGCCCACGGCCGGGGGGTTGCACTAGGTGACCTTTAAAGGTCCCTTCCAACCCAAACTATTCTATGATTCTATGAATTTCAACTTTTATTTCTCTGTAGTTTCACCCTTTAGCACTGACGCATAAACAATTATTCTCTGTGGACCACTGCGCAAACACTACATACAGAATACTTAAAACCGTCATCCCTACTGCTTAAAATGAAATGTAGAGATTACAGACACACACATGTATGTACACATATATACACACAGCTACATCTCTCTGAGCACAACAGGCTTTTTTTAAAACTGTATTTTGGGTCTTAAGAACTTGAACCAGTAACAGACTTACCAGTCTACAACTCTTCCTAGAATGAACCACGTTCAAGCAGGTTTAAAGCAGCTTTCCTGGAGCCGTTGCACAGTTGAACTTCTCTAACACTCGGAAACACGCTCCTCCCTTTAATGGGATGTTTTAGCCTTCCGACTTTTACAGCTGATGCATTTAAGACTCTGTGATGTCATTTAATTACAGACTCAGGGAAGAAGGCTGAAAGCTTTATTGTAAGCAGCCTGTGCTGTCAGCTCTCCAGATGGAGTCACAAACTATGCCATATTGCTCAGACAGAAACTCCAACAAGGGGAAAGGGGGGATTGGAAAGAGGAATCCAATAGCTCACTTCCCCTTGGTTTTTTCCCCCTTAACATTAGCCTGCAGCATTTAGCCCCTGATGAAGTAATAGCTTAAGATTAGTCTCTTAGTTCCTCTCTGTCTCCCCATATATATATTTACACACACCTACACCATCAATAGAATCATAATTGTACAGATAACAATGCAGCAGTGTATACTTCTGTATACATATATATATATGCAGCAGACAACAGGCCTATGTAAAATTTTAAATAAACACAAGATTCTGCCAAGTCTATCTATTCACTGATTTATGTATCTTTTTTTTGTATCGGAAAGCCACATTATTTGAGATAGGCTCTACCTAAGTAGCTACAGATCAGCTTCTTTTTAAAAGCCCAGTGCCCGATTCGGGAGACATGCAGTTTTCAGTAAGAGCATTAAGTAGAAGCAAAAGTGGAAATAAACAGGACACAGTGACGAAAAGGAGAAATAACAGAATGACAATATAACATTAACTTGCTGGTCAGTGACTATGAGAAAAAATAAATAAGAGGAGGAAGAAAGGGCTTGGTGAAGAGATGTAGGTATTCAGTGCCTTTGTCTTTCCCAATAGATCCATCACCTGTGAAATGTATCCCTGAATTTCTCCCTAGGCAGCACTGTACAATAATACGAATGGGAGAAAGAAACAACCTATTAATCATCGAAGGCCTCCATCCAGCAGTGAGCACAAAATACAGTCCTCCAGCACAGTGGGTATTAAACCAATGGAGATATTAAAAGGACATGATGTTGGACCTATGAGAAGGGGACTGAGGAGATAGGAAACAAAATACAGAATGTATCAAAGCAATAGAAGAACAGTGCTGTGAGAATCAAAGTCTCAACTTCTCCCATCCCCTCCAAAAGCGCTTAACGGTATTTAGCAAAACTAGCTGAAAACTGAAGACATGCCTAGCTGAAGGATGCTCTGATAAAAGAATAACTGCAAAAGTTTAAGACCCAGTGAAGGAAATCAGCCTGAACTCTGAATCCTGGAGCTGTGGCAGACTTCTCAGTTTCCTAGGGAAAAAAACCCTGGATTTGGTTTGAGGTTTGGATTAAAGCAAGAGAAAAGAAAACCTTCTGTGGTTCTTCACCCATTTAATTCATCCCTGCCTTAGGATCACAGTATGGAATAGTGAAAGGTAATGGATTTATAGCTCAACAGAAGACACATTCAACATTAAAGAGGCACTGACACTTGATCTCAATCCAAAAAAATCCTCATCACTCTTTGGATTTACAAAGCCTTGTGTTGACAGTAGAGCAGTGTCTGAACGAAGTCAAGAAAAGTTAATTAAAAAATAACGTCCCTCGTATTTTATCCCTCTTTCTGATCTCTCCTTTCACCTCCTTTTTCTATGACCTTAAAGAACCGAGGACCCAAAAATTAAGTTAATAAGAAAAAAGGATGACTGAAGTCATGCAAGAAAAGGCATGCTAGAGAAAAAAAAGCTGCTTCCTTCCATTATTCCATCCTCTGGAAAAAAAAGTGGTCATACAATTAATTCTTCCTTGCTGACGAGAGCTGACACACATTGGAAAAAACTGAATATGTCTTCTCAGCATTTGGCCACATTTCAGATCTGATTTGAAAGGCTACTTGATAAAGATGGAAAGAAAAGGGTTGCAGCTCATGCCTACTTCTGGGAGACCCAAACGCCACTCCCACCCCGTGGTTCCCATGCATGGTGCAGCAAGAGCAGTAGCACCAAGGTCACCCCTTCAGGCTCAGGCTCTGGAAATCAATCCATGACAAACCTACCTGAAGACTGCAGACAACAATCACTAAAAAATGACTTTGTTAGTTTGTCGTGATCCTTTAGACTGCTCCTTTTCACCAAAACTGCTCTTACATCACAGCCCAAGCAAGCAGGACTGGGACATCATGAGATGTGTCTCCAGGACGTGCCAGCTCCGTTTCAGTTTGCATAAGGAGAAACAAGCCTTGGAAACAGAAACCAAGGGGAAATTCAACAAACATGTATTTAAATCCAGCTGGAACTGTGGTTTGCTATTATAATTCACAGATCTAGCTAGATCTGAAAGTACCCATGTAAAGCTGGTTACATCCTAAGTTTAACTATACTCCTCTCTAACTATAATTACTATGTACCTTCGATTTTCAACCTCTCATCAAGATAAAAACTACATCAAGATAAAAACAAAATAACAAAACCTAGGTAAATACCAATAAATGTTATTTCAATAAAGGGAAAAACTGTTTATTGTTTGGAAAGACATTCTAGCAGTATTACCTTCTCGCTACCGACTCCAGGATGGGTCCACCCACCTGCGATGTTGTGTATTAGCCCACTTCTGAAAGTAGTGATCTACAACTATTTAAGATGTCTCCGTGCACATGCATATGCTGTTACTGTCTGAAATTTAAGGAACACCATGTCTTAAAAAGGCTGAATAAAAATCCTTACACTATTCCCAGCAGTATTCGCTCCCCTCGTTCCACCACCCCACCAAACTTAGCAGCTGTATGAAGTGGTCCAGTTTTAACCACCAGGTCAACAGAGAAGACCATTTGGAGCAAACCCCAGGAGCAGTGTTTAAGCTGCTTCATTATGATCAATGAGATCAACCAACTACATATCTTAGTGCTCCTTCCGTTACGAAATATGCTTAGATAGTACATGGTTCAAACGGACAGATCCAACAAGAACTTCAGAGCATAATTATAGACACACCCTTGTAATGTCTGACTAAGCAAAGTCCTGCTGAACTTCTACAGAGATGCAGAGAATACATCTATTTCCCAAACAGGGTTTCTTCAGCAGATAAACTTTTATGAAGGCCAAACAATCACACATTCAGCAACGCAGAAGGAAAAACGAAGATCTTTGAACCTATTCCTGACCTTCAGTGCGGTACTACATGACTTGCACAAATTGTTGAGTGGGTTCCCCTATGTAAAACGCAGCTAGTAGTTACCTGCTTTCCAAAACGTCTTAGGAATTAATGACTCTTAGAAAAACTAATGAATGGATGAAACCCAGAGAATGATCCCACGGAGCACAGATGCTAAGCGCTGTCCCGAATAAAAAAAAAAGCCAACACAGAAGCACAGAAGACCCAGCACCTGCCCTTGTAATGCCACACTTGTCCAGTAACAGGCATCTCACTAGGAGGGTGCTGCCACTGGAAGTCTGGGTTCCTTAGAAATCCGTGAACCTGAATCCTTCTCCTGAACCTTCATCTCCTGGAGCCTACACTTGTGACTGAACCCACTTACGTCGAGCGCGTTGCATGCCTGTGCAGGAAATTGCAGCTTCAGAGCCAGATAATTAGCAAATTCCTCCAAGGACAATATAGTTGATGGTAAACTCAAGCCAGAGTTAGAAAATGGACAAGAATGACATCCTCACTGTGCAGACCCCTAAGTTAATAGGGTAGAAACTCTCTTTGATTTGGGAAATGAAATCTAGGCACACTTTCACACAAGGCCAGGTGACAGCCAAGCCCTCACGTGCATGCAACAACACTCATTTTCTTGACAGCAAAAAATAGGGCTAAAATTTCTTGCATTATTTCGCCCCCCTTTTTTTTTTTTTTCAAATAAAGCACCAAGTGGATGGCAATGAAAGAGTACACAAGGATGAGAGGATGTTGAACAGTCCCCAGAAAATCAACTTCCAGCTGCTGTTCTTGTTATTCAGATTTAAGAAAAAGCCCCACACATACAGGATTGTAAGTTTGAGCTATTGAGAAACCAGAGACCAAATGTAAAAGTCAGCAGCAGTGAATAAACTATTAAAAATATCAATTTATAGACAGGGACATTAAATATTTTGTATTTAAGCTTTTTGCTTGTACAGTAAAAATGGCAACTGGATATAAATTTCACGCAGAAGCTTGTAACCTACAAAACCAAAATTATAATGCAACTTTGGAATGGAAATTTAAACTCCAAAGGTAATTTTCCATTGACAGTGCTCATTGATGCATGAATTATACTCTCAGGGATGTGTAAATAGGATTTGTTTGATTGCTTTATCATCCCTCCATTATATGAAATCTTCTAAAGCAGTGGGAGACATCATAGGGCTGTTTGTAGATTCCTTGTTTGAAGACACAGTGGGGGCAAAATTGTATCACTCCTATTGAGGAGCAGGGCCTGACCATGAAATCATAATTAATGCCATAACAATCTACTTATAAGTCTCTGAAGCAGCCAGGATGGGGATAAATTAGAAGCAAAATATTGTTAGCATTTTACTTAAATTAAATTAAAAAAAAGTCTGACACGACAGGAACCATATTACAGGCTAATAAGGGATTAGATGAAGCAATTACAGCAAAGGGTTTTTTTTTTTTGACGGTGCAAAAAGACACAAGCTTTGTTGACATTACTGCTTTGAAGCCACAATTCCAAATTTTCTTGAGTAGAATGACACCTGCCAACACTTGCGGTTTTCAAGAGAGTATCTCAAGTTTAGAAATCCAGTCAGGTGAATTATCTTGCCCTAAGCCCTAAAATTCCTAGCAAAGACTTTCCAGTTCAGCATCTTACAGATCCAGGTATGATTTCCATGTCACTGCTGAATCACAACAGAAAGTGGTCAATATGGGAAAGCAGTGTTGGAAAAACAACCAGGAGGATAAACTACGTTGTAGCTGCCTAAGTACTACAGTAATAGTCAAGTGTCTGCCCTGACCTTGGCGAGCGGAAAGTCACACAGGACAGCAGAAAGGACTGCTCTCACCTGGAAAAAACAAATTATGTAATTGGCTCTACTGGAAAAGGTTTTATTTAGTAATGATTGCAAAAAACCACCCCAAAAAACCAACAACCCCCCCAGGATTCCTCCACTTACGCTATGCAGTGAAAAGTCACTCCGAGCTTCACTGGAAGAACTCTCTGAAGACCATGCTGGTGCCTTCCAAACATCAACTGAAGGTAACTTTTTTTCTACCAAACCTTTATTACCAATGCTAGCATATGAACCAGACAAAGAAGTTGTAGCCCTCAGCTCAAGTAAGACAAGGAGGAGAAAAATACTCACAACCTAAACCCAAGGCAAAGCTGCAAACGATGGCCTTTCACCAGACTTCATTTTTAAAACCAGGACTTTAAAATACAGTAGGTAGCTGAGCAATGGGCCAATACATCAGTAATTAGGTGACCAACCTAGAAACCATGACGATGATGAACTTCAGCCTCTGGGATGCTTTTGCTCAGTTTCGTGGTTAATGAGCTATTCCGGTACACAGGTCTTTGGTCTTGCCTGCCCAGCTGATGGGCAGAATCAAGGCTCAGCAACATGCCTTCCAAAATCTCATGTGGCCCATGGTACCTCCTGCTCTACTGGCAAAGGCAAAGACATACATGATGGGCAAAAGGGATGGACCCCTGATGTTTTATTGAGATGCTTTCTAAGCTCCTGAATGCCAATATGGATGGCTCACAGCTCCTGAACGTTGACATCTACTGTGTTTGCACCCTGGCCAGAACAAATGAGATTTGTCCACAATGTTGTGCAACATGGGAATATCAGCTTTGAGACCATAATGCAGGCCAACTGTCCGCGTACAATCCCAGCAACCTAGAGCTCTAACTCAGACGCCAACACTTCCCTTCCAGTGTTGCTGTAACTCAACTGGTTTGCACTTGTTCTCCACCAGTAAAAGAACAAGACTTAGCTACCTCCATGAACGATTCCAGGATCAGTTAGCTGGTTTCTGTTCTTTACATGTGTAAAGTAACAGTATCTAAATACCAGATATTTATCCTCAAATGACCGTGTGATCTATGGAAAATATCACCCTCACTTTACATACCAGGAATCAAAGGACACGTGCGCGAGGAGAAGAAGCGGAAAGAGGAACACAAAGAGAGAAAGATGTGGGAAGAAGAGAACTTGGCTCTATACGACAACTACTCTGAAGCCAGTTTTCCTGAAGCATCACGGTGAGCACCAGAACTTGCTGGGCATCAGTATTTTCCGCATTATATAAAAGCTTGCAGGAGTGACGCAGAATTCCCTCCTTCTAAGAGCTTTACCCACATCTTCTAACGTACCGACTGCCCAATGGTGGAGGAGGAGAGGACCACCACTGGAGGAGACCTGCAGGATTAGACATCTCTTGAATGTTATACGGCTCCCTGACAAGCAATCTTTGAGAAAGGCTGGAGATGGGAGGAATTGGGAAATGTTCCTCGGTGCTACCAGGAGATCACATTCCTCTCACTTTGCTACAGTACCCACACACATACAGAACACATAGAGCGCAGAAGGAGTTATAGTCCTGCTTCATGGCACACGGGGATAGGCTACGTTAACTGTCAAGCTACCAACTCATATATTCATAGTTAATTCTGGCAACCGATTTCAATTAGGGCAAGGAGGGGGAGGGAGTTCTTCTGTCCTTCAAGTAACTAGACATGTATTAGGAATGACAGCCTATGATTGCTGCAGACAGCATCTAATTAACTGTCATTATAAAACACATGTCAAAGCCCGGGGCCTATGCTGGATCCGCTGTCTAATTTACCTCCAGAATATTAAAAATCCCCTTGAAACAAGCTGGTGAATGAATTTTGTTGTCTTATTAAACATTCCCTACCTCCCCATTCCTAAACCCTCCTTCCTCTTTGGTACTCAGTATTTGGAATAAATGATGGATTAAAACTGTTTTTTTTTTTTTCTCCTTACTGTAGTCAGTGTTAAAGAGAAGGATTAGAACACAAATATGACATGAAAGGGGAAGCTGTCTGCAGAAGTGTTAGATGACTAATGAAACAATTGTATTGAAACAACCACGACAATTACCTGTGGAGTGTATTTTTTTCTGTAGCACACTGCACAGTCAGATCTTCGTTCTCTTTTTTTTTTTTTTAATTTATTAATTAGAGCAAGAATAAATTAATCCATCTCTGTTTCTGCAAGCATTACGTGCATGGGGAAGCACAGTGGAGGACCTAGATGGAAACCTCTTCATTAAATTCCTGGTGACATCTACCCCTTTGCTGCATAAAGTCACGCAATGCAAGACGACTGTCAGTATGGAGGCAGGCATGAATTTAGTGGGGTAAAAGGGAAGGGACACAGGCCAGCTAAGGGGATTTTAATCCATCCTTTAGCAGAACTTGATACAAGCAGTTTATTGTAGATTGACATGCGAGCAACCTGCTACCCCTACCCAATTTTGCAGAAGACGCCAAGAATGCAATGACCCTAGCGATGTAACGCTGCAGTATCTGACCTAATGAAATGTCATGCTTTAAGAGCAGTCAGACTTCATTTGGAAGCTTTTTTTGGATCAACCTATTTACAAGTGGCATTTCTTGATTCAACTTGGAAGAGTATTTTGATGTTGGAGTCCACCTTAGTGTTAGCAGCACAACCTACTCAGAGAAACACAGGCACTTCTGGAGTGTACGGGGTATTACTCCCAGAATCCCAGACAAATTACCTATTCTGAAATTGTATTCTATCCACTTAATTTTTTTAGAGAAATCGCTCATCTTCCCTGAAGGCTGTACAGTGGAGACCTTCCTTTTCAGTCATAGATTACAGCCACTAGAAGAAAACGAAGAGCTGATTATTCCCAGTAACAATACCTAAAAGGCTAGGAAATGACCTTCGCTGTGAGGGCAGTCCATTTTTGGAATGAGATGCTCCAAACCCCATAATCCATGAATATTTCTCAATTTAGCCTTCTTTCTCTTTCCCAGAGGTAAAAATTGACGAACGAGAACAGTGTCATTAGAGGACGTTATGATAATGCAACATAAAATGTGCAGAAAATAGCTCCTTGTATTAAAGTCTTATTGTCATAATCTAAAGGGTCTATGTGATCACTGCCTCTAATAACTAGATTTTCTCAAACTCTGCTTAAGTGGCTATAACATGCATTACCTGGGACAAAATAGGATAACGAACCCAACAAACTAGCTGTTTTATCATTGCGCCTTTCCCTTGAGAAAAAACGGAGCTTTTGCCTTATGGAAATGCACAGAATTCCTTTACAGAAACGTTCAATACTTTCCCCGATCCACAGGATGTTGTGATGCGCCTCAGCAGAGTGGTGCATTTCAGGCGTCTGCAGCCCGATTTCACAAAGAGGACGAAATTCAGACACAGCCTCCAGGCAGAAAGGAAGATCCAATCTATGAAAAATACCAACTCAGGGAATATCAGAGAGTCCATTAATCATTAAAGCATCAAGTTCCCTTGCTCCACATCTCTGTTTGGTGTTTGTAAATATAGTACCCTGCTATAGTTAAAGCTCGATATAAAAAGCAGCTACAGCACCCCAAGGGCTGATACCGAAGAGCTTGATTTCCTAGAACCAACCTACCTGCAATCTCTCAAGTTTAGCACTTGCTCCAAACAGTATTAGGACAAAAACTATCCTTTTGCATCTGGCCTTGCAAAAGAACCTTGCAAACTCCCTGTCTTCAAGACAGAAGCCCAAAGAGATTTTACAGCTTCCAGAGCTGTGATTTAAATGTACATCCATTTCCTTCAGCTTGCTGAAGGTGCCACATGAAGGACGGTCTCGTTGTTATGCGACCAACCCAAGATGTTGGCGATCTGGATTCAAGTATCTCATCTATGCAGATTCTGGGAGACAAGATATTAATTTAGAGGTCTATACATAAAATAGGGCCAAGAATACAGCAAATGAAGGAGCTAGAAGTGCTTTACATAGGGTAGTGTGCCTAAAGCCTTCATGTTAATTAGCCTCTCTTTAAAAGCTGAGTTCTTTCCATGAAAAACTTTGTTTATGTCATGTCAACAAAAGGAAGGACAGTAATACTTAGTCAAAGCACGGAAATGCAAAAAGACATTTACAAAAATGCTATTCCTGGAAGAGGTTTTAGGCTTTGAAAATACAACTAGGAGGCTTAGTCCCTGAACAGGCAATGAATTTACAGTCTCCTCAGGAATTTTTAATTTCAGGAAACTAACAGACAATATGGGGGTTTATCTGCCTTTTTAGTTTCTGTTCCCTGAAAGGCAACATCCCTCGGTGCCTCCACTTCACAAAGCCTGATTGGTCTTGCCTCACTCATATATTTCATTTTATATTTGACCCACATATTTATTTATTTTCACCGACACATTTAACTTTATTCTGTCGTGTCTGCTGTTACCAAATCAGCAAAAATCTCTGAGTCTAAAACATTTCTACTCCTTTACTAAGTACAAGCCATCAGAGCTGAACTCTCCTCAGTGCAAATCAAAGACTCCACACAAAAGCCCTGCACCCACCAAAGCTGACTGGGTTTCTGCAATGCACTTCAGTGAAATAGTGAAAAATCCTCACCTCCTTTTCCAGGTGGACAAGAGAAGTGCAGAGAGACTGAGTGATCTGATGTTTTTCACACAACCTGTGTGAGAAAATGTATTGCTGTGAAGCAGAATCCTCTAATGAATCAAGCTCGTCTTGAGGAACTGGGTTCACATCTCTGAGATGCTCCTTGTGTGGGAAGGCAACAGTTCTGCTTTATGATTGGAAATAACTCCTGAAACAGTGATGCCCAGAGCCATTATCAGTCATTTCCAGCAGTTCTCATTAATGTTACTATTGATTCTTCCACTTCTCTATTTTTCCTCCCATGATTCTTCAACTTCCACATTTTTTTCCCTGTGATTTTTCAATTACGATATCTAACGGTAGACTTGTGCCCTTCATTCTGTATGGAGGAGTAAATCACTCATTTCTTTAAAACGCTTATTTCCCAGTAGATTAACGATAGTGATTATTAATAGAAAAGATGCACTTTAACAAGTTTGGAAAAAATGTATTGCTATTCAGCAAAGCATTTAAGCATATGGCCTGGAAACACTTTGCAATTCTTACAGGTTTTACTACTCTATTCCCAAGGTATCTTAGTCACAGGCCAGCATTCAAATGAAAGATTAAAAATGCTACAACTGGATGGACATAACCGCGAGCTAAGTTCTGCACTTGTATTTTTAAAAAAAAATCTTTCTGTTGATTTTGTGACATAGTTAAAAATGACTAACTACAATTAGTGAATACTGAAGAACAGATACAGCTCCTGTGTAATCTGCGGGAAGACCTCAGGAGCGTTTGTATTATCTGCCCAGTTTCATTTCAGCGATTATGAAGACACTGAAGAGCCTTATAGGCTCACAACACTCATTAATATTCTGCTCTTCCACCGATAAAGTTCTCATTCAATGGCACATTTTGTCTTGAAAAATGCAAAGAAACACTCCTAACCCTTCTTGGGATGAGAACAAATCCTCTCTACCTTGCTGCATAATCCTGGCCATGTTTATATTTTGCTTTAGAAGAATTATTTCTTCCATCTGCTCCTACCGCATTAGTCCATTGAGTTGCTTCTTTCTTACCACCTTCCTGAGGTTCGCAACTTAAATGCATTAATATACTGTGGTTCAGTGATCCCCTAATACTAAACACATTTTGCAGTATTGATCAGCAGCTCCCTGTTCAAATGAGAAACAACCTACTGAAGTCAGTAAGGATAGAGCAGTAAATTTGCCATATATATAGAGAGATGATACATATGGGTGTGGGTGTATGTACATACACAAACTCTACCCATGTTGTGTAGCATCTAGTCATCTAGTCGCAGAAACAATTAGACACTTGGTCATTAGCTTCCTTATTGAACATGATTAAAGATATTTATGTTATCACTTTCCTTTCAATTTTAGGGACTAAATATTCACAGATCAAAATTAGAGCTAATGGGCATAGCATTGAAAAAATAGGTCGTGGCTGTATAATACGTTTATAGTACTCTACATTTTAAAAAGTAATTAAGGGCTTGGTAAAAGGTCAGAAGTTCCACTGGGTTCAATTTTTCTAGCATGAGAAAGTAGTTTCCTTCCAAAGCCTCACGACATAGAAGACAAATGTACTTTTTCTTTGTCGGATGGAAAAAGGTCTTGGGTGATAAATAGCAGACTCATTCAATTTTGTAATACAGTAAGAAAAAATATACATCTTTGTGCTGAGGTACAAATCAAACCAGTTTTTCCTTTCTTTGCTTAATCACCAATTAAAAATATAATATATTATGTTAAGTTTTAGTTAGTCTAAATTGAATTTCATTCACATTAAAGAATGCAACCTATCATTTGACAAAAATGGAGCAACTATTCTTTCAGAAAGCACACAAAATCAGTAATTGAATTTAACTAGAAAGTGTGCGGCTTTTCTGAGAAGAATTACACTGTTGATTGTGTTAAGCAAATAATAATTAGCGCAAGTACATACAGCTCTAATTAGCAAGGAATTTAATTAAACAAATATGCCAACATAACAAGATGCATAACAAAGTAATTGTACTACATCTTGCCAACATAGTCTTTACTACTTTAAAGTTTTTACACGGTGATTATAAAGCGATTGCAAACGACTGGGTACACAAGAGCAGCAAACCAGGCCCTATGCAGCCCCACTGAAATGCAGAGACCCTCATAAAGCCAAAGCATGCCAGAAATGATTGCACCATCTGCTGAATTCCTTGCATTGCTGCATCACCGTGCCTATTTTCTATGACCTGGAAGAGATATACGCAAAAACCGTTAACAGTGCTGGCTGCCAGGATTACAAAGGAGAATTCCTGTTTCCCTACATTAACAAAATACAAAAGCCAAACTTGTCATCGCTGACCTTTTATCTTGTTCTGACAGCCTGGAAAACGTAAAGTGATATCAAGACACAGAGGAAGAGAAGAGTTGAGGTTGGAGGACCATCCAGTTCCACCCCTGCCCAAGCAGGGACAGCCAGGGCAGGTTGCCCAAGACCGTGTCCAGTTGGGTTTTGGGTATCTTCACGGATGGAGGCTCCACAACCTCTCTGGGAAACATGCTTCAGTGTTTGACACCCTCACAGTAAAAAAGTGTTTCCTTATGTTGAAGTGGAATGTCCTGTACTTCAATCACTGATACTTCCAGGCTTGCAGATACAACTTCTGTAGTACCGTGCTCGGAGCAACCTGGATTTTCCCAGCATTTTCCCTCTGACAGTCAAGTAAGCCTGAAAAGTTTGGAAGAAAAAGGATTCCACAATCCTTCTTTCAACACAGTGTGGCTGACATGGTGCTCTTCTCAAGGTATTGTTAGTGTTTTACTGAAAAGTAAAGTTCTAACCACCCCAAAATCCTTCCACAGTTGCCCCACAAAGACAGACCACAATGATCAACTGAAAGTGGTTTATTCCACAAGAAATACCAGAACCTTTTTCAAAACGTACCTCTAATTTTGCTAGCTGATTCACCCACAAATCCCTGGAGTCAAGAAAGATCTGTCAGTGTCTCAGTATCCTTTATACTAAGGTTTGCAAGTGCCTACAATTGCCCTACTACCCAGCTTCCTCTCCACTTTCACCAAGACCACAGTTTTCAGCGTAACCATCCCTGTGTTGGTGAAAAGCAAAATGATGGTTCAAAATTGATCCGCATACTTTGAAAGAAAGCTCTTGCGACTGCAGAATGAACTTCGGTGAATTTAGCACCAGCGATAGGTCACCGAGAGCTTAAGGAAGATGCCTTCCACTCCAAACATTCACTAATATTTGGATGGACATCTTGGCCATCAACACAGGCACAGTTCCTCCACAGAGCAGAAAAAAATCCTTGGTAGTAAAATCCCATTTTCTCCACATCAGTTTCATCCTCAATTTTTTACTGCACGGTACACAGCTAAAGGGTTGTATTTTCCTCCTAAATAATTTCTACAAGCTATATCATAGGAAAGAGGATTTTTGCTTCTGTCTCCACTTAAGGATTTCTACCCACAGCACAGATGTATTTAATCAGTAAAAACAGAAAATTAAGGGGAGTAAGAATATGAGGATACTATATGTTTTGCAGAGTTTTTTATGACCTAGGAAGTAGGGAAGAGTCATGGGCGTCTTTGAAACAAATATGCAATACCCAGACTGCATCAGTTAATATCTTTTATGAGTCTGTTTCAAAAGCCACAGCAGAAGTGTTATTATACAGCCTAATTAAATCAATTCATCTGTGTAACTTTGCAATGGTTGGACTTTATCCAGAAGGGCTCCTTGGAGCATCTTTTGTTCATTCTCTATCTCTTCCTAAATTTCTGAGGTAAACAACAACAACAACAACAAAAATGTTAATTTCTTTCCTGACACTCTACAATCAGTGAAGGTTGAAGCCCCAAAGGATTTTTTCTTAATGTTAAACTCTCTGCTTATCAATCCCATTCTCAGCCTAAAGCTGAACGCCACTATTCTGCACTTTATTATTTCTTAATTTATTATTTGTATTACCATAGTGCCTGGAGGCTTTGAAGTGCACTGATTTAGTGGCTGTTTTTTCTTTCCTTTTTTTTTTTTTTTTAAAATTCTTCTTCCTTGATGATAAACTAAAAGATCAGGCTTTCTGTTGGCATAAAATTCATTGAACAAGGACCCTAGAAACTTTGTGTGTAATTTGGTATCTCACGCACCAGGCTTTTCTCAAGGTGCTAGTGGTGTTTTACCACAACAGGATGTTTTCTATTATCATGTGTCACAAAGCAAGCACTTGCTTGTCAAAGATATTGACATCTGCAGCAAGAAAGCTGCTGCTACTTACTTTTTAACTTGTTTTTCATGTTTTGATTGCCACACGTATCATGTCAGCATCTACTTTTGTGATTAAAAGAATCAGAGAATCTGTAAGCAATTTAATGAAATGTAAAAAGCTGCTGACATTAAGGGCTACTGTACATGACTATAAGCATGCTGAGTTACAACACACCAGAGAACTGAAGCAAGAGATAGACACACTTATCTGAAAGCCAAAGACTCTGGAAATTGCTGGTTTAGTTGTATTGCATGTTACATCTACAGAATCCCAATAAGGCTGGGTCTTAACACACTTCATCACCAGGAAACAATACCGGTCCTAAAGAATTTGGTCTTAAGGTGTTCAAATGCAGAAATGTTACTGAGAGGCAAACTGAGGTATGAATTCACAGGATCAACTACTGCTTGACATTGGCAATGTGTATCTAGAGCCGTGCAAACTTATTTCTCCACGGCAACGAGGCCAGCTGCCATGCACTTATCAATGGGCAGAAGCAGATGAGCTGATATGCTCCAAGTTCACACCCCCTCATGCTAAGTAGCCCATGCTCATACAACTAGGGGAAAAGAGAAATAGTAGTATTTCATAGAATCACAGAACGGTTTGGGTTGGAAGGGACCTTCTAAGGTCATCTAGTCCAACCCCCTGGCCATGGGCAGGGACATCTTCAACTCGATCAGGTTGCTCAGAGCCCCGTCCAACCTGGCCTTGAGTGCTTCCAGGGATGGGGCATCTACAGCCGCTCCGGGCAACCTGGGCCAGGGTTTCACTACTCTCATTGTAAAAAAATTTTTCCATATATCTAGTCTGAATCTACCCTCTTTTAGTTTAAAGCATTACCCCTTCTCCAACTGCAACAGACCCTACTAAAAAGTCTGTCCCCATCTTTCCTTTAAGCCCCTTTTCGGACTGGGAGGCTGCTGGAAGAACCTTCTCTTCTCCAGGTGGAACAGCCCCAACTCTCTCAGCCTGTCCTCACAGGAGAGGTGTTCATCCCTCTGACCATTGTTGTGGCCCTCCTCTGGACTTGCTCCAACACGTCTATGTCTTTTGCTGGATTAAAGTCAGTAAAAGAAACTTACAATAGAAAAAAACCCCAAACAAATAAACAAAAAAAAAACAATCTAGACCTTCAAAGTCCCATCTCTTAACAAGACCATCCTTTCCATGCCATACTCTTGTATCTTTACAACTAGACCCAGTCACTGGATACAGATACCTCATCACCCATATGCTTAAGTCATTGTCCTCTTTTAGTCCTCCATTTGTTTCACTGCAAAGTATTCTCAGAATCTGATAACGATGCATATTTCAAAAGAAAAAAAAGGGTGAGCTGTGATAGGGAGTTTCTGATGAAGAAAACTTAAAGGAACTTGGTCTGGGGGACAAAGGGAAGTCTTGCAAATAAACCCCCTTAAGAAATGAGATATTAAAAAATAAGAGAAAGGTTTGATTTTATATAAGGTATGCAGACCTTCTCAATAGCAGAAATAGCTTTGACAATATAAATGCCGGTGCAGCTATTTAATCAATGCTGCCTTATAGGGAAATTTCTCCAGTTAAACTAAAACAGGAGCAGAAATGTAATATAAAACTCCTTCATCCTTCTTCAGCTCCGCCAGGTATAATATTAGAAAGTCCAAGTAGGCTATTTAGCATTAACATTAGACCAAGATTCAACCTCTACCCGATTTGATGGAAATACAACCTTTGGAAGATGTTTTCTCTCCCCCACCTTAATCCTATCCTGTAGAGCTTAAAAGTCTAAGCAGAACTTAAGATCATTGCACATATTATTATTACTCAGAAATACGCACTGATTCAATGTTCAAAATAAAAGAGTTTGGCTTGGGCACAGGTCTAGATGGACCCTAATTTTAAATTTGTTGACCGTATTGAAGAATTGTGACACATACCCCCAACCCTGGAGAGCAATTTGCTCATTTGGGACATTCCCCAAAGTAATGGCAACTGCTCTGCAGTGAAGGGTGTCTCTGTCCAGTTCTTGGCCTGGATTTGACCTCTCCAGTTTCTGGCTGGAGACTGCAGCTTGCACAGACCCATCCCCTCCGGGCCAGCCTTCGTTTTGCTAACTGAAGCCAGTCAACCTTTCTTTTCACTCTGCTGCTGCAGAAGAGGTTTCTGCTCCTGTTAATAGCTTCTCTTTTGCACCTTTTTTTGAAGACGGGTAATTGGAATCAGTCACAGTTATCACACGGAAAGAAAGTTTCAAATGCATCCAGTGTAACAGTATTAACACTTCTCATTAATACTTCATTAATTTCCTAATGAAAATGTTTCCTAGATTGCATTTGCCTTTTTCGCAGCTGTACCACGCTGGCAGCTCAGTGTCACCTCGTCCAATACACACCACAACTTTCTCCTCGGTGGTTTCGACCTGGCGAGCCCTCAGCCAACGTCTTTTCTAACAACCTTTTCTTCTCATTTTTCCTTCCTTCAAAGCTACCACATGAAATTTTGAGCTGCTCAAGCAGAGCAATAAAATGCTAATACGTTCAAGAACTTACAGCAGAATCAAATCTTTTCTTGGAAACAATCTAATTCTGAAGCCAGGATCCACCACCTTTCCTGCAAAAGCACAATATATTAGAAGAAAGACCAGCCTCAGACGTGCTACACCAGGATGTTAACGCTTGCTTACCCTCTCGCTCGGGCTGGGAGAAATCACTGACAGGCAATTTAACACAGGTATGTTCAACAAAATGCACAAAAGATTTCTGGGAATGCATTTAGCCTTTTGGTTTACATATTGTAAGTAAACAGATGATCACGGAATGGGATAAACGGCTTTTTGCCTGGGTAAAGCACGCTTTCCGGAGTGATGCAACATACGTGATCAGAGGAAATCCAGCTACGCCAGTGTGAAAGGTTTTGTATAATAGATTAGTAAAAACCTGAATGCATTATAAGCGCACAGCAATGCAGTTTACTGTTTAGCTTGCACAACAGTTTTTCACAGAAGCATGGAGAGAAACATAGTGGCATAATGGATAAAATATAAATACCTTAACTTTTGAAGTATTTCACTATTAATAGTCTCGCTAACCAAGATCTGGTTAGGATTTCATAAGGACAATGGAAATTTGCAGGAAATTTTGCTTAAGAAGCATGCTGACATCTAAAGATCTATGCTAATGCATGCAATTACACTAGTACCTATTTTCAGTGACCCAAGTCCTTACCTAGGTGGGACAGAGTCGATCTGCAATCTCTCCTGCATCTCCTCTTCATTTCGAGGAAATTATCACCCAGTGCCTTTGCAAGGTGTGACGGAGTGCGGTACTGGACTGCACAGAGCCATTAACCACGATTGTAAAGCATGTTGAAGAACAGCAAGTGTATTATATAGTGCCAGAAGGCAGTTCCTTTTTTATGTCCTCTTTAGAAAGCAGCAAACCACCCTGCAGGCTTTGGGTGACCCATTTTCAACACGTGGCCCTGAAACGTAGATGTATTTTTAGAAGACATGGTCTCAAGCTGAGTGCCTTGCTAAGAAAGAAGAGGCAAGCTGAAGGGAAGGGGCCATCCCCAAAGCCACGTGGTGTCTTGGAAGTGCCAGCGCTGTGCAAACCCTGCTCTTCCAGTACTCTGTCCACTCCATAGTTTGAAGTTGATACATAGCATTTCAACTCCATTCTGCCTATCAATGTCAGGAAGGGAGAGGGAAGAAGTCAGGCTTTACAATCAAGTAACAAGCATGGTTTTCCCAAGGTGTATATGGAAAATCATGCCAGAATGATGCAGCCAACACTGGCCATTGCATCCAACCTTTGTACTGGACTCGTCCCAACCCTGCAGACCTAGACATGACTATTACCAGAGTTATTAGCCAAAAAGCATTTCCCTGCGCACTATATAGGCAGTCAAGAAAAAGGCAAGACAGATGTCCATGACATACTTTGCCCAAGCCAGGCACCCACGCCTTCTGTATGGGGTGACGGAAGAGTTAACAGCCAAGACTGAAGCGATCATAGACGTTGTTGTTAAGAGAGCTGGCCGATATCATTGCAAAGTGGCTCTCCATAATCTTTGAGAAGTTGTGGAGATCAGGGGACATCCCGGAAGACTGGAAGAAGGCTAATGTCACCCCCACTTACAAGAAGGCCTTAAAGGAGGATCCAGAAATGTATAGGCCCATCAGTCTTAATTCAGTCCCTGGGAAAGTTATGGAATGAATCCTCCTGGGGGCTATCACAAGTCAAATGAAGCACGTCATTGGGAAAAGCCAGCACAGATTCACCAAGGGCAGATTGTGCTTGACAAACTTGATCCCTTCTATGAAAACGTAACCTGCTTGGATGATGTGGGGTGAGTGGTGGACTTTGTCTACCTGGATTTATTTGTGCGAGGCTTTTGACATGGCTTCCCACAGCCTCCTCCTAGAGAAACCGATGCGTTATGGTCTAGACACGTGGTCTGTGCGGTGCGTGGAGAACTGGGACAGGCTGCACCCCGAGGGTGGTGGTATATAGCTCCTTTTCAAACTGGCAACCTGTCACAAGTAGGGTCCCTCAGGGATCGATACTGAGCCCAAAGCTGTTTAATATCTTCCGAAGTCATCTGGATGATGGGATCAAGGGTATCCTAATGAATGTTACTGATGATACTGAAGTCAGCGGGGAAGCGGACACTTCGGAAGGGAGAGCCACCCTGCAGAAAGACCTGGATAGGCTGGAAGAGTGGGCTAACAAGAACCTTATGAAGCTCAACAAACACAAATATAAGGTCTTGCACCTGGAAAAAAACAATCCAGGAGTGCAGCCCAGGCTGGGATCTACCCAGCTGGGGAGCAGCTCTGTGGAAAAGGACCTGGGTGGACAAGCAGCTCAGTACGAGTGAACAGTGTGCTGCTGCGGCAAAGCAAGCCAACAGGATGCTGGGCTGCATCAACAAGGGCATCACCAGCAGAGATAAAGAAGTCATTATCCCACTCTACTCAGCGCTTGTCAGGCCACACCTGAACCCTGTGTTCAGTTTTCATCTCTGCTATACAAAAAAGCGGTGGACAGGCTGGAGAGGGTCCAGAGAAGGGCCCCAAAGATGATCCAAGGACTGGGAAACCTGCCCCATGAGGAAAGGCTGAGAGAACTGGATTTGTTCAGCCTTGAGAAAAGGAGGCTTAGCAGAGACCTTATCACCATGTTCCAGTACTTACAGGGTGGCTATAAAGAAGGCGGAGACTCCCTTTTTACTAGGAGTCACATGCAAAAAACAAGGGGTAATGGGTACAAGTTACTCCTGGGGAGATTCCGATTGGACACAGGAAGAAAATGTTTCACAATGAGAACAATCAGCCATTGGAATAATCTCCCCAGGGAAGTGGTGGATTCCCCAACATCGGACACTTTCAAGATCTGGCTGGACAGGGCGCTGAGCAATCTTGTTTACACCGTGCTTTTGCCAAGAAAGGTTGGACCAGATGATTCCTGAGGTCCCTTCCAACCTGGTATTCTATGATTCTATTAAAATCTTCAACTGGACTCTGCTGAAGCAGAAGGGCAGTACATCAATGGGAACACTAAGGTCAGTGCTCATGAAGCCCTGGGCTCTGAAAAAGAAATATGCCTTGGGACTTTCCTTTACAGGCAGAATTGCAGTAGTCCAGCATGAACACTAAAAATGCATTTATCTTTACAAACAGGTTTACACTGGCTACAGCTAAGAAAAAAACTTCTTGGTCAGCTTTGGATAGTAACAAACCTCTCACCAATCTCAGCAGATGCGATGACGATTGGCTAGGATCTGTAAGTCTTCAAAGGTGACAAGTGTCAACAAAATTATTTTCAGAGCATATTTCAGGTTCATATTACACTAGCAATAACAAAAACAAACAACTGAGGAAAACACTAAAGGTACTGAAAGAAGGATAGGATTTCTATTCTCCAATAGATGCATCTCCTGCTGGCTACTCCCCATCATAAGGTGTGATGGGAGATCCCCATCAGCTCCATAACTTCAGACTTTTCTTTTCTTACTATACAGAGGACTCTTATTTTAGATGGACACAGTATAAAACAAACACACGGAAAAGGAAGTAGGTTAACATTTACAGTGGTGAGACTCGGATTCAGTTTTTTGTGTTTTATTTCCTCAGGTCTCTGAAATCATGTGATTTGTAACAAGAAAGCGAACTGAACTTGTCACTGATCACAGGGACAGAACAGGAAATCTTAAGCTTTTTTCCCCGGAATTTTCATACTGTACTTCTCTTCCAGGTTTCCACGACCAAGCTGCAGTTTCCAGCTCTTAAAGTTTGCATTGGCATGCCACAAGTGACTCCTCACAAACCTCCACTATGTAGAAATGTAGCCTCAGGCTGTGAGAGACTAGCCAACCCTACAGGAGCAGGGCTAAATAACAAATACCCCTAACAAGACTGAAAGATAAGAATGATCAAAGGAAAGAGTCTAGGAGACAAGCATGACAAGAAAAAACAGAAACAAGCAGACAAAAGAAATAAAAAGGATGAGAAGGAAAGATTCTCTGCATTTGAGGAATACTAAAACAGTCGATTTTTGAAAGGAAGCGGGGGAAGAGATGTAGGTCACTTCTGCATTATTCATGTTATTCATTTGTTAAACAAGGACAACCCCACTTATTAATCTACTGAAACAATACAAGGATTAATTCCCCATCTGTGCACTACTTTCAAAGCCTCATACAAAAGCACCAATGAAACTTGAGTGTTTTGCTCCGTGTTTGTTGTAGTAACAGGTATACAAGGATCACCACCAGGTTATTCCTGTGTATAGACCTTTAGTCAAAGTTACAAAGTTCCCACAAGGAAAAGCTTTGACCTTTTGGCTCCCACACAGAAAAAACAATTTCTGCAATATCTACACATACCTGCCTGCCTACATTAAATTATGTAAAGACCTCTATGCAAAGTGAACTGACTGCAAATCTCTCTTCTGCTCAAGATATCAAGAACACAATCAAGATTATAATAGGCATAGAAAACTGAGTGTATTTAATTGAAGTTGATGGGTGCGGAGGAGAGAGGAAGGACAATTTGCCAAAAGAAAAACACAGATATGGCCAAGTCCTGCCCCTGGACGTACCACTCACTCGTTTCATGACATGGCACAAATCGCTTCCTAACTTTTTGTCTCAGGAACTCCCATCAGCAGCCAACCATGAAGAGTGGATGATATGCCTACTACTAGTAAATTGGCTGCAGATCTACAAATTAATTCTGTGAGGAATGCATGTGACTTAAATACTCACTGCTGGAGCTTCCAGGAGTACTGAACTGGGAAGTTTCAAGGAACTTTCGAGGTGTAGATAAGTTAGTAACATCCATAAGAGGTACAGGAGAGGCATCTTTCACAAGTGAACTGTGTGAAAGGAGAAAATTAAAGCAAATGGTTTATTATTATTTACAAAATTAGTTCACAACAAATTATCCATTTATTTCTTCAATTCGTAAGCCTAAGCAATAGATACACATAACACACAGTTTTGATACAAGAGATTTACAAAACCTAACTTAGAGCACAAGTCCACAGATGAATACGAGTGGGTGTCTATATATACATATTTGACTGAAAAGGGAAAAAGCAAAAAAAAGCAACTATGAGTGAACATTGCCATGTCAAGGACAAAATTTGCTATCCCAAGGCCTCTGTGAATTTAACAGCACTCTGGACTTGTCTGACCGGTCACAGCAACACCATCAGGACACAGGCACATTGGAGCTTGCCATCGCACGTGATTTATTTCCTGGCAGACACATTCACCTCCAGCACAATTAACTACTGCTAGCATGATGATAAATTAACATGGAATTGTTAAGATCCTTCTGGAAAACTACATATTGAGAGAAAAGATTCTCCCATTTCCGTGGCTTCTGTCAACTACTTAATCATTCAAGCTTTTCTAGTTCCCACTAGAAACCTCCACCCTTTTTCCTCCCCTTCAAATTCCTGTTCTGTGCGCACCTATATGCATCCCTCTCCAAATGAACCTCTTAGAAAGGCAAGACTTCCTGCTTGGTCATTTTCATAATAAATTCACATAGCATTATTTGCCAGAAATGTGTCATGCTGCCCCAGCTGCATAATGAAAGGCATGAAGCTGGATGTGGCAGGGGAACGCAAGCAAGAAATCGTTTTTTAAGAGAAAGAAGTGGAGAATGCTTTTATAATGGAGTTCAGCATGTTCCCTTAAAGAGATCAAAATGCTTATAGAAACCTGCAAAGACAAGGGCTAAAGCTTACTATCGTGTGTAAGAATCACCTATACTCCCTATACACCTACAATACCATGCTTACAGGGATTAGCTATGCATTCCAGCTTAGTGTTAGAAAGAACACACTTAAAACCAATACAAGAAATAATTATAAACATTATTGCATCCTGGTCAACAGCCAGTCTAGGGCAGCATGCTAAAGAAAAGCAACAAGACTGTCCGTGATGCAAGAATTCATGTTACCAAATATCAATGATGTGCAACAGGCAATGTGAAAAAAGATAGAAAAGAAGAAAAAGGGCACCTGTAGCAGTTGCACAAAACTGCAGTTAATTAGCAGTCACATAGTCTGGGTAAGCCAAATCTTTGTGTCTGTTTTTAATTAACAAGATGAGTAAGGAAGAGACTGACTACTTGCTAGCAACCCTCCTTCCTAGAAATTTCAACTTCAATCAATCCTTTATTTCAAAAATTCATTTAATGTAACTTACTATCTCTCCTCTTATTTTTCATAAGCATTTTTTATTCCTTCTCATAATAAAATGCTAATTTATCTTTCCTCTGTATCTTTATCATATGCTGGCTCCCTTTTTGCTCCCAGCCCCTGTTTATTACCTCTCCTACTCTACAAAAGTTATCTTCCAATACTGTGTGTCTCTTTTCTAGCCACTATCTTTCTTCCTGCCCTCCCAACAACTCTATTACCCTCAAATTTTGAATTCACAAAATTAGGAAAAAACAGCCAGGCACCTACACTTAAGCTGAATTTCCACTGATCTGAGGCACCAACCAGGTAAGACATGTCAACATCTTTAAAACACCTTAGAAACACAACAAGAGCCATGACACTTCTCAGGCACTTCATAAGGTTACTACCCAGAGGGTGCGATATTCGTTAGCTGGAAGTCTTTTAAACCTTGGACATTTGCTAGAAGAGATGTCCATTTTTTCCTTGTATTCTTCCCTTTGCCTGACCTGAGCCTCATAATCATGACATTTGTAGGAAAGGTATATGCATCAGAGAAGGAAAAGAATGCTAAAAGAAACTGACCTCATCATAATTCTGTGGGAAGCGGCACAAAACCAACAGAATCACTAAGCAAAGTGTAACAACGAGAACAGACTGTTCACAGGCTTCAAGGTGCATCAACATATTTGGAGTTTTTCTGCTCTCCACAGCCATGAACATGAGAAATTCGCTTGCCAAAAAAGAAAGGTTGAGGTCTGAGTCGATGGCACTCTCCCAGGAAAGTTTCTACTTATGAAAGGGAGAATGTAGTCCTCCCCTCTCAGACCTGTTCCCCTCGGTTAGCATCACACCAAACCCACCTTATTCTCCCTTTCTCCTTGTTGCGTTGTCCTACTCGGTTAGTTGATTTGATGTATAGATGACGGTGCAATTCATCTATCAGGACTAAGTGCATGTTCATCTTCTTACTGTGGAGCTCCAATCTCAGATCACTCAATCCCTCCACCTGAAGAAGGGGACCCTCCAAGGAGTCTACTGCTGACACCTGGAAGGAGAACACATGTGACAACTTTTAAAGGTCAATTAATTTATCTCTCAGGACTTTTTTCTTTGATTAGGGGAGTGTCTGAATACCATGATGATTCTAGTCATAAACAATTTTAAAGCAGGAAACATTTATGTAGTATTTCTTTATTTCTATTCCTAAAAGAAAATTCAGAGTATAAAAAGGGTCCACTATGCAAACAACTCAGATTTAATGAGCAGTCATCAAATATGTTGAGCACATGTATAAACCAAGTTAGTTAAAACACAGCCTGTTAAATAAAAATCAAAGCGCAGTTTATCACAAAATACAAAGATTATCAAGTAGAAAAGTGTTAGAAAAAGATAGTGACAATGATGTTTGATTGTCTTCGTTCCTCTCATTACAGAAACACCAACAAAACGTTATTCCCAGTTCTACACACAGGGAGAAAATGGCTTAAATTTTATTTGCGTAAAGTCATGTCATGACATAGCTAAAAAAGCTTAGAAAGCCTCATCTTCTAGTCTACACAGCTGCTATGTCATGTAACTACACAATTTAAATAAAGATAGCCATCAGATTAATGAAAACTACAGGTAGTTCAGAGGCACTTTTGAAGTCTAAAGGGGGGGTCTTTTTAATGCTTGATTATTAAGGCTCAAATTAAGGAAAATAACTTTATACAAGCAACAGAGTAACAGACAGAGACCTTAACATACAGCAACAAAAACAGGCCGCAGGTAACATTTCTCTACTGATGCACTTCCACAGTGACCAGCTGACATCCAGTGGGCACTACACTAAGGAATCTAATTTACATTTATATCCTAAAAACAAACATGGAAAAAAGCCACCAGGAACGACAAATAAGTGCACAAAAGCAACACTGTCAAATTGCATCTCTCCCAGATGACTTGTTTTTCAGAGCACTTCCACAGTTACAAAAAAAAAGTCATCCCTCTGCGGTTTCCAAAATCTCAGTGCTGATGTTGTAAGAAACTACAAATAGCATGTTCTGCATACAGATGTTTAAAATTAAAAAAAAAATCATTCCCTAATAACTGAAGACACTATTAATGAAATAAGACATCTGCTTGCACTTCAGGATTTAAGTTTATAGCAAAACCTGTCAGGTAAACATTAAAAATGAAAAGCAAGGAGATACAGTAAGTAGACATCCAAGCTAAGGTCTGGTCCCTTAATACCAGTAAATATTAATTATACTGAAAGAACATCTATCAACACTGTATTACCCTGCTTGCCTCCAAGTCAAGAATGACCCTGAAATAGCTTTGGTGCAGTTAGGCTTTTTAAATTAAGAGCAGTTTCTAAGAAGAACATGCACTTTTTCCTGACTCCTGAAAAAATTTGCCAAGAAGTCCCTAACTATGAAAATCTCTTGTCTGCATGGATGATGAGAGCATGCGCTTGCTGCCAGTCTTCAGGCTAGAGATCAGTCTTCAGAAAGAATTTGGGTCACAGTATTAATCACACAGGACTGAACAGGCTCCTCCTAAGCCCACCAATGCTGCAACTTCAACAGCATTTATAGTTTCCTAGCACTTGACACAAGAAGCACTATCCATCCTCTTTCTTCCCAGTATCTATCTGTGAACAGTAATGGAAGTATGGCCATAACACATCAGAAAACCACACCACAGATTAAAAAAAAAAAATAATTTGCTTCTCCCCAAAAGGCTGACATGCCACTGTAAATACAAATAGAGAAGGCTCAACAGGCATGCAGACACAGCTTAGAAACCTTTGGCAGAAGTGTAAGTTCTAATTTTTATCTTCTCTTCCTTTGGCAGGTAGAGATACATCCCAAACTTCCCAAATCCAAAGGAACTTTAAACCCCCCCCAGGCACTTCAGGGGAGTTACAGGCATTCATCACTGCCCTGAAAGCTGTCAGCAATTTCACCAAAGCAAGAACAAGACCAGGAACAACATTTGTCAAACTGAGAAGCTGAGAGATGAAAGTGCAGTGAGAGAAGAACTGAAAGCAAGCAGGAAAATGACATTAAAGAGGTTCCAAGATATCCAGGAAAAGTATTATCTGAAACACAAGCAGCAAAATTTCAAAGCTTTCTGCTCAGATCATCAGCTCTGTTTTATCTTCCCAGTTCCTAAAGAGTTACTTATTCTCAAAACTAATTATTAAGACCAATGTACAGCTTTCAAGCACATGCTCTAAGAAACAAATGGAACACTCAATTGTTTATTGCGCTTTAAAAAAAAACCCCAAAACATACTGTTATGCACTGAAATTTCTTCTTCTAGAAAAAGCTGCTTTTTTTTTTGTGGGGTTTGTCAGGTATTTTTTTTTTAATGGCATTTCTGACACTTCATATTTGCAGTCAGACAAGCTGGAAATTCTGTCCTTGATAAATGCCACTTTCACAGTGATTGAACTCCTCAGGTAAACAACACAGGCAAGTTTCGGTGTTATGCACACTCAGAGCCCATTAACTTCGGGCAGCCCCACTCCAGTAAAACCTCACTTACCATGAATTATCTAGACAGAGTGCAAGAGAAAGTCATAAAATCACAGAATGGTTTGAGTTGGAAGGGGCCTGAAAGATCATCTAGTTCCAACTCCCCTGCCATGGGCAGGGACACCTTCCACCAGACCAGGTTGCTCCAAGCCCCATCCAGCCTGGACTTCAACACTGCC
>JANZLQ010000005.1:2353499-2374337 GCA_026212715.1 Elanus axillaris
CGGCCATCTTGAGGGGCCTCCCCCTGCTCCGGCGTGGGCTCCGGTCTCCCGGGCTGCAGGTGGGGATCTGCTCCCCCACTGCCCTCCCTGGGCTGGGGGGGGGACAGCCTGCCTCTGCCCGCGGGCTGCAGGGGCCTCCCCTCCTCCTCCTCCTCTCTGCCCTCAGTACCTGCAGAGGGGTTCCTCTCACACTCTAATCCCCTCTCCGCTGTGGGTCCCCCTTCTTAAATCTGTTCTCTCACAGGTGTTACCGCCGTCGCTGAGGGGCTCGGCCTGGGCCAGCGGCGGGTCCGGCCTGGAGCCGGGGAAGCTTCCGGCAGCTTCTCACAGGAGCCGGCCCTGCGGCCCCGCCCTGGGTACCAAAACCCCGACACACAAACCCAAACCACTGAGATGAACCTGTGTTATTTCACTGAGGGTTTTTGTTATCATGCCAGTTCTCAAAACCACATACAGGTAAGACAAAACTATAGCTCTCCTGTGCTAGAGGAGCCTGGAAGCAATGACTCCAGGCAGGACAACACAGAAGAAAGGCCTTAGAGACACAAGTGTGTAAAACTAACTTGCAAATTAGAGCAAGAAGATATTTTCCTAATGAGCAGCATTAATCAGCTTAAGGGCTGTAAAGAAACATTCAGGTGCCTGGAAATAAGTTTGCTTGGAGAGATCCACACTAGCTTCCAAAACAAGTTGGGGAGAGCTGTCTCATCAGGTCTCCATACCTGCAAATAGTCACCATCAGCTACTGAAATATTTTACAAGTCTCTACCATATGATAGTTCTATCAAACGCAAGATAATTATAAAACACTACAACCTAGACTGATCATTGGAAATGCTGGTTGACCTGTTTTATCATCTTAACACTAGCAGTGCTACCCCACTGCGAGGAAGCCAGGGTTAGTCCTGTTCGACTGCAGTCCAAGGACAAAACTGAAGTTTTTTTCATAAATGCACATCCCTTTACATAAATTCAAAGACCGAGGCCCTTAGCTACCACTATAACCATCTACCCTGACCTCCCATGGACTCAGGCCACTGTATTTTCCCAGAAGCTGAATTAAACTTACTTTTTTGAAAGATAGCTGTAACAAATCTCCATTACCTGTCAGCTTTTATCTTCCCAGTGGCTCACCCACTACAGGGTAATGGGATTATACATAGCTGAGGCACCAGGTTTCATGGTCAGCGTGAAAGCTACCCACTTCTCTGGCTTAACAGGAAAAATTGTGATCCTTTTTTCAGAGTTTAATATAGGTGAAAAGATTACCTTCAGATTGGCTCCATCTCACAAATGGCTTAAATCCCAAACAAGCCTCGGTCCTGCTTTGTCTGGGTCAAATCATACTCTGCCACTCTGCACAACTTTTATTCCTCTGCTCCACTCTCTCTGCATTTACTACGTCAACAGAAGTAAAGAGAAGCCAATTCAAATGGACATAAGTCATCCTGAAATTAGGAGGGATTCGATTCTGTTAATACGACTGGTGTAATATTACATGTCCGACATACCTAAATTAATTAAGTTCATGAAGGCTGTAGTTACCTGCAAGACTTCCAAAGTTGTTACACAGCACTGGTCCCAGTACCGACCCCTAAGGAACCCCACTCATCACTGCTCTCCACTTGGGACATCGAGCCCTTGACCGCAACTCTTTGAGGGCGACCATCCAGACAATTCCTTATCCACCCAGTGGTCCATCCGTCAAATCCATGTCTTTCCAATTTAGAGACAAGGATGCCATGTGGGACAGCGTCCAGTGCTTTGGACAAGTCCAGATAGATGACGTCCAGTTTTCTTCCCTTACCCACCAACGCTGTAACCCCATCATAGAAGGCCACCAAATTTGTCAGGCACAATTTGCCCTTAGTGAAGCCATGTTGGCTGTCACCAGTCACCTCCTTATTTTCCATGTACCCTATCACAGTTTCCAGGAGGATCTGCTCCATTATCTTGCTGGGCACAGAGGTGAGACTGACCGGTCTGTAGTTCCCCAGGTCTTCCTTTTTTCCCTTTAAAAGAATGGTTTTATGTTTGACCTTTTCCAGTCAGTATTTAAATTCTGTATTTAAACTAGATATTCATCCAGGTAGATCTGGCAGATCTACAGGTATTCACTAAATCAGCAGGGAAAAGGTTTTCTGAGTCGTTTCTGCATCTTGAGCCTCTTGCAATTTCAAGTCTCATACCTGAAATCCAGTCTCTCAGGAAAGAAGCTCGGAGAAACTTCTTTCTTAGCACAAAAGCTGATGTGGCCTTTTTCCTCAGTTCTAAAATGGACGCATGCAAATTGGTCTTGGTAACAGCACTGGGCAACAAGTGACTGTTACAGAGGAGAATGACCTTTAAACTCATGCCTTTTGGTCAACAGCAAATAAAGGCAACTGGGAGAAACTTTGAGGATCTTGAGATCACTGGCCACAATACTAAAAAAATAACTGACCCAATATTTCTTTGTATGGCTCATCTAAGCCTTCAATATGCAAGCATTTGTCAATTTTTGTCTTAAAATATGTGTATCTAAACTATAAGGTTAGGGAGAGTGGACCATCTTTTTCCCTTTGTTAGAAAGCATCTACATACACTGAGGCCTGACTGATTATTAAGGCTTCCAGATTCCAGCGCATATTAAAAGGAGAAAATTGAGGGATGTAATTACGTGAAAATCTTACAAATCGTACTGAGCAACTCTAACATCTTGAATCCCACCTTTGAAGCGTTCAGTCTGTTAATGGTCTATGCCTTGGCTAGTGCACCGGGAGGGTGAAAGGGGGGTACTCCTTGGATACAGTCATTACAATTCAGTGATTTCACCTCCTTTCCCACGAATCTGCAGTTTAACAAGACTGACAGTAAGCGGGGAAGCCTGGGTCACCACCATATGGCAGCACAGCAAGAACAGACCACCGGAATGTGGAAAATTGAGATTTTAAAAAGCTGCCTTGAATCTTGAGTAACGACAAAAAGCTTCTGTACATTTGGAAAAAGAAAAAAAAAAAAGTATCTTACATTTTGCCACAGAGAGCCAAGCTCTGACAGCTCTTTGGGGGCTTTTGCAGGTCCTAGTGCTTTTACAGCTGTGTCTACCAGTACTCCTCACTAACACTTTCAAATTAATTCCAACACTTCCCACATAAAAAGCAGAACTTTTGGAAACAGGGATACAAGAAAGTGTGATAGATTCAGCTATTAAAAAAAAAGAATAAAAAAATTCCTGTTCCTTTCTCCCTTTTTTAATGACTGTGGTAAGATCTCTGGTGGATAAGAACGTGCTGCTCAGGGCCAAACCAGAATTGTGTGGGACCCATTCCAGTCCCTCTGGATGCAGGAATAATACAGAGGAGACAAAGTCTCCATTTTCATGGCTTTGAAATGATGGAGAGAAAGGTTGAAAAGGGCTCTGCATCCCTTTTGAATTAGTTCAGGTATCAGTCTGCTTCTCTCCAGCACGATGTTGCTCTAACAGCACAGCTTGTTTGGAAAATGAGATTCATGAACACAAGACCCGGTTTTGAACCCTGGAGTAACAAGTCAAGTTATTGGAAGCAACAAGAGTGCACAATAATGCAAGATTTTTTCTTCACGGCGCGACTACAGAGGTGTGTGTTTAAGGTAGAAAGCCTTAACCAGTCTCACCAGGGAAGGACCACTAAGTGCCTTTCACACATTGAAGCTGAGAAGCAATAATGTGGTCTCTAGACAGAGGATGGAGAAAATGCCCAGCAGACAGGAGGATCCCAGGTTTCACACTACTTTAAAACATTATTTGACTACCTGTTGCACAGTGAAGCCAGGACGGATGCAAAGACACTCCAGTGCTTCACCAGAGATGAAAACAGATCTTTCTCAGGAGAGATCAGTGTGATGCTCTGAGACATCTTTTACTTGCTTAAAAGGGCTCTCCCTTGCGCACACACATTTGCACATACACAAGGCACATATGTTCAGTTTGTGCTATTTTTACTGTAAATATATCATCAGGTCTAAACACAGCCACAGCAGGGCTTGGGGGATCTTTTCCCCCTTTAATAATGAGTTTAACATGACCATAGCATGGAATTCCAGCCACCCAGAGTGCTCCTCCTTACCAGTTGCGTGTCCTCTCTCCAAGAGATGCAGGATCTGGGAGCAAAACGTTGCACTTGAGTTTTTTTTACCTCTTGCACGGGGCACCCCCATTGCGGGCTGACCCCAGCCCTGCTCTCCACCATCTCAGAAAACCTCTGCTGACACAGTGATGAAGATCTCAGGCCCTTGTCCGTCACGATGGATTCAAGCCTGCTTGAGCAAAGGCAGTTAGCAGCTAATGACAGAAAATGCCATGGCATGTTCTTAATGGAGAGATGGTTGATTATTCAGCACTGCAGCTCATGGGTTTGTGTATTTTCTTCCTCCCATCCACAGCCCAAACAGCAGCGCTGCCGCCAGAAACCCTGTTGTGGACAAGCTGAGAGCTCCCCTTTCACTTCTGGATCTTGGAATATGATTGTAGGAAATAAGCGGCTGCAGAAATATATGGCTGTGACAAAGCCAAGGAGAAGCGTGCAACACATTCCTCAAAACTTTTTGTCTTCCTCCAGATGGTACATCTCCCCAGAGCTCTTCCGAGAAATACAAGCCCCTGGGTTACTGCCAGGGGAGCTACTGTTACAGGGCATGAAAATGAGGACAAACAGGTAAGAGAGAATGGCACAGCTGCTAGCTGGCACCATCTAAAAATCAAGACTATTCTTTCCCCGTCTCCCTGTGAAGCCCCCTTCATGTGCTGAAACAAAAAGTGCTAATTTGACTTCCCGCTTGGCTTTGTTGAATTTTGACATGTCCTCAGTCAAGCAAGATCCCCTCCTTCAATCAGACACCATTTTCTTGAGACGTTAGGAAAGAAGGAAGCTGAAGTAATTATTGAAAACTCATAAGCAGCAGCTTTAGCCTAATTACCATGACTCCTTTTTAATTTTTTTTATTGATTGCCTCCCATGAATACCCAAGTATTGACTGAACTCAGAGTCTTGTGCTGCTGTGATAAGAACAGCAGCCACGGAAAAACAAAATGCAATTAGGTGACCCAATATCCTGCTAAACATTTGGGATTCAAAAAAAGAAAGGAAAAAAGAAGGAAAAATAAAACCTGGAAGAAAACACACGCATTTGTGGCTTCCACAGTCTGCCACAGATTTGCTCTCTGTGCTTGGGAGCAATGTCCTTGTCAAGAAAAAGTGTTTTATTTCCTATGTTGTCAACGTGTTTGTATTTAATTCCATATTGCCAGGGCTTGACCCAAAGCCCAAATGTGGATGACCTACTAGCTTCAATGACCTTCAGATAGGGGCAGTGGCCATCTCTTACTTTCATACCCAGCAAAGTCTGCCTTGAAATATCGCAATCCCCAGAACACCTTGCTGCACAAAGTCCATAAAGCCAGCCAACCATCTTAAACACAAGCAAAATCCCCAACCAGTTATCTTGCAAAACCACAGCTCAGAACTCGGCCATTTTCCTCTACGTGCAATACATCACATGCTTTGTAATATGTTCCTATTTACTGTTCTCCTAAATTTCTTTACTGTCCTTCTTGGCACTATGGATTCCCATCTTAACGCAAATCCATCCAAAATATGTTGGGGCCAAATGAATTTTTGTGGGGTTTTTTTGTTTGTTTTGTTGCTTTTTCCCTCCTCCTGGATCTACCTAGTTCTTTGACCTGTTCAACTTATATCAACCACTAAAGCAAAATAAAACTTTTTCGTATTTTCAGATATTGAACAGCTACCTAGTTGGATTCTGTTCTTATCACCAAATAATTTTTAAAAAGCTGCTTCAATTGAACAATTCAGTGAGTAATTTTTATCACTCTCATTCAGTGGAAAAACCTCTTTATTCCATAGCAGCACCTGCAAGTATAACAGAAGAAAGAAATTATATCCTGACCCCTGAGATTCATATGCTTTCAAACAGAGAAGGCAACTTCCATTAGGCTCACACTGATAAGCGTTGTTTTGACGTGGCTAGGGATTGCAGGAATTGATTTCTTAGTTTTTTTCAGATATGATAAGCAAGTACTGGAGAAGAACTACTGAGTTAGCAGATACCGCTCACTTCATCACTGTTCCATTCCAGCTAGTAATGATTTTTTTAAAGGAAAATAAACCACGCATGAATTCTTAGCATTTAAAACTAACGTTACGTTTTGAACTCAGACCACCACTAGAGCTACTTCGGCTTCTGAAACATGTGGCTCCTTGACTACACATTATTCAAAAATACTCTTGACAGCAGGTCAAAGAAAAAGAAGATATTTTCATATTTTCTAAGACCTTCAGTTAATGTGAATACTATTAAGTTACAAAGTGCTGTTACAAGCAAAACAATGGTTCTCTACAATTAATTTTGAATGCAGCCATGTACAGTACTGTTATGAACAACTCACTGACATCCCCAAATATACTGAGTTCATTTGCAGGTTCTCTTACACCTTTCTCCTTTTCTGGCAGTCTAAGGACAGCACAACAACAACAACCAGGGAAATGAAAACATGTGTCAGTGCAACTCTGGTCACAGAATGATGAAAACCAACGGAGATTCAGCAATTTCATTTCCACAGGACAAAAAACGCCCACTGCCACCGAGCAGACAGCTGGGGGATGTTTCCAGGTACTAAGCAGACCCCAAAGACTGATGCAGGCCAAGGAATGATCTCGACAATGTTAAATAAATGAGATATAGTTAAGGTTCCTACCACTCAAGAATGACTTTGAGCCAATTAAAGAGTTCCCAGTGTGCTTCAAGGAACACTTTCATGCTCTCGTTCTGGGTCAGGGTTCTGCTAATCAGTTCTGGGGTATGACCAATGAAAAAGAGAGAGGGAAAAAAAAATCAGCCTTCATTAACTTAGCGTCTCATCTTTCTAACCCCAGCAGTCTGAATGAACTTAAGATACCTGCACCCTTGGATGACACGAGAAGTTGAAGCCAGAACTGTGTATGGAGCGTATCAATTGCACACATAGGCAGGAAGACCAGTAAATTATAATCAAGTAAAGTCCATCCAAAGACCTCATTGAAAAGGTGCCAGTTCTTGGTTAATACTACTGGAAGACTCAATCTGTCAAATGCCCTCCTCGCCTAGCGCAGTGACAACCACAGAAGATGAAAGTCAATTCAGTCCGTTCTTTCTTTGGAAACCTGTAAGTGACCTGTAAAGATGGACGGAGAGTTGTGAAAGGGTTTCAAGGACTGTCTGAGCAGCTGACGGGACCCGTCCTGGAGCCACAGTTCAGTTCACCTAATACAAAAGTGAATACATAAAAATACCATACTTCTTCCCCCCCGCTCCTCACACACTCATTTTTGATCAGCCAAAGGGAGAGAGTCACCAGCGCCTGGTAAATGCTTTGGATAAAAATCCATATATTGAATTCAGAGAAATGAAATAAAATGCAAGCTTGACAGAACATCCATTACGGTGTTTGCAAAATAGCACTTTCTTATTTTTAGGGTTTGAAAGTTGTTAACTTTGGCAATTTCCAAGATCAGATGGAACTACATTTCAATATCTCATTCCAGGCTCTTGGGGCTCTATTTAGTGAATGAATGCAAAACCACCTTGGTGGAAGGAGAAAAAACCCGTAATATGGCAAGAGCGGGGGCTACTTGGGGTCTGACTGCCTTTACCTTAAGACAATGATCCTAAACTACCAAAACTATACACACACGTGTAGTTTCCTCTGTTACACACATGCATCTGCACTGCAGCCACTCTTCTTGAGAATGAAAATTCACTTCACTTCCATGCTAATTTAGTACCTTTCAAATAATAGACTTCTCTTCTTTGTGCCATGGGGGAAAAGCACTCTGAAATGCTGTTACATCACTGGAGGAAAAAAAAGCATAATTTTTAATAATTAAGGGATGACTGTAACTAAGCCTGCTCACTTTAAGCAACGAGACTTGTCAAATGGATCATTAATGACAGAGAATGGGTATGGAAACAGCAGTGAAGAACTCCCATCATGGCCACCAATTAAAAGCCACTGTATAAAATATAATACTTTCCCAGACTTACTCTACTGCTTTTCTATTTCTTTTTTAAAAAAATACAGTCATGACAAACAACCTCCGTCCTTGCCCGAACAGCGATGTGGTCACTGCTGGCTTACTAAACCAGGTCAGAAAAGGACAACGAATCCAACCACTTTAGGTCTTCTTAGGTCCCAACCATCGCCATGTATCGCCCAAGACTCTGAGTGCCTATTAATGAGGCAAAGATCCTCATTTATAATTACCATTCATGCAACACTTAATACTCTCATTGAAAGCATAAGTGGTAACATCAAGTTTCCACATACTATCAACATCTCCTACAGAGTTATTTAAGAAAATACAGTGGGCTTGTGTTACGGAATAAATTAGCCTTTTCCCCCACTTCAGGGATGGGGATGCAGCACGGGAGGGCAGTGCCATGGCGGGTAAGGTACAGGTCAAATGAACTACTCCACTCTTCCAGATGAACAAATGTTAATGAGATAGAGACAACAAACAATGTAATATGAAGATGCTTTTAATGCGTTATTCCCAACTGTTTTTTTCAGGGGGAGAAATCAGCAGGTGTAGTGAGATAGTGAAAAAAATATATGTAGGGCTAATTAACAGGTGCAATGGGCTATCCAGGATTATTCAAGACATATTAAATGCAGGGGATGGGATGGGATGGGATGGGATGGGATGGGATGGGATGGGCTGTCAGCCCTTACAACTTTTCACTAAATTCAGCTCTAAGTAATATAGCTTCACAAAACCCCACACTTAAGGTGAAAAAAATACTTCCAAGAAGGTTTTTCTCCTCTGTTTCACAAAATATCGACCTGCTCTTTCTGGTTATAAAACTAACATAAAATTAAATTAAATTCAAGCATTAACTTCTTTTTTTTTTCCTGGACAAGGAAAGTGGACAGTCAATTTCAGACTTTTTGCCTGAAAAAAAATCCCCAGCACTTATACACAAGCTCAATACAAACCATTTCATTCTCTGCAAATACATTGTAAAGTGAAGTACTACGGTCATATCACAATCCACCACAAATGATTATAATTTGCATTAGCTGAGAAAACACAACTGCACATTGTCAAAACTACAGGAATGACTAAAGTAAAGAGCATGTTGATACTGGAACTCAGGCAGTGTTCACACACTGCTCTTGCTCAGAGTATAATGGCCATTTTAGTTAAAAAAAGTGGATTTTGCCATCATTTCTAATTGGAAAGACAGAATCACTAATATCTGACTATTTCCAAATGCTAAACAGAGACAAGTATTTAACATTGGTTCAGAGGGAGTGATTTCCTGTTTGCATCATAACAGATGGATTTTTTAATCCATCTTCCATCCCAGCTGATGAGCAGTCCCAGTTGTGCCCAGCTAGCAGCCTTGAAGGAAGATGCCAGTTGTGGATGGGATGGAGAGAGCCGTTCTCCTGCAGCACATCAGACTACAGAACTGTCTTTACTTCTCCATACTGCTTTTCCGATCAAAAATACAGCTGTGGGATGGCTGTTTAGTCAAGACAGCTAAAGATACTCCCTTGCTTGGTCTAACATTGAAGGATTATTTATGTTACTCTTGAGAGCTGCTTTTAGAGACACATTCTCTCTTGAACTCTCCCTAGCAGATCTCTTGCTTGTGGCATGAGAAGCAGCTGGCATCAGACACTGGTCTTGGACTTCTGCCACCAGAGGGAAGGTTTTGGTATTGGAATCGCAAAGACCATCTTCACCTCAATGGTGGTTTTGTCTCGCTGTATTGGTCTGTTTTGCAGAACACCACAATCCTACATCCAAAGCAGCTAGATTTGGATTTACTTTTTTATAAATAGTCTTAAAGGAAATGAAACAGATTGGACATTAGGAAAAATTTCTTCACCAAAAGGGTTGTCAAGCATTGGAACAGGCTGCCGAGGGAACTGGTTGAGTCACCACCCCTGAAGGTATTTAACTAATGTGTAGATGTGGCACGCAGGGACATATGGCTTAGTGGTGGACTTGGCAGTGTTAGGTTAACAGTGGGACTCAATGATCTAAAGGGTCTTTTCCAACCGAAATGATTCTATGACTTTGTGGTTAAAATCTTTAAAGATGGGCATGATTCTTTCTAAAGCCTGAGCTGGTCTGAAGTGTAGATCCCAAGTCTGCCACGTATATATTCTTGCTCTGCTACAGGGGGACAATTTGGAAGGGGTGCCAGACATGGCAGTAACCCCCCCAGGGACGCACCTGGGCTCCATTACACACCTCACCTATTTGCAAGAATTAATAAAAACTGTATGTCTAGGCTGAAGGTGGAACCTTGGTACGAACACGTGTTCCTGTATTAACAAAGACATTTAAAATATGAAAATTCAGTCATATTTCAATCATGGTGCTCAACTCAAAGGCTCCTGCCCATCCTATGAATATCCTCCATATTGAGGCAGTCACACTCTGCAGGGCTTTTTTATTCCCCTTTATCCAATGGTGCGAACGTCCAGCATAGATACAACTGATGTTATCGTAAGTGGGATCTGTAACTCCATGGGGAATCATTCCCAATGGAGAATTTCAGCATAGAGAGGCTCATTGCCCTGGACTCTCCTTGCATTAAGAGTTTTGAACTGCCCTGATGAAGGTTTTTTCTCCCCAGTACTACACAGCGTTTTGAACCTGCTAAACACAGTTATCAATTAGGAAACAGCCATGGCTTAACAACTGTGTGAGACTTTGGATCAATTATTGTCTCTTGCTCATACACAACATTTCTAAAACGATCACGGATGGTTCCCACCCAAGAGGCCAGTGCTGCTGCAGTGGTCAGTCTGTCTCTTCACCTATTCCCAGACATCCTCCCACACCAACTGGCATTTGTCTCTTCAAAAAATTACCCTGGAAATAAACTTGCACGCAAAGAAGTACCTGAAGATAATCAGCACAAGTTTAAAACGACCTCAAAGTCAAAGCGCATTTTTTACTTGTTATTTCCCGAGGTTGCAGCAACTTTCTCGCGAGACCCTGGAAGTCGGCACGGTCTGAAAATGTGACTGTGCCCTTGTATGGTAAAATCCCAGTGATGAACCAAGGGGCTCACAGCATAGGAAAGGCAGAAGAAGAACCCAAATGATGCTCCATGTGCCTCACTTCTGGGGCTTCATAATTAAATACAAAATAATGAAAATAATGGTTATGATACAGAGACAGTCATCAGCACCACAGGCAGAGGTTGACTGACTGGAGTTTCCACTCCAAATTTCCAAGCTGCAAATTAAGCCTCAAAAATGCTATGCAACTACTTAACACATGTAGTTATCTGTCTATTTATGCACTAGAGTGCGTGCCCAGTTGCAAATTCTTACTCTCCCATATTGAATTTATTTTCCTCAGGCTATACCTGAAGCACCACTATTAAATAACAGCGACAGAATAAAAATGCAGTTTCTCCTGCACACCCTTCCTTTCCCAAAACCTACAAGGTAAACTGCAGAATATACAGGTCTCGCCACATCCCTTGGTTCTTGAAATGAATTTGGAAGAAATCTTTGAAACCAAAGACAAAGGGAATGAATTTCTTGTGCTTGTACACCCACACGCACGTGCTCCATCTACGTGCATGTGAGCACGCACACTGTATCCTTCCAGCAACAAACCTGGGGCTGATGACTTTTGTGCAAAAAGGAATGGATTGCTTCTCCTTACGGTAAGGTCTGCAAACTGTTATCTAAAGATTTACTGAAGCTTTGCCCTCTCTGCTGTGCCTCCCTTCCCGAATCTCAAATGAAACATTTTTAATGTAATGTTTAAAGGTTGGATGAAAAAGTTTTAAGCGTTGACTTTTGCTCCAGCTCATTCCCACTCAGCGTTGCTTTGCTGATGAACAAGACATGCGGTTCTTTAGAGTACTTCAGAATGGGCTATTCGGGGACCTCCTAATACCATGGAAATGAGAAACAGCAGAAGACCTCAGTGAGCGGTCTAAGGTGCAGTGGAGGACAGCCGGTAGGAGCCTCGATCTCCAGCTCTGTTATTTCAACTCTATTTCCAGTTCTAGTTGCATTTGCAAGCTGCTCTTTCCTTTTTCTAATCCTATAGCAAGGGGTGCAGCAGACTGAAGTACAGAGGTTTTGTGACAGAAAACCAGCTGATCAGTAAACAAGAAGAAAAAACTTGTTCCCCACAAATCACCAAAGTAGGTTGTCTCAAGCACTTGGATCCCTCAGTGCACGCTGGACATCTTTCACTCAGCAAAATCATAGAATCACAGAGTGGGTTTGAGTTGGGAGGGACCTTCAAAGATCATCTAGTCCACCCCCCTGCCATGGGCAGGGACACCTTCTACTAGATCAGGGTGTCCAAAGCCCCATCCAGCCTGGACTTCAACACTGCCAGGGATGGGGCATCTACAACTTCTCTGGACAACCTGTTCCAGCATCTCTCCACCCTCATCATAAAAAAGTTCTTCATTATGACCAATCTAAACCTATCCTCTTTCAGTTTAAAACCATTATGCCTTGTCCTGTTACTACAGGCCATTGTAAAAAGCCTCCACCTTTCTCATAAGCCCCCTTTATATATTGAAAGACTGCTGGAAGGTGTCCCCAGAGCCTTCTCTTCTCCAGGCTGAACAACCCCAACTCTCCCAGCCTGTCCTCACAGCAGAGGTGCTCCAGCCCTCGGATCATCTTCGTGGCCTCCTCTGGACTCGCTCCAACAGCTCCAAGGCCTTCTGATGTCGAGGACCCCAGAGCCGGACACAGAAATGCAGGGGGGTCTCACCAGAGCGGAGCAGAGCAGGAGAATGGTAGCACATGCATTCCTAAGTGCCTGAGTTCTTAATTACTATTAATGTCATTGCTAAAATAACATTTGGTTTAAAGCTGCTGCTTGAGAAGAAAGTAACCTTCGACTTTGAGAAATATTAAAAATAGAGCAGTCTACAAGGAGATGATGATTGACAGAGGGAGAGGTAAAGAGCAATGCTTAAATAATATATGTAAACCTGTAATTCAGCCTGACACAAATTCATTTTTCTTGCTATGACACATAGACGTAATCCAATCAATGAGACAGTCTCCGTGGCAAAGCCATTATTTAAACAAAGGTGGCTTGGCTTAAAAATGCAATACTTTGGGACAATTTAGGACTGCAATATCAAGCGCCATTTTGCATTGTAATGTGCTGAAGATCCTACATTGATCTTGAAATAAAAAGCCGGCAACATTTTGACAGTTCATAGATTTCCCACTTTCTCTTTGACTCCAGAATCCCCAAATGTGTTAAATAGTCCAGCAGCTACCACCTCTGCTTACTGCACCGGGTTTATAATCAATAAAAGCCAAAATGGAGAGGCTTCTTAAGACTAGCACTAAGAACACATAACTACTTAAACGCAGCTTTAACAATAGTGCTCTCTCCCTTTTGAAATAAGCATCCTTTTTTTTCAAAGGATATTTGATTGCTGCCTCCAAACACATTACCAAAGCTGTACAAAATGGTACAGAACATGGGAGAAAAACTATTTCTTGAGTCAGAGGATGAGATTGTACTTAAGGCACAGAACAGGGAGTTGGAAATTTTGGTTCAGCTCCTGCTTCCATCCATAAAGCACCAGGGCTACTCCAGTAATTAAAGATCAGCAGATGCTCAAGCTATTTGGTAGATCAAGGCCAGGGGAGGGCAGAGCTCTACATGATCGATCCGTTAATCTTCCTGGGTTTTCATTCCTCATCTGTGAAATGGGAGTAATTATCCTTCTCTTCTCTCACCCCTTTTTCGCCCTGTTTAGTTACATTATGCCCTCTTTTAATCCATCTATGCACTGCTGGGTCCCCAGTAGAGGTTGAAGGACCAATTCATTACCATAATGCACATAATGAACAGCGATATTGCACCAGTTGGATAATCTAATACGCTTTCTTCACCTCTGGCTTTTGTAGTTTCCCTAAGCAGAGAAAGCACTGATTTATCTCAATTTAACAGATGTTGCTGTGCCACCTACCACTGGTTAAACTGGCTAAATACTACGGTGACTGTGCAATAAGTAGACAGGTCTAGAGGCTATTCCAATACAGCTCTAAAAATGTAATCTGATGTAAAATCTCCGACTAAAGCAAAAAGACTAACTTTTTTATTGATTTACAATGGAATTTCAGCACTGCAGTTTCAATGGAAAGAAAGATGAATTGTCTCTACGGATGCAGTTTGACTCTAAATGTCTCCGGAAAGACAGCACGCTCTTGCTAAGAGCTAATCATTGCAAGGTGAAAACCATTTCTCATATGCTACTTTGTTTTCAGAGATTAAAATGAAAGTCCTGGGGGTTTATTGCTTTGTGAATCAGCAATTGCAAATGCACTGCAAAACAATGCTAACCCAAAACATGACAGCTCTGAAGCAACTATAATCCAAAAGGGATTTGGAGTTTACCCTGTAAAGCACTGAAAGAAATATTCCAAAGTTAAAAGAAGTTTTTGAGGACTTTTGTCTTCAAAAACTCTTCCCATTTTGAAGCGTCAGTGCTGGCTCATGTCAAATAATCACATGGAATGACAAAATTACATTTTTTACTGCTGTGATGCAACCAAAAGCAGGTCTCCCCATGCTGTTTTTATGTGAGACTTGTAACACCATGCAGTGCACAGACAGATCGAGCAGTGAGTCAAGAGGAGGTAGATCCTTGCAGCTCCTGGCCACCCTGTGTGATGGTTTTGGCAGTGCTGAAAACTGGATAAAAGCTATTTAGTAAACTCGGAGCACTGTTCCCTTAGCACATAAGATAAGATCTTCAGCTGTCTATGTCAGGAGAGATGCAAAGACAGCCCTGTGTCAAACCTCAGCTGCAGGCAAGAATGGGAAATGAGAAATGAGGCAAAGCTGGCAATTACTATAAAACTCATTTGAAGTTTGTACAGAGGGATGTATCAAAAGAAGAGCATTAAGTATGTGCGTGTGACATCACATCTTAAAATCATGACGTAATAGTGGAGAAGGAAGCCTGAAATTAGTTTGCCTAATCCTGATGGGCTTAGCTGAGCTCCTCCTCACCATCCCAACGGAGATCAGGAGTGGCCGCAGAAGCAATGCTTTCCTTGTTGGGAGAGGGCTGCATCGAGTCTGGTCCATGCAGAGACAGGAACACCTTGTTCTTACAGGAGGGAACTGAAAACACTATTATTACTGAAAATGCCATTAGTTAAGAAGAACAGCTTGAAAGGAAGGGTCAAGAGAAGACAGGGAAGTTGAGTTGATGAAGAAAAGTGCTTCTACCAAATGGCATTGAGACAGAATGTGCAACCAGGATGAGGTTCTTCCCTTCGCTTGAGGTTAGAAGTTGGAGGCAGCAATGGCTGTTGATGATGACCCCAGAACACAGGTAACTGGTGAAGCTCTGGGAGTTACTGATTTCAAACAAGTCCAAACTGCAGACGCAGAGCAGGAACTGGCAGTGATAGGGATCTTAGGAAAGGCTGGATTTTAATACCACTTATTCCTCTCCTGAGGGAGCCTAATAACTTTTCACAATCAGGAAGAAAGTTAATAGACAAACACTATTATTATCAAACTAGATTAAATTTGGAACCATCATCCTTGACAAGTAGCCCTTTAAGGTGTAATTTGAGACTCACAGCAGGTGAAAATAAAAATAAAAGGCCTGGCCTCAGTTGTAGTGTAAAGCTGGGTTATAATAAACTCCTGTAAGCTGAGGGAAGCAGCAAACTGCAAGGTGATACAGCAGATGATAAAGGCACAAAGTGAAGATGCCTCTCTTAATCAGGATGCAAGAAAGACAGCCAGGCTGTGTGCAACCTGCCCGCACCGCATCGTAGGGCTGCACCATTAACTCTGTGATGGGGAGAACAGGTTTCGTGCATTGCTTGTCCTCTACATCCTCCGTTTTCCCTTTAATTAGAGCCACTTGCAAGATAAAGCCTGCAGAAAGCATGGGAAGAAGCGACAGTGAGATGTTCTGAGTTTCGATCTGGTTTGCTCTTTTGATGGTTTATTTACCTTGAAAATAATGGGTGCTCCTTATTTGTTTTGGATGTTTCGATTCCTCATTTACCAAATCCACTCTAGCATTGGGGAACTCAACTCAGAATGCTTTTGTCAGTGTTTAAAAAGCTCTGCGTGCCAGGCAGGTAGGATGCCTCATTCAACCACGGGTCCAAATATAAGAGGAGTGCCTCGATTTCCCCAGAGTTGCTCTAAACTCATCCTCTTCTTCTGTTCACCATATTTAAAGTAAATGCTCATTTTCAGAGAGGAAGTGTGGGTTTCATGCTCATTCAAAATTAATTCAAACCACCATAAAATGCTGTGCAACGAGACAGGGAGTGCATATGGGCCAAATCCTGATCAGATTCTCTATCTTTCAGTCATTTCAGATGTACAGCATTGCCCACGACCCACAATTTCCAATACTACCTTGAATTTTGCCTTTGTTTTTTCAACTCCTTAAATTTTTAACATGGAAGGCTTGCAAACTTAAAAAATCCTAATGCAGGGTTCTCCATGACATGACTGACCTGCACAGCTACCACTTAAACTTTTGTGAAAACCCCTCACTCTGTATTTCCCCAGTTTGGAGTGTGAGACAATGCACAATCGTTTAGGTTGGAAAAGACCTTTAAGATCATCAAGTCCAACTGTTAACCTAGCACTGCCAAGTCCACCACTAACCCATGTCCCTGAACATCGATCTGCTCAGCAGGGTAAGCTGGGAGAACAGCTCTGTACTTCCTTGGATCTAAACTGCGAATGCAACATTTATTTTTATCATAACCAGAAAAGCACAGTTGCCATTCAGAAAAGCCTCGGTATAGATCCTTATCTAAATTGAGAACGTAGCAAAGAGCAGCTCATACCCCCAAAATCTACCTGAAAGGACTCGCTGGTTGCTGCTGTTGAGCTTGGAAGCGTTGCTACTTCTGCAAGTGTCATCTTTATTGAAGCTAAAGCAGTTAAGCAGAAAACCCCCGATAATCTAATATGATCAAATACAAAAGGACATGAAGAGTTCGGAAACAGGATATGAACGCACAATAGGATTTTATCGTTTGGATACTTTTTTCTCTCTGTAGTCCTCATGGGAATGGTTGGGTAAAGTTGCAGAGCGGTATCCCCAAGTGCTTCAAGTACAGCTCAGTCATCTCCATCATTTCTAAACCAAGCTCTCACCAAAATTCAGATGTTTCTAATTAGAACAAAAGAGACAGCAGCCTTGTAATACAGGAATGTGACCACTTGATATGAAGAAGCAGAACTTGGGCTGCTTCTTATGAAAGACACTTTACGAACCAAAATACAACCATTCCTTCATTTAGCAGGTTTCTTTTTCCTTCTCTTACCTTTCACAGTGATGCTACTTTTTTTTTTTAAAGATTAAGTTCTGTCATCTAAAAATAACAAAATGTTCTTCAGTGTTCAGAGCAATCATCATCTAATAATTACAGATCATCACCTTGAAATTGCAGCTAAACCTGTCGTGTTGACTGCGCTGCGTTAGCAATACAGTACAGGCACAGCTATGGGCAAGACAGCTGATTTGAGGTACTGGCAGGTCAGTTCTGATTTTCAGATAATTAATCATTGTCTTGGATATTGTTTTTCACCCCAAAATGTAGAATCTGGGATTGCGCAACATGCCAAATGGAGCTACTCACTTAACAAGACAAATGGATTTTATTGACTTAATCAAGAAGAGTAACAACTCAATATCTCATTTCTTCATAGCTGGCTACAACAAACTCTGGGGGCATGAGGAGAAGATGTAAAACACAGTCTATAAATTATGAGAGTTTATTAAAGAAATGCCAATGGAAACTGCTTCAGAACTGAATGTCCACGTTCTGCAATGCTTCCACAGCAAGTGGGCAAAATATTGACTTACAACAAATGAGGCAAGCAATCTACAGATAATATATCAGAGGAAAGTCATAATTTTTCTCCTTCAACTGATGACATTATTGCACTGTATTTGATGGGATAGGAAACAAAAGGTTATCGCATTCTTTGTTGCGGTTGTTCAGATAACAGCTTGCTTTTGTCCTTGCCGTGCAACTGCTGGGACTATGCTTCCCCAAATTAGCTGAGCGTGCTGTGGAAGGAGCAACCTTAGCTCAGATTTGCCAAACTTGGGCCCCAACGGTGGTGGCTCTGAGGATTACTCCTCTGAGAATTCTAGATGGCCCCAGGGTAGGAGGAGTCCGTTCACACCCACTGATCTACCCAAAATCTGAGCTATCACCATCACACCCAGGCACCTGTGACCTTACTTGCAGGAGGTGGGATCTTCACAGGGATCATCACCCTTCTTCAGCTGGAAGAATGAGAGGAATTAATGCCCGTGACTTAAAGATAAGCACAAAAATCCATTAGTTCAAGAGGAATGGTAGAGGTCCTCCTGTGCCCCTGACCTTGGCTGCAACGTGGACTCTGGGTGCAAAGCTCCGTTCACCATTTCTCAGGATGCTGTCCAGAGCCACAGGGCAAAGAAAGACAGGAAAGCCCCAGCATCTACTTTCTGCAGTAGGGACCACAAACCTTCCTAGGAAATCTCTGCTGCCAATGACTCCTGGGAAGAGAAAACCACAAATAAAAGCCCCCAATGGCCTCATCCAGAATGGAGCAAATACTCAAGAGGGCACTGCATGAGTGAAAACCCTGGCAGAGAGCCTCTACATCACACTACTGAGGTGCACAAATACACAGGAAGATCAGTAAAAGAGGATAAAGCAACTAAGTGCAAAATGTTAAAGTACAAATTGCACCTGCTAAATATTAGCAACAAGCCTCCAAATTACCGAGACAGAAACGGCTTCTTTGAGATAACTTAATGCCTCCATTCAAAGCTAAAAATTTTAAATCAGAACCAAAGAGCTATTATATTGATTTGTATGCAGTGAGCCACAGGAATATGAAATAAATGAGAAAGAGAAAAAAAAGAAAATGTTTCTAACAATTTCATATATTCCTCTCAGGGGTCCACAGCAATCAAGATAGAAGAAAATTTTGTTCAAAGGGGAATGTTATGCTCTTATTTCCGGACAAACACAAGCAAGACTCTTTTTTTTTTTTTTTTAACTAATTGACAAAATTTCTAAACAGAAATGAACCCTGAACAGGACCGCACGCGCTAGCTCAGATATTTACTGTCTCTAATAGGCCAAATTACACTACTGGTGATTAAGACTCAAGCCTGTGAGGCCTGGCTGTGTCTGAGCTTGATAATGAATGGGCTTTTAACACACCAAGCCTTTAATCTCTAGGACCCTGGACTGGATTCAAATTGAAGGTAAGTGAAAGTATTAGGCAGCTAATGAGGTCTGTTATATGGCCAGTGTTAGCTGATCACCTTTAGATATTTTTAGCCCATTTTAGGATGGGGCAGGCTATAATCTGGCCACGCACCCCTGCCACACCTGGGAGCACTGCATCAGCACTGCTTTTGCTCTACTGACATGGATTTCTGCTTTGAAGAAGTTTTTCTGAAGGCAGTCACAGCTTCTGTGTGATGATCAGAGCAGGGTACCAGGAGATTACTTCTCGCTGTGCCAAATTATTCATTGCTTCTCCTACACCTCTGGTTTTCCATCCACAAAAAAAAAAAGGGAACGGAATCCTTCCAAACACACAACTTGCCAGTTGTTTCCCTATCTTCAGATGGAAGCCACCTTAGAAATATGCTGTCCCCTTTTAAATGCCAGCAGACTAACCAGCCGAGATGCAAATGCTCAGAATTATTAGCAAGTGATTAAGAGAACATCCACTGTGTTTCTAGCTTTAGGATGAACCAAGTGAGCATGAGTAACAGATACTGAACGAACAGGTTACGCCAAGCTCTTTCAAGCATACCAAGTCCAAAAATAAAGTTCTGACAAGCACAAAGGCCATGAAATACAACTTTACAATTGAAAGGGAATGTCAGGTTAACAAGGATTTAGACATCCACACAATACAGAAGTGCTTATCAGTACCCACTGCAAATATTCTACTTACAAACTCCATCCACTCGCTTTGTGTTGTGTACAGTTAGGAGACATGTGCTAGTGAACGCAGGTCTTGTCAGAGGATTTGTGTGTGTTATGCCTTCCACAAAGTCTCTGCTTTCAGCCTCACCCCAAAATCATCTCTCTCATTTTAGCCTGAGTATTTCAATACAACCCTACAGGTAGCAAATTGAAATGTTCAGTCCTCCATTGCAGGGAGATTGAATCTGAAAAGCAAGCGGCAATAAGAATGAAGCAAGGCATCAATAGCAAACGCTGCAGCTCTCACTGACGGCAGCAATGATGTTGGATGAATGATTGAGCATTTGTTAAACTTCTACCATTGTGAAAGCAACCTATTATTTTCCTGGTTGTGCTCTGAAATGCCTCAATCACTGACAGAACAAGTGAGTAAGAAATAATGCAGTTCATTTTCGATTGCTTTTGTTCAATAGATACATTGCTGTATACCGTATCTCCCATTGTTTCATCAACAACATAGCTAATATTTTCTTCTCATCCCCTTTTCTGATATCATGTCATTAGACTGATGACTCCTCCAACTGCGTACATCTTTAAAAGTCGCCAATAACATCCTGTAACATGATGCGGTTGTTCAGTTCAGGCCGGTTTTTGTTAAGAAAAACGTGATGCTACAGCACTCGTGAAGGCTATACGCATCAGCTAGTGCAAGACAGCAGCTTCCAATCCCTGTGCTTAGCCACAGGACACGCTCCGATGTCTAAACTCCTGTCACAGCAGCTTACCTAAGTAAGTGTCCTGGTTTCAGCTGGGATAGAGTTAATTGTCTTCCTAGTAGCTGGTACAGCGCT
>JANZLQ010000005.1:2408700-2452526 GCA_026212715.1 Elanus axillaris
GATCTGGGGAGAAAAGGAAAATAAACAGGAAAAAGAAAAAAAAAATCTACGAATTTCAATGCATGTAAGACCCATTTCAATTATATTTAATCTCTCATTTCATGAATACAACATCTACAAACCTTTGCAGAATGATCCATATAACAGATTAGCACGTAACTAGTAAAATAAAAATAAAAATAAATAAAAGAAGTGTGATTTTTGGTCCATGCTTCTACTACACCAGCTCCTTTCCTTCAGTCCCAGTTGCAGTCTGAAAAGACGACCCTCTGGTAACAAAGGAACTTGCTCGCCAACTCTCATCAGCTTCTTGCACTTATCCTGCTAACAAGGTGCCATCAGGCGATGATAATTTACAGCCAGTTTGAGTTTACACAAGATTCAAGTTTCTTCTGAAAGCAAGCTATGCATTTTACAAGCCCTGTCTCACCTCCAAGGTCTCTGCTACAACAATCTGAACCAATTCATCTCTGCCTGGGTAAAGCACGGGCAGCAAATCAGTCAAGTTAATGTGGCTGCCTCTAAGTTTGTGTTGGAGAAGTGTGGATTAATGGGAAGAAAACCCCTCTTTTTCCTAGATTTTTTTTAATAATTCTGCCAAACAAATTTGCAGCCATCATACGAGTACTTACAGAAGATAATGAACTGAGCACACCCTTGTGAAATTGTAGAATTAGCTAGATATTAGCCAATACGCACAGTTTTACATGAAGACAGAGCTAAAAGAAAGCCAAAGAATTTCAGGTATATTACATTCTCTTAAAGAAAACCACACTTTTTTTTTTTTTTTTTTTTTAAAAAAAGCGTTTAGGCCTAGAAAACGTGCTGGTGGAGTTGACGTTCAGAGGCCTTGGCTAGCTGGCTCTTGCGTAAGGAAGCACTCTGATCTAACATTATTTGGTCCAGTGACACAATGTGAGAAATGTAAGAGGAATCCCCCAGACTACTTGCCACACCTGGTACTGGACAAGACCCACTAAAATGAACTTCCTCAAATTTATCCTCTTCCTTCTTAGGACTGCTCCAAAGATTTGCTGTACCTGTAAGACCCTGGAAAGACCAGAGTAGCTTCTTGTGGTGGGTTGACCTTGGCTGGCTGCTAGCACCCCACCGCCTGCTCTCTCGCTCCCCCTCTTTAACAGGACAGGGGGTACAAAATAAGATGGAAAAACTTATGGGTTGAGAAAGACATGGAAATCACTTACCAATTACCATCATGGGCAGAATAGAATTGACTATTTCATTTTTTAATTGAAGTATTAAAGCGAATTTGTAGTAACTTTATAATCTGGTCTATAAATCCAGATTTGTATAACTATTGTAATTTCACCGTAAGTGTAGTTACTAATAATTGTTCTATTTTGATTACACTTAGTAAACCACCAGTTAGATTAACAATAAATTCACAGGTCCATATACAAGATGTGCCGGCTTTTGTCCATGTTAAAATTTTGTGTAACACTATGGCAAGCTCAGAAAATCAAAAATAACCCTCTTCCAGTCCAACACCAACTCCTCTCATGGCGGGAAACCCCATGATTCTTCTTTGCACAGTATGGAAACCAGCACTTCTTGCCAACTTCTTAACCCACACCCACCAGCCGAGCCCACCACCTCTTTGGGAAAGAACCAGATGGCTCAAACATGGGAATGGCTCAAAGCTGCACCAAGGGAGGTTTAAACTGGACATTAGGAAGCATTTCTTTACCGAGAGGGTGGTCAAACACTGGAACAGGCTTCCTGGAGAGGTGGTCGATGCCCCAAGCCTGCCAGAATTTAAAGCAACATTTGGACAATACCCTTAACAACGTGCTTTAACCTTTGGTCAGCCCTGAAGCGGTCAGGTCGTTGGACCAGATGATCATTCCAGGTCCCTTCCATTCTGTTCTAAGACACAACTCAGGTGATGTAGTATTCACAAGGAATAAATAAGTCACTGAAAACTCATATGACACCATAAATTTCTACTTACAGTATAATAAAAATAATAGTGTTCAGCAATATGGGGAGCTTTAATCCTGCTCTTTGAGAACATGAGTTAAACGCTAGAACTAAACTTAAGCAGCACTTCAATTAAGAAATGAGCCGAAACTACTTTGTTAGCTTGATGAGCATAATACGGGTTAGAAGCAATTCATTATCATGGAATCGAATTAACACTGTTTTCAGCTATTCAGCTTAAGTTCTTGCAAATGTCAAAATTTCTATGTTCCTCCTTCATATTGTATTTCACCCAACGGAAAGGAGGAGCTGGAGACATGTGAAATTTCTGACAGGCTGTTGATTTTCCGTATGGATGAAGCATGTTTGAAAACTCAAAACTTGACTGATCTGCTGAAGCACATTCTCTGACAGACAATATAAAATCAATGCAGCACATATTAAGAGTTTTTTTGGCGTGTAAGAGTTTTTGTTTGCGTGGGAGGTGTGTGGGGGGGACTGCTTTATTTTCTGTCATCGAAAATGAACAGCCTTACCTTAAGGTTTTTATAAACTGTCATCTTTAATCAGACACACACAGTAAGACTGTCAGTCCTCATAAAGCATCAGGGAAAAAAAAGCACAAAATGTGAAGCTGTTCCCCATCCCTTTCCCGTGCATGTGCCCTGTTTCTGCGATGGCCTCAGTCAGAACTAAACCTTTTCTTAGCAGTGTCACAACAACAAGCTTTTCTGAAATGTGTCTTTATAATTCAGCGACGCAGACTTTATGAGAGCTTGTCAAAGAGAAAAGAGTTAGGATTCGCCTGCAAGAAACATTCATTCCCGCTGTTGACAGATATAAAGTACTAAATGTCAACAGCAAGGGACTCGTCAACTAAATGTCTTCTAAACACTCATTAAACCAGGGGGAGAAAAAAATTCCGTAGGTGGGTGTCAAATTGCTCCCTTAAGATCTCGATTCAGGTCAATTGAAGTAAACAGCGAGTGTATGAGAAGTTGCATCAAGCATCTGTCACACTCGAGGGTGAGTATTAACGATTCCAAAATAAAGACGGGTATATTAAGCATCGTGGTGACCACCGGTACCGTAATGAGAAGCAGGAGTCGAGGGCTCCTGATCCGAGCCCCATTTGTCTCGCCACGCCACAGAGCCTGCAGAGAGGCACCAGCTCCTTGCCTCCGTCGCCTCCCTCTCGAAAGGGAAGATAGTGCCTACCTTGCAGAAGCCAGATTTAGATTAACTAAGTGATATTTTTCCCCCCCTCTTTGAAGATAAGGGGTATGTCCGACTCCAAGACTTAAAAAACAGTATTCATGGAACCTGGATGGTTGTATCTAAGGGGTCACTGACTTTAAAAAGTTTGCAAATAAAAGTTTTCCTACGTACATAACAACAGATGTTTCTGTTTTGGTTTTTTTTTACTTAAGTCATCCTCTGAAAATTATTCAATCTGAAATACAAACTTTAAGCAGTCAGTAAGTTCCCTCTCCCAGATCGAGTCGGTTTTATCGATTTCTTTAAAATCAAGTATTTCAGGTTTGATTTCAAAAAGCTAGAGACATCAGTTCTCATTATTTAGCACCATCTATGCCCTCAGATTCTTTGACATTTTCCATTTACTTTAATAATAATAATATATACTCCTTACACTGACAAAATACCACCTATTTTTCTTAACATACTTGGTATCATTTAACACAGTTTAAACATACTAAATGTAACTAACAAACTAATCTAATTTTCACACTCCTTTTGCTTCCCATATAACACATTCCCCATATTATCAAATATTAATCTTAAAGCACAAAACTACAAGATATTACAGCATATTTCAAAATCAAATTAGTCGTTTATTATTACAGATGTACAAACATACTAATAAAAGGGATTATCAGCGAGGTACACATGGGTCCTTACATACATGGTTTTGTATCAGGTACAGTTAGGTAGTTACGAACAGTGCTCAGCTGCAGCAGCAGTTGATGCTCACGCAGACCAAAGGACGTAGATGCCCCACAGGAACCGATGACAGCTCTGCCATCCCCTCCCAACATTTTCAAAATAAGCAAGATTTAAATTAAACATACAGTACCTTTTATCTTGACATATCCTGAATTAAATAGAAGCTTGACACGATTATTCCCAAAGCACAGAAATCTACAACATCACAGTTAATATGTATGTACCTGTGTGAATGTACATAGTCTGTACATTGTGCACCTCCCTCCCAAGGACAGGTTACCAGCGGAGTCTGAAATTTGACCTTCAGCAGTTCTGTGCCGATTGCCACCAGTTGGTGAGGAACACGCTGATATCAAAAGGCAGCAAAAGTAAATGACTATCCTCCTTGATTATTCCCTAATGAACTTATTTTATTTATTAAAAGAGCAATCACTCTTTTACTAGCATTAACATAACTGGAAGAAACAGGAAATTCCAAAAATGCCATCAAGTATAAAGCTACTGCTTTAAATGATGCAGACCAGTATAAATGAACGTAATCACTTAATTGTTAAATTAAAATGTCATATTATTACCTGCTCTTTTCCTCCCACTCCAACCAATCTGAAATACCAAGAACAAGCAAACTTTGCAGTGCCTTGGACCATGCACACACCTGAGTGTTAAACTTTAGTCTTTGCACCTCAGACAACATCAGCACAGTCGATTCAGTAATTTTGCCCTCCCTCCTTCCCTTTATTTTATTTGCTACTCTAATAAATCAAGACTTTGTTTCTCACTTTCTTACTCTCCAGACTTTGAAATCAAAGGCAGTGATTAGAACATCACCGACACGGCGCAGCTCTTCCCATCTGGCAGACAGGGAGATGGCACAAGACAGACGCTGCCCATTTGATAGAGAGGCAAAGGGTGCCAGGTCAGTTTAGCCCCTCTGGTCCACTTCTTCACAAGGACACAATCTTGCTTCGGAGCGACTGCTTCTTCCGAATCAATGAACACTTTGCTTTCTCTTCCACCCTATAACCCTTTTAATTGCTGCTTGATCTTAATGAAGTGTGGCTGATATTAATAAATGGATACCCTCGCGGCCTTAGTACCCAATATCCAAACAACGTTCAACTGAGTTAGCATCAGCAGTGCTTTCGCAATTCCAAACGCCATCATCCCCTCCATCTCCAGTCCCTCCTGTCCCTCCCCCTTAAGCCTCAAGACTGCAGACATCTGTTCTTCAATTGTCTGGTAATAAACATGCTCTATAAAGCATATGTAAAATGATTATTACCCTGAAGAGCCAAGTGCCTTTCAAATGCCAGCTGAAACAAATAAACATTAAAAAAAAAATCCCCACCAAACAAATGTTACAACAGACATCACTCAGGCTGTTCAATATTCCACAACGTAAGGGCGTCAGAATTGGTCCTGCACGTTTCCTTCCTCCAACGGGAGACATTAGTCCACAGACCAGTAACACCAGTGCTTTCACGATCCAAGCAGCTGCTGGTTAGCAGTGAAGGATGAAGAAAGCAACTGGACGCTTTTGGTAACTTTTATACTTTGACACCTCCCGCAATATGTAATTAAGGAAAATCAGATGTGTATTCCTCTTCAATTTGTAAGTGCAATTAGTTTTCAGATGTAGTTAGCAAGATCTATTCCCTGGAATCATCTCCACTACAATACCCACTTGTCTTCCAAAAATTCACTATTCATTTATTACGTGTGTGGTGGTGTCATTAAGTCCTGGTAATTAATCTGGGGCTTGGTGTGTCTCAATTGTCCTAGTGGAAATTAGGGACCCACATCCCAAACGGCGTTAACATCTCACTTCCCAGCTCTGGCTCGATGGTCTACGTGAAATCGAGGGACGAAGACTTTAAAAACCATTTGTTTGTATTTGCCCTTACGCTCCCCACGGTTGTTAGTTAAGAGTTTCTCTAAAGAAACTTTCGTTACTGGAAATATGTGGGTTAATTCACAGGCCCCTGAAAGGCTGCTGACTCTGTGTTCTTCAAAAGGATCTGGAGCCAAGCTCAACCTCCGTTTGTAAATAAAGAAGGATGCAAAAAAAGGCTATTATAACCAGTAAACTTAACACTGTGATTGTGCAACTCTGATGTGATAGACAATGACATTTTCCTATCAGTAGTACACAAAAAAAAGAAAAATTCAGACTGATGAATATGAATGCTCTGGTTACAACTCTCCCCCTAACATTACTGTGCTGAATTACATTTTAAAGCCATCACTTAATGCGATGCTCAGGCTTTAAATCATCACGCCAGAGTCTGGTTTCTCAGTGATCCCGTTAGCTTAATACTTTTAGAAGCACTCAGCTTCCTAATAAAATCAGCTAGCCCATACAGTGCTAAAACTTCTCTGTCAACATGTTTATGTGAACTTGATAAAACTAAGAAAAACAAACAAACAAAAATCTAAATAAAATATTGATCATTTCTAATTCAAACCAGATTCATTTTAAGCCTGTACAAGTGACATTGATGAAAGATGATTGAGGCAGGCCATAAAGAACCTCGACAACAAATGGAAAATAAGCAAGTGAAAACTTCACACCTCTGCAGCAATTACCTCGTCAAGTGCTTGACATTTATACAATAACGTCTAGAAAAGGGTGACAAAGAATGCACATATAAGATGATGTGCTAGAAATTATTGCAAACGTTAATATTTTAGAAAATCCGCAATATTCACCACTTTACAACCACAGCCAGCACCATATAGCCAATTTTAACAGGAGTGAATGGATAAGCCAGTTTGCTGGTAGGACAGGTCATTGCTATCAACTCCCATCAGGAACAGAATTCCCTATAGGTAATTATTATCAGCAGAAGAAATCCAGTCCTGGTCATCCCAGGTACGCTGCATCCCATGCGTCACGCACGCGCCAAAGTTGAGGATCATGAGTTAAATCTAAGATAGCAAGGACTCACCCATTTACTCTGTCAATCATTGTATTAGGCAAAATCACATTAAAAAAGTTCCTACGGTCTCCACTTATGCCCAAACTCACCCCATTCTGCAGTGAGAAAAGGGTAAGCTGGGCCACAGGGTATTTTCCTTTCTCTTCATGCAGTTATTGATGAACTACTCAATGCAAGGAAGTTAAGATGTTGCAGATGGTTAGCATGAAAAATATATTGTACGCAGATACCTTAATCTTGATGCAATTATTTTTTATGAGGCAAATTATTTCTATTGCCTATCTTGCAAGCTGGTAATGAAAGTGAAGTGTTTGTGAGAAGTGCTATTTAAAGCAGAGCACTCATGTTTGACTCAGATGGCAAAAAAGGGGGGAAAAATTAAGCAGGAAGGCAAACAGAAAGAAAGAAGTATTTTCACCGGTTTCCAAATCAATGTGAAATATCTCATCAATAAAAACAAGAGCATCATCACCCCTGCTCTGTGCTTGAAAGAAGCCTGTAAATTCATTAAAGATTAAGAGATTGAAGTCCGTATCATAGTGGTCATATCTTGAATAGCATATTGCATCTTAACCATTGCCCATCTTTTCTCATAATATAAAGGCTGAAAACTATAAATTATGCTGTAGCGAATTTATTTTTAGCACATATGTTTTGTTTAAAAGAGACAGGGATTGAAACAAAACATGCTTATGAAATTTTCCATTTCATTATGGGTGTCTAGCGATAAATGAAGAGTGTACGGGTGTCTAGCGATAAATGAAGAGTGTACAATGTATGTAACTGGCTTTTTTTCAAGGAAAGATCTTAAACACCGTAACAAACTTCTGTATGTCCTCACAGCAGGTGCTGTTCTCAATATTATTCCAATATCTAGTGTCATGACATCAGAAATTTAAATTTGGAGGAATTTATGCACTTTCCATCTACATTTTTAAGTCCTGAGAAGTCACAGATGACCACAGTTCTCAGGTACTGAGACACCAGCCAGGATATTCCATCCTCTGGGGATCAGATTCCAATTACTTTTTATTACTATTTTATTATTGCTTGTTTCTAGTGTTCAAGAGACATCCCCTGTTGCCTAAGTGACTCATAATAGCAAGTAATACAAACAGAACCAAGGAGGGAAATGCTCTCTAAGAAAGTGCTGGCACTGAATAGGAAAGGACGTGTCTGACAATAAAGGAAAACCCTGCAAGGAAAAAGCAGAGGTGGAAGGCTGGCATGAGCCGAGAAAACCATCGTATAATCTAATTCTGGCAAAACCAAGAGATGAATTGTTAGATCGCAAAGTAAAGACAGAAACATTAAAGTATCAGGGGTGAGTGACTTGGTGAGAAGAGGCTTAGTATAGACCTGCTCTGTTTTAAAGTTCCAGCAGTCCTTGATGAGCTGTGAAGATTTTAGTAATTGGCAGGGCACTTTAGACGAGACATTTAATTTGCAGACCACAGACCCTATTTGTTTTATTAAAGAATGAACTTACCTTGCAGTTCATAAAGTATCCTTCTGACTTTTTAATAAGGATAACAGACGGTCAGCGATAAACAATTTGTGGCAGGCTGCAACTAAACTTTTCCCAGCTTGGGTCAATAACAACTTACACTGTTCAATGAAACAGGGTCACGCAGACAAGCAACCCCACTTGGTGTGCTAGTGAATTTTGAAAAAGATTAAAGAGCACGGGCAACAACCTCAACTAGCGATTACTTTTTACAAATGTGGACATCAACAACTTCACAGCAAGCCCACTGCTGTGGGATGTTACCTCAGAAGTGGCAATGTGCCTATAAAGAAAGAAGGTTAATTCTACTTACTCTAATTATTTGCAGCTCTAGAAATATGTAGACAGTCTTACTTACCTGAGGAGGGGATGAAAGATGATGGTAATGTTCCTGGCTCCTGGTTTGCAGACAAACTTGGATCCACCACCTTCAATTAAGTTATCATCTGGTCCTCCTGCAAAATAATATGAAACGAGTAGTCTAACAGATCTGAACATCTCTTGATTTTTACAGAGTAAGTGATAATGAAACATTTAGGTCTGTCTATAAATGCTTCACTCCTAGTGAAAGATCAGTAATTAACGTGAAGATCTGCTCTTTCTACCCTCTTTCTGCTCAGAGAAAGTACTCGTAATGCAACAGGAACTATACAGGTCGTATTTATTCATTACTTTAAGCTCTGCTCTCCACAGCTGGTGACAGTATTACAGAAAGACGGGTAAGTGCGGGTCTCCTACGGCACAGGATCTGGTTTCAACTGCAAGACGAGTTTCGCAGCCACATCAGATGAATTTATCAGTTGAGCTTAAGTCCAGTGTACTGGACTGGAGGTGCTAATGTGATACCCGTCACACAGATGAGAGATGCCCAGATACCATTAAGAGACTTGAGCCTCATGGTTCTTCACCACGTCAACCCACTGACAAATGAGGACCTCCAGCCTGAAGTTTCAGTGACTTGAGCCATTACTGGAACAGCGCAAAACCTAACACAAAGCACACGAGCACACACTTAAATCACCCTTTCTCAAAAGCACAAAGGCCTTCGTCTTGTATAATAAATACCCAAAGTCTTGTCCACGTGGCTAAGATGTATTTTGAAGCACATGATGCTTGGGAAGGGTTTTAAGAGCAGCACTTCACTGGATTTTACTGCTTCCATACTGCTGTATGGAAGGCTCCGGCACCTCCGACTGATGCCACCATTCAATCCCTTGGAAGGTAGCTTGGTTTTGATTGCAAGTGACATGACATTTTAACTTCTTTATTACATTTAACACTACTGCATCCCTCAGGAGTCCACATCCCGCAGCAAGTACTGTAATTCCCTAGCAGAAGTCCCATTTGCTCAAGTTCCAGTTGCATACAAATAGGCTTTCAGCTATGGGAAAAATAAACTTGTTGAGTTTGGCACGCTCCTCGGTAGTAAAACACAAGCTCAGAGAGCATTATTTATACACCTCAGGCCCAGACTGCAGGACTTGAAGTGGCATGAAAACACCCACCTGCACGTCATTACGTCTGAACCAAAGTCACTTCCATAGGCAGCCCCTAACACCAAACCACTTTAAAAATTAGGATATTGAGAGAGGAAAGAGGGAGGAGGGCAAATCGCAATTTCCTGAAACCCTTGCATTTCCTGATGGCAACAAAGTCCACTTGTTACCCTTCGAGAAGAAAACATTTTTAGGAGAACAAGCCAGATGCCCCCCACATGAGCAAATGACGGCATCAGAAAAAAATCTCATTCAGAAATTAGCAGTAATTCAGCACATAAACCCTTGTATTTTGGTCACGCTCCCTCGTCACAAAGCACAGACCATCATCTTGCTGGTGGCATCTGCCAAGCAACCCTATCAAGTAAGTTTTTTGGCTAAGAACCTTAAATAAGCCAAAATATGAACTTAGGCAAAGTCTGTAGATCCCAAATACTGTCAAGTCTTTTCATTTTGCATGTGAACTCTCCTTAATGATTGAATAATAATAAATACAGAACGTAATCACATTATTATGATAGCTTTATAGGCAGGAAAATGACAAAGTACTTGAAATCAAAACAACAGCAGCAGATTATCGCATTTTTTTGACCCTGACATCTATCTGCCTCAAAACAAGAAGAAGAATTTCTCCACATCGGAAAGTGTAAGAGGAGGAACGCAGCCCATGAGTAAGCGGCTTGGAACTTCTTTTCAAAGCAAAGTTTATATCCTTTAGGCCATTACCTGTAACCAATCTATCAAAAAAAAAAAGCTCTTTGATGACTTGATTTAATCGACAGTCCTGCCAGCAACCTCACAGCAATGTCCAAGGACCAAGCAGGTCACTGACACCAGTTCTTCCATTCTCTGGTCCCTCCAGGCCAGGAGTATTTTGTACAAGAATTCACAGCGCTGCTGTAGAGTCAAAGGTGCCGTTTCGGTGCCCCGGTAAAAGGGACAGTATTAAATTCCTTGTGGAGTGGGAAATCCATGCATCCATCCTCTGGATTATCTGCAGTTGCAGCATTTCCACAAGCTGACTCGGCTCCCCAAATGCACCATTCGGACATGAAGCTTCTTGATAAATCCTACACTAACATAAGGACTCAGGAAGCACAAAGAGGCAGCTGAGAACAGAGTTTATAAAACTTTACTGATTGTAATTAGAAAGAGATAGCTCAAAAAAAAGTTCTGGAATTTCATTTCGCATTTTAAAAAGTTAACTTCCACAATGTGACAGTTTAATCGTGGAAAAAAAGAGGCGCAAGTTCTAGGAAAAGAAAATTATTCATTTCCCCTATTAATGTCAGACCCTGCAATTTCCAGTGGGGTCTGTTTCTTAACTGACTTATTGAAGAATTCATCCAAGCATGAACTACTGAGGCATGAACTAGGAAATACAGGCTCAAATTAAGAAAAGGGTGTTATTTTTGTTACATCAAGTCACCCTGCACTAATCAATATTATTGAGTGAGATGAACTCCATAGCAAGAAATAAAACAATCTGTCTTATCTGCTTGGCCACATTATGTGAGATTTGAGAAAAACAGAATGCCGTCACTGAGAGAAAAATATGCTTTTACATCTTCTCCGCTCTCAGCTTTCAATTAATAATAACGAATGCTCTGCATGTAGGTCTAAGCTACAAGGAAAAGTAGTTTTGTTTGTATTTAAATATCGTACCTTAAAAAATACACCGAGAGGTAAATCTTATTCCGGATGATGTCACATACATACCAACAACAACCCAGCATCGCAACAGTTCTTGCTAATGCCAGCAGCACGCACTGGATCCTACCTTTACTTCTCTCGACGGTGCCATCGTAATTCTACAGCCCCTGAACTAAGTTGCCGTAGCCCGCCAGCAGCACAGCTCCATTCGTGCACAGCCACAGCACAGACAAGCAAATGCTGCCATTTACCACAACTGACAGCACAGCAGTTTTATTACGATAACCACTGCAGAAAAGCCCAAACTGGAGCAAGAGATCATGCTTATGATACACCTTTACCTGCATAGTCGAGTGCAAATCTCTAGCGGGGACTCTCCCTGACAACATCAAGGTCTGAAATGTGCATTTATATTGACCGGCCAACATGGTATCTCCACTGCAGACAATGCCCCGTGCTGGAGAGCCAACAGGCATCTCCATAAAAACACACCATGAATACCCCTTCATCCTTCCTGATGCCTAGCAAGAGCATCTCTTTCAGGAGGTGAATCCAAAGGTGGATCTTTCATCCAAAGAAACCAATACCAGGCACCTCCACAGCAAACAGGTAGCAGGTAAACGAAGAGTGGAAAAAAAAAAAGCCCGTTGTGTTGTGGGGTGTGTTGGTTTTTTTTTTCTTCCTTATTAAGATGATTATCACAGACGCGGTTTGGATAGTCTCTCGAACAAGAGCTAAGCATGCAAATCCTGTACTGCTGGGCTGTCCTGAGCACATGCCGCATCCACACGAGCAGACTCCGAGAGAAGAAAACGATCCGCCTCATTAGGGAAAAGGAGCTGTAAAGCCTAATTCCCAGTGGGCACTGAAGATTTTCAACTGTGAGTGCTCAACTTTATCGCCGTGACAGCTCACTATAAGCACTGACTATGGGGCTAACCGTCCACGCTCGCTGATGTGCAACATCACCATGTACAGAGCACTCCAATAACCATCTGGACTGAGTATACATCATTGCTTCAGCAATGCCACACTACAGAAATCTTTCATTTGGGCTGCAGCGTTTGTTTTTTCTTGTTTGGTTTTTGTTAGGGTTTTTTTTCTTTTAGTGTAAAGCAAGAAACTGTAATAGCCACATTTCACAGGCACTAGGAAAAAAACCCCAAACTTTCACAGGTGTCAAAGCACTATTGTTGTAGCAGTTCTTAAGAGCACCAGCTTGGCGATTTAATGTACCTAGTAATAAATTATGAAACAAAAAAGAAAAAAGGAAAAAAGACAAAAAACTTTCAGGTGAAGTGAAATTTGTCATACAGTTAATGATACCCTCACGCTGCGCTAGCAATGAAGTGTGCCCACCTGAACACCGCTGCAAGTGGGAGTCGGAGACGGGTCCATTAGTAACGCAGCTGAATGTTTCTGAAATGGAGCCTAAAATGTCATGCTTCAATATGAAAAAGCATTAGATTACCACGAAAGCTAGAATCTGCACACATTTGCAGTCTGAACAAACATTAAGAGTGCTTCAAGTTTTCCATTCTGCCTAGTATTTTAAAAATTTAAACATTCATTGTGGCTATCCCAGGTTTACTGCTAACATCCTGTTATCTACATACAGAGCAGGTCTCAGAAGAGCGATGGCAAGATTTCTTGTCCCAGAAGGGATCTCTCCAGAAAAATGAGAATTTCTTCTGCCACGAAGTAACTCAAGTTTAAAGTTGCCCACCACAATTTGAGGTATACCCAGACTTTGCTAATTTACTCTGTATGAAAAACATATTGAAGCACATAACAGAAATGCGAAGGATTAACATTCTTCAAAAGTGCCTCAGGATGCTTTGCAAAGGAATTAAATTCTTCTCAGTATTGTTCTACCAATTTTGTGTACTGAAAGAGTAACAAAGAGAAACCTTAAGTTAGATACACAGCATCATACAAATCACGGCTCCTCACTTAAAGACAAAACCATGGAATAAACTGCAAGGAGTTTCCCGATCCATAATTTTGCAATTAATGTAAAGCTCTTTACCTTCTATAACCAAGGACTGCTATGTCTACAGAAAAAACTTGATCTCAATTTGTAAATAAAAAATAAAAATAAAAACCACACTAAGAGATATCCTGCAATTTCCTCCTTTATCAAGAGAACTTCTCTACCACTAAATTAAAACAAAACAAAATAAGACAAACCAAAAAACTAAACAAGCAAACTCACAAAACCCCAGAGACAATAATGGTGTTTATATTTTCTTTTCCTAGTTTTTGTTGGGGTTTGGAGGGGATTTTTTTTGGAAACAATTTTCTCCCATAAAGGTCCAAGATTTGTATGGAAGTTTTTACTCTTCAAAATCACGTTTGAAGAGGAATCACACACTGCTCCATCTCTTGATCTCTTCCTTGAAGGACATGAAGACATCAGAGAGGAGGTAGGCTCAGCATCTTGTAAGAAGCTCCTGGCACCTTTTAAAATCATAGTAAGTAATAAAGTAATTTCTTTTTTGTAAGAAGAATGTAAGGAAAGCTCTCTCCGCCTCCAAGAAGAGTACTTTGAAAAGGTGAAATTTCTTACGCTGTCACTTCAGAGCACCGCAGCATCTTACCTAATTGTTTTAGAGCTGTATCTGACCTACTGCATTCCATCCTCAGCCCCGAGATGCTTTTAATCCTATCAGACACAAACCCATTTGGCTAGTAAGCAACCCCTTATCCAAAACACCCAAGAAATATTAATTTGGTCTCAAGAGAAACAGCAAGCACCCAAAATCCATGAGTACCATAGGAAAACCTTCCCTCTTTGCTCTCTTCCCCTCTTACCCCCTGCGTTAGCACAGGACAACTTCACTAATCTCTCCATGATTGCAAAATTTTCAGCTAAACAGGTTCCAGGCACGTAGCGAACAATTCTTCAGCACCTCTCTGTGATCAAAGCGCCTGTCCTAGTGAGCCACTTCACGTTAATCTATGCAACCACAAAAAGAATAAAGAAACAGGCTTTGAAGCCACAACAATCAAGCAATCAACACAGCTTGCAAATCGATGCCACCTCCTCCACGCCGAGCATCAGAGCAAACTTATAGGAGAAAAGGAACCAGTTTAGATATTACAGTCCTTCCCGAAGGTTCTTGATTACGTGGAGATCACCAACAGAGTTATTACCTGCACACCATCTTCAAGGTAGGGAAATAAAAATTTTCATTTGACATAAAAGGGAAAAAAGCAAAAGCTGCCCAAAGAGAGCAAAGCAGGTTATTATAAAACAGAGCTCAATGGAAAGAAGTGATTGATGTATGCTATTACGGAACAATAACTATGGAGTTTTATAATGGATTTCATATGTCTGTACATCAAGACTCTATTGTCTTACAACTGCATCCCCTTAAACAAAGCCACACACAACAGAAGCACCAAGTCCTGTTTTCACTATAATCAATCGCAGCAGTGATTCAACGTATTGGCATGCACATTTAAATTCTTTTTATAAGGAAACAGACAAAACTGATCCTTCTCTAAAATTCTTTTGCATGTCTTGAATCATCAAACTTAACTGCATTCAGGCCATTTTTCAAACTGCTCTAAGATACCTGCTCTAGTAGAGCCCACAAGGTGTATATAGTACACGCTTGAATTAAGGGCTCAGCAACCAGCCGTCCCAGCACTTGCTCTCCTCTACCACCAGACCTCAGCAGGGAAGAGGGAAGGGATGGGGAAGCATCTGGTCCACGTTCCAGACCAGTCTCCTCCAGGGAACAAAGCACGCAGGGAAACCAGCACCCTGCACCTAAAATTAGCTTTTGTGAGTGCTTCAAGCACCTTGACCTCAGACAGGCAGCCCTGTAAGCAGTGCAACAGAATCTAGGTAGGTCTTCCCTGAAGTTTAAGTAGGTTTATCCAAGTGAACGAATATAACAGAAATCCCAGAAGTGTCCAGCCCCGTGTTTCAACCAGCCTGTGTCTGCAGGCCAGCTCCACAGAAAATAATCATTAAACTTCCAAATCGATAGACCTTCCTTTTGACAAACACCATGTTTGAAGACTTACACTTTTATTAAGAATACTGTTTGGCAGACAGCCTTGAAACACTCCACTTTCCCACTCGAGTAGGTCAACTCTGGGTTAATAATTTTCTCTTTGAGCCATGTTCTCCTCCCGTCTTGCCGGACTCCTACAAACCATGCACGGGAGCTGTTATGGATCTGCCAGTGCAACTGCAACTCAGCACTTCAAGTAATACAGTAAAGCAACGATTACAAATAAGTGAATACACAAAATTCTTATAGAAAGGCCTTCAAACACCCACCACTTTAGGACTCCACGGACTAGAGGGTAGAGATCTCATCTTCTAGTGGCATCTAGTGGATTATTTTAGGCAGACTGTTCTGTTTGCTCCTATGTATAGCAAGGATGTTCCCTCTGTCCTCTTCACCCACAAGCTGCAGTAGAGAGCGTGCTACATGGCTGCTGTTTCTGGCAGTGACCTGCCTGCCCACTGACAAGGCACGTGGGGCTCCTATTCCCTCTCTTGCAATGAGAGGGAGGGAGGTGAGAGGCACCAGACCAAAAAAAAAAATAAAAAAAAATTAAAAAAAAAGTGTTATCAAGATAGACAAGAATAAGCTCCGGCCAATACTTGATTACTTCCTTGCTTGAGGGGAGAAGCAATTTAACAAAGGTTTCTGATAGAGGAAAGATTGAATTTCTTGTTTGCTTCTCTTAATCACACGCTTTCTTTTTAATTGCAGCAACTGTGAATTTATAGACGAGACCATCAGGAGTAAGGGACTGATGTTTAAAAACATATAGGCACCCTACCTTCTACCAAAATCAACAGCAAGAAGAGAGATGATGACATCGACACTACAAGAGACCCAAAATCAATGGGAATTAGGTGGTTAACTACTTGTAAAATACCGGCTGTCAGTCCTTGGGGCCAGGGCTTTGCAGCAGTAGGAAGGGAGCTCTGAGATGATTAACTGTCTCAAAGGGCAGTAGACTCTTCCCAGCTTCCAGTCTGTCCATCACTTGTCACCGGCACTAAACACTGCACAGGAGATACCAACACTGCCGTAGCCAAGTACGGGTACACCCTAAACCCACTACACACTATATACTTCAATGAGTTCTGTTAGTTCATAAATATTTGTCGTCTTTGACAGAGAGGTGGGGTGGGAATTAAGATGAAAAAAGATATGAAGTGGAGGAAGAGAGACAAGGAATCTAACTTTAAGGTTCTAAAAGTACATCACATTTCATTTCTGTAATATTTCCTTAAGAGAAAAAAAATCTCAGCAATTCTCCCAGCAGCAGCTTTTGGGGCGATGCTCCTGACACAGGTTGCAGAGCAGCTTTCCAACCTAAAAAAGTGTCACTGGAAAAACACAAGTGTGCAGAAATTAAGGCAGGGCTCCTTGCCCGTTCTCAGTTGCTCTTGGAGCAATGGAGCTGTTGTGCCAGGGAACTAGTACAGACACAGGAGTTCAGAGATTCCAAAACACACCAACCCATTTGCTTTGGAGCTGGGACCATGTCAGTCACCGCAACGATCTAAAAAATCCCAGCTGAAGTCAAGTCTGACGGCTGGACCATCACAAGTCCCTTCCAGGTATAAAACTGGGAAAGAAAGGAAGGGAGCTGGAGCTTGTGTTCAAGTTTGTAGAGCACATGCTCAGCTTCAAACCACACCGAAGGAAGAATAATATCCAAAAGCAGGAGAGGCAATACTGCCACAAATTGCCTCCCTGCTCAAAGGGAGCACAAGCACAAGTCCTACTCACCATGATGACAGCAGCGTGGCGTTTTGTTCTGTACAAGTACAGAGCTCCCAGCCACGAGAATACACATTGCTATCAAAATTTTAAAAATCAATCCAGAAACAAACAGGCAGCTGATGCAGATCATGCAAGCCAGACTTCACATAGAAAATTTTACTAGTGCTCAACTGCAGATCTGGATTCAAGTAATGGGTCTAAAATGGCCTCTCTGACCTTGGTCAGGTTTCTGTGTTTCAGTTTCCCAAAAGGGGAATTGAAATAGTGACTCCAACCTTCCCCTAGAAAAGCTATTTTGAGACATGCTGTAGACAAAAAGGAACAAAGGTTTTATTCACTGTTGTTAAATTCCTGCTTCGACTTCAGCTTTCCATTTAAAACAGAATATGGCTCCAACTTCCCAAACTGCACCACCTATTCCATTCTCCACCTGAAACTTCTGCCTGAACCAGCTTCTCCTGCTCGCTTTTGACCAACTGTCGTTACCCTTCATTTACCACCTCGCAGGACTTCCGTACGAGAAACTGATTTGGATGCAGTCACATAGCTGGTGCACAGACATATTGTTCTGCTGATGTTCCCATGCCCAATCCTTTTACGCTCTCCTATACTGTCTTGTCTGAGATCCAACACCATATGCATTTAAATAAGTTGCTCTTTAATGTTTCAAAACCTGATTTATTAGTTGCTCACACTCCATCTGCCTTGAAAAACTGCAGCGTGCCTTCACTTTCACAGGCTGTGCAAAAGGTTGAGGTTCAATTTGACTGTACTTTATCATTTGATCAGCATGTCAGCCACATATGTAAAGTCTCCTTTCAGCTACAGAAATTGTTTAAAATGCATACTTTTCTTTCTCCTCTTTTTTTTTTTTCCCCAGGCCACACGACTCAGCAGCAAGCACTTTGATTAATGTATTTGTCAGCTTGCATATTTACTATTTTGTTAGTTTCCCTAAAACTACTGTGTACAGATGCAAGCTCTTCCAAAGCATGGCCGCGGCATAAATCCTTATCCAAAGCCGGAAAACACACTAGAGCTAATGAACTGTGATTACTTATACCTCGGATTCACTTTTCAACTACTTTCTTAAAGCTTGCTTTCTTTATCTTAACTCCTGTAGTGGCAAATGGCTCCTACCTGAATTTTTTATATTCCTGACATGTTTTCTCTTCAGTGTTAATGTCAGAAGAAAAGAAACAGCGAGCAAACAGAGAAAGCAAGTGAAATAAGAGAAAGATATTTCTTGACACACAGTCATTTATTGTTTTATGTTCTTATAAACTGCTGAACTCTAAAACTTCCTACATTTCATCTTCCTTTCTAACACTTAAAAGTTCATGGCCATTTTAGACAAAGGTATCGGTAGTTACAGCAAGATACATCTGGCAAGGCTGTAGGCTCGTGGCATGACGTTGGACAAGGCTGCACCTCCCATCCACCCGCTTCTGAGATGGGGCAGATTTGCTATAGCCCCTCTTACAGGCCTGGTATGAGAAATAACAAAATAAACAGCGTAAAATGTTGTATGGTCTTCTAGAAGAAGTATACATCTACAGAAATACTTCATTTTTTAAGAGGAGCACATGGGAAGGAAACAGGAGTATTTAGAAACTGTACACAGCTGGGACCACAGTAACCACCACACTGTCCAAGAAATGCGTCTTAGACTTCTTTTCCACATGTTAATGAACGCATCAGTTCTAATGAAGATAAATTTGCCCGTCTTTTGACAAGTCTTGAAAATGTTACAAATCTGGCATGTAAAACAAAGCACAATAAATCCTACTTGGCTATTCAACACTGTGATGCCTCTATAAATTTATAACGACAAAAGAACATCCTTACTCCTCATCTGTGTATACACTAGTGTGAATTAATTCATTTTCCAGCAATATGCAGAATGATCCCTACTAATAACATAGGTTTTCCCCAAGGGAACCAAAATGGATTGTCCATGCCAGTGCACAAAATGCACAAAACAACACCCTGCGCCAGCAGAAATTATCAGATTGCTCAGAGTATGACCTGTCAGGCAGCATTTTTCAACCTGTTCATCCATAATCTCTTTTAGATGGGTTTCCCCACCTCCTTATCCTCCTTGCTTTGTTTTGCCTGAAATTCAATCAAAGATGAATTAGACTTTAGAAAACAACCAACACTATGGCTATTAAGTCGCACTGGAAATTCTAGACCCCTGTGTTAATATTGCTACAGCTTTTACTTCTTGCATTTTAATGCAAAGCTGCTTCCCCCAGAGACTGTCACTGATATTGGCACGAAGTCGCATGGGGCTGTAACAGAACTCAAGCACCAATAAAAAGGAGGGTAACTCAACCCTCAGCAGACATTAGCAATTGCAGGAAAACAGCCAGAACTTTAATCACAATTCTTTCAAATGCAGCCAGGGGTTTAGAAATGCTGTTATTCTAGGACATGACCCTAATACAGTGCTTAATCAAAGCCATTGCTAGCACAAGAATAACCTGGCGACTTTAATAAAACGCAATTTCATAGGAGCTGGTATGTCAGAATCACGCTGTATCTAATACAACAAACTCCAGAAAGAATGACCAGTGCTTTCCATATGTGTTTCTGTACATTTCTATAGGCAGGAAACTTAAAGATTTCTCCTAAGCAATGACCAAGAAGTCCCATAAGCTCTGTTTCACAGAAATTTCCTAAGACAGTTCTTTAAATTATTTTTTCTTTTTACTTGCTGCTACTGCTGTGCAGGTATCAAGGATAAAAAAGGCTCAAAAGTTACATGTCGAAAACACTATTCAAGTACTACCTATTTTCTTATTTGAAATTTTACTTCAGAGCATTCAACACTCATAGGCTAAAGAAGCCAAGATTTTAATGTTTCACCTTCATCAGAAAAAAAAAAACCCAAACCCTGTGCTTTCTGCTGATTCAGCAGGCTCTGTCGACAGTAACTATCCAGCTCAGTAGAGTCTTACTTACCTCTTGGAATACTTTGTATTATCATTTCACAATTAAAAGAAGTAACTGCTCTTTTGTTCAACCACAAGAAGCAGAAGTGCACACACTAGTACACAGAAATGGCAAAAAGCAAAAATTAAACTTGGCATCAAGTGTGCACTTTAAAAGGCGGCAGGGGAATGGGCACAAACCAAAGTTATTCCTATGCCTCGGAGTACATTCCCTAAGCGTGGAAGCTTCTTGCACTAACACTGACGACTCTGGACAACGCTATCTCCAAGCCGTGTTGTACCACCTATAACTGCAGTCTGCAAATCCATCATTCTCTCTTTAAAAATAGATGTAAGCCATTCTGCAGCAGAAAGGAGTACTGAGTTCAGAGGTCCCCCTCTGCTGTGGGCCTAACCTTTCCGCTTCAAACGGCCACAAAACTTACTTTGAAAACTACTGTTCATCAAGAAAAATCAGAAGCAGCCTTATCTGATGGAGGGAGTATTCAGAGAGCACTTCTCCCCTTCCATTTTTCCCCTACAAGGGCTACTTACAACTGAGGAAAGCCGCCAAACCGTAACACAGGAAAAGATTTGTGTTATTCGGAGCGACGCTCAGTAATACAAAGGGTCCCACAACACAGGAGAAGCTGTAGATCTAACAGGTTTCCCACCTCCCACCGAATTTTGAAATCTCTATCATCCTCGTAGGGCAAGGCGCTGTGTTGCGGGGCGTTGGCAAAGAAGTTATCGGCTGGAGCCAAGCAGCAGGCAGGCACCGAGCCGCGGCGTACGCTGCACCCCAGCAGCCGCCAGCAAGCGAAGGAGCCCAACAAGACTTTGTTTGGCAATCACGATGACCGTGCTTCAACCTAAAAAATTAGATCTGAATTAAAGCAGTATCAGCAAAATGTTGTTTGCTTTTTCTTGAGGAGGAATTGAGATCCTTCTTAATAATGGGAAGTTTTATTGCAGGGCTGATGCTTGCCTCAGTTTTCCAGAGCAGTGAAAATCGAAGGATTTAGGCGTGAAAGATGACTATGTGCCTCTCACCACCAGCCAGCTGCCGGAGTGAAGATTTTTCCCCAACAACTCTGCAAAAAAGAATTCCATCACACTTGACCAGACAAAATATTAGGAGGAATCAAGCTGGAAACCACCTGGTCTCAGATGATGACCTCTGCCTAATGTAAAATAGCTTTATACCATTAAAGTAAAGCTATACTCTGTAAACAAGCCATGCGATATCTGATTAAACTACAGCTTTGCCTGTAAGAGCTGTGATTACAGCAGGGACCTTGGTTGTAGAGGATAAGACTCCCTAACATCCCTAACTGGCACCACAGTGCTGACAGAAACCTGCGAGTAGCTGTAATGCTGTAAATTCTGCCAGAAGACTGTTACCCATTACCAGAACGCGACACGACATGCCTTTCATGGGATCATCGCAGATGAAGGTGGAAAAATATCTACTCTGTTCCCCTGTGAATAAATGACAAAGCTTTCCAATGCATTAGATGAGCTGGCTTGCTATGCTACCACTTAACTCAGACTGCAGGAAAGAACAGTGAAAAGAAGCTGCTGAAATCAGAAAAACATCATACAAACATCCATTACTCTTAAAATAATGGGCTCCAGGAACCAAATTGCCTTCAGGTGCTACTTTTGACATACTTAACATACCTTAAGCCAGACCTCTGAGTAACCCGGTACTATTTTTACATCCCTCTTTTTAGCACATAACATCCTTTCCTAATGACAGTTTGAAACGTACCCATGTTCAAGGGGACTATTGCTTCATTCTTTTTTGGCAATAGATCACATGTCCCAGTGCTACACACTTACACACTATAGCGTAGCCTTCTTTTCCAACCAGCTGCTTATTGAACTAATTCAAACTATTACCAGTTTTACCCACAAGAAAAGACACTCCAAGCTTAAAGAAGACAGCTACAGTTTCACCAGGGGAAGGGGAAAAAAAAAAAAAAAAAAAAAGAGGCAGCACAAAGAAGCTACTCTAACAATGAGAGAAATGTCAAGAAATAGAAATGTCAAATCCCTTAGGGTGGAAAAAAAAAATGAATTCCAACTCCAGTTCATCTCCAAGCGCTATATTTTGTAATGAAATTACACTCTATAGTCTTCCCTCAGGGAAAACCTGCTCCAACTAATCAGACTGTTGTTTTTTTTAAAGTTCAAAACAAATGCAAGTATGTGTATGCAGCATTCATGCCCTAGCTGTCAAGAACTGCATTTAACTCTTTGCAAGCAAAAAGGTCTGAGTCTTGCCACCAAAACCTGCAAAATGGCTCGGTATGGAAGCAGTTCAAAACCTCTCAATGTTCTCCTCGATGCTTACCACTTATGGCATCTTTCCTCTGTTTTTTAAATCACTCTTCCAAATCTCACCAAGTTTGCTTAGAAAATCAAATGCTCTCCTGAGTCCTCCAAAAGCCTTTGCAGTGCAGTCATTTAGGACAGTGTTCTTCATATCCTTGGCAGAGCCAGCTCACGCTTCTGCTACCTTTTTTTTTTTTTTTTAAAATAAAAAACAAAATCCCATGCTTATTCATGCCTAGGACAACTGGGCAGTGATTTACAGCTGTGATATTGAGGGGGTGATATAAAACAAATATGCAGTACTTGCTTCCCATCCCTTCAAACAACTCACTCCTGAGACCAACAGCTGGAGATCACCCTCATTTCAAGCACTGTCAGATGCCTTCAGCACAGCCGGGATACAAGGTGGCTGAAGCAGTCGTGGCTCGTTCTACGGCAGCACAGCCAAGAGGTAACACATCAGGAATTTTCACAAAGATGGACCTGGGCTCTCCCTGGCACACAGCAAAAAAGTAAAACACAGGAGACATCCTGAGTGCTCTCAGGCTCAACACCTTCTGCTATTGCAGCGTCTCATACCATCCAGATCTACACCATGAGCCAAAAAATGACAAAAAGTCAAAGCTTTTTAAGAACAGCAAGCCTTTGCTCACTAGCCGGGTCATTTACGCAAAGTGCTATAGTCTTCAGTTACCTCAGGCAATGAAAACCTTATAAAAGGCAAGATACTGTATAAGTTGGTGTTGACTCAACCAAAATGTATTTCTTTATGGGCATATCTACATGGATGAGTTCCTACAGATATTGCAGGAGGAAGAGGGTTATTAGCTTAGGCACAGAAGTGTGATAGGCAGTAACGGGACCCCCAGCACGGAGCTGGCATTGCTTCCAGCTGCTCAGAGCTTGGGTAGAGAGGACACCATCATCCGCTTGCATCCATAAAGGCATGTCTCTATTTTCCATGTACGCTCTTCAGAAAAGGGGCTTTAACATAAGAAATAACACTTCTTTTCAGACAGAAGTCTAGAACTCATATATTAACTTGGGTCTGTACAGAACAATGACTATAAAGCTTCTGGAGTTCAATGTGCCTCTTCTATGACCAGGTGAGAAAACTGATCTCATTCTGTTAGCCAAGGGATCTTTCTTGCTTGCTTACTTTCTGCCTGGCAGTACTAGCAAACTCAGCCAAATTCAAATCAGAAAATTTTTATTTCAGTAGCTTTGTCAGTGGTACACATCTATATAACAGATAATGCACACGGCAGTAACAAACTACGGTGGCTCTTTCGCAAATAAAAGCACTGAAGAGAAAAAGAAGAAAAAAAACCTCTAAATCAAGCAGGTCTAAGAATTTACTTCCCCTTATCAAAGCAAGAAGATATGATTAAGTATGCACTGGTAGCGCATCAGTCCTTATAGCATCCGGGCTTTTGCAAGAGCAAGATGAGGATTCAACACAGGGAGAGAAGCTGCTCCGATCAACACAGTTCAAAGACCAAGCACACACTGCGGTACGTCCAATCTTCTCTATCGCTAATTCCTTTAAGACGTTAAGGTCACCAACGAGCCTCTGAAATAACTTCAAACTGACCCTCTGCAGATGCTGCGGCAGACCCAAATCCGTTGCCTTTGGGGCCAGGAGAGCCTCCCTCCTGCCTTCCCAACCAACCCCTGAGATGTCTGCTTTTACCTGAAAGAGAGCCACAGCCTCCGACTTCAACATAAAAGCACATTTTCAGTTATTTCTACAGTATGCTTCGTTACACACAAAATAAAAGCCAAAAGGCTTGTATCCATTCAGTTAATTGTTTACCCTGAACAGTTTAATTATTTTTGTTCATATAAATGCAACGTATGTCCTCCTCCCTGCTGATAAATTAAAAAAAAAAAAAAATGCTGGATCTCTTCTGTCTGGTTAATCTTAAGGAATTGCTCTTTGTTAGCAAAATCAGTTGTAAGAGTTAGCTGAATACTTTTGGAGCAACCATTCATTATGGTTACTATTTTAAGATTTTCATTCTCTTCTTTAAAACTATTTACAAGCTGGAAATATTTACTAGCTCCCTGCGATCGGATACATTTAGGTACCAATGAAACTTTCACCTTCCTTAATCTAAAGACAGCAGGACAGTTCAGTTTAATTTCTTTGATGACACCAAGCATGCTCATTGTAATGACACTGGAGAAGAAGTGAAAGGAGTACAGCTAGAGATACTACAGGTCAGCAAACCCATCCAAGAGCTGCAAGAAAAAGCTGTCTTGCACAGACAGCATAGGCAGAAGCGGTCACTTGCAGCTACAGACTGCAAATGCAAACAAAACATCGCTACAACGCGTTCCGATGGTGGTTTCAGGTCTGCATTTAAGGGTAAATCAGTCTTCCCAAGTCCTCAGCAAGGCTACGGGATGCTATCGGAGCAGCAAGCAGCCACAGCCTGATGCGGGGGCACAGCAGAGGTACCCACAAGACTCCTCTCAAAAACTAGCGTGGAGCAAATACGGAGCAAAGAACGTCCTTCTGCCTTCAAGGAGAACACCAGCCCCTCTGCAACCTCAAAAACAAAAAGGCGATTCCTTTTTGACCTCCACTCTTCATTGCATTTAAATAAAACTGTTTATGGGTGTTTGGAGACATAAAAACCAAAGTCTCAGTCTGCCATTAATATTTTAATTGAAGGCATGAATATTCATGATCATTTTGCTTCTTTAGAGGACAAGATACGATAATTAAATAATTCTAGTATGTAAATGTGCTCCTGTCATGACACCTTGCCTTCATCTACATTACAAAACCAAGGCATTTTTAGCTCTTTCATTATTTATGTAATATGTTCATTTGGCTTTTTTTTTTTTTTCCCTTCTAGACTAACTAGAGCTCTTGAACACAGACGGCACTTTCTCAGTTACAGGCTCACTAATTATGGACTATTTCAAAATCATCTGCCTCTCTTGACTTTGGCAGTTTCAGAGGATTTTTATTTGGGGGCTGTTTTGGTATGATACATCTTCTGTTTCCAAGCTAATTTCAACAGCACCACGAACACCTGGTATTTGCCACAAGCCCAGGAGAATGCAGGCAAGCACAAAGTTATTAAAGATTTCATCATTTCTCAGCCTTCAAGAATGCTCCAGTAACAACAAAAATGTATTGGTTTCTATGAGAGACAACAGCAGTAGCTGTTTTCTAAAATAAATATAACATTTCTTTCATTTGCAGCTATAACTAACACCAGAAAACTCTGCATTATTTCAGCAACTCTTCCCTGTAATTGATTTGAAATCCCCCCCATTTAAATACAAACTGAACTAAAAATGCGAAGCATATATCAAATGAGGACAAAAATCTGGAAGAGATTACAAGGTCATTAAGTTCACCCTTCAGCTCTGAGTACCAACTCCAGCATCTCCCCCTTCATAACTATCTCGGGCTCAAACACTTTAAAGTTTCTTGCCTTGACTGTTGAGACCTCACTTCTCTACTTGTTTGAAGCCTTCTTCCAATTTCCAAACGAAATTTCTTTTTGGTCAGTTCATTCCAATCTGTGGCAACAGCATTTTTCAGGCAATAGCTCTTTACCACCCCTTCAAGGCGCCCGATACGTCTTTTGTAAGCAATCCTATCACCTTTTAGACTACTTTACTCCAGCATGAAATAGTCTTTTTTCCCCCCAACATAAGCAGCCAGAAACTCCATCCAATTTTTCAGATGACTTCTAATCAGAGACTTGTACAGTGACATTAATACCTTCCAGCCTCTGCTAGAAATACCTCACCTGGCTTGCATTTGCCTTTCTCCGAGCAGCATCGCTTTGGCAGCTCACAGTCATTCCGTAATCAACTAGTACCACTTTTTATCCTCTGTCATTTCCAATTGATTAGCTCTTAGTTTAGAGCTGAAATTTCTGGTATCAATCCCCAGGTGCATGACCCTGCATTTAGTGCTACTGAATTTCAACCCTTTTCTTATACTCTGGTTCCTAAGGTCACCCAGCTCCTGTAGGTTATTTCATCATCTCCACCACAGCGGCCACCGCTATAACGAATAGGAGTCATTAAAATACTTCCTAAAACTAACATAATGAGAAAGCAGAGTCCTGGAGGCCAGTGAAAGACATCAGGCAGCAGACAGCCAATTAAACACAAACATCATTTGAGAACAATATTTGACACAACTTCGACTAATTTTGCATAACGTGATCTCTTACAGAATTAGAGACTCCAAACAACCGAGCAAGGGAAGGACAATTCAGCAGCTCAGACAGGAGTGGGCAGCTGCTGACAGAAGGAAACCATTCACAAAAATACACCACCGCTGCAAAAAGCTCAAGCAATGGTTGCAAAGATTTCTGGTTTTGAAATCAAGTAGCTTTGGTAACAACAAATCCTGCAGTAAAACCCAGTACTGCTGTGCAAAGAGCATCTACTCCATCCCAGCAGATACCTCTAGGTTGCGCTTAGAGAAAAGCAGATGCTTAAAAGCCTTACATTGTCCTCAGCTCACCCGACCGTGTCCTTCCTACATTAAATATTTTCTACATAAAACCAATTAGGCACCAAGATGCAAGTGACAGTCATGGTGGTTGCTACACAGCTGAAGCACTTGACTTTCAACTTTAGTCTGGTGTTACTGGACTTTCCTGACATGGGTTGAGCATGGCAGTCTTGGACATTATTGGCATCCTGCTAGGTTAACCACATGGGTTCGTTCTTTCCTTCTCCTTGGCTTTATTTGGTCCATTTCCATAGAAGGCAAAAAAAAGTAATTTTCAAAAATAATTATTCTCTCCAATTATCTTAGAAAATAAGAGCCGCATGCTGAAACAGAGCAGTCTTTGCTAGAAGTCTGACTTTATTGCAGAGCCATCGATCCCACAGCTATCCAAAACAGTAGATCAAATAATCTGGAGCAGCTAAGCTGGGGGAAAAAAATAAAAAAAGAGCATCACAAGCACTTGAGGCAGTCAAACCACAGAGGGTTTCCCAGCGGTGTTCAGAGAGCTTTCAAGTCTCCTCCAATACAAAGATGCTTAACATGGATACCATGGAAAGAGGCCAACAGCTGCTGCATGTTTGTGCTGTCTTGCCAATGGTTGTGATCGCTGCTGAAGCTGGCACGCTCAGACGTTTCCTAGTGAGCTTCATCGTGTCTGGTTTGGCTTTCCTAATCGGTACCACAATAACAGATCCCTCCCGGCGCGTATCAAACAAGCATCAGTTTCAACACCTACACAGAGTTTATTCAAAATGGGTGTTTTTAGACGCCATTTCTTTCCCTGAAGGTGGATATCATCTTTGATAATCCCAGCACATATACCGAGTCTTGGAAGAAGTGATGAAAATAAGTCTTCTGAGTTAGTCAGCCTTTTAGCAAAGGAGCTTGTGCAAAAGCGGGTTACAGGATGTCTGTATTACTGAAGTCAGCTGGGTATAGAGATACCCAAAAAGGTACTGAGCAAGCTAGGTCTGCAGGAAAGAAGCAGGATAGTTATATGCAGTCCCTACTGTTCTCCAGATCTGCCCATGAGCTGAGCAAGGTTGTCTCTGCCTGGCTGTGCCGTGCCTACGTGCCGGTCTACCGAGGAGCGTCTCAACGGCACGCTTCGCTTCCTAACACGGGAAAGCTCTCATACTTTCAAACTGTTCTGATCCAAAAAAGCTGTGAAACACCAGGAAAACACAAAAAGATTCTCCATCTCCCAGCTTGGGACATATTTCAGTGCGTTTAGTTCCAGGCCGGCATCAGCAAGATTTCCTTCAGGTGATGCAGTCGTTGCTGATTTAAGTATCCAGTTCTGGAGCACTTGCAACCTGAGGCAGCTGTTCAGGAGCCACGTTGAAATCTAAGTCCTTAACTTCCAAAATATAGCTTCAAAGAAAACTTAAAAAAAAAAAACCATCTGAGAGAAGCATCAAAGTTCACTTCCACCTGCTTCAATATTTTCCCACTAAATGAAGAAAACACAGGGACTGAAAATTCCAAGCCAAGGATGCCAAGTAGCAGCACTGAGGGATTCATTAATGAAATTTAAGTGAGAAACAGAGAAATGGAGCCATAGGTCTTTTCAAAGCAGCAAAATCCCCAAACATACACACAGAGGAAAAGCAGCGAGAGCTGCCGATGTGGTGTGGTCTGGTCAGAGACATCTTGAGCTTTGAATCCACCTGCATCTCCCACTGACGGATGGGACAGACGGTGGCAAACCTACCCATCCTCTGGCCTGTCTCCCTCACGTATCTCAGGCAATCACATAGTTCAGCCATACTGAATCACTCCTCCAAATGCCTACATATATATATATAGGTCCACATCAGTTCCTTTTTTTCACTAATTAAATCTAGCATACTACGCAACCATAACAAGATGCTGATTAATTTACTGATTTGATTTAAATGTATCCTAGATGCGTCAATCTCCTCCCTCTAGATCTTCAGAACAACCTCCACTCCTTTAAATAAGGACAGGGATGTAATCATTTCCTTCTCCTTTTCACATATGCAGATAAGACAATTATCCAGACATCCATCAGAATGGCTTTCAACAGCAAGAAACTCATTTTAAGCCAGTTTGCCGCATACGCTAGCTGAATACACAAACCTGATCCAATGTGATAAACCTGCGGAAGATTATTACAGCCCTCACCGCAAGGCTCAGCAGAGCAAGAAAAAAAATGTGAGATAGCAGCAAAAAGATTTGTCCATCCTAGTCCATACTCACTGGCTGACACCCCCCCTTTTGCAGCACACGCTTTGCCAGAACCTGGATGTGTTTTGAAAGACTCTCTGAACTATGTACAAACATAAAACGCATCATGTTACCGACATGTAGGAATGGTACAAGAATCCAGTTGTACATGGACAGAAACATGCCACAAACCCACATTACTAATCTCATCAGAACAGGAGGGGTAAGAAAGGATCTGTAGAAAGGAAAACGTGCTATTTTGCTTTCAGAGTTTGTGGGATCGAAAAGCTACCTAGAAAAGACAAGGATGTTCCATACTTCAAAGCAGGATAAAACTGGAAATAAGCGTGTAAGAGCGAGTATGTCTTTCTTACAAGCTGGTTTTACAAGTCTTGTAAAAAAGGATGCAGTGCGCAGCAGAAAAGGTAACGAACTCACACCCTGCAGGTCAGCCCACCCATCCTAAACCAAGGTTTGCAGGCAACTTGCGGTCCATGCAATTCAGATGGGTCACATAAGCTGACTTACCTTGTTTGCAGCTACTAAACTGCAATAAAGGGATGCCGTAAATAAACTGGCTACTTTCCCACCGCCTCTTTTTTGCAACTCTGGAGCCGTCAAAGGACTGTTAAATGATTGAAGACCATCACTTTGGGGAAAAAAAATTTCTTCCAGCAATAAAAAGAAAAATAAAATTTATGACTGACCCAAATGCTATTTCTTTAAAGACAATATCTGCCAGCCCTCACAAAGACTACAGACCCTAATATTTCCGCTCTAGGCCATATGTGCCATTCTCAGGCAAAAATAAATTTGTTAACAAGTCTGCAATAGCAGTTGGCACTTACTTATGCCAGTCTGTACTAACATCTTGAGACTTTCTTTAATAAGAAAAAAAAAAATAAAAAAAGAGAATGTTTCAGGGAAATATAAACCCAGCAAAACACGCCTAAGATGTAAGGGAAAAAATAGTAATTCAAGGAAATATTTTAAATTCTTCTGCTAATAGACAACAGAAATGTTGGCAAAGTTTGTTGTTCATAAGCTTAGGGATCATCCAGGGGTCCTGAACATTTTAAACATTCAGTGTGACCATCTGTCATTGACATAGTCACCGAACAGAACGAGCAATTACTGAAACCCTTCTCAGACATAATCTGTCAACCACATCCAGTTCGGCTGCCAAGAGAAATCAAGTTGAGGACTATGAAAGCAGGTTGCCCTTATGGGAAATGGGACCGCTCCACCTGAGAAGGTGAGCCGTGGCTGGGAAGCAACCAGCATCCAAAAACCTCGCAACAGTCCCCTGGTGCTCATCAGGTTGCACACCAGATTTTTATACATGCTGGTGTCTCATGCTCCATCCCGCGCTCTGCACAGCGAGAGAGGATAAGCAAAGCACACAGAATCAAAAAGGCAAGGCTAAAGGCCATTTTAAGGATGGTGGCAATAAGGACTTGGTCAGAGTTTACAAAGGTGCTGGCAGGTCACCCAGGAGCAGCAAAAGCAGCTGAATACTCAGAAGTTTAGTGCTGAACTCGCCTTAAGGGCTTCCAATAATACGACCCATCAGAGTCACGTCCAGATAGACTCCTCTTCCTTACCTTCAGCACAGGTAGACTGATACGCTCAGGGACGTGTTTGTAACTGCAGAGAACTGTCAAATCTTCTAATAAGAAGAATGAGCGCCGCTGACATCCCTACTTACTTTTGATTTTTGTCTCACCAGCCTGAGCTGCAGCATAGCAGGAGAAAAAAACTCAGCAGACTCTAGAATAATCCTTTTAAATAACTCCAGAAGCCCTACAAATCAAAAATCCCAAACATTTCCTAATGGGAATTCACAAAGCTAAAAGTATTCACAGAGCTTAGGGCTGGAAGGGATCATTGGATCATTTAGACTGGCCTCTTATCAATAAGAATCCATTCAATTTTACTCAATAGCTTGTTTTTAACTAGACTTCTCGGCAGCACCTAGAGATGATTCAGCCAGCCAGAGAACCCGTCTCTCCCCTTACTACTTTGTTGTAGTGCTGCATCAGCTCACATTTAAAGACTGCATCTAGCTTGAATATATCTCACTTTAGCTTCAAGCTACTGTTTTTTCTCACGTCTTTGTGCACCAAAGAAAGAAACAGTCCTTCAGTACTCAGTATTTTCTCCCTTTGAAGGTACTTCATCTTCTTTTCGTTATTATTTTTTTTTCCCCTGAGATTGTAGAGAGACATTATTTTCTGTATTCTTTAACCATAATTAGTGTTCCTCTGTACTTGTCCAATTTTTCACCATTATTTAAAGAGTGCAGGGAGAAGTCTAGGTGTAGGAGTGCTATGACCACTTCAGTCTTCTTTAGAGTTGCTGCTTTCAGGAAAGAGTGGATTGCTCTCAGTCTTCCCACATGTCAAATTTTGGGTTTGGTTGCACAAAACCAATGTCAGAACAGAAGACAGTTCACAAAGGTGCCAGATCATTCTGCATAATGGTGTAGCCATTTCCCACTCTGTAAACCTTAACACCCACAGCAAATTTTTATCAGTAGCCACTTTATACTTTACAAAGACACAGAAGTAAAGAGAAAATTGCCTGAAAACACTTATTAATCATTAGGTAGTTATATGGAAGTTTTGATTCCTCGAGAAGCTGGGCTAAAACTCTTAATCAGAGCGCCTAGTAGGTTATGCTAGCACAAACTATCCGCCTGCCCAGAAAAGCTTTCCCTAGTGATTGCTTGAATCCATTCCTAGGTTTTGTTGAAGAATTTATCATGGATTTTCAGAAACATTATCCTCCTCCTCCTCCAGGTTGCATAAAACTTAGCTAGAAAGAGAACAACTTCAAACTGGTGCTCCTCTTATAAATGACTCTGCCTTTCATCCTTTCACCTGGGAAGAGTCACAAGTTACAGAAAGGGAAATTCTGATTGAATTTGGGGATCGGGGGCGGTTATCTGAGACCGGTGAAGCACTGGAATCTCCACCTTTGCAGATCTTAAAAACTCAACTGGACAAAGTCAGAGCAATCCGACCTAACTTGTACATTGACCCTAAGCAGGGTGCAGGACCAAAGACCTCTAGAAGTCCCCTCCAACCTAAATAACTATGAAAGAAAGGCTGAGCCCACTCCTAAGAACAGCCATACTGAATCAAGTCAACAAGAGGTCCATGTGGTACCCAGGATACTGGGGACATCATGGTTAACGTGGCTATAGCTATCTTTTACCTGTTTTGTTGGTCAGCAGTAAGCTGATGGAGTAGCATCTCTGTGCTGACTAGCCGTTATGAGCACACAGTAAACTAAGGATGAAAAACGTAAATCCTATTATATAGGTGTCAAATTAGAGTAACCCTAAAACCTGGAAGGGAACTGTAAACCAGCTGCTTCTACCTGGGTCGAAGTCCCTGTGCAGAAACAGTGGAAATCGGCATTGCTGCCTGTTCCTGCCTAACAGTGACCAAATACAACGCAGTAACAACAGAAAAGAACATGCTACATGGGTGCAGGGTGGGGATTACTCCACTCCACAAACCACGAGCAGGACACGAAGGATACTGAGCTCTTCCTGAAGCCCTGTGCCAGCAACATTACTGGACTGGCCATCTAGTAACTTCAGTTAGTAAATTACTTTAACACTAAGCACAAAATACACACCGTGATCAATTACATCCCATGCCGATCCCCAGCAGAGGGCTTGCCAAAGATCTATGTCCTCATCAATTATTTGGTGCAACAATGCATCTTGCTCTGAAGGAACTACCAGCACTGCTGTGAAGGGTCAGAAGAGGTGCTCTAAGAAGCCGATGTTTCTGTGAAGTCTCGGAAATCAAGTTCTGGGGAACAAAGGATCCAAAACTTAAAGAATTCAGCGACCAAGTCTCTTGAAACATATACATTAGAACTAAGTTTCTTAAAAAATACATTTAATGGACCTAAGAGCTACAATAAAAGTATACTGTGATAAAGGAAACCACCAAGGTGGAGAAGGTGGAAACTGGTAAGAGGACTGTGCAGTGGTTAATGAACTAAAGGAGAAAAAATAACTACTTATGCTGAAAGAACAACTTCTGGACTGCAAAAGGTTACTAATCAAAATCCTTAAGGACGAGTTAAGGAGATATTCCTACTTATTCTTTAATCACAACTGCACAAAAGTTAATGTGCAAAAACCAGATGCTGCTGAAATCAAAGATGGAAGTTATTACCAACACACAGGAGAGTTGGATACTCTATACCCTGATCACTGGAGGAACGGAATATAATTTCACACTGCATATTACAGTGCATTCAGGTATTAATAATTTTTGCCATGAGGTAGAGACTGCATGGCTTGAAATTTTAGAAGACAAACTCAAGTATATCCGTCAATCACGGAAGGACCTGGGGCTACCCAGAGGATGCAGCCCTAACAGCAAACATGATCCAAGATACAGCAGGTGTACCATTTCCAGTACGGTCAGGAGGGGAATACTGTGAATATTTAAGGAACGGGTGAGACACCATCTGGAATATCAATTCAAAATTAGGAGAAACCAGAAGAGAGACAGAGAGGCTGTTCAGATGCCAGGAGAACCATCAGCCCATCTCACAAGAAAAGTTAGTTTGGTTAATTAAATAAAAAGATCAGGGAAGTAAACACAAGGGAAGAGAAGAAATTATGTAGAGACAGTATTAAAACATGAAATGTAATTTGACCATGATAAAATCCAGATGGGGTATCAAAACAATGTCTATAAATGTCAGAGCAGTGAAGTTCTGGACTGCTTCTCTGTAGCAGGACAAAGGAAAACCAAGTCCTGATAAATGTGTTCCTGTTCTTCTGCTTGTGTGCTTCAATTGACTGCAATGACTGGAAGAGAACTGGATAACTCAAGCAGCCTCTCCAATCCTGCCTTCTTGTATTTACAGACAATTAATGGAAACTAAATAGTCTCTATTCATCCTCATTCCTCCAGAACTTTGCTACATCTCCCCAAACTAAGACTCTTTGGCAACTATTATGACACGTTGGCTATAAATATCAGCTACCAAAATACTGTCAGGAGCTTGGCAAATACTACACAAGAAATAATGCTCTTTAATTGAGTAATTAAAAACTGTAGTATCAATATCTAGGAGGCTAGATGTTGATCGGAACATTAGTGTGCTTGTCACAGCATAATGACAAAACTACCCGTGATCCCCTGGAGTTTACAAAGGAAATATAATTTAAGGCAAGAACAGATGGATGCAGAGTAGAAAGGATGAACATGGTAACTCTCAACTGCTTAGCATGATAGGTGGGGGTCTCAGAACAACACAGATCTAGCAATTTCCAATGACTTTTTTCGTGGCACCCAATACATCTTCTAAATTGGCTCATTTATTACAGAATCAACTTTAAAACAACTTCCAAACTTTTTTTTTTTTCCAAAGAGACTTGCATTTTCTCACTGTTAATCTGCCTTATGGAACTTGGATTTTAACTGAAAAGTACATCAGTAAATTGGCATCCCCTACTGAGAAAGATAAGAGCTTCAGTTACTGAATAAAGATGCTGAAAGTGACAGGTATTTCTGAAAGCTCTTTTCAAAAGTCCTTTATAAACAGTATTTATTTGGCAAAAATACCTGATCAGTGCAGCACTTCTGTAATATGAGTATTTGCAAAGTGCTTTAGTTCTTTAGATAAAAGGTGCTACAGAACTATTAGTATCATCTGGAGAACTAGTTTCCATGTACACGTCAAAGGCATTTGTCCCCAGCGAGATCTAATTTCATGGCATTTGGGCTTATTTTGAAACCTTTATTCCTGAGTTATCCAGGTACACGAGGCACATGTGAAAAACACATTAGGTTGGGAGCAAGTCTCCAAAGCAACAGAAAAAAATCTTTGTAACAGAAAAGCTGATGCAATGAACTGCATTTGTACAGACCTGTTGACAATGAGACTAATAGTTTATCAGAAGCAAGCGCTGCGCAGGTACACAAATAATTTCCTCTCCTTAGTGTGCAATCATCTATCCAGTCTTTGTTACCAGGGTATTTACAGCCGCCCTCGTTCTGCAAAGCAGCTTCTACCAGACTGTGTTTCTCCTAGCAGAGGCTCAGCGTTTCAACCATTAAAGAGTTAACAAGTCTTCACCAAATAATATCTCTGCAGGTGTCAACTCCTTGGAAGCAGATAGGTCCAAAGGGCAGACACATCGTTATAATGAGAGAAAGATTAAGAGGGGGAGAGAAAAGGAGCCAGCATGAGGCATAAGAAGTGCTTTGATGAATGATATAGCCTAGCATTAATGAGATCTGGTAATTTTACATTTCCAGAAAGCTATGGTCGTTAAGACTACGAGGATCATCGTTTTATTCAACTGGAACAGAGAAAAGTTTAGGACAAAAGCCGGCTCATCAAGAAATCTGTCTCCCCCTTTGAGTTAACACAGCTGTGATTTGCAACATTTCCCATCCCTGCCAGTACCCAGCGTTTGTTTAGTTGCTCTTTTCAAAACACACTAGCTGCTGTTATTGCTGCTCTCAACAGACCAGATACGTGTTAGCTAATAACTGTCCAAGCAGATTCTGCCTCATTTAAAAAGAAAAAAAAAAAAAAAAATGTGTCATAATCTTCCCTGGCTGGAGAACTGCCTCTCTCAGAACATTCCCCATCAGCCAAACTCTGCAGCCTTTTGCTTACTGCCACAAGCTCGTCTTTTCCAAAATTCTGAATCCTCAACCATTTCAAGGTTATAAGGGGTAAGAGCTCAATGTCAGGTTTTTTTTCCCCTCTCAAAGATCTTGGTCCAATTTGCTTTTCAGTTCCATAGCTTACTCCAGTAAAACCTGTACTGTAAACCACAGCAAACACACAGGAGCAGATGTGACACACTAAGGATCGAGTTGTACAAATGCACGTAAATATGAATTTAAAGGTTTGGGAGAGTTGCGACAATGCTTCTGCTGTTGTTTCAGCAGTGAAAACAAGATCTATGGTTATAAAGTGATTTGTGTGATAAACTACCTCCAAATACTCTGATCTGGTTTTAAGTCCTTAAAAAAACCTGCAAAACTTGCGCAGCATCCAAGAGCTTAACAAAAGCCTTATCCCTGCTGGGGCTCGGAAAACCGCGCAGCCTCTGGACTTAGCCCTAATGGCCAGAAAAGTTGAATTTGGGAAAATATATAGGATAGAAAGGGACTTCAACATAAGCAACAGGATGAAAACCCAGTCCCCCAGACTGCACCCCCAGAAGTACCACGGTGCCGCAGGGCAGAGCCGAGCCCCTGTGGCATCTTCTGCACGTCCTTTGAGTGTTCCAGGCACTGAGAAAGGTCTCACGTTCATGTCCCTTTTATGCCTATTCTCACAAAAAAAAAAAAAGGGGTTTTTTTGTTCTCTTTTGTCAGCCATGACACGATACAACAAATCCCTTTGATCAATTTGTAAGCCACCATCTTCCATTTCCAGTCTTTTTTATTTTCTCTCCATTCAAGAACGCACAGAGCTGATGCTTTGCATGCTGGAGTAGCTCACGCCGTATGCCGCCCTCGCACGTCTTCACAGAAGTGACGCTACAACACTTAGTATTAAACCACAAGTAATCATAAAAAAAAAAAAATCCCTCTACCAAACCTTGATGTTTTTTTCCTGCCCTCACTTCCTTCAAACATAAGATTCATTCTGAATGATGCACCTTTTTATGAATTTAAATCATCTTGAACAAATCTGGGTGTTTTGATTGACAAGAAGCCTTCTGAGATGGCTTTGCTCCCTCACTAGCACTATTCCTCCTCATAAATATTTATACACCATTTTCAGTTTTTAACAAATTCCAAATATTCATATTTATTTTAGTTGAAGCTTCCCCGTATCTTAAAAAATAAGTATTTTAACTAATTTTTTTAACACATTTGGTTTGCTACAGCACACGGATAATGATGCTCACCACTGAGGAACAACACTGACCAGGAGTCCTCCACATCTCCAGTCATCTAACATGGATCTGCTTCTACACTACCATACTGTGCAGCTAACAAGCAAACTATTTTAAGAAATGTTAAAATAAAAGCTAGCAGAAGTAGATACTACTGAAAAATAAATCAGTTAAACCAATTCCTTAATCCCCCCTCCTCCCCCCTTCCTTACAGCGTTTGAGCATTTTTTGCTTTGGTAATTGAGCCAAACCCAAGAAAATCTAATTATTACAAAAGGATTAAGTCGGTTTCTGTTTCTCCCAGGCTGGCTCAGCTCCCATCCCTCATTTCACACTTCCCAATTTGGTCCTTTCAGAGTTTAGCCGGATTTCAGAAATCTGCAACATCTGATCACCTGTTCCAGTGTATCCTTCCTTTTCTGCATGTTCTTATACCTCCCTTAAGGGTTTTTTTTTTTTTCTCTGACATCTGTTCCACCACCTTCCTTTAATAATGTTAAGCCAAATCACTTGTATGATGATTTGCTGAATATAAACCTCATTCTTCTTGATATTTTACCTTCTTTCCCCAAACTCTCCATCTTTTCCTGATGTTGGGAGCGTTCGTGGGTGGTGCTCAAAAAATATCTCTATACGTTAAACCACCCTTACAGCCTCTCTTCTCCAGGCTGCTCTTCTGCATCATTTTTATTCCCTTGACTTCACCCCATAGCCATTTCTCTCTTCTCTTTCAAATTTATTTCACAAGCCTCTGCCTCACCATTGACTGCTTTTGCAACAGCCATTTCACACTGACTTTCCCTTGCTCCATTTTCCCTTAAAAGAAATGTATGGCTTATAAAAAGGGCAAACAATCACATCTCAACTACTTTTTTTCCTTTCCAAATTTTTTTTTTTTTAAATTTCTTTTGTTTTCATCTAACAAGTCTGCCATGCTTCAAAGGTGTAAGTATCTGCCAGACCATTCTGGCCTCCTAATTAGGTGCTACGCCAGTCACCCTCCTACCAAAACTGGCTGCGACTAACCCAAATGCCCCGAAATTAAGCACGAACCTCCATCACACAGGGGAAATTTCTTCGGAGATCACAGTAACCAGCAACCACAGTGACCCAGCTGCTAGAGGGGTCACTTCTGTCCCACCTCAGTGAACATCTACTGTTTAGACCAGCAGTCTTCCAGCACATTGGACTTACTAATCCGATGCCTTCAAACCACATCCTCCACTGAAGTACAGCCAGCTTCCCCTCAATTTAGGTTTATCTACTCCAGCGTGTATCATCACCTGCCGTTCCAAAGAAAAAGCACCAGCTGTTCTTCATCCCTCCCACAAACAGCTTAATCCTTCCTGGCAGAAGAACAAGCTGGTAGTAAAACTGGCCATTAACAAGTTTCAGCTGGAAATTAGAAAACAGCTTCTCCCCATTGGGAGCAGCAAGGATCCACATTACCCTTCCAATTGAATGGGGAGGTCAAACATCCCAGGCACTGCCGCCACGGAGTTTGACAAGTTTATGGGCAGAATTGCAAGATTTTGCCACCTAAGAAACATGCAGGAGCTGGATTTGGTGACGCAGGCAGCCCTCCAAATCCTGTAATCTTAATTGGAAATATCAATCTCTAGGAGAGAAGCCAGTTAACAATATTTTATAAAATAATATATTCTACTCTGTCATGCAATTATATTCCAACCCCTGAAACGCACAGAAGTTTGTTTTCATTTTGTAACAGTAAATATTTTGGCAAAACAACGGCACACACTTTGCCAGATGTTCCATCAAATGTTATTAAGTTTTTTAGGCCTTGTTTTTTTTTTTTAAATACTGCATGTAAATACATATTTGGCTTGCTCTCTGCACAGCTTTTCCCCCAGATTTTTCTCTCCACCCATCCTCTCTCAAAATATTGTTTCTCATAATTATAGGTGCTTCTTGCTAAATTTTCTAATTCAGGTTTTGCAATATCCAGGACAGCTTATATGATTTTAACAATGTTAATACATGTTAACATACCTAGCTCTTTTCCATTATAAAGTGCATCTTTACCCTGAAAAAATAAAAAGGTAAAAAATCTAAAACTGCAGAGCCAGTTTTAATGTTCCAAGTTCAGCAAATAGTAAAATCAAATGGTTAGTTAATTAGTAGCCAGGAGAAATGACCGGTGGATCTGCGGAGAAAATAATAATAAAAAAAACAATTAAGCCATTCAGTGAGTTTTGTACTTTGAAACCGTGAATCTTCAGCAGGTCACTTTATGGCCATAGTCGCACCTTGTACCACCCTGTTGTCATCTAATTCTGCTCTCTTTGTCTATGGACAATATTGAGGCCATAAGAAAACGACAGCCAAACTCATTCTTTCTGTTATTTCTAAGGGACTATGAGGAGCGAAGCAGTACTCAAAATCCACTGTTATATTCACATCTCAGCCGGACAAAACAAAAGTCAGCTGAAAAACATTTGTCCTTTCCCTTCTCACTACGCAAAGCTGAGTTCCACTATATAAACCATCCAACACCACGTTAACTCGTTCCAAAAAAAAAAAAAAAAAAAAAGACAAGACTGAAAAGAATCTGAAAATGGGGAAAACCACAGTGTAAAGCAAACAAATCCAATAAACCACGTTCCCAAACACCTTTCACACACAGCCTCCATCCCCATAAGCAGCTGGAACCTATTGATGCTCAGGCAGTAAGAGGTGCCTACAAAAGGATGCTCTACCAGATAAGCCCACTTCTCTTTAGAGCTCTTTGAAGGGGATGTGGATGTGTTAGTATGTGTTATTACTTACTTTTTAACATGGGAAAAAAAAAAAAAAGAACAAATGAAACCAGGAAACCATAGGGAAAAGGAAATGAGATACTAAGTAAAAGAAGAAAAAAAATCCCCCCAAAGCTACAATCAGAGCCAGCTGTAGGCCAATTAAACTCAACAGTTTACAGATGTTCACAGGAGAATACTCATTCACAATTTAACTAAATTGATCCACTTTCTTAAAAACTCTTGGGACTTGGTACACAAAGCTTACTTTTCTTTAGGGCTCTCAAAATATAGTTTATAGCCCCTTTTACTCTAATGTATGCGAGCAAAACACTCCCTGGAAAAGAGGAGATCAAACTTCATATTTAACCCTTCACTGCTGGCACCTCCATGACTCCTCTTCAACTGCTTCAGGTCACAGTTTTGAGAAGTTCAGCTGAAACTCCAGAAATGATTTCTTTTTCGTCCACGTCAGTCTCAACCATCCTCTCTCCCAACAGAACAATACACCTCACTAATGATTCTTTCTATTATTAAATTTAATTAGGAAGGTATTTGGTTAGGCCACAGGGGGCCAGCAAGCAGGAAAAAAAAAAAAAAAAAAAAGTGAAGGAAAAAAAAAAGGAAAGAAGAGGGCTGAGTCAAGGAATTAAAGTTAAAAACCCCTATTAAGAGCAGTAACAATTAATAATGGCATGCTAAGCTTTTATTTTTTTCCTGGACTACTTAAGCACTTAAATCAGTACGAGAATGGAGATGCAGCATAACTTGCAGTATCTGAACTACTTTGTATAAATACAGCTCTTCTCCTGCTTTAAGTGACTTACCCAGGATTATCTCCATTTAACACAGGACTTGGGTTTAATTTTTCTTCTCCCTCTTAAGACTCTCTTACAGAAATGCTACAAGTGAGACCAACATTTTCGTTCATGTAAGAAGGAGCCATTAGTAGCAAATATTACAGTATGGAGGATTTTCCGTGATTTCTAAGTATTAACTAATCAGTCTTCACAATCAGTGAGGTCTTATTAGTGTAATTATTTCTCTTCCACAGATAAGGAAATCCTGGCTCAGGATACTGGAGAGGTTTCTCTCAAAGAACAGTTAGACAAGGCAGACACAAAAGGTCAGCAACTGCCAACCCCATGCGTATTCCAGCAAACGTTAGGACTTAAATACCAAAGTAGTCTACATGCAACTTGCTTTAAGTCATACTGTCTAATGAGGGGTGTCAAGTCAAAGCTGTTGCTCCTTAAAACTCAGAATATTCCCCATGCTGCAGCTTTTGTTAGCCCGATGTTTTATGTAGTCAAAGCTTTTTGCTGCCCTTATAAATCCACGTAACATTTGTAAAAGACTCGTCCTCCTCCAGTCTGAACAAACACCGGACCAGTGAGCGCCCAATGCGGCGCTCTACCCATGCTTTTACCTCAGAGACAACAGCACAGCTATTTCTGCACAGCTATTCCTGCAAGACCTCTTACTGACTGCAAATGGAAAGGGGGCAGATGAGCTAAATACCTACACACAGAGACAACGTGGAGGTGGAAGAACTCCTAGGAGGACCTAGGTCATGCCCAAACCCTACAGAACAAGTACCCATTACTCACACTTAGGCAGCCAGCAAGACACAAAAGCTAGTTTAATGCCTCTCACCAGAGCTAATTAACCTCAGTACCACACTGTGCTAATTCACATAACTTTTGACTTGCCCAGACTCCACATTAAGCGCTGCTCAAAGCAAAAAGATAATCTCACGGCTGTCTATCAAATACTCCACTGATGTACCTTTACGGGTGCTGCAGCGATGCCAGAGGTCCCCGGGACGCCCCTGTCCTTTGAAGAACGCCAGCAAGCTCTGCAGCCTCAGCAACCTCAGGGGTGACCGTGTCAAGTCTCTTCAAATCGAGGTATCTTCTTCTCAAGAAGCAAGAGTTAATTTTTATACGCATGTACAGGCTAGTGAGAAACCACGGATCTGGGGTGGGAGTAAGAAGAGTTTATGAGGGACTCAATTCCGACTTGAGAAAAACAAAGTTCCACCCTTTTCAGACACACTGAACACTTCTACTGCTGTCTTTGAGCTTCCTTTTACAGTGGAAGATGTTGAGCATATGAAAAATCGAGCCTGAAGTCTGTAATAAAGGTGCCTTGTAGTAACTACATGCTATTTTCACGTCCAGTTCCAAAAACCGTTTAAGGATCAACAATTAGAGAACCAGATGTGTCTCCTCTGCCCCCTAAACTTCCCACACTGCAATATCCATAAATCTCCATACGCTCCCTACATTTGCCCAGGAGACACCATCAAACAGCGGTGGTTTGAAGCTTTGTGTCTCATCCCTGGCCAGCGGCTTCTGCTAACCAGAGTGGCCAAGTTTTAGCAGCTTCTCCTTGTGCTGTTGCTGATACTCACTCCCCCCCTGCCGCCCAGGAACTGCATATGCCTTTGCATCTTCTGCTTCTTTCAGATTTGGCTGATATCAATCACGTTAGTGAGGAGGGACAGACAGAACAATCATACAGGACTCATTTCCTTTATGATAGGACTCATTTCCTAGAAAATCAAGCTAAAACCATAATGTAGCTGCTATCAATTGAATTTTAAATCTACATTCGTCTCTTGGTAAGATAACATTCATTCCACTCACTTCTAAAAAGACAGGGTTATTTTTTCCCAAATCAAGAGGATATTGAAGAAATTATCATTGATATACTGGTGATCAAATATCTGAGAGAATGGCCACGATCAAGATATCAATTTTTACCTTCTATCAGTCATCTTTCATCTAGCAGAAAATCATCACTTCAGCAACACTGAGAGGGGTGAGCATTTCAGAAAATAGCATGCAGTAAACTATGTATTTATGAAACAAGAAAATTCAAGAATACAAAGTAATAAAGGAAAAAACTTGTATTCCCTCAAGCCCCACTATAAAGGAGCATTCCCCTGGTGCCTTGCGTGAGAGATTCAAGTCGCATCACTTAATGCTTTTCTGGATATTCACACTCTGCAGAGACAACGATTACTTCGAAAATAGAGTCAAGGAGAAAAGGAAACAAATCACACGTATACCCATCTGCTTTGCTGGGAGAACAGTTTGCCTTAAACTACTCCTTAATTTCATAAATATTGAAGATGTACAAAATTCAGCATCAATGTGAAACAGATTGATAGTGGTAAAAATTTCCTCATGCTAAAATTTACATGATATAAAACTTCATTAAACTTTCAGAGCTTTATAGTATATAGAGAGAAGAATATCTTCTTCCCACTTGTCGGAACCCCACTAAGTGTATACACCAAAGCATCACTGCACAACAGGGAAAACATATACTAACAATGCGATTAGTTTTACTTACCTCATCCCAAATCCTTAGTTATTTAAGATTCATGTCAGACGCATAAGTCACCTATAAAACCTCAACACACCTTCCCCAACTCTTTTATGGCAACAGGAGACCGAGAGGGGGGGCTTTTGTCATTTGATGTCTTTGTTGATGACTAAGGCTCATCAAATGATAAAAATCCATTAAAAATATCTCTGGTTAACATTGTCCTGTTGGTAAGTTGAGTCTCTCAGTTGCTTCAAGTTTTAACTCACTCAGCTTTTGCTTCCTCCATTTCTTCCTTCCTCCTCATTATTCATAGAATCAGAATCACAGAATCATTCAGGTTGGAAAAGACCTTTAAGATCATCAAGTTCAACTGTAAACCAAGTCCCACTAAACCATGTCCTTAAGTGCCACATCTATGTGTCTTTTAACCACCTCCAGGGATGGTGACTCCACCACTTTCCTGGGCAGCCCGCTCCAATGCTTGATAATGCTTTCAGTGAAGAAATTTTTCCTAATATCCGATTTAAACCTCCCCTGGAGCAACTCGAGGCCGTTTCCTCTCATCCTGTCACTTGTCACCTGACAGAAGAGACCGACCCCC
>JANZLQ010000005.1:2452988-2492261 GCA_026212715.1 Elanus axillaris
TCGGCCTTGTTGAACCTCATACAACTGGGCTGGGCCCGTCCATCCAGCCGGTCCAGGTCCCTCTGCAGAGCCTTCCTGCCCTCCCGCAGGTCAACCCTCCTCCCAACTTGGTGTCATCTGCAAACTTATGTTGAACTAAAGCTCAAATTCCACAAATGAGAGACCTTAGAGGGGCTCTTAAAGATGCATGAAGCTAAAGACAGTGCCCTGCCCCACCAAGCTCATAACCTTGGTTTAGTGGTGAAATGTCACACTAAATAACAAAGTAATGGGAAACCGAGCGGGTCTCACACAAGTTGGAGTGATGCATATAGACTGTGGAGAGGTTCTGCACATGCTGCAACGTCAATGGTGTGTAGAAGTTTCCCTTCCAATGGATCTCGGATGAATCCCCTCTGCTCCCAAAGAGCTCACCAAGGCTGCACCCACGTGGGGTACGCAGGGAGCTGAACAAGATCAACTGGACTGCATGAAGCCTGTGTATGTCCAAGGAAGTTTAATTGAAAACAGAACAATCTTTTCAGGTATCAGATAGCTTTAGATGCCTGTAGCAAGTGTCTGTCTTCATTTCTGTAATACACACTTGCACATCTATAGTAAATTTAAATGTCTCAATAATTTTCTTAGACATACCAGATTACAGGAGTCCCATTAGGACTAATGTGGGAAAAAATTAGTATAGACTAGAGCAGATTTTTTTTTTCCTGCAAGCTGCTTAAATTACTTGCTATGAACATGAAGATTTAAATAATAAATAAATAAATACGTAAAACCACACAAACCAAGAGTTCTAAATTATTTCCATGTTAGTACTCACAGGCCTTGATCCCACCAATAATTAGGCATACGGACATGTGATTAGTCAAAATTACTTTCATACAATTAGTGACGTTTTTACAGTATGTGGACATATGGCAATATTAAGAGATTAAAATCTGTCAATATTTTTAATACAATCTTGTCTCTGAGAAAAGGAGGGAGAAAAAACCTTGAAGGTTTTGATTACCACATCCAGCTAATACAGAAAATAAAAAAACTCGTTAGCCCTTTTGAAACCCAGCACCATTTTATTCAGCCTCCATCTATCATATTGCTCTTTAAGGGCGTTTTTAGGCTCAAAATCAACATAGTCAGGATTTTCTAATGATGCCAGTTTAATGTGATACCTCTAGATAATAGCTGAGTTTATTTTACCTGTTTTTCCTCCCATGATATATCACTAGCTTTCTTCCCTTTTTTCCCTGTGTAACTTCAATACCCAAACAGAATGGTCACTGTATGTAGAACACCTATTTTTTATTGTTGCTAAAAATGCACCTGGTAAAAGAAAGCTCAGAGTATAACCACACCGCGTGCAGAGAAAAGTCCTACTAGACAATTGCTGCTAAGGAACATGCAGTTGCAGCAACTACATAATACATAACACATCCTCCACTTTAGAAAAGGAGTGCAGAAGTAGAAGGAGAAAGCTCCTTTGGATGTCAGAAGAATTAGCTCCAGACACATATGGAAATTCCATTTAGGATAAGAATCAGTGACAGGAAACAGCCAGGAGGGACTATTTGTACTGAAATACAAGCCATTAACTTGAGCCAAGCTAACAGCAAATGACTGCACCGGCAACTGCTGGCTGCAGATAATTAGTTTAGAACCTATTTTAACATGAATATTTTATCGTGCAGCACAAAACTCGTTATGGAGAAGAATTAGAGAGCCAGGACGTCTGGAAGTACTGGAGAGGTGATCTGTCAGGTCCCTGTAAAGAGCCTTCCTAGAGAAAGCAAGTTTAGTGATTCAGTGAGACTGGATTTCATTAAAGCTACAACAATACATTAAGACAGTATCTGGTGGCAAGCTCCGGAGTGCAGGTAACTGACTGCATTTTAATGACTTAACTATGTGCTGCCATACACTCCCACAGAGCAGCATTTACAGGATCACCCCAGCCACTACCTTCCTTGGAGACATGGTGCTCATTTTCATCATGAGCACCTAAAACATTCAGTAAATTCTTCCTGGGAAATTTAACAATATGCTCCTTTTCTGCAGTGGAGCTACATGTCCCAGAATGTGAAAGCTGGACTGGTGCATTAAAACCCGTCCTCTATACCCCAAACTCCTGGGGCAAGGGGAAATTAAAAAGGTGGCTTGAATGCACATTTGGTACACTGGTTGGAAAGAGAACAGAAAGAGGTTAATTTCATGGGACTTCTCTTTTTTTGCCAGCAGACTAAAAATTAAATACAGATCTTCAAGACCTTGAGCACACTCAGTCATAAAAAATGTCTCGATTAGTTGAAAATACTGTTTTCAGCGTGTAACTGAAACTGTTCTTCTAGCTGGAACTCAACAGAAAAGCTGGGGGTTTTAAATAAAATAAGAGGTAACAAAGAAAATTCACATGTATGATTTTTTTCCATTCCACATGCAGTTACTTGGGAAGAAAGGCCCTGGCAAAATAATTTTGTAGACATAGCAAAAGTGAATCTCTTCTGATCGTCCAGACGTCCTTACCTACTACATTCAACTCTTTACACTGCCTTCATCATTTAGAGCCTGAACACGATCCAATATACATTAAAACCGTCTTATAAGGACAATTATCTGCCGCACACAGTTAGCATCTGTGGCATGATTTAAACACCAGACACAAGCAGTCCTGGAAAGCAGAAATGAGAACTTCAGATCTCCAGCACTTCTTCCCTTGGGTTATAGAATAGTGCACAGCTCTCTCATTGTAATCCAGACATCAGAACAAAACCTAAGAAATATAATAGAGTGCCAAAAGTACAGATTACTGCAAAATCACGCATGATGTTACTTTAAAAAAAAAAAAGTTACAAATGAGACATGGGCTCTATATTTTTAAAAATTCCCTACTAAGACAAGAACCAGGTCACATCCCAACGCCCAACATCTCATTACCAGTGCAACACCGTGTTATAATAGCATCAGCGCAGAGAACCCATGTGCTAGCGTTAGCAAATGACATACATTTGGCAGAAACTGGCCTATGTTTTACCTCTGCTTGTTTCAAACACTTTCCAGATAAAGCTTCCTTTAAGTCCAGGAATAAGGACTTGGGTGGGCTCTTGTTCTCGTCAAGGTAACCTGTCCATCTCAATGCTAAACCTGGTTCCACAAAGGAAAACCATTTGGACAAGAAACAAAACAGATTCAGAGAAGAACTGGAATCCAAACCATTGAGGTTTGGTGCTGCTCATCTCAGTAACAGACGATATAAACGCATCTCAACCATATTCACCTATGACAGCTATTGGCAGAACATGCTTAGCTCCATTTTACTCTATATGTTACACTTCACTGAACAGAAATACAGTTTCTCACAGCTTCTGCACTTAAGCTGACTCACAAATATTGTCCATTAAGGAAAGACGTGAAATAAAAATTTCAAAAAAGGTAACAGAAAAGAAGCACCACAGGAGGCTGTGGGTGATCACTAGAAGAGATTTTTAGTTGCCATTATAAACAGTTGTGATGATGAAGATGGAGGAACTCTCCTAGGGAGAAGATGAAGCAAAGAGCTTATATCCTACTCAGAAAGTCAGTCTCTCTCTCTGGAGCACCTAAACACATTGCTGAATCTAGTGATTGGGGTGTAAATGCAAGGTTTTGCACCCACAAGTTCTTTATTTCAGAACACAAATACTCACTTTTTCTACAAGCCAGAAGCAAAGAAGATGGCATCATGCCATACTGGAAGGAAGTTCTACCAAGTTTCATTTAATTCAATCACATCAAACTCTTATCGGTGTGGAAGGTACAATTTCTGCATAGATAAAAAAAAGACACTGGGGAGACATAAGAATTACAGCTGGTTAATGCAGTGGTTTACATCTATCCTGCTGAATCGGATTAATTGTTCTTGCCTAGAGGAGACCTCAGCTGTATGGGTCAAGGAAAGTTCCCATTCAAAAATCCCTACCAAAATGTCAACCAAAGCCTTACAGTTATCACAGCTGTCTCTGTAAGAACTTGAAAAAGTCCAGTTCCCTACTAGACAGAGCCTTAGGGCATCACTAAGAATCAAGATCACCCAACTGCACAATCGTTTCAAAAGAAGCTAATGACTTTCTTTCTGGCTATATGATTGTGGAAAGGTTAATATGGCAATAGTACCTAAAGCCACTTAAAATCCTTTCCATCAAGGCAACGCAATGCTTATCCCTAAGGTGTGGGGAAAACAAGCAATTTTGGGCAGAATCTAACACTGAATGAGCAAATGCATAGTGAAAAAGCAAGTGATGAACATGGAAGGATTTTTGCAAAGCTGGATGGTACCATTATCACCAGCTATCAATAGAAGAATTTTAAAAGACAGTCCTAAAAGCATGAAACAGCTATGCCATCCCCATAATATCACAAGAACAGCCTATATGCATGAGAAAAGTAACCTACAGAAAGCAGCAAGAGACAGAGCAGTATGTCGGTAACAGAATAAAAACAGAGAGGAGACATCTACAGGTCTTCTCACCTAGAACAGATCTATAAGCACTAGAAAGCATAGCTGAAGAAAAGTAGCCCAAAATTGTATCCCTTGACTCTGGCCTTTAAAGATTTGGGGTCACACTGGCCAAAAGTACATGCTTTGCATCTGCTTTTCACACCACCGGACAGCCTATGTCTAAGCTAGATCTGACCCCGCAGCAGTGAGGAAGGCCCGCAACCTGGAAGGAATCCATCCTACAGGCACTGCAGAAGAACATTTTATTGAACTGCAGATGGTGGGCTGGCCAAAATTGTTCAAAAGATGCGATGAACCAGCACTAGCCTCCGGTGTTTGCTCACCGATAGCTGGAGAGGCACGTACTGGCACAAGACTCCCTCTTTACTCAACGCTCTGCCAATATAACTAGTATATCAGAGAGACAGACCAAGCCCAGTAAAATATACTGAGGGTGTATACTTACTCCACCACCTTGCTATTGAGCTAAATATTCCTACAATTAACCGTGATGCAACTAGATGGCTTTACATCATCCAAAGCAGTAACACAACTGCTTGAAAAGAAAAAAAGATTTTAAAAAAAGATGCTATACATATATACATACATACATGATTTTATGCATTATATTTATATTTTAAAGCAACTCTTCTTAGCAGAATAGACTTACAGCAAGTAATCCATAGGATGTATTTTTCCTGCTTTTTCATCACTCAAAATAGTAAACGTTACTTGTCACATCATTATTTCTGAACCATGAAGACACATTCAAACCAGTTAGCAATATTACTTTTAAAGACATGCAACCTGCTTTAATTACATCTTCTCACAGAAGCTGAATCAAAACCAAAATTATTTTGTCTTTTTGGAGACAAGAAAGCGTATGGAGCCCACCTCACCCCCACTAATGAGGTGTAGGAAACACTTGTTCCTGGATTACTGACATGCTCATTAAATCCATTTGTTTATTTTTTTTCTTCTTCTAGTAATTACTGTAACAACAGTAAGTCACATAAAGCTTCAGTCTTTACCACTGCAATCTTATTTCACTGCTGTACTTATTTTGCTTTATCTCTTGGGCAAATTCAGTGACTACAAATCAGCTTGACTACAGGTGGTAGAAAACCAGAGTCACCATATGGAGATCCATATGCTTTGGCACTATATCAGCATGTGACAGAATACTGCGATAAGATCGCAGAACAACTGAGGGACGCTGCATTACCTATTTCTCCGACTGACCTCGAGTATTCAAATTTTAATCCCATGCTACAGAAGGCATTCAAACACTGTACAAGACACCACGTGCAGAGGAGCCCGTTTTTCCTCTTGCACTAATGTGAAAGCTCCATAGGTGGGCAGAGAGTGACAGAGCCAAATCATGGAGCATTTTACCATGTTGTTCGTGGTAAGCACATATACAGTCCCTTTGCAACAATACTACACAGATACTAGCACCCAAACCTCAGGCTTGCTGCTATGAACAGCCACTATAAAGCCACCACAACTCACAAAACGGGTCCAACTTTGCAAGCTCCCACCTCGCTCTTACGTATCAGCTAACAGAAGAATACGACTCCGTGGAAGAGTTGGCATAGTGCTTGTACAAAGATCCTGCACAAAGATTGGTGCCTAGCTGCAATACAACACATTGAAACTCAAAATAGGAACTAAAGTCGCTTGCTTGGGCTTAACACATGAATGGTTTTCATGCATCTCACTTTAATCTCAAATAGGCATTTAACATGAACCTTTTTCACAGCTAAAAAAAACTTTCAGACAAAGCTCAGCTTCAGATCCCCTTGCTTTTATCACTGGTACAAGGCAGAATAAGAAAGCACAGAATGAAGCACAAGATTTATCCCCCTAATAACCTAAATCTGATCTCCATGCTCTTTCATACCGCTAAACGCAAAGATAACTAAAACATGCTCCTCCAGAAAAATAAACTGGGAAGATAACAGAGCATTTATTTTAAAGACTTCAACCCAGCGGATCAATATCCTGTTGCTTAAGAAAAGGAATGTAAAAAAGACGGGGCTTTAATTTCCATTTCAAGAACGGGGTTCAACATCACCTACCATTCAGCAACAGCTAAAGTGCTTTTTAATTTTGTCCTCATGCCAAAGCATTCACAGAACAACAACCAAAAGGACAAAGCCAAAGTTCAAAGATTCAAGACACAAAGCAGAGCTGAAGCTCTTGTACAGATGGGACACCAAGCTGTAACCTTGCAAGGAGATGTATTCAGAAATTCCTGTTAATGGCAAAGAAAAAAAGAAAAATGAAACAGGCACTCAGAAATCAAGATGCTGGAATCAGAGAATTTAGGGAAACGGCTTTCACACAGAAGGGTAATGAGTGTTTGGCGGAAATCACTAAGATAGGTCATTGTGCCAAAAAGTGTTTTGTAAAAAATCCATTTATGCATATGTTGAAAGGATTACAGAGACTAGGATGAAAGAAGATAAAACAAAGAGACACTGTTTTTTCAGGTCACTCAAGATTTAAGGAATTGCCACTGGTCCTGAAACGAACAGTTGGTATCATACTATATTCCTACTCGACCACAGACATGAGTTTATACTCAGCTTTTCCCCAAGTACCATATTTGGGGCAGCACAATAGAAACAGGGAAGAAAAGCGTATCATAGCTAGCTGCTGACTCTTCCTACATGGCTGCTTTTAGTAGTTCTATACAAAATAGCTCCTGGATTACCGATGGGTAGTATCATTTGATTCTTTCAAGGCAGCAATACCAAAAATAGGTCAAAATCCTACTAAATCCTCTGGGAAAAGTTTCAAAGGGAATTCAAGAAATTATGTGCTAAGCCAGGGGAGTCCGTCCTTCCGCATCCATTCACTGCCTGTCAGATCAGATATATCCAGGGATCTTCCTCCAGCAGTGGCGGCTGCATTACAAGGCGGCACTGGACTACCCTGCTCCTCCTCCCTCTGCTAGTAACCTGGGGTACAGGTTAATCCTTGCCTGGGAAACTTGGACCCTAGACGAATGGCAAAATGCTGGACCAAGAGAGAGGAATGCTGCAAGGTGGAACAAAAATAGAAAACAGAGTCTCCCTTCAGTTCAATCCTCTTCCGGTGTTTAGGGAAAAAGCCTACAAAGGAAGACACAGAAGACAGGAACCTTTACAAAGAAAAATTCAATAAATAAAAGTCAGAGAAAGCAAGTAGGAACTGCGCATAACTGCACAGTAATCGACACTAAACGGAAGGATTTTGTACCTGAAAAATTATGGAAGCAGTTTAACCCATGCAGAGATGCTGCGGGTTTTGCACGATCCACCATGAATTCTGGACAAGACACTTGGATGATGCGGATCAGGACACATCCAAGAAAGCTAAAAGAGTCAGGCTATACAATACAGCCTTTGGTACTGCACGTAAATGAAGGAAAAACCCTCTTTGCTCCTTCTTTTATTATTCAGTAAGCTTGACCTAACATTAAGACACTTTACACAAGGCTTACACTGACTAAGTAGGAATATTTCTATGATACTTCAAAAGTCCTTATATGAGGGTAATATTTAAGAGAAAGTGTTCTGTTAACTTTCAGTTCTGTTAACTTATAAAGCTGGAAATGGTCTAGAGACAACAGGGATAGTTAGCATAATGTATGGGAACTCCGAGACTAAATGAGTTTGAGAGGAGATGAGAAAAACAGAGCATAACCAGGAGGATGAAAATACATAACTAAATTGTGCCTGTGTTAAGGAGATTGTATTATTTGCAAGAAGCCTTGGGAATTTTCAGTAATAAACACAACTTCAACTCGGCAATTAAAAAAAGTGTTTATAAAAATAAAGCTGTTCTTAAACTTACAATGTTCCTTCAACAGTTTCCTTAGGGAGCAGAGATGTAATTGTGTATAAACAGCTGAAATTACTCTTGTTTGTAAATTGTGTCATTGCTTTTCATCTCCCCTGTGTGGCAGTTCTATGAAAATCTCAGCAACAATTCATTGATAAATAGTATGTCCCCAAACCTGGTATTTTTTCCACCATAGGTGGGTATCGTAAGAAAAAGGTAATGTTGTTCTGTTTTTAACCTATAAGCATAATGCAGCTTACAAAGAAGAAGGGTATCAGAATGCCACTCATTTATGATTTAGAAGCCAGGAAACCTGTAACAGGATTCTGCGTTCAATTAAAGCCTTGACAAACAGGTACCAACACATTATTTACCCTCAGAGAACAATCTTCCTTTAGGAGAAGTGATTTTCATACAACTACAACTCCGTAACACCTCACAACACGAAATACCTAAAATACATGCTGAGAAAGGAAAACACTATACATCTGTCCTTAGGTGATTCCTCTGTGCTCAGTTACACTTATTTCTATGCCTTCCAGACTCCACCACAGCCTTAAAACTGCTGGTCCACAGATGATAAACCCAAACCTAAGCTGATTTTAGAACCAGACATGAACTTTGTAGCCATAACCTGCCTTTATATCTGTTGAGCTCCGGGATGAAGTTTTCACCTGCAGATGCTGCTATGGCCATTTGGAAGATACTCCTGAATTATAAAGTCCATTCGGTTTTGCAAGTAGCTTCTGCGATTCACCCTCAGTGCGGAACTTGAGACCAAAGGCTTTCCGTGCCACCAGAGACTTCAAAGCAGGCTCTGCCACCCTCGTAAACTTTCTATTCCCTTTAGCCCATCTCTATGTTGAGCATCACAAGGTTCCAAACACAAGGTCTCCTTCCATCATCCCATTTCTCATTTTCTTCCCACTGCCCAATGCTGCCAATTCATCTGCTGCTTCAGATGGAAGAATTCAGAGGCAGGAGATGCTGAACCCTGACAAATCCCATGCCAGGTAGTACACTATTTGAATGTGACTTTGAATATATCCTACAAACAGACAAAAAAAAGAGAAAAGCACAGGAGGAAACAAGGGACTGAGCTTATTCCTAAAGAGTGGTTTCTTCTGACAAGCGACTACGTCAGCACTGGAAGCAAGACACCAGGGTAAAGAAGCCACCAGGGCTTTCTGGTTTAAGGACTCCAATTAAATCCAGGACTCACTAATGAAGACTGTACGCAGGAATTAGTTGTTTCCAACACTTGTGCTCTTGTACTTTGTTGTTTTTGTTAAGACGGAGCCTGCATTTCCTTCTTTTTTTATTTTCACATTGTCTTTTGAGGGTATAGCTAGGAAATCGGACCACGGGTCAGGTGGGCTCTTGGGAAGACAAGAGTGCCCTGGCAGGACCCTGGTGCCAGAAGCAAGATGTTAACCTTTAACCAGGTCTGATGACAGCTAAAGAGGATGGAAGCACCTTTTAGCTGCCATCATAACTGGTTAAAGGTTAACTGTAACTCCCCGTGACAGAGGAGATCTGCCACTGACAAATACCGCATGACAGTCTTTCTTCTTCACTCTAACAAGGTTTGCATGGTCTGCCACTAATGAAGTCTAATGCCAGTGAAGTCTATGGCAGTACTGACTCAATTATAACACTAAAAGTTGGGCAAACTCTTGAGGAAGCACTACACACACAAGCTGAGGGAGGAACTGGGGAAAATATGCCTTTGCAGTTCAGCAAGACATTGCTCAACTCACTTCAGCCAGGAAGAGCCTGGTCTTTAGTGCAGAAAATGCTTTGCAAACCCCTTTGCCCGATGCTTATTCCATCAGAGTCTTAAATTCATGGACATACATGTATCTTTGAATATAATTCTAGCAGAAATATACTTTTCTGAGTGTGGAGAGATTTAGAGTTTTACATAGGCATTTAATTTGGTGCCTGGCTAGCTTCATTCTGTCACTTCTGACTCCTGTTACGCTACTGGGCACCACTGCTGGTTACCTTGCAATTTCAGCTAATTACTAATAAATTACCAGAATGCTCCTTGCACTGGACTGGAACCTTTTGTGCCAGTTGGGGAAAAGTAAATTAGTCTTTAAAGGACACGTGATGGGCCCACAGGTAGGCAAGTGCCCCCTCTGAATTCAACAGGGCACTGAATGATTTGATAGCGGCAATCATAAGACTTTGTGATAATACTTTGCACTCATACTTGCAATCTACAAAAAAAAAAAAAAGAAATCTCATTTTTTCTCTTCTATACATTATTATGTCTGAGGATGCTCACTGGCTATCATAGGTAAGGGGGAATATTTGATCTGTACACGCAGAGAGCCCCACGCAAGTTTTGACAAAGAAATGCAAGGCACAGGCTGTGTTTCTGCGAGCATGTGGATGGCTGGAGGCATCAGTGTTGGGTTCCAGAGCCAGGATCCTCCCAGCAGTTCAGCACCCACCTGAGCACAACTTGTGCATCCGAAATCACATCCCATCATTGCTCCTGTCAAAACGTCCTTTCTGCTGAATTGCAGAAGCTTTTGTCTGTCCTCTGAGCCCACAGAAGTACCAATGGGAAGGCTGGACTAGAAGCCCAAAAGCTTTACCTTGGACTTTCACAGCAAAGTGTTAATCACCCTGAAACAAATTCACGTATAACCTACAGTTTGTACATGTAACCAGACTGCCTATTTGGGTCAAAACTAGTACAAGACTTGGGGGAAGCGAGCAAGGTAGAGATGTAGGTAGAGAGCAGAGGGAAAAGGGAAGAAATAGAGGCAATAATCAAGTAAAACCCAGGTTAATGATGCAGTGAAAATTTATCCCAAGGATAAAACAGGCAGTGCTCTGACCCATGGCACTCTGCACGAAACACAGTTCATACTTGCTCCCTCCTTAGTGACTTCCCACCTTCCCAATCTTCACATTCTTAAATACCAATTCTTAAACACTTTGCGTCATTACCATTGAGGGCCTAAGCTGTTAATATGAACAACGCTTCAGTCTAAAACCAGGTTTGTGCCCCAGTTCTGACAGCATGTGTGTTAAACAAAAATAGAGAATACGTGCATGTGTTAATGCAATTCAATAGCATGAGGATAAAAACCAGCAGAGAAAACAGACACGAGCCCTTGATTAAGGCCTGCATCAAACTATCAGACCCCATCAAAAACCCTGTTGATGAGTAGCTATTTGGCCACACACAGAGCTGTGATTTCTATCCACTTTAATAATCAGGGAGTTCGGATTTACTGTTAATGTGACATTGATGAACTGGAATGACGCTAATATGACATTGATGAACTGGAATGACAGCTCAAGCTTGATTAAAATTAGCCACAGCTCTTCAGCACAGGACAAACCAGAAGGGTTTGACATATAACTCGCAGCTCAGATACTTCCAAAGCAAAAAGAGAGAAGATGGTGAGGCAAAGGACAACACGGGGGGAAAACAGCGGAGGGCTGCTAAGGAAAGCTAGCAAAGTGTGTTCTCTGATTAAATCCAGGGTCCTTCAACAAAGCTCATCATCTCAAACCTTTCTCCCACTGCTCAACTCATCTATTTTTGATGTCCACAAGCTCCTACAAAACCCAAAACCATTCCACATATTCTCTCTCTAAATCTGCTTTCCAGAAGCACAAGGAAATTCTCCCCAACTTGGTCCCACCTGCCAGACGTTGCTTCCCCCTCTGCTCTCTACCCATTCTCCTCCCCACGCTCCACAGAGCTGGCATCACTAAGCGATGCATTGCCTTCTACCCGTTCAAAGGTCTCTCACCTCGTAACACACGTCTCTATTTGTGCAAATCCCTAAATTAACAGACAAAAGAGTCTGAGCTAAAACGTTAACGCACAAGGCGGGCACCTGCCTCATACTCACATTTATAGCTCCTAGGGACTTCACTGGGCACCAACACCAACCCAAGACTGAAAGTACAAGGCAGGAAGACTTATCAGAAGCTCCAAAGCAAGCCAGCACTAGATCTGGAAACAGGATAGAGCAGTTCTGCTTCGGAATTAGAAAAATTAAATTATGAAGTTAAATAAGCCAACCCCACCACTTCAAAATCAGACTTCTAATAGTAAACCCTGTTTCTAAAGGGAAACACGTACTGGCTCACCAACACTGCCTGAAGGATGCTCACAGGAATGCTGAAGAAAAAATTAAGGAAAAATATCAAAACATACAACTGTTCAGGCCTGGATTCTGTTCACTAAAACATCTCCATAAGGTTTACATTTAGTATGGCCACTCACGTATTCTCATCACAAAGTCCATCTCCACAAACACTAACCCTCTCCACAGTGAAGTTCTACAAATGCTGCAGCTACTTATTCACAGGATAATAGTCTTGTTAAAAAGGCAATGCTAACATCGCAGAACATACAGCATTTATACAGCAGTCAAAAGCATTCTCCCAGATTTTGTTTCCAGCTGTGAATTAGTTGAAATGGCCCTAACCTTCTGTAGTTACATTACTTGTTCCTTTTATAAACAAAATATTCTTTCTTTCATGATATAATTTCCTAGATTACCCATTATTAAAATTCCCCTCTCAAAAATGAATTTACATGTGAATTATCTCATTACTTCTGAACAAGCCAATTATTGCCTCTAGTGAACAAAATAATTAGACTTGTGCTCACTGCATTCGAGATCTTCTTCAGCGGTCCCAGTGTAGTCACAGTCCCAGAACACAGAACTACATAATGCAAAAGACACAAACATATAGAACAAGGGCACATACAACAAGTAAACGGAGCAGTTTTTTCTCCTGAATATTGTTTACCAAATGAATAGGTTAATTTTTTGTATATATACACTCACACATCGAGTGCACAATGCAAACCAGAAATTTAAACTCTAGTCATCAGTCAGGATTGATAGCAGCGACGAACTTAATCTAATTTGTTTCTCCAGAACCGGAATCAGAAGCCTTCTCTCTCCTTTGACATGTTGTCTGCACTATACTATGTTACCACAAATATCGTAAAACACGGCCTGAAAATGGGAAATGTTTCCTAGAGGTTGGTGACAGGATTCATTTGTAGTGAACTAGATTTTAAACTCTATTTATAGTACAGAACACAGAATTTGCAACATTTAAAAGTTCCCTCTAATACCCCAAACCCTTCTCTTTCCGTGAACGGCTGGCATTTTCAGCCATCCTTATATATATCTATTTTCACTACAGTATTAATAAAAATGCTTCAGTATAGGATTGCTATTTCCAGGCTTTGCACCACAACAAAATACGACTGTAGCTTTCCTTTGCTAAAATATCCTTTATAAATTCAGACTTAGATCTTAAGCTCACAGGAGCTTGCTAAATAAAGCTACTGAACATGACATCTGCCTGCCTGGGTGAAGCTCCAAGCTCTAGCACTCAGCTGCCTTGCCCACCCTGCAAGTCGGTCAGAGGTACGAGGGTGCTGGGGTTACCCGTACTTACCCTGAAGTCCAACATGAAGCCACCATTAGCTGGGAACAGAATCAATCCTCAAGCCCAAATCTAATGTTTCACCTGAGCAACCAGCTTTCCCACTCTGAAAAAAGTTTTGCGTTTGGTTCTTTTTCAGATCTTTGGCCACGTAGATGTAAAATATTATTTAGAAAGAAGATAATTCTCTATGTCTTTTGATGCTTTTTTACAAGTCTTTATGCTTTCAGGACTCTTGCATTCTCTGGGTCTTTAAGAAATGGAGAATGCCATGGTAATCTGAACACAAAACAACACGTCAACATGGGCATCACCTACCTCTGTCCCTTTTTGTTTTTTTTTCTAGCTTTGAAAAATTCATAGCTTTGAAAAGCTTTCAGTAAGCCCCTGAACTGCTGTTTGAAAATCAGTTGACACCCCAACTATGAAACATGACCGCTCTGTAACTCCATTTACTTTCTTACATTCCTTCCCCCATACACGTAAGCTGTAGCATGCTTTTAACAGCTAATACCTCACAAACCTGTAGGGTCAGGGGCTTTATAATATGCGAAAACAGGGTTTCCCAACTGCTTTCAGGTGATATAAATCACCAATCCCAAGCTCTAGTGGTTCTTGCAACAGCCATTACTAAAAGCGGACCAGAATGGATGTGGGGCAAGCAGAGGCAAAACGGCAATTAGCGATATACGTATTTATGGTCGCAGTTCATCTGACATACCTAGGACAGAAATGAATCTGTTTTACAGCCTGTGGCACAGACAACAGAGTTGCTTCTTTGCACTGAATACTGTCAATGGAAAAAAAAGAAGAGCTTCCCAGCAAGGTGTCTCCTGTATTCATTGCCGTAGGAGTGTATACTTCTAAATATGCCTTCTGACAAGTTTCAAGCTATGTAAACAATATGTCTTTTAATGCCAATTTGACTCCAACACTGGACTCCACGAGTCCTTTTTGACAAAGGAACTGAAGTGGAACTAAGTAAAGTCTTTGTACTCGTCACAGCAATTGACATAAGAATAAAATCTTTGTGATGCACTTGGCTGAAAATTATCATCTATCCTAAATCATAGGATAGATAATTGAGTATCAAAAACAAAAGTAAAGACAACTGTGAGAAGGTCTAGTTTATCTGAACTGGGCTGAACACTCGGATTACCAGAATAAGACACCTCCTCAAGGGGTAAGAACGCAAGTAGTAGAGAAATACAGGGCAGGACTTGCCACGAAAACATGTCCACCGCTCATCTAAATACTGGGAGAGAAGTATAAAACATCTCCTGTATCCTCCTGTCTGCAGGAGTGTCCTTTTCCCAGGTAAGGACAAGAGGAACCAACTTTCATGCTCTTAGTTCCCCTGTAAGTGACCCTGAAGGGGTAAGATGAGAGATGCTGGAGGAGCCTGGCTCACAATTTCATTAATGATTTGCAAAGCCTCTCTGCCAGCTGTCAGAATGAATACACAGCTTTAACCTCAAGAATTTCTGAAGCAAAAAGATTCATTTTTATCTTTTGTATATAAGCTAACAAGCAGAGAAAATCAGATACCTCACATCTGCTTCTGGGGCCTCTTGAATACTTCAATGATTCCCTGCATTAGATACAGCAGGAATTTCTCCTGCCACTAAGCATTAACAGCACAGTAGACAACATAGTGGAGTATAATAAAAACAATGCAACCCTCATTTATCAGCTGGATGAGAAGCTGTCAAGGCAATCAGCTGAGTAAGATGACCCATCCAGAAAGTCTGAGAAACAGAAGATGAAGGGATTTGGGGTTTTTGCCCTTCAGTTAGAAATGATACACCGCTCAAGCTACAGTACAGATGATTATAAGAGAAGAGAATTGTAAGGAAAGCTTTACCTCTCCTTCCTTCCCCCTCTCCCCAGCACTATTCACGTGGAGTGGTTGACAGGACTTTGTGGTCTTACTTTTCTGCCGAGGGAGGTTTGAAATGCTCCCATTCACTTCTGCAGTGCTCCTGCCCTCCTCCGTAGGATCCAAGCTGTACTGCACACACAGGCTACTGCACTACATTTCTCAATATGTATTTTTTTTAACTAATGAGCTATTTCAAATGGAGGATGAAAAGCAAAGTCTCCCTTTCTTTTTGGAAGGGCGATCCAATAACACTGACAGTACCAGATGGCTGTCTCCTTAGAAAGCCAGACAAAGCAAACGCACCCGTAAGTGTCCAGAATGTCAGATGGAGGCATCAAACAGAAAAGGTCCAAGCAAATACATACAGCTATTGCTTCTCAGAAAGCAGAAACATTTGCTAGTCCTGTCAAAGAACGGAGTTAGATATTCTTTTTTTCCTCTCCAATACCCTGAAATTTCCAAGCAGAGCTGAAAACACTGAGGTGTCTTGGTCTCACCAGGGAAATAATTTTCCACAGCTGATTTGATCTGTGAAAACATTAACCTAACAGCAGCAGCTGTGCTCAAAAAGCAAAGGACTTCTCTGAAATAGCACAGCACCGATCATCTCGCAGGCGAGTTCCGTTAGAAAGCCTACAAAACCCAAACGGCTGTGAATTTGATGTGTGGAGAAAAGCAAAGATCACGGTCAACCAGTGAATCAAAGTGTCAGTTCTGGGGTATCTACTGGGAGCAGAAAACAGCATGGTCAAAACATGCGGTTTCCTCCTCACCACTGGCATGGATTAGGTTATTTTTAAATGCTTCAGTTAAGGTGCTCCTGACAGCTGTGCTCGGAGTACAGCACTAGCTAAAATAATTACAGACAAAGGACGGAGCCTGCATCGCTGCTATCGAAACCAGCTTTGCCCTGTGGCTTAGCTTGGTGTGAAAATTTATGTTCTCCTGAATAATCCCTAACAGCAATATCTGATCAATTTAATTCAAAACCACCTTGTTGGAAGAAATCTGGTTCTGCCTGTGTCTGAGGTCACTTCTCTGAGAAGAGCAGAACAGACCCCAGATGATGTGAAAGGCTTCACAGCACTTGTACTTTATGACCAACCAGCTCTGCAGACAGCCTGATTCCACACCGAACCAGCCCCAGCAGCCACCTCTTCTCCTCCCTTACCCTAAAATACTTATTTTTTTTTTCCTGTCTTCACTCCTCCTGTGAGTGGTGACTGAAATGTAAGTAAATGAATCTTTATGTATTTTACAGAAAACTTGTTAATTAAGTAAAAAGCCATAACATTATCCTCCATGTTTAGCTAATTTCTACAGAAATCAAGGCTGATGCAATTCTGTTTGTCGAAGCACGCCCGTTTCCCAATTCTGTCAGTACCTCCCAATCCCCAATGACATTCAGATCCTCAAAAAATTTAGCAGAGATGGAGAGACCTCCAGAAGATGAAGTTCCTGGAAGTTCCGTATAAGACTGAAAGGTGGAGGCAAGAGACCTCAGATGAATATTCCAGCTGAAGGAAGAACTCTTGACTCATGTCCTCCTTCTTTACCAAGAGGCAAGGCAGGGTATTTCTACTGACCACTTCTACAGGCAGAATTATTTTGCTCTAAGGTGGTGTTCCCATGATCACGATGAGCAGTAGTTCCATCAGTTAAAGCATCACACATCTTTCAGTTAACTCAAACACTCTTGGTTGTATCCTGTATATCCCTTAAGAAGATACCTCTCTTCAGTATCTTAGGAGAGTACACCCTGTCTCCCTCTCTGATCCTCAGTCTCACGTATTTGAATTGATGTATATATACATATATATTAGAAATTTTGGTGAAAATTATTCAACACTTCACTTTTGCTTTACTGCTTGGAGAATTCACTCAGGGAAATTCAGAGACTGTACCTATATTTCTTAAAAGATCAGGCACCACAACTGAAGGAAAGCTATTTTCCCCTCATTTCTACAGCAACCAAGGGCTCAGCCTAACCTGAACACAAAAATCACAGCGTAAGTGGTGTTTTGTGACATTTCCGATACACTGAGGTAAAACCCAAGTATTTTTAAGTAAAATAGGTCATTTAAGTGACTTTGCAAGTCAGGTTCCACTTTTAAAAAAGAAAAAAGAAAAAAAAGACAAAAAGTGCGCATGCAAATTTTCAGGACTCGTTCGCCTTCTCCAAGGGATGATCTTCAAAGCCCTGGGAAGAAGTTCTCAACCAGGGACTGGCTGATCAAGAAAGGAAGGGAAAAAAAGCTGACAGAAAATACCTCTGTGCCAGTATAACTAATAAAGGGAAGTTGCATTTTGTCCTAACGCACGATGTTCTTTGAAAACATTTTTCCTTTGCTCTCAATATGCTATCTGTTGTGTCATTTTACATTTCTCCCGTGTCCGTCCATCTGTTCTGCTGATCGACCTCAAGAGACCAACTTTCCTGGCTTCTCTCCCAAAGACAGCAACGGTACAAGCCACCCAGCCAAGGAGCTAACCAGGGCTAAGTGGTGATAATGGGAGCACATGGCTCCAGGACTGCTTCTTCTTGGCATCAGGTGAATCGAAAACACAAGGGATTAAATTAAACATCAGGAAGGCTGCGTCCCATTCGCCCACCCCCCAAAGCACAACCCATATTCTAGACAATGGCCTTTGTGAAAAAGACACTCTTCCACCTGACATCAGAGTAAGGGAAAATACTAATCTCAAGCAGTTAAAAGAAATACTACTACTTGGTATTTTTAATCCTTGACTCCCAGCAGCTTGCCTTGTTATTAAAATAGGTATTTATACTCTGTTCAAAGGAACGTCTTTGCAGGCAGTCATTAAAAAAGGTCTGGTTTGTATGGCAACGTAATTGTGTTACAACAGTTTATTCCCATCTGCTTATTTAACTTGCCTTAAAGGAAGAAGAAAGCCTCTCTAGAATTAGTATTTTCTGCCTGTATTCAGTGCTAGTTATGTTTTTATTTGTTCACACTACAATTGGAGTGTACAAAGATTATAGGTTCACTTAAGTCCTGTCCAACTGTGGCTCAAGTTTCCTTAGAGGTCAGTGACCACTCTTGAACCAATCTTCAACCAGTGGCCTAAAAACAGTCGACCTAAATCCACTTCCCCTATGCTTGTTCACACCAAGAGGTACTGCATAATAAAAAGAGCAGCACTAAGAAATTAATGACAAAATGTCTGTATCGATATTCACAAAACGAAGAAACTACAAACAGCATCTGAGGGCTACTTCTTTACATTACAGACAGCTGTAACCACTGAGATGACGCTCAGAGAACATTCATAAATGCATCTTGCTAGTGACACAAGTGAGGAAATAAAGTAAAACTAAATCTAGGGAAGTGCCGTAATTTGAAAACAATTAAAATGAACAGGCAACTTAATAGAAGGTTAACATTAAGCGTACTTAAGTTAGAAATAACAGAAGCATCTTTTAAAACACAGAACTGGACTGGCATTTAGTCCTGTCTACTTCTGAAATAAGCTAAGGAAAACAGATGATGAGAAGATGACGCCTCTTTTGCCCAAATCTCCAGAGGAACTGGCTGTTTTCTGACACACCATCTCTCTGTGTAATATGACTGATGGATGGGACTTGAAATGTGAAAAATATTTTCAATATCAAGGTTTACGGTGATATTGTATTTATGCAAAACCTGGCAAAGCTTTAACAGTCCTTTTGTCTGGTAAACTCTGGTCCCTAAAATGTTGCCTACAAATACGGATATACCGTCACTGGTTTTGTCACTTAGCCGTGCTTCACTTAGCCAGCTCAACTAAGAGAAAATGAGATTATTTCTATTCCTTCTGAACACAGCTCAAGCCCCTGTTAACTCCCAATCTGTTTTACCTGGGCAAATCTGCCACAAGCCATGGTGCTGTGCAGGTATCGCTGACAGCGTAAGCGGAAAGCAAGGGGCTTCCAGGCGTTCGGTCAGCAGGACTGCTCCTGCTTGTGTCCCCAGCAACACCGGGATGACAAATGTTAAAAAGTTCTCCTCAAAGTCACATGCCATCCTAAAAAAATTATAGCATAGCTTCAGTGTCAAGAGCAGAGCCTGCAGCTGAATAAACTATGTCAGCAACTAACGGAAGGTTCAAAAGGATCAACACGGCATCATTCTCTTACAGTCACGTCATGGGATGCAGACGACTGGATGTTAACCAGCAAGTATCAACCAAGGAGGGTGTGTAGGGAGGTCTAATACCTACGAGGGAAAACAGAAGTCTCTCCGCTGACTCTGTATTATGCTCATATAAGTTCCTGCAAAATATTGCTAGTTAGAAAAATAAGAAAAGGAAAATAAAAGAAAGGCTTAGTAACAAAGATAATAAGCAGGACCATACTGGAAAACCATGTGGAAGTCAAGCACAGCGATTTTCTCTAGGTAAATCTTTCAGATTAAATCCCTGCTGTGCTCTCCACAGGACCATCAGCAACTGGACATTAAGTGCACCATGTATGGCTATTTTCTAATTTTAAAAAATTCCATGTTGCTTAGAAGGGGAAAAAAGTGAAGTTAAAACACTTCCATCCTTCGGTTTTCTGCATAAGCATGATCAGAAAGCATTAAGAAGGTTAAACACATTAGATAACTGTAATAATCTGCACTCAGAGTGCAAAGTAATGGAGTCTTGCATCAAGGCCTGGAATTAACCTGCTTAATTTCACTGGTATTATTACATCCACCATCCCCTCTTCCTGCTTCATAACTGCATCATTAACTTCCTATATAGACAATCCAACCTATCACTCCAACTTGCCACTTTTTCATCAAAATGTATTATAATTTGCTTATCCACTGCCATTTGCATCAACTTCCTATTAAAACGGAGAGAAAGAGGTTTCAATCTTCTTTCCCCACATTTAATTCAATTGTATGGCATTACTTAGTTTTAATGACTCTTCTCGGTGCAAAAGACATGGTTTATGCTTGTTTTAGACTAATGCAAAAGCTCCAACAGCCAGGGAAAAAGGACTGAAAAAAGAAAAAACGAAGCATTTTCTGTACTGTGAATAAGGTATCGACGGTTGTACCCCCCAACAGACAACTGATTCCCTACAGTCTGAGAAATAACTGGCAGGTGCATCATCCAACACATAAAACCAACAGCACTTTGTTCAGAACATTTCCAACACAACCTACCAGACCAGTGAAACTGTCTCTCAGCTGAGACTAATGTGGAATTTCATTTCATGAAATTCATTCATACATTCCTTCTGTGTCTTAATAATACATGATTTCCTGGATCTATTAAATACAGAATCAACGGTCAACATAAAACAAACAAGCAAAAAACAACCACAAGACAATCAATTGTGGTTTTCACCTAAAGCTGGTTGTGTACCCTGAGAGGTAGCTTCATCTTACTAAACCAGCCGACAAAGAAAGCCTGGTACTGTTTTCTAGCAAGGAAAAGCCAGTAAACAAAATGTCCCCTGGGTAAATTAGACTAACTAAACTTTAAGATCTATTCTGATGTGACAGGGATAGTGATGTGACAGGCATACAATCAGGGAACGCAAAAACCTAAAAGAAATTTTCAACTAAAATCTCCAACTTTTCTTTTCTCTGGTCTTCTACTAGAGGATTCACAATGCTCCCAGAATACCTCTAGCTAATCTAAATATTTAACTATATAATGTGTGTAATTCATGTTTTTCTAGCTTTCTGCTTTGCTTCTCTACCTAGAAGAAGACAAAGAACCACATCTGCGCCAGGGTAATCGAAAATTTCTGAAATCACATCAAGATCATACCAAGGCTGCATATATAAGATGTCACACAAATCTTAAACGTGAGCTCCTCATTACTTCTCTCACCAGGTCCTCTGGTAGGACCTAGCTGGCACTCTTAAACTTGATTATTCAATAGGCAGACCAAGTTCACTGAAGTTAATAATCGCCTCGATATGATGTTACCCGTGGCCATCACCAGCAGATGCTTCAAGTCCTGAATTGCAACACTGTTAGCCAGCAAGTGCTGAGAAGGATCAAGTTAAAAACCTTCAATATATCAAAGCGTATCTCAGTGTTACGGCTAAATGAGCACGGTACTGCACAGCCCTTCTCATGACAGCAACAGCATAACTAAAGATGATGCATACAAAATAACTAAAGGTAACGCGTTCCCCAGTGGCCACGTGCAGTTTTCACTTCCATGCAAGCCTGAAACTCGACCAAGTCCACGCAGCAGTCTGACAGCAACTTCTTGCTGTGATTTTTTTCTTTTTAAATGTGTCAGTTAATCCAGAGTCTGCGTGAAATACAAAATAAACAGCAGTACTCTTACCATCTCCTAGGCTTTTCAGGACTGTGTAAAAGCACTGCTTTCTGCACTTTTCTAACCATGAAATTATAAAGCTTTCTCATTAATACAAGTAACCGTTACTATATCAAAACTGGTCCAAAATAGGTATGTTTGCGTAGAAGGCAGCACATCATGAGAACAGTGCACGTCTTGGAGGTACTTCCAGGACAGCATTTTTTACTGGAAATAGATAAGAGAAAAAATAGACTTACATGATAAATAACAAGTAAATTACTCTGTACTAGAAGAGCTGATGTAGCAGCCAGGCCCAAGTAGCAGATATTTGTAAGAGTTTGGTCTAAAGAAACAGCTACATGGAAACTGGATGTAAAGGAAGAGTTCTTAGATGAGCGCCAAGACTAGTAACTGGAATGGAAGACACAGCATTAAACCTAGAAGAACATAATACTCAAACTAACTTTTCTTTTATCACTTCTGCCTAAGGAGATTATATATAAACTCTGTGACAAAGTAAAAGAAGTAGGATCAGAAACGGTACCTTGGGAAAGACGTTGAAGGCCGTACCTACCACACTCCCCAGCTGCTTCGATCTCCTTGAGCAGACCAGGCAGGATTGTCTCTATACATTACAAAGTCCTTCACTTTAATGCCTTGCTGCATATACAGACCAAACTCTATCCAGGACAGCATATCCAAGTTTAAATAGTCAATCATCAACTATGCCACAACTGTATGTATTAGCAGATATTAACTACTCTGCAATGTGTCTTTAGAAGTTCAGACTACTTCAAATCATTTTTTAACATAATACCAAGTTTTCTGTGCAAGGACTCTAGTTTTCCGAAGGAGTAAAGCAGTGGCAAAGGAGGACACAAGTCAGAGATCTGGCAATCCTCGAAGCATCTTTTGACTGGGAATAGGGCATCGGCTGTAGCTCCCAGATACCAGACAAGAGATGCAATTCCCCCCCCCGCCTCAAGCAGATGTATCTCTGTATTTCAGATCTCTGCCCCCCACTCAACAGGGGAAAATAAAATTATTCTCCCCTTTTTCTTTGTAGTTGTAGCACCTGAAATCGGATAAGCGCCTTTTGCCATACAAGGTAAAGGCCAATCTACAGTGGGTGACTTTTTGTTAAATTCCTACATTGGGTCCTCTAGTTACAAAAATGGTCTTAAAATTAAAGCCTTTAGCTACACAAATGATTCTTACCTGCAGGATACCGAATGAAATTAAGGTGCACAGATGGCACAGCACCATTTACACACAGCCCAGCATCTCAGGTTACCCCTGCCCCAAACTCCACGTGTCAGTGCAAGCACAAAGCCCCTCGGTCTGAGGCTGAATAGTTCAGACACACAGATGTATGAACCGGTCATTATTTCTGGATGAAAAATGTAGGCTCCGAAAAAGGATCAAGTAACTGATGATTATTAATAAGAATGAATATAGAGCATTTAACTATAGCACAAACCAAGATAAACCCTAAAGCTATCACAAAGTTTTATAAATGAAATGAGTTCCTAAAACAAGAAGGAGGAAAAAAAGCTATCAACACTTTCAGTAAAAACTACCCCTGGCTTTTATCTCGCATACATTATTCTATATTCCAAACAGGCTCTAAGAGAATATACCGGTAGTAAGGCACTATATAATTACAGACACAATGTAAAAGTAGAGATAAGTGCTCAATCTGGTACGGTTAATGTAATAATGCCAAACTGGTCTATTGAAACTAAAAATTACAGCCTGACATCTGTGTTTGTAAGAGTAATGCAACTGGGTATTCAGACACAGCACACCTCCTTATCACACCTCTGAATAAACATTTGACTTCCTTCAGTTATCAAGTAAGCTGACGAAGTAAGGAAAGGCCTTTTGCTGAGGTTTTTTTTCCCCCCAGATACATGAAATACCCAACACAGCACCAAACTCATCAATTAGGGAATAACAGACGTGTATTAACACCACCAGAATTGTCAGATATTTACATGGAAACATATCTCACAATACATCGTCTCTTCTTTACATACACACACGCCAGCTATTACCACTAATAGAGTCCTAAGCACTTCTCTTCCAGGGAACTGATTAGAAAGCAAAAGGTTGCAAGAAATACATTGGTATCCAGACTGTGAGGTGAAGGTTGCGTTTAGAAATATCTAATGGTTGATTTAAGTCAAAGAGGGGTATAATACAAGAAGTCACTGCTGGTGAATTATTTAATTTTTGCTTTCTGTATCACAATGTTTCACTTACAAATTAACTCATAAGAAACAAATATAAAGATAGAAACAATGCACAGAATGACACAGCCTGCTATGTCAGCGACAGAAGGTTGCTTTCTGTATGATGTGCGATAGCTTTACATTGCAGACTAATTTAGGTGTTGGAGGATTTTTCCTCCCTCTTCCCCTCTCTCCTCAATACCAATAAATCTCACAATTAAGAAATTTCTCTTTTGCATATAAACCCTGATCCTCCAAAAAGCCTGCTTTACGTACTTTAATATTAACAACACAGACATCAAAACCAAGCTTCAGGCACAATTTCACATTCAATACAGAGGCTCCTGATTAGGTTTCTCAAGACACGCTCTATTATAAGCACAATTTCAGCACACCTAAAGCCTTCTTTCTGGAAGATGTTTCAGAAGAGGCACCTTCCATAGGTAACACGGTAAAACTGGACGTGGTAACAGGACCACGTGCCCAACCAGGGGACACCCCGATGACCCAAGGGCACAGCGCATTTCTTGGCTGGGACGCTTGGAGCACCAGACTGAGCACTGTCTTTTCTAACCCAACCTTGCGTACTCATTTTCCAGCTGTAGAATTCCCCATTTACCCAATATTTTAACAGCGTGGATTTTACAAATGCTAGTTTTACCCAAGTACGTGCCTGTTTTAGGATTCTGCGAGGCCACCAAGAAACTGCCTGGTCCTCTTGGGCTGAAATAGTGACCACACATTAAAACCAGGGACATCTCCAGGTGAAGTAGGTTTTGAATACTTCTTGCATAGTAATTATCTTTAAAACGTAGTAACACCCTTCTGGGTATGTGCACTACAAAAACTATTTATCATGGCTCCTGACCTCTTAAAGACTTTAGATTTTGCCTGCTTATGGTGCAAATAACTTTCAGCCAACTATAGATAAATTTTCACATTTCCACAGGTTCTAAAAAGGCACTAACACTTATTTGCTGTGGCTGGCAACTGACCCCAAGCATCATTCTATCGTATAACCACAGCCTGGGCACGTGCTTCTTCCGTACTTAACCTGGGGTCGTGCCAAATTGGCATCTTACCTTGCCGAGGGAAAAGCACTGAGTGCACTATAAACCAATTATTACTGGAATTATAGCTTTTCCACATAATATCAACATATCTCCCATTATGAAAGGAATACGTAGTTAGAGTCTAGGGAAGAGGCCATTTGAAATCACTTACATATTCATTAAGCAGACAAAGAAAGTGCCATTTGTTACATTTGTTCACACATTTCTAGATGCCATTGAGGTACAGTGAATACAGTGCTTATGCAAGGGATCTCATCCAATAACTACTGATGACAATTAAGTCAAACACAACCACATGATCAGTGCAATTAAAATTCCCAAAGAGGAGCACAGATGCACTCTAAGCCCCCACTCACTTAGAATATTTTTGATATTATGTAAAAGAAGCCAGTTACTGAGCATCAAGTCTTTGCTATTATACTATTAAGTAATTACAATGAAATATGAAAACACTAATGAGATCTTCAGCGAGTATGTGCTGTACCCAACACTTAGAGGAAAAAGAATCAGTCTGGCTTTCTCCAGCGAACTTGGAACAACCCCCTTCAAGCAGCTGCGGAAGTCTTATATGGAGAAAACACACAGAAAAATCTGGCTTCAACAACTTCTCTGCCTTTGTGGTGACTGCATGGCTCAAAAGACTGACAACGGAAGCGTGAAAATTTCGGAAATCTATGTACAGAATACAAATGTAAATTCAGACCCTGATGTGCACATGTATGTGAGGAACTGCAAACGCCACTTTGAACATGGAGCTCGGTTACCCTCCCTGTCCTCTTTTCTTTATGAAATTAGACACAAACATGGCATATTAGTAACTATAAAGAGTGACCAGTCTTTGTTGGGTGTATAATTAAATGATGAATTCTTGGGAAGAAAGCTTCACATGCACACTCCTCTCCCAAAACAAGGCAATTAATCCGATCCCGATTGCCACTGGAGAAGCAAAATCAAAGGATCCTGTGACGGTATTTGGCACTTGCTGAAACTGTGAACACACCGATTAAAAGGGACCAGTTGCCATAAGGGAAAAGGGGTCTCATAATTTTACGAGGAAACTGGGTAGGGAAGGGGAGAGAGAAAGTATCCACAGAAGAGAAGCCGCATCAAGACAGCAGTCCTGGGACTCCTGAAAAAGTCCTAACGTTCCAAAACGCCCCAGGGAACTGAGGCAAAGAAATATCTCACATTTTGCCTAAAAGCCTATTTTTCGGTGACAGTTAACTTGGAAAGAATAGTCTTTGAACCCTTCCAAAGCACCCTTCCTCTTACTTCAACTAACCCGTATCCTTACGGAAGCACCTTGCAAGCTCTGATCACTTGGGTATCTGCAACTCCAGCGAAAGGACAGGCAAAGCTACTAGCAAATTTAGAGGGTTCAGAAGTAACCTCGGGACCCTGGGACCCCAGAGTCCAGCCTTCACCTTTGTATAAGAAAATGGCCTTGCCCAGGACATGTCCTAAAGAAAGAGCTGGCACAGCTGACCACAAGGGTCACCCCACAGCGCCTGCATCACATTATTATTACCTGGCCAGAGAGCTACTCGGGTACAGTTGGAGAGAAAGGTACAGTCTTCTCAGCAGTAGGTTGTCCATTCAAACATTTTACCATTAATGCATCCAAGTTCAGCTCTTTCAGGTCAGTTAAAGTGGACTAGCCACCAAAACGAACTCCTATTAAAGATGCATCCAACGTGCACACCATGTCCTTCTATGATTTCTTCATCTAATGGACTTGTAACAGAATTAAAACAACGAGGCTCCTCTGCTGTACTCCAGAAATGCCACCCCCTCTAGTCACGTGAAAGAACACGGGCACAACAGGCAAGACAGAAAGCCAAATTTCTCCACTCCAATCCAAAAGCAACGAGGTTCATTTGCTTTTGGAGAACTGGCCAGGTCCTTACAAGAGATACTGGCTTTGATCTGGTGAGCTGCTAAGAAAAGCAAAACAAACAACAAGAAAACCAAGAAGTGAAATGGGGAGGGAACAAGAGGCCAAATCTTGAGTCAGTCAACAGGAGAACAGGGCCATTTCTACACGACTTGTACATGTTACAGCGCAGAGACCTGGCAGTTACAAGCAAGAGTCAACCTGCTATCCCAAACCATCCACTATGATACATGCAGGCAGCCACGCACTCCTGAATGGACAATTCCATTCCTGCTCCAAAAACAACAACAAAAAGCCAGGAGATCAGAGATTTAAAAGCCCATTGACAGGAGGCTTCAGAGCTCTGGTGCTTCTCACGGGCATTCCCTTTCTCCGTCTCCAGCCTCTGTAAAAAAAACATTTCCCTATCCATCTACTCACATTATTATGCAATGCAAAACCTTCTTCTATGATACTCTCCTCACCTGAAAAATACCCATATTTCTGTCTTCCGATAATAAAATATTCTAATACTGTACATGATATATTAAGAAAAAACTTCAACAACAACTCATGCACTTAGCTCCAAAGAGCCCTTCGGAAACTGTTGGCCTTTGCATCTTCAGAACTCTAAATCATATCACTTTATTGATTAAAGTTACAGCTTTATTCTACAGAAGAGAATCGCCTTCTCAACAGACATTTATCTCTCTAGAAAAGGCAGAGTATAATGGCTATATGAAAGCTGTTGCCATTTTTTTGCAATAATTTGTGAAATATCATACACAAACAGATGTACAGGATAGTGAAACCACACCTTCAGTTAATATGTCCAACAAGATGAATAGCAGCTACCATAAAATCAAATGTGTAATATTTTAATAATCCTTTAATTAGGTAAGAATTACTTTCTTCCCAACACTTCTTCCTTATTAGGAAAAACTCAAGACATCTACAGATCCTCCAACTGTTATTCAAGCTCCAAGCCCCGAAAGTCTTTCAAGCATCTGGCATGTTTTATGCTTCATGGCAGTTTCGTTAGCTTCGAATTGAATGATTTATTACCATGTAACCTAAGCCTCTGATGAGATTATGCTGCCAATTTGTGCCTTCTTTGCGAAGAGAGGTCTCCTCGAACCCAGGCTTTGGACTGAACATGGTGAATCTCAATTAAAGGGTGACCTTTACAAGACAAGGGAAATGTTAATTCATGCTCACCTAAATGGCTTTAACCCTACTTGAAAGCAGGGCTTTCTAAAGCTGCCCACTACTCTGTCACTAAAGTTTCATTTCAACATTATCAAGATAAAAAACTCTTCAGTGTAAAAAAATGCATATTTCCATCCTTCAAAGCCAAAGGAGAAAAATACAAATGCTAATATAGCCATCTTTGGTGCATTTTTTATGCTACTTGAAAAACAGTGGATTCGCATTTTTAAGGGACTTCAAACACAGATTAGAGGCATTAGAATGACAGGGCCAGAGATTAAACACTTCTTTACCCACTGAAAAGGTGCAAAACAAGGTAAGAGCAACAGCTACTGCCTCCACACTCACCCTTAAGGTACGTGTTGTAATTTGCCATACCCTGTGATATCCAACTGCTTTCTGGAGATGTCTCAGCTTGAAGGGTTTAAAATTTGCAGAAGAGGCAAGACAGCAGTTCAGTCTCCACAGACAATTCTGTTTGACTTTTTTTTTTTTAATTAGGATTAGCTACTCTATCAAACAGGAGAAATAAAAGCAAAGTTTCAGCAACATATTTACAGTCTTGCTAATTAAGTTGGTGAAAACAAAGAAATTACAGGCAAGAAGAATTTGACCCGCATAAAAAAATGGATCTGGACAAACTTCAATATGAAAAGAAGTAAGAATTTACTGAAAAACCCAATGTCAGCAAGATTTCAACATAAAACATAAGAATCTAAGGGCATCTTAGGACTTTATGCTATTTAACAAGCCAGATTAAAATAAAAAAGATATACAATACCATCACAGCAATTAATCATTCTAGAACATATATATATTGTGTAAATCTTTTTCAAAAATGATGTATCCTCTTGAAGGATACATATTGCAGTTTTGGCTAACCTGGTCGCTAAAGATCCCAAAAGAATAGGATTAACTGGCTAACCTTCACTGGCTCCAATTCTGACCCAGCTGATTGCATTCAGCTAATCCTCATTCCCCCCGGGTATTTTTATTCTTCATTTTACAGCCTAACTCTAAGGTGTTGCTTAGCACTTCGCAGTCGCCAAACCCCGATTCAAATGACTGTAAGTTATTATTGTTAACAATAACAGAAGGTAAGTGTAGGTATCTAAACCTGGGGTACCAAAGGCGTACTGGAACGCCCCAGTAGCAAACAAAAACCCAACACGGGAGCAAGTTAAAATCATTCCTTAAACGAGTCAAGGAAGTGGCTCTGCAGTAAATAATGTCCTAAGGAAAACCAGAGTTCAAAACCAGGATTTTGGCTTCAGATGACTAAAATTTTAGAAGAGACAATGTCAGTACCATCCACTTCACAACTTACAGACGCCTTTGTCATTCTTTCAGATTGTTGCAGCCCACTTCCGTCAGTGCAGCAATGAATATTCCTCAAAGCACAGCAGATTGCCAGGAATCAGACCTGCTCATACCAAACTGAGAGAATCATGATCCTAAACAGCAAGACAGAATAGTTTTAAATAAATGGTTTACTACTGAACTTTACACAAAAGCACAAATTCCAGGAGAGTGTGAAGCTCTCACACGGAGAGAAAGGACGAGCGTATTATTTCAGATCACAGTAAGAACAGTACCTGTTCAACTGTATCACAGTTATTTTATTGCGGGCTGTACTGATGAAACGTTTCCACTATCCTTCAGAAAAGCAAAGAGTGATTTATCTGTTCCAGCCTGGGACACATCTATAGCACGGTCCGCTGCCTGGCACAGACGAGCCCGGAAAGCTTTACATTGGATGATACAAGGGGGAAAAGGAAAGAGGATGCTCTCCGATTCAGATATGTCACATTACAGAGAGATGCTTCCTTTTATTCACCCCTGAATTCAGATCTCTTAATGTTCACTTAGGTTAAGTTACACCCAATCAGAAATTAAATACATTAAAACATACAGACTGATTTTAATGGCTATCGGGACTTGGACACCTCAGTGAATCAAGCTGAGATAGCTCAGTATCTCCAAAAGTCTAGTCCTCCTGAGAAAAAAAAAAACTCCAGGAATTGATATGAAACAGGACATTACAGTTCATAGGCATAAACATTTCCTACATATTCTGTTTTATTCTATGTAATACAAGATAATTCCACATTGTCTTTGTACATTCACCACAAATCCTTCAGATTGTTTAGTAATCCAAAACTCAAGGCTGAAAAGAAACTGTAAGCAAGTACCTTGAAAATCAGTGATTGCTTTCCAAACAAGGCACTGCGAAAAAGCGAGTCCCAGAAAACCTGAGTGTCTCTCTGCACAGAACCGTAACAATACAACACAAAGCAGACCTAGCTGGAGCAGCCTCCCAGCAATATTAATAAGACTGGAGCATCCATTTGTGGGGGGTATTTTATAAAACAAGTAATTTTTTCAATGTACGTCCCCATACCAATAGGGGAGCAAAGCTTAGCATCATGGAATCATTTAGGCTGGAAAAGACCTTCAAGATCATTGAATCCAACCACCGTCCATGCCCACTAGACCGTGTCTTGGAGCGCCTTGTCTACGCGCTTTTTGAATAGCATTAGTAGGAGAGTCTTGAGTTGGATAATCCTAGCTGACGACAGACCTTGTAACCGATTCCATCATCTTTGATTTTCAGTCTTTATTTGAGAAGCTCCTCTACCGATACAATACCTTGATGCCCTGGTATTTTTGTTTTTCATAGTAAAAAAAGGACCGTGCAGCACCGGACAATCTGCGTAGTAGATTACTAGAGGTCCTTGGGCTCTGAAGTGAGGAGAACAGTGTGTGGGGCCAAAGGCTAAAGCAAGAGGAACTTGAAGTCAAGACCGAGAACTTATTTAGAAGCCCTGAACGGAGACCCAAAACCGAATATCAAAATACTGTCACGGCTGAAGGTTGGAGTGCATTGTTGAGGCCACATCAGGGAGCAAAGCATAACTGAGGCACGCTGCTAGGCTTGCAGAAGGTCCAACCTGTGAAGATAAATTAAAGGTGCAAGCTAAGACTGACTGCTGCTGAAACGGGTGCAATAGCTGCGGGCACTGCCAGGTAAGACCCAGAACCAAGAATGTGGCTAACACAGCTGCTAACAACAATTAACTTCACAATACTTGCTTTCATGAACAATTTTGCTCAAAAATAAGTAGTAATAAAAAGAATTGTATGGTCATTTTAAAAAGCAGATGGATGACGGCTGATGTCCCGCTCTCTCGCGGAGATGTTAACTGGCACTCTCCGAACTCACAGGCGTCGGCAAGTGTCAACCAACTTCCAAAAATGACTTGTACTGCCTTAGCCTGCTCAAAGTCCCCAACACAAGCCAAAGAAGAGGTTTTGCAGCCCAAGCCTGACTTTCAACCCTGCATCTCCCTGAGAATTGAGAAGAATTACGTGGGAGATATAACCCCCCAAAACCATTAAGTGTTCTCTAGAAGCAATAGAGATGCCCTCCTCCTTTTTCACAGACCCTGACAGCTGGCCAAGGTCGGCCTTTAATAAGCGGTAATATACGTCCTCAGATGTCAGCAACTGATCAAAAAAATTTTTTTAAAAAACACACACGCCACGTACTCCCTTAAAGGAACTGAGACAAAGTGATGTGTCTATTAAAATGATTGCATCGCCTCCTTCCCCTGGATACAAATATTTTGAATGTTCAGAAAAAAAACCACCGCAGGATGCTGAAAACACATTATCAGACAAGGCGGACTAACCCCATGAAAGAAATGAAAACCTGTTGCTGTAAATCAAATGCGAAGCGTGCTCTCACTAACGCCAGGACGAGAAAAGCTCTCTGCACAGCGAGAAGGGCACTAACAAAGCAAAGGGTCTCTCCTGCTTCCATTTTTAGGTATCTCCCTCCTCTTTTTGCCTCCCTCTGAATTTGCCATAGCTTTAATAACAATCTCAGAGGCAAAATCAAGAAACAAATTATTTTCTTACACATAATCCCCCTTTTGCTGTCAAGTGCCTGACCCCAGTTTGATAATCTCATTTCCTGAGAATCAAAATGCTGGAAATTTAAGCTTCCTAGAGTGTTAATTGCAGCCCTGCTCCATTGCTAATCAAAAAATTGGATGTTTTGCATGAAAATGCTGCTCTAATTAATTCTCAGTCATAAACCGCCCCGGTTTTAATAACCCCTTCTTGATTGGATAGCCTTTGAAGAGACAGTGCAGCTAATCCGCTAAACCAGAAAAAACACACGCAGAGGAAATAATAAGTGGGCTTACAAGGTCTGAACTAGATGATTGCATTAATACTGTCAAACCACAAAAAAGCGATTCTCTCCCCTCTCCTCCCCCCGCCCCAGCCTCAAAGCAAACTGTGATCCTGCGCATCACGGGGAGACAAAAGCGGCTGCGTGACAGGAGGTTCATAACATCAAATCTTTTCCCCCCTCCTTAGCATAACCAACTTGCTGATTCTTCAGCTGGTTATTCCTCATCCTTTTCTAAAGGGTATTTTTAACCAGGACTGTCCACTTGTCACGTCATCTCCTTTAACCAGACAAGAATTATATTACTTCCCCCCCTCCTCATTGCCTCTGACTGACAACGTATTATCATACACATCTCTAAAAGGTGCTGAACCGAATTTTCATTATCCAAAATGTCAAGATTCGTTTTTGTCACTGGCAAACACAGCTGGCTCCCTCCAGCAGCCCTTTGGTGAATCCAAATGGAACAAGGCACCTACAAATAACTGCATTTTCCCTGGACCTGGCCTTACATTGTGCCCTTGTCATATCAGATACCATTTGCCTCCACTGCTATTTCTTGGCATCAAAATCTTAATTAGCAGGGTTTCTCTTTTGATTTCCTTAATTACTTAAAACCTTATGGTGAGAAATTTTCAGGCTTGGACTGAGAATAGATTAATGGCATACTAGTGAGTAACCCAAATCCACTCCCCAAACTTAAATCTGTATCATAGGAATGTTTAGTGCTTTCTCTTTATCGCCTGGCCAACAAGAAAAAAATCCTCTGAGGTTCTACTTGGAAGAAATACGGGTTTTAAAAAAAAAAAATCCAGTATCTGTAGTCTCATTACAATAGACCTTTGTTTCACAGCCAGATTTACCATCCTTTGCCAGAGCTGAACATGATATGCCTTTAGTTCCACAGTCCTCCTACCAACTCACCGGGACCACACTTGATCCTTTAAACTTGCAGAAATCAGTTAATTCTAAACACCAACAGTTACGCCTGAGCCATTCAGCCAAGGTCCAAACTTCTAGTGACTCCTGCTGCAACCCAGGAGACAAACACATGGCCAATATTAAGTGACATACAGATAAGAAAGATAATATTGCACATGGTAGCTGGCAAAAAAGAAATCTTACACATGATAGGTATAGTTGAACTACTGGCGACCTTTGAGATATCTGAGCGTTGCGTATTTAGAATCCACAAGAGATTACTGCATTAGATTTTCTTTTTGGAGTTTAAAAATTAAATTTATATAATGCTCTGCTACTCCCACCAAAAGAAAAGTAATTATGCAAGAGTCCTGGGTGTTTAAAATCACTTCTGACAAACTAAACCTTACGAAAACTGAACCAGAGGGAACTTACACAATTTTTTTTAAGAAGTCAAAAGAACTGGACTGCATCACAGGGCTGTTCTGGACTGAAACTTCTTAAATAACTTCATAAAGAAATACAGAATTTTTGCTGTTTCAGTTCATCACACACAATGTGCCCAGTAGTTGGGGGAACACTGCTTTGGGGCACGAATTTCATTCATTAAGGACTTTCTCTGTGAAGTCACTTAACTTTTTTCTGCCTTGCAGGTACAACAAGCACTGCCCTACCTTCCAGCAACAAGAAGGGCACAAACTCAGGTGCAAGATGCTCAAGTAGCAGGATCAGAGAGGACACAATTTCTCCAAAAAAAAAAAAAAAAACCAAAAACAAAACAAACCAAAAAAAAAAAAAACAACCCGGGAAAGAGGGTTGTTTTCTAAAAGCCAAGGAGATTGCATTAGAAAAAAAAGATGTGAGAAAATCAGCTCAGATGATGATTCACGGTCACATTTCTCAGTATTTTGTAAAAAATAATACTGATAATTTCTGATGTCTCTAGATTTCCAGAACTTCTAGCATCCATCAGTTTATCTTTCTCCCCTTTGCCTTCGCCTGTTTCCTTCCTGCATTATTTTACTTGCAGTCTTCCACTCCGGTGAATCTCTGCCTTTTAAATAAACTAGAAGAGAGAAACAAGAGCTCCACTCAGAGAAGCTACAGATAAGCGTAAAGATCTCTGGGTTTCAGGATCCAATTATGTAAAAGAGGAGATTGCAGGAAGGTTGTTGCCTTGTGTGGAGCAAAAAGCCTTTGGAGTGTGCCCTCTCGTGGCCATTCTTTATTCAGCACGGATACCTGTACCATTAAGTGCATTTGCTCTCAAAAGAAAATTGACGAAATGCTTTAGAGGCATAAGCGACCCATCCTTTTTGGCCTCCTGAACTGCCAGCCTGGCTCTATAGGAGTAGGTATCTTCCTAGGAAAAGGCGTGATTGTACACACGAAAGTGGGCATCTCATGACCAAGTCTGTTCACCTTGAATTCACTATGAAGTGATGCAAAAAGGTAGAAGCGGTCTAAGTAGCTGCCAGACTTCTCTTTTTTTTTTCCCAGACAGTCCTCCTAACGATAAGCCTTTGGATGTCAGTATTTCCAGCCCGTAATTCCTATCATCTTCTGAGGGCTGAGGTTAGCAGCCCATTTCACTGGTAGTTTAGTTGCCAGGATCAAGTTCACTTGGCAAAATCCCAAGTCTGCCTAATAAGCCATCTACATAAAATCATGAGAGAGTTAGTAGCCAACCATATTTTACGAGCATTGGGTATCTCGGTTATAGAACCTGTTGGATTTGCTTGTCACAAAACTATATGACCCCTCTCCTCAAAAGTCTATTTTTAAGACCTTGAAGTAACCCGCAGAGCTCTGGCACAGCTACCCTTGTAGCACAACTAATCGAGGTTAGTAATCTTAGTTTGATATGCAAGTAGAAAATCATTTTCATGTTTTACTTGTAAGAGTGCCAAAGGACAGTAGGGTGCATTTGTAAACTTTTGCCCAATACTTGCAGTCATTAGTTTTGCAAAGATCTGCCTGGATTTGTTAGCTGTGAAAACTACCTGCCAACTATTTTGCTGATTTCCTGGACATAACTACACCTGTGCTTCAGACAAGTTCCCTGCACTTAGTTTCCCCTCTAATTGTCTGAAGCCTGTGCTCGTTTGAATTTTGGTCTATTTTAGAAAATAGCAGTCTCAAGCCAGAGCCACGTGCACAGGGCACTATTTGTTCATTCACTCCACTTCATTGTATGTCTGAGGATACAGCTGATGAAAGATGGAAATACTACTTTTTTATGAAGGCAAGTAGTAAATGTGGCTTCTGAAAGGTAGGGGGAATGGCTGGTTTACGTCAAGTCATACCCAAAGGAAAAAACAGCCTAAAGTCTTATTTCTCTTTCCATAGACCTTTATTTGATACAACGTGAGATGTTTCCATTCATTTTCATTGATTTCCTATTGCCCTCTTTCGAAACAGAGTGAGTTTCACGTTCAGGGCAGGAAGAATGTTAACCTGACTGTGAGAGAAAGATGTTTATTCTCCTGCTTGGTGTTTTAAACTTATCCAACCTCTTCCCAGTTCCCACAGAGTGAAAAGTAGGGGCCGTCCCTGTGGCTGTATTCTATTCCTGTCTTTTTAACTCATACTTCCTATATGACATGTCACTTGCCTTCTCTTTGCCTCACTTTCCTCAACAGGAAACATAATCCTGCTTTAATATTTGACACACCATACCGCTGGTGCGCGAGCGGGAGAGACCCCAGGTAGAGTTTACTTCGGTTGTTGCGGCATTGGCACCTGTAAAGCGTGACGGATCCTCTGATGTTAGCAGGACACCAAATGCGAATGGCAAGAGACGAAAAACACGATACAGCAGCCTGAAGTTACTCCACAGAGTGGAGTTATTTCCATTATAAGCCCGAACCCTAGAGCTCGGTTTCTAGGTTGCTGAGTGCTCCTCCCTCCTCCCGGACCTAAGCCCAGCAGGTATGGGGAAAAGGGCCGGAGCAGCCCTCCTGCCTTGGCGGTGAGCGTGAAGGTGGAGAACAGCAGCGGGGCAGAACAGGCATGGGAACACAGAGGATGCCCCTGTCCTTCAGCTGCACATAGCATAAGTCTTCTTAAATTAATCTGGCTAGCGGTGGCGGGACAACGCTATATAAATCAAGCTACGTGACGTGTTAGCATCGGGTAGTTTGTGGCGGGGGCGATCGGTGGCTGGACTATTGGCCAGCGTGCGGGCAATGGCATGAGTTTCGCTGCTCACGTGGCCCCGAGAGCCAATGGCTTCGGGAGCCGCCGTTGGAGGGTGTCGTACTGAGTAGGCATATATCAAATTCCAAATTCCTTTGTGTCAGAGCTCAGGAGAGACAATAATGTGTTTACAAATGATTGGGACTCACACAGTGAAGAGAAACCACTGCTCATGCCATATGTGTTTCACTGTGCTCAGAGCGAGCTGCTGAAAACCAGGTGGGGAATCCGACTCATAGACAGCTTAGAGATTGCCTCGCTTTTAAAAACTAATTTCTAAACTAACGTCGAGCCGCCCCTGCTTCTAATGACCACTGGCATTGACACCTTCTGCCTGCTTTCTGAAGTGGAGGGGAGGGGAAAACTGAAAAGCCTGAGCTTTCCTACTGAAAGAACCGATAATGTGTATATTGACAAGGTCTCCGAAGGCAAGGGCTCCTTGTACAGTTGGAAAGCGGACAGCCAGCGGGACTGTCTGCTCTTAAAAGCATGCACACTTCTTGTGCATGGCTTCCCTGCAAACAGAACATCTGAGTCAACAGGTTTGCAGGACTGGAAACTCTGAGTGTTGTCTTAATTGTTTATACTGCTGCAGCAAACTTTAAACTAAAATGCTTGGAGTTCCTTTGCATACTTTGCCTACCATATGCTGTACCAAACAAAACAATGACATTCTTTTAAAACCGTCTTGGCAACAGGAAAAATGCTTTGGCTAGACGGCATCATAAAAAGTTGCTGTTAGTTAGATGATAGAATTGTTGCAAGACACTGCTATTGGTGCATGTATAAACATACTCAGGTCTATTAACAGATACATATGAACATACATATACATTGAATTAAAACAGGTTCTGGTCCTATTCACATAGGAACAATACAGTAAAGTACAACTTTAGAGCTCTTTCCTATAGGCAGTTGATGTGAATCTTAAGCCACTACTTAGCAAGTATCAATATTCTGAGCTCTTCCTGCATAAGAGTTAGGGAAAACAACTGCGAAAGAGTTCAAAATACACCCTACCAAGGTTGCATTTTTTTTGGCAGGAGCATTTTAGGAACAGAATCTTTTTTTCCAGTATGCAAAAGTCTGCATTACAAATTGGATCAGCTACAGCAACTTGTCCCGTTCTATTGAAGTCATCTGACAGTCCCTGCAACTCTTTATGGCTGAAGATGCTGTGTTAAATTAAAAAAAAAAAAAACAACAAAACCCAAACACAAAAAAGCCCTTTCACTTCTAAAAGTTAAAGCTGCTTCATCTGATTTTATAACTTGCCCTACAATTTTTACATGGAAGGGTTGTTTCTCAAGTAGTTTGCAAGCTCACTTTCTGTCTTGATAAACTCCCGAAAAGGCTTCAGCCCTTTTTCTTTCACCATCAGCTCTGCAATCCAGTACTTTACTGCAAGTACTCTGGCTTCACAGGCACAGTTTGGAGGACCCCGCTGCAGCCTGACTTTCTGCTCAAGATTGGTTAGAGAGCTTCCTCCCTGTGTGGCTGCCTGTGCTCAGCAAGTGCAATCTGTAGCCAAGACTAAGTCAGAAAAATCAAATTCCTTCAGAGTCCTGTTCCCCCCATCCCATTCCTCCTTCTCCCTTCCCCCAAGTCTCATCCTACAGCCTTGCAGAAAACATTATTGCTGAGGAGAGGAAAATAAGTTAATTGCAGTTCTGGCACAAAGGATATTTTACAGTTTGGTTTTTCGAGCACTCACCTGATTCTGCAAATGTGATGATTTCTGAGGTTTGCTCCACCACTTCATTCATTTCGGCTCTTCTTCCAACATCATCCTCTATTTCCACATAACCATCCTCTCCCACCTTGCCCACATGGAGCTTTTTGATGGCATTTAAAAGTGCTGCCTTGGGCACCGGCTGGGTGATATTAGGTCTGTCCCTCAAGTGCAACATGTTCAGTATGTGCTTCTTTACTGCTTCCACCATCTCAGGCTGTGAGCTGGGCACATCCTTTGAGAGCGTGGCAAGGGCACATGATGGACAGTCAGTGACTGAACTGTGCCCCTCGGATCCTGGGGTTGGGGAACTCCTCACTATAATCCAGCAAAGCACCAACAAAAATCCTCTCTTCCAAAGCAAAGGCATCCTGGCAGCAAAAGTTGTTGTGATTCCCTTTTTAAAAGGCCCTGCTTTTCCTCCCCCTTCACGCACAGTTTTTTGGGGGCTGGTTTGGTTTGGTTGGTTGTTTGGTTGTTTTTCCTTCTCTTCAGCAAATTCTCTGCAACAAGAACCAAAAGTTTTCTGTGAAGTTTTGTCTGCAGGTTCCCCCTCTGAATGCAATAAGTGCTGTAGATGTTTGTGGCTGTCAGGGAGAAGAGTTCTGACTCTGTCTCAGAGTAGGAGAGAGACACAGAGAGAGGGAGAGAGAGAGAGAGGACGGATTGGCCTAAAGTGAGTGAGTGAATGAGAGAGGGAGGGAGTTTTGTCTGTGAGTAAAGGCTATGATTAGGAAGGGGGAGGAACAGGCAGGCTGGCTTCCTTATGCTCATTGCTCCCCTAACACACACCTCTCTTCAAATATCACTACTCGTGGTTTCTGCCCTCCCCCCTTTCTAAAATCTCTTTTCGTTCCTGTAAATGTACTCTTTTTTTTCTTTTTTTTTTTTCCCTCTCTGTTTGACCCTCCTGGCTCCCCCCTGGCTGTCATCCAGAT